>JBBGZY010000071.1:107500-1307500 GCA_037952925.1 Lithobates clamitans
ATGGAAAGTTCACTTTTCTTATAATGAGATATACTGTGACACCACACCAGCAATGTTGGGGCTCATTTGCACTAGCGGTTAGGCAATTGAATCAGCCTTTTCACAACCTGCCAAACATGCTTAGATTACTTTTTAGAGGAACAGGGGTGCCTGTTTCACCTGTAAAACAGCCCTTAGCTGCATTTGACGGTGGTACGTGAGACTGGGGTTGGTAAAACCCTGTGGTTGCGTCACACTTTTACCTTCCCCAATCCCTACTCCCTTTAGCTTCAGAGGTAGCAGCCAAAGGTGTACACATGCCATGTTGTGCCAATATAGCTAATATTGTGCATCTGTATGGGCTCAATAGTATCTTTATGGGCTCAATAGCATCTTTATGCTATTGTGCCTATATAGCTGCTATTGTACCCACATAGCTTTTACTGTGCCCTATCATGCCTACTGACCTTAACTTCTTGCAGAACTTCCAGCTGCTGTGGATCTACCAAGAATGAGGGGCGGACTGCTATTGGTATCACTCCACTCCACATTGCAGCCGGAACTATGGACAAGGCATTGGCTCATGAGGCAGGCTTGATGCCCCTGCGGCCGCCTGCTCCCTCCTGCCCTGCTTTTCTTGTTCTGTGGCTGGCCGCCGCCTTCATCCACAATCTGTGCCAGAAGGTCGGTAAGCCCAGGACCAATCTACCAGTCACCTGGATGCGATCGACTGGTAGATCGTGGTCCATAGGTTGCCGACCTGGGCTCTATAATAAACATGATTTCTTTTGTGAGAAAGGAATACTAGGTGTCTGTGTCCCCTCTGACACTGCCCCTGAGCATTTTGTAACAACAGCCTCCCGGTGTGTAAATATACACAACATACAGTATATAGGGAATGCTTTCCTCTGTTTCTTTCACTGCCTACACTAAACCAAGGAGCTGTGACTGTCCAGGCTATTGCAGAATTTGGTTCTCCCCTCCCTGAAGCAATGTACAGAAAATAAAAAAGACTCACATGGGTGTTTAAGAGCTGGCATTGAAAATCATTTTTGGAGTGTGCTGCGAGTATAGGTGTATGGAAAAGGCATGGAGTGTGCAGCGAGCATAGGAGGTGTATGGGAAATGCATGGAGTGTGCAGCGAGCATAGGAGGTGTATGGGAGATGTATGGAGTGTGCAGCGACCATAGGAGGTGTATGGGAAATGCATGGAATGTGCAGCGAGCATAGGAGGGGTGTGGGGAATGCATGGAATGTGCAGCGAGCGTAGGGAGTGTGTGGGAAATGCATGGAATGTGCAGCGAGCATAGGGAGTGTGTGGAAAATGCATGGAGTGTGCAGCGAGCATAGGGGGTGTATGGGGATGCATAGAGTGTGCCACGTTAAGAGTGCACAGCGGAGAGGTGTGTTATTTACATACATTTACAAAGTGCAAGATTCAGGCTTGTGCTACTCACAAAGTGCAGGGTTCAGGAGTGCGCTACACACACAATGCAGGGTTCAGGAAAGAGATCAGCAGTGTGCCACCTACACAATGTAGAGTTCAGGAGTGCGCTATACACACAATGCAGGGATTAGGAGTACCTTACGCACACAATGCGGGGATCAGGAGTGCCTTACATACACAATGCGGGGATCAGGAGTGCCTTACATACACAATGCGGGGATCAGGAGTGCCTTACATACACAATGCGGGGATCAGGAGTGCCTTACATACACAATGCGGGGATCAGGAGTGCCTTACATACACAATGCGGGGATCAGGAGTGCCTTACATACACAATGCGGGGATCAGGAGTGCCTTACATACACAATGCAGGGATCAGGAGTGCCTTACATACACAATGCGGGGATCAGGAGTGCCTTACATACACAATGCGGGGATCAGGAGTGCCTTACATACACAATGCGGGGATCAGGAGTGCCTTACATACACAATGCGGGGATCAGGAGTGCCTTACATACACAATGCGGGGATCAGGAGTGCCTTACATACACAATGCGGGGATCAGGAGTGCCTTACATACACAATGCGGGGATCAGGAGTGACTTACATACACAATGCGGGGATCAGGAGTGCCTTACATACACAATGCGGGGATCAGGAGTGCACTACATACACAATGCGGGGATCAGGAGTGCCTTATATACACAATGTAGAGATCAGGAGTGCACTACATACACAATGCAGAGATCAGGAGTGCCTTATGTACACAATACAGGAATCAGGAGTGCACTACGCACATGATGCGGGGATCAGGAGTGCACTACGCACACGATGCAGGAATCAGGAGTGCCTTATATACACAATGCGGAGATCAGGAGTGCCTTATATACACAATGCGGGGATCAGGAGTGCGCCATGTACACAATGCGGGGATCAGGAGTGCGCCATGTACACAATGCGACGATCAGGAGTGCGCCATGTACACAATGCGGGGATCAGGAGTGCGCCATGTACACAATGCGGGGATCAGGAGTGCGCCATGTACACAATGCGGGGATCAGGAGTGCGCCATGTACACAATGCGGGGATCAGGAGTGCGCCATGTACACAATGCGGGGATCAGGAGTGCGCCATGTACACAATGCGGGGATCAGGAGTGCGCCATGTACACAATGCGGGGATCAGGAGTGCGCCATGTACACAATGCGGGGATCCGGAGTACGCCATGTACACAATGCGGGGATCAGGAGTGCGCCATGTACACAATGCGGGGATCAGGAGTGCGCCATGTACACAATGCGGGGATCAGGAGTGCGCCATGTACACAATGCGGGGATCAGGAGTGCGCCATGTACACAATGCGGGGATCAGGAGTGCGCCATGTACACAATGCGGGGATCAGGAGTGCGCCATGTACACAATGCGGGGATCAGGAGTGCGCCATGTACACAATGCGGGGATCAGGAGTGCGCCATGTACACAATGCGGGGATCAGGAGTGCGCCATGTACACAATGCGGGGATCAGGAGTGCGCCATGTACACAATGCGGGGATCAGGAGTGCGCCATGTACACAATGCGGGGATCAGGAGTGCGCCATGTACACAATGCGGGGATCAGGAGTGCGCCATGTACACAATGCGGGGATCAGGAGTGCGCCATGTACACAATGCGGGGATCAGGAGTGCGCCATGTACACAATGCGGGGATCAGGAGTGCGCCATGTACACAATGCGGGGATCAGGAGTGCGCTATGTACAAGAGCTCTGGTCTGTTACTAAAGTGTGGGAAATATAGGGTTAGTATAATGCCATCAGAATATCTTTAATTTGTCAATCTATTCTTCTTGTATTGTGACACCAGCAATGAGGAATGGATGGTCTGATGGATGAATAAATGGATGAATAAATAGATGGATGGATGAGTGAGTGAATGAATGGATAGATGAATGGATGGATGGATGAATAGATGGATGGATGAGTGAATGAATGGACAGATGCATGGATGGATAAGTAAATGAAAGGATAGATGAATGGATGGATAGATGACTCAGAAATCCTGCATTTTCTACTTGTCAGTCTCTGTAAGAACCATATGACTTGTGCTAGCAGAGAGGAATGCAGGTGTCAGAATACAGGATAGGTAGATAAACCATCTTGCTCTCCTCTGCTAACCTTCCCACACTGTAGAAACCAGCTTGTTCTCTCCATGCTGGCAGCAGTGCAGACAAACACAACTCACTGTTTCTCAGTGCTGGGCTGAAGAATGTGTCCCCCATAGCAGGCTGTGTCCTCTCCCCTCTTTCTCTCCAGCTGCCGAACAGGGATGAGCCGAACACCCCCCTGTTCGGTTCGCACCAGAACATGCGAACAGGAAAAAAATTCGTTCGAACACGCGAACACCGTTAAAGTCTATGGGACACGAACATGAATAATCAAAAGTGCTAATTTTAAAGGCTAATATGCAAGTTATTGTCATTAAAAGTGTTTGGGGACCTGGGTCCTGCCCCAGGGGACATGAATCAATGCAAAAAAAAGTTTTAAAAACGGCCGTTTTTTCAGGAGCAGTGATTTTAATAATGCTTAAAGTCAAACAATAAAAGTGTAATATCCCTTTAAATTTCATACCTGGGGGGTGTCTATAGTATGCCTGTAAAGGGGCGCATGTTTCCCGTGTTTAGAACAGTCTGACAGCAAAATGACATTTTGAAGGAAAAAACACATTTAAAACTACCGCGGCTATTGCATTGCCGACAATACACATAGAAGTTCATTGATAAAAACGGCATGGGAATTCCCCACAGGGCAACCCCGAACCAAAATTAAAAAAAAAAAAGATGTGGGAGTCCCCCTAAATTCCATACAAGGCCCTTCAGGTCTGGTATGGATATTAAGGGGAACCCCAGCCAAAATTTAAAAAAAAATTGACGTGGGGTTCCCCCTAAATTCCATACCAGACCCTTCAGGTCTGGTATGGATTTTAAGGGGAACCCCGCGCCAAAAAAAAAAAAAAAAAAACGGCGTGGGGTCCCCCCAAAAATCCATACCAGACCCTTATCCGAGCACGCAACCTGGCAGGCCGCAGGAAAAGAGGGGGGGACGAGAGTGCGCCCCCCCCTCCTGAACCGTACCAGGCCACATGCCCTCAACATTGGGAGGGTGCTTTGGGGTAGCCCCCCAAAACACCTTGTCCCCATGTTGATGAAGACAAGGGCCTCATCCCCACAACCCTGGCCGGTGGTTGTGGGGGTCTGCGGGCGGGGGGCTTATCGGAATCTGGAAGCCCCTTTTAACAAGGGGACCCCCAGATCCCGCCCCCCCCCCTGTGTGAAATGGTAAGGGGGTACTTACCCCTACCATTTCACTAAAAAACTGTCAAAAATGTTAAAAATGACAAAAGACAGTTTTTGACAATTCCTTTATTTAAATGCTTCTTCTTTCTTCCTTCATCTTCTTCTGGTTCTTCTGGCCCTTCTGGTTCTTCCTCCGGCGTTCTCGTCCAGCATCTCCTCCGCGGCGTCTTCTATCTTCTTCTCCTTGGGCCGCTCCGCACCCATGGCATGGGGGGGGAGGCTCCGGCTCTTCTCTTCATCTTCTCTTCTTCATCTTCTTCTTCATCTTCTTCTTCTTCTTCTTCTTCTCTTCTTCCTTCTTCTCTTCTTCATTTCTTCTCCAGGCCGCTCCGCAGCCATGCTGGCATGGTGGGAGGCTCCCGCTGTGTGACGGCGTCTCTTCGTCTGACGGTTCTTAAATAATGGGGGGTGGGGCCACCCGGTGACCCCGCCCCCTCTGACGCACGGGACATGACGGGACTTCCCTGTGGCATTCCCCGTGACGTCACAGGGAAGTCCCGTCAAGTCACCGTGCGTCAGAGGGGGGTGGGGTCACCGGATGGCCCCGCCCCCCGTTATTTAAGAACCGTCAGACGAAGAGACGCCGTCACACAGCGGGAGCCTCCCACCATGCCAGCATGGCTGCGGAGCGGCCCGGAGAAGAAATGAAGAAGAGAAGAAGGAAGAAGAGATGAAGAAGAAGAAGAAGATGAAGAAGATGAAGAGAAGAGCGGGAGCCTCCCCCCTCATGCCATGGGTGCGGAGCGGCCCGAGGAGAAGAAGATAGAAGACGCCGCGGAGGAGATGCTGGACGAGAACGCCGGAGGAAGAACCAGAAGGGCCAGAAGAACCAGAAGATGAAGGAAGATAGAAGAAAGAAGAAGCATTTAAATAAAAGAATTGTCAAAAACTGTCTCTTGTCATTTTTAACATTTTTGACAGTTTTTTAGTGAAATGGTAGGGGTAAGTACCCCCTTACAATTTCACACAGGGGGGGGGCCGGGATCTGGGGGTCCCCTTGTTAAAGGGGGCTTCCAGATTCCGATAAGCCCCCTGCCCGCAGACCCCCACAACCACCGGCCAGGGTTGTGGGGATGAGGCCCTTGTCTTCATCAACATGGGGACAAGGTGTTTTGGGGGGCTACCCCAAAGCACCCTCCCAATGTTGAGGGCATGTGGCCTGGTACGGTTCAGGAGGGGGGGGCCGCACTCTCGTCCCCCCCCTTTTCCTGCGGCCTGCCAGGTTGCGTGCTCGGATAAGGGTCTGGTATGGATTTTTGGGGGGACCCCACGCCGTTTTTTTTTTTTTTTTTTTGGCGCGGGGTTCCCCTTAAAATCCATACCAGACCTGAAGGGTCTGGTATGGAATTTAGGGGGAACCCCACGTCAATTTTTTTTTAAAATTTTGTCTGGGGTTCCCCTTAATATCCATACCAGACCTGAAGGGCCTTGTATGGAATTTAGGGGGACCCCCACATCATTTTTTTTTTTTTTTTTTTGGTTCGGGGTTGCCCTGTGGGGAATTCCCATGCCGTTTTTATCAATGAACTTCTATGTGTATTGTCGGCAATGCAATAGCCGCGGGTAGTTTTAAATGTGTTTTTTTCTTCAAAATGTCATTTTGCTGTCAGACTGTTCTAAACACAGGAAACATGCGCCCCTTTACAGGCATACTATAGACACCCCCCAGGTACGAAATTTAAAGGGATATTACACTTTTATTGTTTGACTTTAAGCATTAATAAAATCACTGCTCCTGAAAAAACGTCCGTTTTTAAAACTTTTTTTTGCATTGATCCATGTCCCCTGGGGCAGGACCCAGGTCCCCAAACACTTTTTATGACAATAACTTGCATATAAGCCTTTAAAATGAGCACTTTTGATTTCTCCCATAGACTTTTAAAGGGTGTTCCGCGGCATTCGAATTTGCCGCGAACATCCCAAATTGTTCACTGTTCGGCGAACTTGCGAACAGCCAATGTTCGAGTAGAACATGAGTTCGACTCGAACTCGAAGCTCATCCCTACTTCCGAATCTCCTCTTCTCAGAAACCTTAAAAGGTGGGCTGGGGGAAGGGGGCGGGTACAGTCTTTACCATTGGCTGAGGAGGCAGCAGAGAGGTGGATATCCATCCGCCTCTAAAATTAGTCTGTGCCGGGTCTAGCTAAAGATTTTCGGCTTCTGCCGCCGCAGCTGTTGTATCCTTCCACAACAAAAAAAGAGTCCCCAGCTTACAGGCAGCAATAGAGAACACGCAGGCAAGGAAAGAACAAACAAAAAAACAATAACATCTGCAAATACTACCATGTGGATTTTGGGGGTGCTATGGGGGTGCTTAAATAATTTTTGGGGAGGCTTGAGCACACCCAAGCACCCACCTAGTGCCGCCCCTGCACTCATGCTGCCCCAGACCATGACACTCCCACCACCATGCTTGACTGTAGGCAAGACACACTTGTCTTTATACTCCTCACCTGGTTGCTGCCACATACGCTTGACACCGTCTGAACCAAATACATTTATCTTGGTCTCATCAGACCACAGGACATGGTTCAGTATTCCATGTCCTTAGTCTGCTTGTCTTCAGCAAACTGCTGGCTTTCTTGTGCACCACCTTTAGAAGAGGCTTCCTTCTGGGACAACAACCATGCAGACCAGTTTGATGCAGCGTGCTGTATATTGTACTGTACTGTATATTGGTCTAAACTGATGAATATTTTTGTTTTTGGTTTTTTTGGATATGCATTATAGCAAAATGTAAAAAACATTTTTTTTTTCAAAATGGTCGCTCTTTGTTTATAGTGCAAAAAATAAAAACCGCAGAGGTGATCAAATACCACCAAAAGAAAGCTCTATTTGTGGGGAAAAAAAGGACGTCAACTTTGTTTGGGTACAGCGTCGCGTGACTCGGCAGTTGTCAGTTAAAGCGATGCAGTGCCGTAATGCAAAAAATGGCCTGGTCATTAACCGCTTACAGACCGGAAGATTTGGCTGCTTAATGACAGGTCATTTTTTTGCGATACGGCACTGCATCAATTTAACTGACAATTGCGCAGTCATGCGGCGTTGTACCAAACAAAATTGACATCCTTTTTTTCCCACAGATTGAGCTTTCTTTTGGTGGTATTTGATCACCTCTGCTTTTTTTATTTTTTGCGCTATAAACAAAAAAAGAGTGACAATTTTGAAAAAAGAACAATATTTTTTACTTTTTGCTATAATAAATATCCCCAAAAATGTTTTTAAAAAACAAATTTCTTCATCAGTTTAGGACAATATATATTCTTCTACATATTTTTGGTAAAAAAAAATCATAATAAGCATATATTGATTGGTTTGCGCAAAAGTTATAGCGTCCACAAACTATGGGAAAGATTTATGACATTTTTATTATCTTTTTTTTTTTTTACTAGTAATGGCGGTGATCTGCGATTTTTAGCAGTACTGCGACATTTCTTCGGACAGATCAAACACTTTTGACACATTTTTGGGACCATTGACGTTTATACAGCGATCAGAGCTATAAAAATGCACTAATTACTGTGTAAATGTAACTGGCAGGGAAGTTAACACTAGGGAGCGATCAAGGGGTTAAATGTGTTCCATAGTTAGTGTTTCTGACTGTATGGGGATAGGACTGACTCAGGGAGGAGACACATCGCTGTTCCTACTTACTAGGAACATATGATATGTCTCCTCTCCCCTGACAGAACAAGGGTTTGTGTGTTTACACACACAAATCCCCATTCTAGCTCTCGTTCCTGTAATCGCAGATGGCCAGCGGCGATCGCACCCCCTGGTCACACGCATCGGATCCCACGCCGTGCCCCGGGTGCACACGTGTGCCTCCAGCGGCTCTTAAAGGGGAAGGCGTACCCGCACAGCGATTCGCGGGAAGGTGTCACTTTGCCGACGTATATTGGCGTGAGCCAGTTGGCAAGTGTTTAAGAGTCAAATCCTTTCAGTCCTTAAGTAGTTAAAATAGGTGGTGAGGAGGAGATACAATGCCTCCTTACCACCTGCTTTAACTCCTTGGTCACTGTACTGCACAAAGTTGAAGGGCACTTGCAGAACATCCTCATTCCCTTGAATGGGTCATGCTTTTTGTGGACGCTAAATCAGCCAGGTGTGACAGGGCATATAATTCCTGCTGCGGCTACAGCATGTGTACACCCCTGGGGGTGGTAAAAACACAGCTCAACTAGGAGGTTTTTCGGTACCCTAAACCACAAATGTAAACAAGCCCTACTGTCCTGAGCCCCATAATAGTTGCTTTCCCTATTTTAGAAACTATTATGCCCAGTTCAGTATTGCTTGTGTAAGGCACATTGACCTGAAGAACTTATTACAGGAGAGAGTAGAGTCCACGTTCAGTGCAATAGAGAGCTCCAGATCCTACCAACAGGAATAGGAGGTATAGTACAATTAATATCACTCCATCTGGGACTGCAGCCTGCATGACAGAGGATGTATCGGCTTGTGAGGCTACTCTCTGCTCTCTCCCTGGCTCAGCTGTGCTACAGATATGATCCCACAGCTTGCACTGTGTTAGATGCTCTACAGAAGGCGGGTCGGTAAACCAAGGGCACAATCTACCAGTTACCGGCCCACAATCGACTGGTAGATTGCGATCGATGGGTTGCTGACTCCTGACCTAATGTGACAGGGAGGCTGCACGGGCCCCCAGGAGCATGGGCGGGGTCATGGCCGTTAAGACCCCTTAAGCTACACTCATGCTGTATTGCTCTCTCCAACTCTGCCTTTAAGCAATCTCTAAAAACTCATCTCTGCAGACAAGCCTATCCTGCCTCTACCTAACAACTAAAATTTTAATTTTCAAACAACTCATACAGTTATTACCTTTTCAGATTGTGAGCTCTCACAAGAAGGGCCCTCCTAACTTTCTTATCTTGAATTGTATTGTAATGGTACAGTCTCCCTTTATGTTGTAAAAAGCTGTGCAAACTGTTTGCTCAATAGGATTCCTGTATAACAATAATAATGGCTCTGGAGCTTCCCCCTCACTTCCAGAGATGCAACTATGAGTAGGGAGGAGCCGAACACACCCCGGTTCGGTTCACACCAGAATCTGCGAACGGACCGAAAATTTGCACGAACGTTAGAACCCCATTGACGTCTATGGGACTCGAACGTTCGAAATCAAAAGTGCTCATTTTAAATGCTAATTTGCATGGTATTGTCCTAGAAAGGGTTTGGGGACCCGGGTCCTACCCCAGGGGACATGTATCAATGCAAAAAAAAAATTTTAAAACGGGCGTTTTTTCGGGAGCAGTGATTTTAACCACTTCAGCCCCGGAAGAATTTACCCCCTTCCTGACCAGAGCACTTTTTACAATTTGGCACTGCGTTGCTTTAACTGCTAATTGCGCGGTCATGCAACGCTGTACCCAAACGAAATTTGCGTCCTTTTCTTCCCACAAATAGAGCTTTCTTTTGATGGTATTTGATCACCTCTGCCGTCTTTATTTTTTGCGCTATAAACAGAAAAAGACTGAGCATTTTGAAAAAAAATGATATTTTCTACTTTTTGTTATAAAAAAAATCCAATAAACTCAATTTTAGTCATACATTTAGGCCAAAATGTATTCGGCCACATGTCTTTGGTAAAAAAAATGTCAATAAGCGTATATTTATTGGTTTGCGCAAAAGTTATAGCATCTTCAAACTAGGGTACATTTTCTGGAATTTACACAGCTTTTAGTTTATGACTGCCTGTCATTTCATGAGGTGCTAAAATAGCAGGGCAGTACAAAACCCCCCCAAATGACCCCATTTTGGAAAGTAGACACCCCAAGGAAATTGCTGAGAGGCATGTTGAACCCATTGAATATTTATTTTTTTTGTCCCAAGTGATTGAATAATGACAAAAAAAAAAAAATTACAAAAACTTGTCACTAAATGATATATTGCTCACACAGGCCATGGGCATATGTGGAATTGCACCCCAAAATACATTCTGCTGATTCTCCTGAGTATGGGGATACCACATGTGTGGGACTTTTTGGGAGCCTAGCCGTGTACGGGGCCCCGAAAACCAAGCACCGCCTTCAGGATTTCTAAGGGCGTAAAGTTGTGATTTCACTCCTCACTACCTATCACAGTTTTGAAGGCCATAAAATGCCCAGATAGCACAAAACCCCCCAAATGACCCCATTTTGGAAAGTAGACACCCCAAGCTATTTGCTGAGAGGCATGTTGAGTCCATGGAATATTTTATATTTTGACACAAGTTGCGGGAAAGTGACAATTTTTTTTTTATTTTTGCACAAAGTTGTCACAAAATGATATATTGCTCAAACATGCCATGGGCATATGTGTAATTACACCCCAAAATACATTCTGCTGCTTCTCCTGAGTACAGGGATACCACATGAGTGGCACTTTTTGGGAGCCTAGCTTCATACGGGGCCCCGAAATCCAATCACTGCCTTCAGGATTTCTAAGAGCGTTAATTTTTGATTTCACTCCTCACTACCCATCACAGTTTCGAAGGCCATAAAATGCCAAGATAGCACAAAACCCCCCAAAATAACCCCATTTTGGAAAGTAGACACCCCAAGCTATTCGCTGAGAGGCATGGTGAGTATTTTGCAGCTCTCATTTGTAAATGAAGAAAGACAAGAAAAGCATATATTTTTTTTTTTTTTTCAATTTTCAAAAGTTTGTGACAAAAAGTGAGGTCTGCAAAATACTCACTATACCGCTCAGCAAATGTGATAGGCAGTAAAGAGTGAAATCAAAAATTTACGCCCTTACAAAGCCTGAAGGCGGTGCTTGGTTTTCGGGGTCCCGTACGCGGCTAGGCTCCCAAAAAGTCTCACACATGTGGTATCCCCGTACTCAGGAGAAGCAACAGAATGTATTTTGGGGTGTAATTTCACATATTCCCATGGCATGTTTGAGCAATATATCATTTAGTGACAACTTTGTGCAAAAAGAAAAAAAAAATGTGTCTTTTTCCCGCAACTTGTGTCACAATATAAAATATTCCATGGACTCGACATGCCTCTCAGCAAATAGCTTGGGGTGTCTACTTTCCAAAATGGGGTCATTTGGGGGGGGTTTGAACTGTCCTGGCATTTTATGCACAACATTTAGAAGCTTATGTCACACATCACCCACTCTTCTAACCACTTGAAGACAAAGCCCTATCTGACACTTTTTGTTTACATGAAAAAATTATTTTTTTTGCAAGAAAATTACTTTGAACCCCCAAACATTATATATTTTTTTAAAGCAAATGCCCTACATATTAAAATGGTGGGTGTTTCATTTTTTTTTCACACAGTATTTGCGCAGCGATTTTTCAAACGCATTTTTTGAGGAAAAAACACACTTTTTTAAATTTTAATGCACTAAAACACACTATATTGCCCAAATGTTTGATGAAATAAAAAAGATGATCTTAGGCCGAGTACATGGATACCAAACATGACATGCTTTAAAATTGCGCACAAACGTGCAGTGGCGACAAACTAAATACATTTTTAAAAGCCTTTAAAAGCCTTTACAGGTTACCACTTTAGATTTACAGAGGAGGTCCACTGCTAAAATTACTGCCCTCGATCTGACCTTTGCGGTGATACCTCACATGCATGGTGCAATTGCTGTTTACATTTGACGCCAGACCGACGCTTGCGTTCGCCTTTGTGCGAGAGCAGGGGGGGACAGGGGTGTTTTTTTTTTTGTTTTTTTTTCTTTATTATTTTTTTGCTTTTTTATCTTATTTTTAAACTGTTCCTTTCATTTTTATTTTTTTTAATCATTTTTATTGTTATCTCAGGGAATGTAAATATCCCCTATGATAGCAATAGGTAGTGACAGGTACTCTTTTTTGAAAAAATTGGGGTCTATTAGACCCTAGATCTCTCCTCTGCCCTCAAAGCATCTGACCACACCAAGATCGGTGTGATAAAATGCTTTCCCAATTTCCCAATGGCGCTGTTTACATCCGGCGAAATCTAAGTCATGAAATGCTCGTAGCTTCCGGTTTCTTAGGCCATAGAGATGTTTGGAGCAATTCTGGTCTCTGATTAGCTCTATGGTCAGCTGGCTGAATCACTGGATGCATTCTCAGGTTCCCTGTTGGGACAGGAGAGCCAGAGAAAAACATGGAAGATGGTGGGGGGGGGGCATTCCCTCCCACTGCTTGTAAAAGCAGTCTAGAGGCTAATTAGCCGCTAGAATTGCTTTTACATGAAAGCCGACCGCTGGCTGAAAAGAATGATACCAAGATGATACCTAAACCTGCAGGCATCATTCTGGTATAACCACTCAAAGTCCAGCAACATACCAGTACGTTGCTGGTCCTTGTTAGGCATATATTGTAAACTTTTTTTTCATGCAGCCTGTGGGCTGAACGAAAAAAAGATATTGATCGGTGGGTATGCCCACCATTAGAATACCTCCCTTCATCCACCCACTTCTAATGATGGGCATACATGCACCATATATATATGCCGAAGCATGGGGGCATCCTCCCGCAAAAGGCAGGAGCAAATCGCTCCTCCACCCACTGCTGCCCCCACGCTTCGGCATATATGCTGAAGTATGTAACTGTGGTGGTGAAATCACCTCCAACAGCGCTGGAGTCATGGCTTTATGTATCGTGGGAGCAAACGCTGTTGCTGTCAAGATAAATAAATCCGCTCTGCAGCTGAATGGCGTACCTGAAAACAAAAAAATGGTTAACAATAAAAAAACAAAGTATAAAAAAATTGCATACCTATAAAGCAAACATGATAAAAACATAACAATAAAACATTGCAGTATAGAATGCAGAACAATAGAGAGAGAATAGAGAGAGAACAATAAAACAACAACTATTTTTGGTTTTTTTAATTTTATATATTTTTTTGTGTTTTTTTCTTTTTTTTTACTTTTTTTTGTTTTTTTGTTTTTTTTACACTTTTTTTTGTAACTTTAACTTTTTTAACTGGTACCAGGTTTGGGTCTCTCAAACTGCGACAGCATCTTGGGAGACCCTGTGAAAGTGTGTCCTAGTCTGTGCAGTGCTGTACCCTACGCTAATACTCCACTAGTGTATGGTAGCGTTCAAAACATTCACCAATGCAAAGACCAGGATTGCCAGGACAGAGGGGACAATAATACCGGGTGTCACGCCTAAATCCGCGCTTGCTGCAGACACGACATCTTTTTTGGGGGGTTCGTTGGGTAGGGGTACTCGGGAGGGCATAAAGAAAATGCCTCTCATGCAGCCGGCTTACTGCATTTGGTTGGGGATGGTGAGGTGGAGCACCGTCTGGATACAGAAGGGCTCTGACGATCTCTTCCTGGAATTTAAGGAAGGATCCAGTCTGTCCTGAAGCTCTGTATAGCACATGAGCGTTCAGCAAAGCCAATTGAATAAATAAACAGACACTTTTTTGTACCAGCGTCTGGCCTTACGGGCAATTAGGTACGGCGCCAACAACTGGTCGTTGAGGTCCACCCCTCCCATATTAAGGTTATATTCGTGGACACAGAGGGGTTTCTCCACAACACCAGTCGCCGTAGGAATTTGGACCGTCGTGTCTGCATGAAGGGAGGTAAGAACTAAAACATTCTTATTGTCCCTCCACTTCATAGCGAGCAAGTTATTACACTTCAAGCAGGCTCTCTCCCCCAGCCTAAGACGGGAATCTACAAGCCGCTGGGGAAAGCCCCGGCGATTAGATCGCACGGTGCCACATGCTCCAATCTGATGATCAAACAAGTGACTAAAAAGTGGCACTCTCGTGTAATAATTGTCAGAGCTTATACATCTTGACCCCGTATCTGGCACGCTTGCTGGGAAGGTACTGTTTGAAGGACAAGCGGCCAGAAAACGTAATCAGGGACTCATCAACACAGACAACTTGATGGGGAGTAAACAAGTCTGCAAAACGTTGGTTGAAGTGGTTTAAGAGGGGCCAAATTTTGTAGAGCCGATCGTATCCAGGGTCTCCACGAGGACGACAGAGTTCATTGTCGTTGAAGTGCATGAGCCTCAAAATCTGCTCGTATCGTGCCCTGGCCATGGAAGCAGAGAACAAAGGCGAATGGTAAATTGGGTCAATGGACCAATATGACCGCAACTCACTCTTTTTATTCAAGCCCATGAGGAGGGAAAGGCCCAGAAAGATCTTAAATTCGGAAACCGTAATTGGTTTCCAATCTCTGGCAAGGGAGGACTGGGGAATAGTGGCGATGTGTTGACCAGCATACAAATTGCTTTGGTCCACAATAGATCTATAGAGATCTTCGGTGAAAAACAGCAAATAAAAATCCAGTGGCAAAAAGTCAACTGTTTCCACCTGAATTCCGGGTTGGCCAGTGAATGGGGGAAGTACGGGTGCTGCAGAAGTGGTGGGTACCCAATTCGGATTGGCGAATGCAGCAGGAAGGGCACTATGGGCACGATGGGTCTGTGTTCGTCTTCTTGGTGGCAGCGGGACACTACTTGTGCTTGCCACCTTGCCAGCTTGAACTGCACTTATGGGACTCGCCACGTCACCACGTGATACTGCAGTGCTGGATGTACGACCAGGGTGTACTAGGCCGCTGGTGCTTGCCAGTTCACCAGAAGGAATAGAGGCACTAGTACTTCTCTGCTCCATACGAGAGCCCTGCGGTTCTTGCACTTCAAGGACAGAAGAAGATTGGGGTCTGGTACGCCTGACCTTAGCAGGGACCACAACTCCGTCGTCAGAGCTAACTGTCATGGAGCCGCTGTCCTCTACAGGATCGTATTCTGAGCCTGAATCTGACAGATGAGTGACTTCCTCTTCACTATCTGTCATGCTCAGAAACGTGTAGGCCTCTTCACTAGTGTACCTTCGATTTGCCATTTTGGGCTTTAAATTTAGGGGTACACTAGTGAGACTCACAGGCAAAAAAGCTCCTGACTGTTAGCGACTGATTCAAAACGCTACCAAAAAACTGTTAGCGATCGCAGGAATCAGGCCTGACTCTGCGAATGCTGCAGTTATGTGTGCTTAGTGTTTTGTGTCAGTGATCGATCGATACTGCACTTGGGTGGGCTGGGCTGGGCTGGGCCGAGGAGCAAAACGCAGGTGCTAGCAGGTATCTGGGCTGATCCCGCTAACACTGTGTTTATGGGAACCCTAAACTGCTGGGGAGTATAGATCTGATCAGATCAGATATTGATGCGTTCAGATACTATAGCACTAAGGGAGGTGTATGCTGCGTGCGTGAGTTTTAGCGGTACTGGCGCTAACCTGACGCTGCCTGACCTTATCTGACCCTAAAAACTTAACTTCTATCATCGCCGGGCAATTAAGGGGTTAAACCTTTATAAGGTAATAAACGGCGGGTGCCCTAAAACTATAATAAACTATAATAAACTACAAAAAACACACTAGCTAACCAGCGTCACCCGTAACACTTATACGGTGATCGCTGGTGAAAGGCTTAACTCGGGGGCAATCAAGGGGTTAAAACCTTTAGCAGGTAGTATATGGGTGTCCCTGTCGCTATAACTAGCGTCACCTGTGTCACTAATACAGCGATCAGAAAAACGATCGCTTAGTGACACTGGTGACGGGGGGTAATCAAGGGGTTAACCTTTATTAGGGGGGTTAGGGGGGCACCCTGGACCTAAAGGGGGGTACCCTAAACCTAAAGGGGACTAACCTAACTGCCCTAACACTTATAACTGTCACAAACTGACACCAATGCAAAAAAAAATGCTATTGGTGTCAGTGTGACAGGGGGTACAGGGGGGTGATTGGGGGGTGACTGGGGGGTGATGGGGGGTGAAAAGTGTGCCTGCGTGTTCTACTGAACGTGTAATGTTGGTGCAACTTACTTGGATGTCTTCTCTCCTCGGCGCCGGGATGAAAAGACCGGCTCGAGGAGGGATGACATCACTTCCTCTCCCTCTGTTTACATTACAGAGGGAGAGGAAGCATTTGATTCGCTGGGAGCGATCGGGAGGGGGTGGCCATCAATGGATGGCCTCCCCCTGACCTCTCATCGCCCGCGAACAAGAGCCGACCGCCTATGGCACCGGGGGGGGGGTCCGATCGGACCCCCCGCCCGCGGGAAGGCATCACGTATCAGGTACGTGATTTTGCCTGCCCGTGCCATTCTGCTCACATATATAGGCGTGAGGCGGTCGGCAAGTGGTTAATGATGCTTAAAGTAAAAAAAAAAAAAAAAGTGAAATATTCCTTTTAATATCGTACCTGGGGGGTGTCTATAGTATGCCTGTAAAGTGGCTTGTGTTTCCCGTGTTTAGAACAGTCCCTGCACCAAATGTCATTTTTAAAGGAAAAAATCTCATTTAAAACTGCTTGCGGGTTTAATGTAATGTCGGGTCCTGGCAATATGGATGAAAATCAGTGAGACAAACGGCATGGGTACCCCCCAGTCCATTACCAGGCCCTTTGGGTCTTGTATGGATATTAAGGGGAACCCCGCACCCAAATTAAAATAAGGAAAGGTGTGGGGCCACCAGGCCCTATATACTCTGAACAGTAGTATACAGGCGGTGCAAACAAGACAGGGACTGAAGGTTTGTTGTTAAGTAGAATCTGTTTGTCATTTTGAACGGGTACATTTTTAACGTGTTTAGCTCCAGCCAAAAAATCTTTTTTAAGCTTTTTTTGGAAAACATAGGGAAGGGTTATCACCCCTGTGACATTTGTTTTGCTGTCTTTCCTCCTCTTCAGAAGATTTCACCTCACTTTTTGTCCCAATGACAAATGTTTTTTGAAAATTTGTGGTTTTTTGTGGAACAAGGATTGGAAAGCATCAGTGGAAAGGAGAAATGTTTTTCCCATATTAACTCTTACAAGAGAGAATTTCCCTTCCTAGGGGTAGATTTCATCTCACTTCCTGTTGTGTCCTTCCGTTTGCAAGGAGTCGTTTGTAAGTTAGATGTTTCAAAGTAGGGGCCTGCCCTATATACTCAGCAGAAATTTGGGCCTTAGGTGTTGTTGTGGCCACAACACTGTAAGCCCTCACAGGGCCCTGCTGTGAAATATTAGATCAAGAATTGTAATTACATGCCCCTGTTGAACAGGGGCAGAAAAACTGGGCCTTTGGTGGTGGTGGTGGTGGTGCTGGTGCCACAACACTGTAAGTCCTCACTCGCTCTTGGTGGGTGCAGAAATGGGCCCTGCTGTGAAATATTAGATCAAGAATTGTAATTACATGCCCCTGTTGAACAGGGGCTGAAAAATTAGGCCTTAGGCACTGGTGCTGGTGCCACAACACTGCAACCCCTCACAGACACTCTAGTTGGAACGCAGGAACGAGCCCTGCTGCAAAGTATTGCATCAAAAATTGTAATTACACGCCCCTGTTAAACAAGGGCTGAAAAATTGGGCCTTAGGCACTGGTGGTGGCGCCCAGAACCAAAAATGTTCTTACAAGCTATCAGCGTGATGATTGAGGAGGAAGAGGATAATTACTCAGGGATAGTCACTCAGCATCAGCATAGGCAGTCTTTGAAGGGATCTGAGATTTCAAAAAAAATTATTCGGTTACATCAGCATCAGGTGCTTGGTAGCTGGTGGTGATCCAAGACTGATTCATTTTTATGAAGGTCAGTCGATCGACTGAGCCAGTGGACAGACGCACCCTGTGATCGGTTACCACGCCTCCAGCAGCACTGAATGTGCGTTCCGAAAGAACGCTGGATGCAGGACAGGCCAGTAGCTCAATTGCATACTGTGCAAGCTCTGGCCAGTGATCCATCCTCAAGACCCAGTAACCCAGAGGATTTTCGGTGGGAAAGGTGTCCAAGTCTGATCTTGCCCCTAGGTATTCTTGCACCATGTAAAACAGACGCTGGCGATGGTTGCTGGAACCGATCATACCTTGGGGCTGCGGACCAAAAAATTGTCTGAACACATCGGTCAGACGGCCACCTTCTCCACCACTCCTTCTTTGACTGACCGAAGCCTCAGCAACACGTTGTCCAGAAACAGGAGTTTGTAACCTCCCAGTCTCTGGAAACGCGTTGCACAGACCTTTCTGCAAGGCCTCCTGAAGATGTTTCATCCTCTGCTCCCTCTGCGATGGCAAGATAAGGTCCGCAACCTTACCCTTGTAGCGTGGATCAAGGAGGGTTGCCAGCCAGTATTGGTCCTTCTCCTTGATACCACGTATACGAGGATCCTTACGCAGGCTTTGCAGGATCAGGGAGGCCATGCAGCGTAGGTTTGCTTAGGCATTCGGTCCGGAGTCCTCTGGGTCACTAAGGACGACATGGTCCGCAGCCACCTCCTCCCAGCCACGTAAAAGTCCATGTGTTTCTTGGGACTGATCCCTTAAAGACTGCTGCCGATGCTGAGTGCCAGGCTCCACCTCCATACTGACACAATCTTCCTCCTCCTCCTCGTCCTGTCTGGATAAAGGGGGCTTTGAGAGCTAAGGAAGTCCTCCTCTTCCTGCCTCTGTTCTGCCTCAAGTGCCCTGTCCATTATTCCACGCAGCGTGTGCTCCAACAGGTAGACAAGGGGGAAACTGTCACTGCTCACCATCCTCGTGGCCTCCTCAAATGGTGACAGGACAGTGCATGCATCCCTGATCATGGCCCACTGGCGTGGGGAAAAAAAACAAGCTCCCCTGACCCTGTCCTGGTGCCATAGTCACACAGGTACTCATTGATGGCCCTCTGCTGCGTGTGCAGCCGCTGCAGCATGGCCAACATTGAGTTCCACCTGGTGGGCATGTCAAAGATTAGGCGGTTCTTGGGCAGATTAAACTCCTTTTGGAGGTCCGTCAGCCGAGCACTGCAATTATATGACCAGCGGAAATGCACACAGACTTTCCTGGCCTGCCTCAGGACATCCTGTAAGCCCGGGTACCTGCCAAAGAACCGCTGCACCACCAAGTTAAGGACGTGAGCCAAACAGGGCACATGGGTCATTTGTCCCTGTCGGAGGGCAGAGAGGAGGTTGGTGCCATTGTCGCAAACCACCATTCCTGCCTTAAGTTGGCGTGGCGTCAACCACCTCTGAACCTGCCCCTGCAGAGCTGACAGAACCTCTGCCCCAGTGTGGCTCCTGTCCCCTAAGGACACCAGCTCAAGCACCGCATGGCATATTTTGGCCTGCGTACTTACGTAGCCCCTTGAACAGCTACGGAGCACCGCTGGTTCCGAGGACAAAGCACAGGAAGAGGCCATGGAGGAAGAAGAGGAGGGGGTGGAGGAGAGAGGTGTGTCACAATCATTAGCATTTTGGAGGTGTGGTGGCGGAACAACCTCCAACACTACTGCACCTTGTCCTGCATCCTTCCCAGCTGCCAGCAGAGTCACCCAATGCGCCGTGAAACTTAGGTAACGTCCCTGTCCATGCCTGCTGGACCATGAGTCAGCGGTAAGGAGCATATGCTCTTTACCGCTGACCGCCCTGTCCAGCGAGGCATGGACATTGCACATGCCGGTAGAGATCCAGAATCGCCTTCCGTGAGAAAAAGTGGCGTTTGGGTACCTGCCACTGAGGAACCGCACATTCCACAAACTCACGGAAGGGGGCAGAGTCTACCAACTGAAAAGGCAGCAGTTGAAGTGCTAGCAATTTTGCCAAGCTAGCATTCAACCGCTGGGCATGTGAATCGCTGGGAGCGAACTTCTTTCGGCGGTGCAGCAGCTGGGGCAGGGAAATTTGCCTGGTACAATCTGACGTTGGTGTACCAAAAGCAGATTGCCCACAAGTACTTGGCTGTGACACACCTAATTCTACACCTTCATTCCTCTCAGTGCAGGTCTCAGAGAGGACTGAAGGTATAGTGGGGTTGGCGATCTCAGCTGATGAGGAGCAAAGAGAGGTCCTCTTTGTTCTTTGGTGTGGGTCTTTTAGATACGCTTGCCAACGAACTGCATGGCAGGTCAACATATGTCTGGTCAAGCATGTGGTACCCAAGTGGGAGATGTTTTGGCCAC
Organism: Lithobates clamitans; assembly: GCA_037952925.1. Lineage (NCBI taxonomy): Eukaryota > Metazoa > Chordata > Amphibia > Anura > Ranidae > Lithobates > Lithobates clamitans. The sequence goes on from JBBGZY010000071.1 coordinate 128,177, forward strand.
GCGAGATATGCTTGAGACATATGTTGCAAATAGCAGCGGTGTGATCTGATGCACTTGTCTCAAAAAAGGCCCACACCAAAGAACTTTTTGAATAATGCATAGAGACTGCAGCGCCCTGCACATGTGGAGCTTTGGGGTGTGATGCAGTCAATGTGCTGCCCTTAGGCTGGCCCCTGGATGGCATTCTGCCTCGTTGGTGATGTGCCACCTCCTCTTCCTCCTCCTCTCTCCTATCAGGCACCCACGTTGAGTCAGTGACCTCATCATCCCCTCCCTCCTCATCACTGGAGCAAACCTGGCAGTATGCTGCAGCAGGGGGAGCATGACTGCCAGATTGCTGTCCTTCTTGGGCACCCCCTCTGTCCGTGCTCATGTTACTGCCTTCATCGAGCTCAGTATCATCATCAGAGCCTTCCAAACGCTGGGCATCCTCCTGGAGCATGTACCCAACACTGTGGTCAAACAGTTCCAGGGACTCCTCAGGAGGACGTGGTGGGGCTAGGGAAGGAGTCACTGATGACATTGAGCCGAGGGAAGAGGCCGCTGCTTTGCCAGACAAAGTACCCTGGGCATGGGTGAGAGAGGATGAGGAGGATGAGGACGGCTTGGTCATCCACTCGACCAAGTCTTCCACATGTTGCGGCTCAACACGGCCAGCTGCCGAAAAAAAGGCCAAGCGTGTCCCACGGCCACGTGCTGATGAGGATGCACCGTCTCCACGACCAGCACTAGACACAGAGCCTGCTTGCCCTCTCTTATTGGCTTGTGACTGTCTGCCTCTCCTTCTTGGCCTTCCAGACATACTAATGGCCTGTAGCTGCACTAAGCTGGGATATATATATATATATATATATGTACTGATACTGCAGCTAGCAAAATCAACTGCCTGTAGTATGAGAACACCACCAACCTTCTACAGGTAGCTTTAGCTGAACACTGTGCAGAGCTCGCAAAAAACTAACTTGTAGCTTTTTTAGCTGCCTGCGGTAGTGATAGGATCAGGAAAACACCACCAACCTTCTACAGGTAGCTTTAGGTGAACACTGTGCAGAGCTCGCAAAAAAATAACTTGTAGGTTTAGCTGAACACTGTGAGGTGGACGCACCACACTAACTTGTAGGTTTAGCTGAACACTGTGAGCAGGACGCACCCCACTAACTTGTAGGTTTAGCTGAACACTGTGAGCAGGACGCACCCCACTAACTTGTAGTTTTAGCTGAACACTGTGAGCAGGACGCACTGCACTAACTGTAAATAGTCTAGCTGCCTGACTGTGGTACTAATAGGATCAAAAGAACACCAGTAATTTTCTTCAGGTAGCTGTATATACTGTAACAAGACAAGCCTGCCTGTCAGTAAGAAGATAACAGGAACGGATCTAGCTGAACACTGTGAACAGGACGCACTGCACTAACTGTAAATAGTCTAGCTGCCTGACTGTGGTACTAATAGGATCAAAAGAACACCAGTAATTTTCTTCAGGTAGCTGTATATACTGTAACAAGACAAGCCTGCCTGTCAGTAGGAAGATAACAGGAACGGATCTAGCTGAACACTGTGAGCAGGACGCACCGCACTAACTTGTAGGTTTAGCTGAACACTGTGAGCAGGACGCACCCCACTAACTTGTAGGTTTAGCTGAACACTGTGAGCAGGACGCACCCCACTAATTTGTAGTTTTAGCTGAACACTGTGAGCAGGACGCACTGCACTAACTGTAAATAGTCTAGCTGCCTGACTGTGGTACTAATAGAATCAAAAGAACACCAGTAATTTTCTTCAGGTAGCTGTATATACTGTAACAAGACAAGCCTGCCTGTCAGTAAGAAGATAACAGGAACGGATCTAGCTGAACACTGTGAGCAGGACACACTGCACTAACTGTAAATAGTCTAGCTGCCTGACTGTGGTACTAATAGGATCAAAAGAACACCAGTAAATTTCTTCAGGTAGCTGTATATACTGTAACAAGACAAGCCTGCCTGTCAGTAGGAAGATAACATAAACGGATCTAGCTGAACACTGTGAGCAGGACGCACCGCACTAACTTGTAGGTTTAGCTGAACACTGTGAGCAGGACGCACCCCACTAACTTGTAGGTTTTGCTGAACACTGTGAGCAGGACGCACCCCACTAACTTGTAGTTTTAGCTGAACACTGTGAGCAGGACACACTGCACTAACTGTAAATAGTCTAGCTGCCTGACTGTGGTACTAATAGGATCAAAAGAACACCAGCTATTTTCTTCAGGTAGCTGTATATACTGTAACAAGACAAGCCTGCCTGTCAGTAAGAAGATAACAGGAATGGATCTAGCTGAACACTGTGAGCAGGATGCACTGCACCAACTGTAAATAGTGTAGCTGCCTGACTGTGGTACTAATAGGATCAAAAGAACATCAGTAATTTTCTTCAGGTAGCTGTATATACTGTAACAAGACAAGCCTGCCTGTCAGTAGGAAGATAACAGGAATGGATCTAGCTGAACACTGTGAGCAGGACGCACTGCACTAACTTGTAGGTTTAGCTGAACACTGTGAGCAGGACGCACCCCACTAACTTGTAGGTTTAGCTGAACACTGTGAGCAGGACGCACCCCACTAACTTGTAGTTTTAGCTGAACACTGTGAGCAGGACGCACTGCACTAACTGTAAATAGTCTAGCTGCCTGACTGTGGTACTAATAGGATCAAAAGAACACCAGCAATTTTCTTCAGGTAGCTGTATATACTGTAACAAGAGAAGCCTGCCTGTCAGTAAGAAGATAATAGGAATGGATCTAGCTGAACACTGTGAGCAGGACGCACTGCACTAACTGTAAATAGTCTAGCTGCCTGACTGTGGTACTAATAGGATCAAAAGAACACCAGCAATTTTCTTCAAGTAGCTGTATATACTGTAACAAGACAAGCCTGCCTGTCAGTAAGAAGATAACAGGAACGGATCTAGCTGAACACTGTGAGCAGGACGCACTGCACTAACTGTAAATAGTCTAGCTGCCTGACTGTGGTACTAATATGATCAAAAGAACACCAGTAATTTTCTTCAGGTAGCTGTAAATACTGTAACAAGACAAGCCTGCCTGTCAGTAGGAAGATAACAGGAACGGATCTAGCTAAACTGAATACAGTGTATATATATATATATATATATATATATATATATATATATATGCAACACCTGGGATGCATATATATACACAATACACTGTAAGTGCAGCTAACTGACTGACTGTTCTGCCTAATCTATCTAACTCAAATCAAATGACACTGTCTGTCTATCTCTTTCAAAGCCGGACACACACTACACAGGGCCGCCGTGCAGGCGGCCTTATATAGTGTGGGGCGTGTACTAAATCCCCTGAGCCATAATTGGCCAAAGCCTCCTTGGCTTTGGCCAATTATGGCTCTCTGTTCAGACGGCACTGTGATTGGCCAAGCATGCGGGTCATAGTGCATGCTTGGTCAATCATCAGCCAGCAATGCACTGCGATGCCGCAGTGAATTATGGGCCGTGACGCGCCACACGAATTTGGCGCGAACGGCCCATATCGTTCGCATTTCAGCGAACAGACGATGTTCGAGTCGAACATGGGTTCGACTCGAATACGAAGCTCAGCCCTAACTATGAGTGAGAGGAAACTTTCTTCAAAATCGGGGGAATTTCCCTGTTAGATAGTTGTCACCTTTTTGAATCATGCCCACTTTTATTTAAAGTGGTTGTAAAGCCACTATATTAAATTCATGCCATCCCCTCTCTTATATAACTATATGTGTGCCAGTGTCTGAGTTATATTAAAAAAAAAAGCCAATTTCTACCTTAATTTAGAGCGTCTCCCAGCGCTCATGTGACTCCTTGTCGCTCCTCTTCCAGGCTGACAGCTACAGCGGGAGGGGCCGAGAGACTCCCACTGACATCAACCGGGAGGAGGGGAGGAGAGAGTTGAGCAGTCACGTGAGCGCCGGGAGACACTCAGACACTTAGTCAATCAGCATAGTTTTTATATAGGTCAGACACTGAGACACATAATGTTATATAAGATAGGGGATGGGATGGATATAATATAGTTTTAATAGCAGCAGAAGGGGAGGGGAGGGCAGTGTCTCGAGCTGACAGGCAGGGAGGAGAGGGGAAGGAGGACAGAGAAGGACAGAGCAGGGCTGCGGATGATGGAGGCACGTAAAATGACCACGGTGTTAGGGCTCAGCAACCATGATAAACGGTGGCCAGTTTACAGAGGGGGGGCAGAACCAGGCAGGATCAGCCAGGTATTTTCGGTTTTACAGGGGGGCCAAATGACACAGCACAAGCACTGTGCTGTTACTCATTCTTTAACCACTTGCCGACCGCCTAACGCAGATATACTGCGGCAGAGTGGCACGGACAGGCAAAATCACGTACCCGTACGTGATCTGCCTTCCGCGGGTGGGGGGTCCGATCGGACCCCCCCCCGGTGCCATAGACGGTCGGCTCTCGTTCGCGGGCGATGGGAGGTGAGGGGGAGGCCATCCATTGATGGCCACCCCCTCCCGATCGCTCCCGGCGAATGAAAACGCTTCCTTTCCCTCTGTAATGTAAACAGAGGGAAAGGAAGTGATGTCATCTCTCCTCGAGCCGGTCTTTTCGTCCGGCGCAGAGGAGAGAAGACATCCAAGTAAGTGCACCAACACTACACTAACAGTAGAACACGCAGGCACACTTTTCACCCCCCTGTCACCCCCCGATCACCCCCTGATCACCCCCCTGTACCCCCTGTCACTCTGACACCAATAGCAGTGTTTTTTTTTTTTTTTGCATTGGTGTCAGTTTGTCAGTTATAAGTGTTAGGGCAGTTAGGTTAGCCCCCTTTAGGTCTAGGGTACCCCCCCTTAGGTCCAGGGTACCCCCTAACCCCCCCTAATAAAAGTTAACCCCTTGATTACCCCCCGTCACCAGTGTTGCTAAGCGATCGTTTTTCTGATTGCTGTATTAGTGACACAGGTGACGCTAGTTAGGGAGGTGAGTATATAGGTTTGCTGTCAGTGTTTTATAGCGACAGGGACCCCCATATACTACCTGCTAAAGGTTTTAACCCCCTGATTGCCCCCTAGTTAACCCTTTCACCAGCGATCACCGTATAAGTGTTACGGGTGACGCTGGTTAGATAGTTTGTTTTTTGTAGTTTATTATAGTTTATTACAGTTTATTATAGTTTATTATAGTTTTAGGGCACCCGCCGTTTATTACCTTATAAAGGTTTAACCCCCTAATTGCCCGGCGGTGATAGAAGTTAAGTTTTTAGGATCTGATAAGGTCTGCGTCGCCCCAGGCAGCGTCAGGTTAGCGCTAGTACCGCTAAAACCCACGCACGCAGCATACACCTCCCTTAGTGCTATAGTATCTGAACGGATCGATATCTGATCCGATCAGATCTATACTCCCCAGCAGTTTAGGGTTCCCTGAAACACAGTGTTAGCGGGATCAGCCCAGATACCTGCTAGCACCTGCGTTTTGCCCCTGCGCCCAGCCCAGCCCAGCCCACCCAAGTGCAGTATCGATCGATAACTGACACTTACAAAACACTAAGCACACAACTGCAGCGGTCGCAGAGTCAGGCCTGATCCCTGCGATCGCTAACAGTTTTTTGGTAGCGCTTTGAATCAGTCGCTAACAGTCAGGAGCTTTTTTGCCTGTGAGTCTCACTAGTGTACCCCTAAATTTAGAGGCCAAAATGGCAAATCCAAGGTACACTAGTGAAGAGGCCTACAGGATTCTGAGTATGACAGATAGTGAAGAGGAAGTCACTCATCTGTCAAGTTCAGGCTCAGAATACGAACCTGTAGAGGACAGCGGCTCCATGACAGATAGCTCTGACGACGGAGTTGTGGTCCCTGCTAGGGTCAGGCGTACCAGACCCCGAACTTATGCTGTCCTTGAAGTGCATGAACCGCAGGGCTCTCGTAGGGAGCAGAGAGGTACTAGTGCCGCTACTCCTTCTGGTGAACTGGCAAGCACCAGCGGCCTAGTACACCCTGGTCGTACATCCAGCACTGCAGTATCACGTGGTGACGTGGCGAGTCCCATAAGTGCAGTTCAAGCTGGCGAGGTGGCAAGCAGTAGTAGTGTCCCGCTGCCACCAAGAAGACAAAGACAGGCCCGTCGTGCCCATAGTGCCCTTCCTGCTGCATTGGCCAATCCGAATTGGGAACCTTCCACTTCTGCAGCACCCGTACTTCCCCCTTTCACTGGCCAACCCGGAATTCAGGTGGAAACAGTTGACTTTACGCCACTGGATTTTTATTCGCTGTTTTTCACCGAAGATCTCTATAGATCTATTGTGGACCAAAGCAATTTGTACGCTGGTCAACACATCGCCACTATTCCCCAGTCCACCCTTGCCAGAGATTGGAGACCAATTACGGTCTCCGAATTTAAGATCTTTCTGGGCCTTTCCCTCCTCATGGGCATAACCAAAAAGAGTGAGTTGCGGTCATATTGGTCCACTGACCCAATTCACCATATGCCCGTGTTCTCTGCCTCCATGACCAGGGCACGATACGAGCAGATTTTGCGGTTCATGCACTTCAACGACAATGAACTCTGTCGTCCTCGTGGAGACCCTGCATACGATCGGCTCTACAAAATTCGGCCCCTCGTAAACCACTTCAACCAACGTTTTGCAGACTTGTTTACCCCCCATCAAGTTGTCTGCGTTGATGAGTCCCTGATTAAGTTTTCTGGCCGCTTGTCCTTCAAACAGTACCTTCCCAGCAAGCGTGCCAGATACGGGGTCAAGATGTATAAGCTCTGTGACAGGGCCACAGGCTATACATGTAGATATATGGTTTACGAGGGCAAAGATAGTCACGTAGAGCCGATAAACTGCCCTGACTACATAGGAAGCGCTGGCAAGATAGTGTGGGACTTGGTGTCACCCTTATTCGGAAAGGGGTACCACTTGTACGTGGACAATTATTATACGAGCGTGCCACTTTTTAGTCACTTGTTTGATCATCAGATTGGAGCATGTGGCACCGTGCGACCTAATCGCCGGGGCTTTCCCCAGCGGCTTGTAGAGTCCCGTCTTAGGCTGGGGGAGAGAGCCTGCTTGCAGTATAATAATTTGCTCGCTATGAAGTGGAGGGATAAGAAGAATGTTTTCGTTCTCACCTCCCTTCATGCAGACACGACGACCCAAATTACTACGGCGACTGGTGTTGTGGAGAAACCCCTCTGTGTCCACGAATACAACCTTAATATGGGAGGGGTGGACCTCAACGACCAGTTGTTGGCGCCGTACTTAGTTGCCCGTAAGGCCAGACGCTGGTACAAAAAAGTGTCTGTTTACTTATTTCAATTGGCTTTGCTGAATGCTCATGTGCTATACAGAGCTTCAGGACGGACTGGATCCTTCCTTAAATTCCAGGAAGAGATCGTCAGAGCCCTTCTGTATCCAGATGGTGCTCCACCTCACCTTCCCAATCCAAATGCAGTAAGCCGGCTGCATGGGAGGCATTTTCCTTATGTCCTCCAGAGTACCCCTACCCAACGAGCCCCCCAAAAAAGATGTCGTGTCTGCAGCAAGCGCGGATTTAGGCGTGACACCCGGTATTGTTGTCCCTCCTGTCCTGACAATCCTGGTCTATGCATTGGTGAATGTTTTGAACGCTACCATACACTAGTGGAGTATTAGCGTAGGGTTCAGCACGGCACAGACTAGGCACACTAACACAGGGTCTCCCAAGATGCCATCGCATTTTGAGAGACCCAAACCTGGTACAGTTACAGTTAAAAGTTAAAGTTACTAAAAAAAGTGTTAAAAAAAAAAAAAATAAATAAAAAAATAAAAATACAAAAAAAATATAAAATAAAAAAACCAAAAATAGTTGTCGTTTTATTGTTCTCTCTCTCTATTCTCTCTCTATTGTTCTGCTCTTTTTTATTGTATTCTATACTGCAATGTTTTATTGTTATGTTTTTATCATGTTTGCTTTATAGGTATGCAATTTTTTTATACTTTTTTATTGTTAACCACTTTTTTGTTTTCAGGTACGCCATTCAGCTGCAGAGCGGATTTATTTATCTTGACAGCAACAGCGTTTGCTCCCACAATATATAAAGCCGTGACTCCAGCGCTGTCGGAGGTGATTTCACCACCACAGTTCCATACTTCAGCATATATGCCGAAGCGTGGGGGCAGTAGTGGGTGGAGGAGCAATTTGCTCCTGCCTTTTGCGGGAGGATGCCCCCATGCTTCGGCATATATATATTTTAGGTAGGCACAGGTTGCGTTAAATGTTTTATTTTTTACTATGTTTTTTTTGTATTTGCTTTGCAGGTATGGTAAGGTATACTGTTATACTGTAATGTTACTTTGTTTTTTTGTTAACCATCATTTGCTTAGCAGGTACGCCATTCAGTTGCAGCGCGGATTTATTTATCTTGACAGCAAAAGCGTTTGCTCCCACGATATATAAAGCCGTGACTCCAGCGCTGTCGGAGGTGATTTCACCACCACAGTTCCATACTTCAGCATATATGCCGAAGCGTGGGGGCAGTAGTGGGTGGAGGAGCAATTTGCTCCTGCCTTTTGCGGGAGGATGCCCCCATGCTTCGGCATATATATATTTTAGGTAGGCACAGGTTGCGTTAAATGTTTTATTTTTTACTATGTTTTTTTTGTATTTGCTTTGCAGGTATGGTAAGGTATACTGTTATACTGTAATGTTACTTTGTTTTTTTGTTAACCATCATTTGCTTAGCAGGTACGCCATTCAGTTGCAGCGCGGATTTATTTATCTTGACAGCAAAAGCGTTTGCTCCCACGATATATAAAGCCGTGACTCCAGCGCTGTCGCAGGTGATTTCACCACCACAGTTCCATACTTCAGCATATATGCCGAAGCGTGGGGGCAGTAGTGGGTGGAGGAGCAATTTGCTCCTGCCTTTTGCGGGAGGATGCCCCCATGCTTCGGCATATATATATTTTAGGTAGGCACAGGTTGCGTTAAATGTTTTATTTTTTACTATGTTTTTTTTGTATTTGCTTTGCAGGTATGGTAAGTATTACTGTTATACTGTAATGTTACTTTGTTTTTTTGCTTAGCAGGTACGCCATTCAGTTGCAGCGCGGATTTATTTATCTTGACAGCAACAGCGTTTGCTCCCACGATATATAAAGCCGTGACTCCAGCGCTGTCGGAGGTGATTTCACCACCACAGTTCCATACTTCAGCATATATGCCGAAGCGTGGGGGCAGTAGTGGGTGGAGGAGCAATTTGCTCCTGCCTTTTGCGGGAGGATGCCCCCATGCTTCAGCATATATAAATGGTGCATGTATGCCCATCATTAGAAGTGGGCGGATGAAGGGAGGTATTCTAATGGTGGGCATACCCACCGATCAATATCTTTTTTTCGTTCAGCCCACAGGCTGCATGAAAAAAAAGTTTACAATACAAGGACCAGCAACGTACTGGTATGTTGCTGGACTTTGAGTGGTTATACCAGAATGATGCCTGCAGGTTTAGGTATCATCTTGGTATTATTCTTTTCAGCCAGCGGTCGGCTTTCATGTAAAAGCAATCCTAGCGGCTAATTAGCCTCTAGACTGCTTTTACAAGCAGTGGGAGGGATTCCCCCCCCCCCCCCACCGTCTTCCATGTTTTTCTCTGGCTCTCCTGTCCCAACAGGGAACCTGAGAATGCAGCCGGTGATTCAGCCAGCTGACCATAGAGCTAATCAGAGACCAGAATTGCTCCAAACATCTCTATGGCCTAAGAAACCGGAAGCTACGAGCATTTCATGACTTAGATTTCGCCGGATGTAAACAGCGCCATTGGAAAATTGGGAAAGCATTTTATCACACCGATCTTGGTGTGGTCAGATACTTTGAGGGCAGAGGAGAGATCTAGGGTCTAATAGACCCCAATTTTTTCAAAAAAGAGTACCTGTCACTACCTATTGCTATCATAGGGGATATTTACATTCCCTGAGATAACAATAAAAAAGATAAAAAAAAAAAAAAAATGAAAGGAACAGTTTAAAAATAAGATAAAAAATCAAAAAATTAATAAAAAAAAAAAAAAAAAAAAAAAAAGCACCCCTGTCCCCCCCTGCTCTCGCGCAAAGGCGAACGCAAGCTGCGGTCTGGCGTCAAATGTAAACAGCAATTGCCCCATGCATGTGAGGTATCACCGCGAAGGTCAGATCGAGGGCAGTAATTTTAGCAGTAGACCTCCTCTGTAAATCTAAAGTGGTAACCTGTAAAGGCTTTTAAAGGCTTTTTAAAATGTATTTAGTTTTTCGCCACTGCACGTTTGTGCGCAATTTAAAAGCCTGTCATGTTTGGTATCCATGTACTCGGCCTAAGATCATCTTTTTTATTTCATCAAACATTTGGGCAATATAGTGTGTTTTAGTGCATTAAAATTTTAAAAAGTGTGTTTTTTCCCCAAAAAATGCGTTTGAAAAATCGCTGCGCAAATACTGTGTGAAAAAAAAAAAATGAAACACCCACCATTTTAATCTGTAGGGCATTTGCTTTAAAAAAATATATAATGTTTGGGGGTTCAAAGTAATTTTCTTGCAAAAAAAAATTATTTTTTTATGTAAACAACAAGTGTCAGAAAGGGCTTTGTCTTCAAGTGCTTAGAAGAGTGGGTGATGTGTGACATAAGCTTCTAAATGTTGTGCATAAAATGCCAGGACAGTTCAAAACCCCCCCAAATGACCCCATTTTGGAAAGTAGACACCCCAAGCTATTTGCTGAGAGGCATGTCGAGTCCATGGAATATTTTATATTGTGACACAAGTTGCGGGAAAAAGACAATTTTTTTTTTTTTTTTTTTTTTTTTGCACAAAGTTGTCACTAAATGATATATTGCTCAAACATGCCATGGGAATATGTGAAATTACACCCCAAAATACATTCTGCTGCTTCTCCTGAGTACGGGGATACCACATGTGTGAGACTTTTTGGGAGCCTAGCCGCGCACGGGACCCCGAAAACCAAGCACCGCCTTCAGGCTTTCTAAGGGCGTAAATTTTTGATTTCACTCTTCACTGCCTATCACAGTTTCGGAGGCCATGGAATGCCCAGGTGGCACAAACCCCCCCCAAATGACCCCATTTTGGAAAGTAGACACCCCAAGCTATTTGCTGAGAGGTATAGTGAGTATTTTGCAGACCTCACTTTTTGTCACAAAGTTTTGAAAATTGAAAAAAGAAAAAAAAAATATGTTTTTATTGTCTTTCTTCATTTTCAAAAACAAATGAGAGCTGCAAAATACTCACCATGCCTCTCAGCAAATAGCTTGGGGTGTCTACTTTCCAAAATGGGGTCATTTTGGGGGGTTTTGTGCTATCTTGGCATTTTATGGCCTTCAAAACTGTGATGGGTAGTGAGGAGTAAAATCAAAAATTAACGCTCTTAGAAATCCTGAAGGCGGTGATTGGATTTTGGGGCCCGTATGAAGCTAGGCTCCCAAAAAGTGCCACTCATGTGGTATCCCCATACTCAGGAGAAGTAGCAGAATGTATTTTGGGGTGTAATTCCACATATGCCCATGGCATGTTTGAGCAATATATCATTTAGTGACAACTTTGTGAAAAAAAAAAAAAAAAAAAAAAAAAAATTGTCACTTTCCCGCAACTTGTGTCAAAATATAAAATATTCCATGGACTCAACATGCCTCTCAGCAAATAGCTTGGGGTGTCTACTTTCCAAAATGGGGTCATTTGGGGGGGTTTTGTGCCATCTTGGGATTTTATGGCCTTCAAAACTGTGATAGGTAGTAAGGAGTGAAATCAAGAATTTATGCCCTTAGAAATCCTGAAGGCGGTGCTTGGTTTTCGGGGCCCCGTACGCGGCTAGGCTCCCAAAAAGTCCCACACATGTGGTATCCCCGTACTCAGGAGAAGCAGCTAAATGTATTTTGGGGTGCAATTCCACATATGCCCATGGCCTGTGTGAGCAATATATCATTTAGTGACAATTTTGTGCAAAAAAAAAAAAATTGTCACATTCCCGCAACTTGTGTTAAAAAATAAAATATTCCATGGACTCAACATGCCTCTCAGCAAATAGCTTGGGGTGTCTACTTTCCAAAATGGGGTCATTTGGGGGGGTTTTGTGCCATCTTGGCATTTTATGGCCTTCAAAACCGTGATAGGTAGTGAGGAGTGAAATCAAAAATTTATGTCCTTAGAAATCCTGAAGGCGGTGCTTGGTTTTCAGGGCCTCGTACGCGGTTAGGCTCCCAAAAAGTCCCACACATGTGGTATCCCCGTACTCAGGAGAAGCAGCAGAATGTATTTTGGGGTGTAATTCCACATTTGCCCATGGCATGTTTGAGCAATATATCATTTAGTGACAACTTTGTGCAAAAAAAAAAAAAAAAAAAAAAAAATGGTCACTTTCCCGCAACTTGTGTCAAAATATAAAATATTCCATGGACTCAACATGCCTCTCAGCAAATAGCTTGGGGTGTCTACTTTCCAAAATGGGGTCATTTGGGGGGGTTTTGTGCCATCTTGGCATTTTATGGCCTTCAAAACTGTGATAGGTAGTGAGGTGTGAAATCAAAAATTTATGCCCTTTGAAATCCTGAAGGTGGTGCTTGGTTTTCGGGGCCCCGTACGCGGCTAGGCTCCCAAAAAGTCCCACACATGTGGTATCCCCGTACTCAGGAGAAGCAGCTAAATGTATTTTGGGGTGCAATTCCACATATGCCCATGGCCTGTGTGAGCAATATATCATTTAGTGACAACTTTGTGCAAAAAAAAAAAAAATTGTCACATTCCCGCAACTTGTGTCAAAAAATAAAATATTCCATGGACTCGACATGCCTCTCAGCAAATAGCTTGGGGTGTCTACTTTCCAAAATGGGGTCATTTGGGGGGGTTTTGTGCCATCTTGGCATTTTATGGCCTTCAAAACTGTGATAGGTAGTGAGGTGTGAAATCAAAAATTTATGCCCTTTGAAATCCTGAAGGCGGTGCTTGGTTTTCGGGGCCCCGTATGCGGCTAGGCTCCCAAAAAGTCCGACACATGTGGTATCCCCGTACTCAGGAGAAGCAGCTAAATGTATTTTGGGGTGCAATTCCACATATGCGCATGGCCTGTGTGAGAAATATATCATTTAGTGACAACTTTTTGTAATTTTTTTTTTTTTTTTTTTTTTTGTCATTATTCAATCACTTGGGACAAAAAAAAAAAATATTCAATGGGTTCAACATGCCTCTCAGCAATTTCCTTGGGGTGTCTACTTTCCAAAATGGGGTCATTTGTGGGGGTTTTGTACTGCCCTGCCATTTTAGCACCTCATGAAATGACATAGGCAGTCATAAAATAAAAGCTGTGTAAATTCCAGAAAATGTACCCTAGTTTGTAGACGCTATAACTTTTGCGCAAACCAATAAATATACGCTTATTGACATTTTTTTTACCAAAGACATGTGGCCGAATACATTTTGGCCTAAATGTATGACTAAAATTGAATTTATTGGATTTTTTTTATAACAAAAAGTAGAAAATATCATTTTTTTTCAAAATTTTCGGTCTTTTTCCGTTTATAGCGCAAAAAATAAAAACGGCAGAGGTGATCAAATACCATCAAAAGAAAGCTCTATTTGTGGGAAGAAAAGGACGCAAATTTCGTTTGGGTACACCATTGCATGACCGCGCAATTAACAGTTAAAGCGACGCAGTGCCGAATTGTAAAAAGTGCTCTGGTCAGGAAGGGGGTAAAACCTTCCGGGGCTGAAGTGGTTAAGGAAACAGGATCTATTTTTTTTTGTTTTTTAGGGTAACAAACATTTTAACCCTTTTCCTGGGAGCCCAGGAGTCCTGAATAAACATCATCAAGGCAGCCCAAGCTTACTGAAGAATTCTACAGAAAACAGCACTTACATCATAGGCGTGTGCCAGTTGTGCCTATCACTATGTGCATTGCTGATTCCCCTTACTTCCTGGGCCTCCCCCATTGTTGGCCCCCATGCCCTGCAGTGCTGCTGGCTTCCCTTCTCTCTTCTCCCCCCCGGCTTCTGCAGGGGATGTCTCAGGATGGAGAGCGGGGAAGAGACAAGTAACTTTTCTAAATTAACCAAAATTTTTTGTGCGGTATGAGTTTTCTTTTTCAATTGCTCTCCAGTCCGTCTTCCTCTATTCTCTTGGTCTGCACGGAAACCCAGGGCACTCATCATTTCATTTCGTAATCAATGTCATGAATGCTGTGTTGCCCTTTAACTGACATCTAGTGCTGCCTTTCCTCTCTCCCGGTTATCTCCTTATGCTTTTAGCCCTACGGCCCCCGTAGTGTCACATTTAGGGCATAGGACTTTTAAAGATGGCCGCGGATCAGTCATATATGCCTGACGCCGCTAACGTCCCTAGCCTCATTATCCATTTTGAGTCATAGGGCTTCCGTAGTGCACTATTCAGGGCACAGGATTTTCCAAAATGGCCACGGGTCAGTCATACTTGTCTGACGCGCCTGACGTCTCTTTCCATATAGAAGCCGGGATGCGTGCGCATGCGCAGTTGCCTTTTTCGGTCCGCAGCATGACGGCGAGTCAGACGTCGTCACGCTGGAGAGGTTTAAAAGAGGGAATTTCCCCCGCCAGTCTCTGTCATTCCCCTTGTTGATGTGCTGGGCAGATGGACGTTACCTACGTGAGTGCTGCTAAAAACGGTTCCAAATACCAATAGTAAGTCTTTTGGTTATTCTCCTATTTCTTAGTAAAAACTCACCATTTCTTTTATGTGATTCAAACTTAGGGATTTAAACTTAGCCAACTCTCTTTACTTATACTTTTAGGCTCTTTTGTGGTAGGCTGCAGACGTATCCCCAGGTTTAGTTACCCACCAGGTCCTGTATGCTGCCCATTCTCGACTGCCATCCTGCTGCATTACAAGAACCATTCATTTACATATACAGCAATTTGGCTCTTCACCATCCTTTAGATGTGACTCTGTGTTATCTGTGAATTGATTCTATTAAAGGTACACAACTAAGGTAGGAAGGCAAGAGCACTAACTGGTTATCCAACATACTTGCAAATCTGCCAATTTCCTATTTAAAATAAATAAAGTGTATAGTGCATGTAACTGGAAGAAAACATTTGTTTTTTTTATGCTTGCATGCTTACACAGGAACAAAATGTCTCAAAGCATTGAATCAGCAAGCAGCCAGCTGCCACCCTGAATTTTTGCCGCTGTGTGGAGTTTCCATAAATCTGACCTGACTGGGATTCCGGCATACCCAAAGTGTTAGTGGCCTATTAAGACCACATTAACATTTTGAATTTTAAAAAATGAATAACCACAGTTTAACATAAGAAATAAGTAAGAACAGTGTGGAAGGTGTCCGTACATAGCCTTTGTTCTTCCATGCACCTCAGGAGCCCCTACTGTCAATAAAAATCCCAATTTAGATAATTTAAAAAGCAGGACAATGCTTATGTGCAACTGAGCCCTTTTTTCACAAATCACATCTTATTTTTTATGTTTTGATTTGTTTTTCCTGGTTTATTGCATATTGCATGCAGTGCTTTGTGTAACTAGATTTCAGGGCAATCATTTCCAAAGCTGTTAAATAGCTTTTGCATTATTATGAAGGCAATTAGCAGCATGTATTGTTAATGAAAGTCTATGGGTTTCATTATTGCTGTGTATTCATACATTTGTTACCTGTGTTAATAGATGAGGCATTGTTTTCTCACAATATAAACCCAGCATTTTTTTGTTCCTAAAGCTTGCCAGAATCTTTAGCATGCTCTGTGGTTCATTATACATTGTAGCATGCCTGCTAATTGCTAATTGAATGTTATATGTATTGTTAATTTAAGTAATTGGTCACTTAAGCCTCATACACACGATCCGATTGTTGGAAAACAGAGCGTCAGACCTTTGTCCAAAAGGCGTGTGCATAAACTTGTCTTGCATACAAACGGTACACAATTGTCGGCCAACAAACACACCTAGCCTAGTAACTTCACAGTGTTTGTCAGCTAAATTTTGGGGCTTGCCCTAAACAACCCCTAAATTGTATACAAATATTTTTGTCCTCAAATTCAGGCACAGTGCAAGAGACCATTTTTGGGGGCACAAACTCATTTGGAACCCTCCCCCCCAAAAATGCTAAGTCAATAGATACAAATACTCTGACTTTGCCAAACCCACACACACTATCCCTCTTTTGTGTTTCGATTTCTGTCTAAATTCACCCAACCATGTAGTGCAAGGGCCTGTCTGATTACCTACAAATTGTAACATAGACAGTTTTTGTCTCCTATTCTATTGATCGGTATTTTCTGAATGTCAAAATGTGCTGCAATTTGGACAGTGTGAATCCATATTTTTAGACTGACACTTCTTACCTGTCCACTGGGCTGCCAATAGTGTAAGTAAGGAGGGGCTGGCTAAAGTATCCCAGAGTATTTATGCAAACAGCTCTAATGGA
Source organism: Lithobates clamitans (assembly GCA_037952925.1). Taxonomy (NCBI): domain Eukaryota; kingdom Metazoa; phylum Chordata; class Amphibia; order Anura; family Ranidae; genus Lithobates; species Lithobates clamitans. The sequence goes on from JBBGZY010000071.1 coordinate 144,617, forward strand.
AGTGGAGAGGGTTACCTGTGCAAAACATCTACCCATTTCCTCCCCCACCCAAACATTTTGCTAATGGGTCACCAGAGGGGGAGATGAACTAGATAACTTGACCTTACCGTTTTGTCCTTAAATACTTATTTAAATTTTCTTCTTATGTTGGCTAAGCATGTTTGTGTCAAATCTGCTTGCAGTGTTATGTGCAGAAGTAGTAATATTTGTTTCTTTTTTTAATCCACAGTTTCCTTCCAATCCACAGCAATGGCAGGACATTGCAGCCCAGTTCCACCATCAGTGGGATTTTCCCAACTGTGGTGGTGCTATTGATGGCAAGCATGTCCGGATTGTCCCACCACCCAATTCTGGCTCATATTATTCTAATTATAAGGGCTTTTGCAGCATAGTCATGCTAGCTGTAGTGTCTGCCAACTATGAGTCTTTGTATCTGGATGTTGGGAAGAACAGTCGCAACTCTGGAGGAGTGACTATGCAGACAGAATTCTAAAAGCGGCTCCAGAATGGCACCTTAAACTTGCCACCTGCTGAGGAGAATGTTGAGGGCCTCAATTTTGTTTTTGTTGCAGATGAGGCCTTTGCTCTGGGGGAACATCTGATGAATTTGTTTCCTATGAGGAATCTCACCTCAGAGCAGAGAATATTTAATTACAGGCTCTCTCATGCCAGAAGGGTGGTCAAAAACGCCTTTGGCATCCTCTCAAGTCTTTTCAAGCTGTTTTTTACTCCAATTAACCCGGCACTCTACAAGATCAACCATGTGGTCCTGTGCTGTTGTATTTTACATAATTTTTTAAGGAGGAATGCAACTAGCTACCTTGCCTCACTGCCAAGTGACATGGACCCTGCAGTGGCAGGCCTAGCTGAAGAGACTGCAGCTCGGCTGTCTATGGGGGTGCTGACGGCTCTTGAAAATGCCTGTGCTGGATTGCCCTCACAATCTGCCAGAGATGTACGTCAGAAATACCTTGATTATTTTGTGGGTAGAGGAGCAGTGACTTGGCAGCAAATTGTAGGTGATTATGCCTAATATAATTTCGAGATCATAAACTCATATTTCATTTAAAATTACTGTTGTCTGTGTTTCTTATCTGTCTAATATGTTCACAAATGGGCTTTATTTTGGCCACTTGCTCCAATAGTGCAAATATACCTTATTTGCTACATGAGGTAACAATATCTACTTCAGCTAACTATTATGGTGTGCTGTGGGTCTGCTACACACACACAATGTTTTTGTTCTTAATGGATCTAATGCATGAAGTTCAAAAACATTATGCCTTTTCAACTCTTATTTTTGGAGGACTAAAAATTGCAGGAGTTAGCCACATTTTCCTGTTCAATACTTTTATTGAAATTTGTATAAGAGAAGACAAAGTATAACAATTATCGTAACATGGGATACACATATGAACAGTAGAATCATATCTATGTATTCACTACAATATCTAAACTGAGTTAGCCACATTTTAAGAGCACATTGTTTAGTAAAAAAACTATTTACTCAAAGCACATTCACATGTGTGTTTTAAGGTTTTAAAACAAACCAACAACTTGGTGTATAACACATATTTTGCATTATTTCCCCTTTTTGAGGCTAAATAGGCATGTTCAAAAACATTACATACACATCCCATTTTGGAAAAGTGAAGGCCAAATGAGAAATTAGTATCCCAAGACTGTGTGGATGTTGCCTCCCTCAAAATTTGAAGCCACGTTCACGTAGAGGCATAACAATTAAATTACCCTTATGATCCCATGCCGAAAATGTGTGTAGTTACAAACAACTTTTTTCCTAAACCCACAAAACACACAGTGTGTCAACATGTGCTATCTCCCATCATAGGGTATCAATGGACAGGTTTCGGGGGTGCAACCCCTTCCTATGACCTTCTATAGTTATGAGGAAGGGATTGCACACCCAAAACGTGTCCATTGTTACCTAAAGATGGTAGATAGCACATGTTGGCACACTGTGTGTTTTGTGGCTTTTGGCAAACTAGATGTATGGAAATACACATATTTTAGTCATGGGATCATGAGGGAAATAAAAATGTTAAGGCACAATTTGGGAGCACCTTCAAATTTTGGGTTTTAGATTCTTAAAAACACTGAAAAATTACAATTCACATTAGTTAGGGCAGTCCTAACTCTCCTCCTCAAGATGCAAACCCAGGTCATGTTTTCTATACTAGAATTTGGCACAGGAGATGTTATCATGTTCACTGTTGTTTTTTGACTGAGGAAAATACAGAAAACATGACCTGGTGGTGCACCTAGAAGAATGGAGTGGAGGAACACTGCTCTGTCCCTAAACTTTCACATTTCCAAGTCCAAAAAACATGTTAAATCAGAAAAGGGCAAAAAGGAACCAACAAGTGGAATAAAAAACTTCAGAACAGGTAAGAAGAAATTAAAATTTGGAAGCATTTCCACAAAATCTCTGATTCTTCGCTGTAAAGCAGTGACAGCCTCCTTGATTTTCTCCAGATCGTTAAAACAATGCACCATATCTGCATTCATTCTGCCAGTAGTGCATTGTGGAAGATCATGACCTAGTAAGAAGAGTAAAAAGTATTACGAAAACAATGGTCAAGTGGCTGAGGACCTATATAGTGAGTTAGGGTCAATTTAAGTAACTACTTACCTACCCAGTCTATTGTTGCTTGCAACCTGTTTGCCCTTCAGACACCTACACTACTTGGAATGTACACACTGCAACTACTCTTTAATCTTGGCCCTGGTGCCTGGGTCTCCAAAAGTTGGGTACCTAGCAACACTGCCAGCTCCATCCACCTCTTCCTTCTCCATGCTAATGTCAATGCACTACATACTTTGCTATTGTGTGGAGTGGGTGTTTGGCTTCAAATGTGTATATATGTTGAGTGTTTTGATGTCCAAACAAGAGTCCAACAATACTTACTTGCACAAACAAGAGCCCCTCGAATACTTTCTTCCTCTTCTGGGTCGCTGTGGCCCTCAGTTTGACACGCGTCAGGGTATTGTACATCTGTAAAAAGTAGTTTTTACTGCACTATCCAAATAAATCATATATAATGAAAAAAAGCCACAACTATAATGTGAGACACACACACTAGATATAACATAAGAAAAAAAGCTGCGCTGTATAATTTTGGTGATCAAAGGATAAAGTGATTTAAAAAAGTAATTCATCTAAATGAATGGAGATATGGAAACTCCATACAACACACTATAACATAAATATTTAAATGCAATCACAAGTGAAATGTGCAAAAAATGATTAAGTATAAAAAGCAAAATTAATTTTCACACAAGGTCCACTCCGATGGGCTGTTAAATAGAAGCCCCACTGAATGTACAGTTCATAATGATCTTCCAAGTGGTGATTTTTCAACCCTCTAAGTAGTTGTGATATGCGACAACAACACCAAGGGAAATGTGATAGGGTGCGACGGGAAAGTTCCTCCACCTGTAATAAGACTGCCGCTTACCAGATTGTTAGATCTATTGTTTAAGGAGATCGTGCGTGCCTGTGGCTCTTAAACTTGGATGACTAGATGTCCCCAGACTCTCTGTGTGGGGTGTCCTCTGTACAGCAGATGTGCGCTCATTCCCCATGAAAGAACATAAGGCTTCCATAGAGTAACACGTTTAAAAATTATTTATTAAGATAAACAGTAATGCACTTACAGTTATGCTGAAAATATACAGCGTTTGGTATAAAACACGAGCCGGCCGGCTCTTGATAGCTGCCCATTGCTTCCGGGACTAGCGCGGTATGTGGTGACGTCAGCACGCCGCTCCTTCCTACGCCGTTTCATCACAGATGACGTCTTCCAGAAGTCAGATCTCATGCCTCCAAGACAACATCCTGGGTGAGGTCACAACACTCTCTTTCCCCTAAAAAGAAACAATACACTATTCATTAGGCCACCCCAAGTCCCAACTGTTTCTAGCATCTATTTTGCTACATTAGTTGACCAACCTTGCACTTGGTCTGATGTCAATGTTTGCTCCCGACTTGTTGATTCCACCATGCTGCATTCTGGTTGTTTTCCTGTGAAAAATGCATAGAAAAGGGATGGTGATGTCATTTTACAAAGGGCAAACACTAGACAAGTCCCAACATTTAAAAAGTCCAGCAGTTGTCCCCCACCCCTCTTATCGCCTATGGGAAAGGGGGATATATGGTGATTAGCAGGCATGACTGTGATCCCTCTACCCATGTCTACACTGGCCAGGCTGCATTAATGGGCACTGATGAGGCAGGCAACCAGAAAGTGTTCTTTACCCCTTAAGTTCTGTCCCAAGCCCATGGCCTTTGGCCCACCTAAAAGCAGCCCTGTCGGTGGCTAAATGAGTGTGTTTTAAGCTGTCACTTACGTTTTTTGGGGGAAGATGCCCTTGATGCCTCCCTTCGTGTGTTGTGGTGGCATGGCTGATGCCTCCTCTTTTGGTGCCTCCCCGTTGAAAGAAGATTAGAAAATTTGTTACAAAAATAAAGAACTTTCCAAAACATGACCAAATAAGAATGTTCAAATCTGCTTTATATTTACCTTCATCTTTCGAATACCTAGTCATACAAAGATTTTAGATAACCTTATATATAATTCTCTAGAGCTACTTGGAGAAAGAACATATACAGACAGCTAATTTACACATATACATATTGGTTAGATATAAATCTTGCCTACTTTTTTTAAATGATCTGATGAATGTAGTCTATCTGGTCTTGCTCACAGTGTTTGAGATCAGACCATCGTTTTCTGATTTGGTCCTTTGATCGTTCCACTGAAAAATCACTCTGCAAAACAGCAATGACCTTCTCTAAAATGCTGTCCTTTCTGCCTTATGTAATTGCTCAGCTTGCAGTCATAGTCGTGCTTCTCTAGGATGTGCACCATCTCCACTATCTCATCTTTGCTCTTGGGGGGTTGCTTTATGCCTCCTATGAGCTCCACCACTGCAGGGCTGCCTGGAATCTACCAAATCCGCCATGTTGTCCCTCCCGAATGTTCCGACGTGTGTTGCATGCATAAGAGAGATGGTCCCACCCCAGCGTCATGAGGCACTGAGAGCGGAGTTTCATGCATGCGCAGTGTATATAAAGCCATAACGCATGGTCGATGGAACGGCCGTAAGAACAATCTAGGAGTAGAGGACAATTGATCACCATTGCCAACACACAAAAGGAGCCAGAAAATGAAGGCATAATTGGAAATTGGGGCATAGGTGGTTAGTGGCCTATACTGCTTAGATTGAGGCCTAGATTGGGAGCAGCTTATGAGTTAAGCCAGACATTATGTTTTGTCTTGTGTTCTGTCTTGCAGGCATCATATCATTTATCATGAAAGATACATTTACTGCGCCTAATTTTTTGGCCCAATTCATTGACCTGTACCAGGTGCTGCCCTGCCTCTGGAAGGTCAAGAGTCGAGACTACTCAAATAAAATCTTGAGGAAGGCAGCTTTGTAGAAACTGCTTGAGTTGGGGAAGCCAGTGTACCCCAGGGCAGACATCAAATATGTCAAGACAAAAAATCTCAAACCTGAGGAGTACTTTTAAAAGGGAGCTCAACAAGGTGATGGACTCACAGAGATCTGGAACATCAGCAGATGACATATATGTCCCCAGGCTGTGGTATTACAACAGCCTGCGTTTTTTGTCCAACCAAACAGAACCCAGGCCATCGCTGTCCACGCTCCCTTCGACATCTGCTGAGGCCACAGCTCCAGAGGTCCACCCAGGTCCTGCTGCACAGGATGAAGACGTGGAGGAGCCCAGCTTGACCCAGGTATAGCATTGTTGAACATATTTGTATCCAACAATACAATGCCTTAACAAAGTTGTTTCCATATGAATAAACAGTAGTGACCAAAAATGATTTGTACAGGAATAAAGCATCACACAGCGGGAGACTCCCATTGAGGCGGATCGTCCAGAGGACAAAGCAGAGAAGAAGAAGCCGGAGGAAGATGCAGGAGGAGAAGACCGGAAGAAGATGCCAGAGGAGAAGATCGGAGGATGAAGCAGAGGAAGATAGAGGAAGAAGTGGGGGAAGAAGAAGACGGAGGAAGAAGAAGAAAACTGAAGGAAGACCAGAAGAAGATAGAAGAAGAAGCAGGGAAAGAAGAAGACATTAATAAAGGAATTGTCAAAAACCTGCTATTGTCTTTTTTAACATTTTTGACACTTTTTTGTGAAATGGTAGAGGTACATTTGTACCCCATTATCAATTCACACAGGGGCGGCAGGATCTGGGGGTCCCCTTGTTAAAGGGGGCTTCCAGATTCCGATAAGCCCCCCGCCCGCAGACCCCCACAACCACCGGGCAAGGGTTGTGGGGATGAGGCCCTTGTCCCCATCAATATGGGGACAAGGTGCTTTGGGGGGCTACCCCAAAGCACCCTCCCCATGTTGAGGCATGTGGCCTGGTACGATTCAGGAGGGGGGCGCTCTCTCTTGCCCCCCCTTTTTTCCTGCAGCCTGCCAGGTTGTGTGCTCAGATAAGGGTCTAGTATGGAATTTTGGGGGGACCCCCACGCCATTTTTAAACAAAAAAATGGCACGGGGTTCCCCTTAAAATCCATACTAGACCTGTGGAGTCTGGTATGGATTTTGAGGGGGACCCCCATGCCATTTTTAAAAAAAAATTTAGCACGGGGTTCCCCTTAATATTCATACCAGACCTGAAGGGCCTGGTATGGAATTTGGGGGGCACACGCAATTTTTTTTGTTTAATTTTGGTTCAGGGTTCCCCTTAATATTCATACCAGACCCAAAGGGCCTGGTAATAGACTGTGGGGGAATCCCATGTCGTCATATAGCCGCAAGTACTTTTAAATGACTTTTTTTCCTTTAGAAATGTCATTTTGCTCTCGGACTGTTCTAAACATGGGAAACATGCACTACTTTACAGGCATACACTACTTTATAGACACCCCCAGGTACGAAATTTTAAGGAATATTTCACTTTTATTGTTTCACTTTAAGCATTATTAAAATCACTGCTCCCGAAAAAACAGCCGTTTTTAAAACTTTTTTTTCATTGATACATGTCCCCTGGGGCAGGACCCGGGTCCCCAAACACTTTTTATGACAATACCATGCATATAAGCCTTTAAAATTGGCACTTGTGATTTCTCCCATAGACAATTCATTATAGCCGCGAGTACTTTTAAATGACTTTTTTTCCTTTAGAAATGTCATTTTGCTCTCGGACTGTTCTAAACACGGGAAACATGTGCCACTTTACAGGCATACCATAGACACCAATGAACCAATTTTTTGCCTGTTCGCATGTTCTGCTGCGAACCGAACCGGGGGGGTGTTAAACTCATCCCTAGTAATGACAGCTTCAAGATGCCTCCTGTATGGAGAAACTAGTTGCATGCATTGCTCAGGTGAGATTTTGGCCTATTCTTTTACATAAACAGTCTACAAGTCATGAATGTTCTGCGGGCCTCTTTTATGAACTCTGATCTTTAGTTCTTTCCATAGGTTTTCCATTGGATTCAATTCAGGCGAGTGGCTGGGCCATTCTAGCAGCTTTATTTTCTTTCTTTGAATCCAATTGAGAGTTTCCTTGGCTTTGTGTTTGGAATCATTGCCTTGCTGAAATATCCACCCTCGCTTCATCTTCATCATCCTGGTAGATGGCAGCAGATTTTTATCAAGAATGTCTTGGTACATTTTTCCATTTATCCTTCCTTCAATGATAAGAAGTTTGCAATACCGTATGCTGATAGAAAACCCCACACCATGATGTTCCCACCTCCAAATTTCACTTTTGGTATGGTGTTTTTGGGGTGATGTGCGGTGCCATTTGACCTCCAAACATGGTGTGTATTATGGCATGCAATGAGTACAAGTTTGGTCTCATTTGAGAAGACTATAGTCTCCCAGTATTTCACAAGCCTGTCTAAATGTTGTGCAGTAAACATTAAATGAGCTTCAACATGCTTTTTCTTCAGCAATGGAGTCTTGAGTGGTGAGCGTGCATACAGGCCATGGCGGTTGAGTGCATTACTTATTGTTTTCTTTGAAACAATTGCACCTGCTAATTCCAGATCTTTCTGCAGCTCTCCACAAGTGGTCCTTGGCTCTTGGACAGCTCTTCTGACAATTCTTTTCTCTCCTCTGTCAGAAATCTTGCAAGGAGCACCTGGTCGTGGCCAGTTTATGGTGAAGTTATTTACTTCCTGATTATGGCCCCAGCAGTGCTCACTGGAACATTCAGTTTGGAAGTTTAGAAATCCTTCTGTAACCAATGCCATCAGTATGTTTTGCAACAATAAGGTTGCAATGGTCTTGAGAGAGCTATTTGTTTTACCCATCATGGGATGTTTCTTGTGTGGCACCTTGGTAATGAGACACCTTTTTATAGGCCACCAGTTGAGACTGAACCAGCTGATATTAATTTGCATTGACAAGGGGCAGGATTGCTTCTAATTACTGATTGATTTCAGCTGGTGTCTTGGCTTACCATGCCCTTTTACACCTTCCTTTCTTCATGTGTTAAATACTTTTTCCTTGTTTCATTCCATTTTATTACAAATAACTTATTTGTTATTCTTAATAATAACAATACTATTACTTCTACTTTATTTCTCAACGTATTTGTTTTGGTTTCTTTGTTTGTATGGATTGCATTTGTTGTTAACAACATGTGGTGAAAATTTAATGTCAATAGCACCTTTAGAAATATGTTTTTGTAATTTTTTTTGTGAAACTTTTTTGGAAAATGAAGAAATTAAAAACAAAAATTCCCATTTTTTTGTATATGCTCTCACCAGTGCAGTAAAGCAGTGGCAGTGATCATGAAAAACTGGTGACAGTATGTTCATCCAGAGATTCTATACCCACGCAGGAGAAACAGATTTGTTTTATTAAAGGTGGAAGATTGGGACATTTGTCCCTGGGCTACTCAGCTCTAAAACAGTGCCTTTTTTGAATTACCTGGTCTCATCTCATAGTGGCTCAAATCTGTAGCACTCTTTGAGAGACTACGCGGGTACCACCCACTCAGACAACACACTAATTATTTTCAATTCTCACTAATGGTGAGGTATGCAGTGCCAATATAAACTCATTGGTCCCTCATCCGGGTCTTTGACACTGAATTACTACACCAAAATCTATTTTGAACACTAAACTTTCTGAACCCTTGTCCCCTGAAGAAGGTATTGGAATTCCTGTTACCAGAAACGCGCCGGGCATTTGGGCATTTATATTGTATGTGATTTCACATTATACATTGTTTTTTTTTATGCAGCACATGTTGTGCATTTTTTTTATATGTATGCAATCTTTTGTATTTGCATTTCAATCTATTATATTAAAGATTAATTTTATCGAACCCTGGAGTTGGTGGTCCATTTAAAGTCCCAAGTAGGGGGCATCTACTTCTATTTCTATCTAATTAACAAAAACAAGAGGACAGAATGTCGTAAGTAAAATATAGTTATTATTATTGTTATTATTATACATGATTTATATAGCGCCAACAGTTTGTTCAGCGCTTTAAAATATATTAAAGGAGACAATGCACAAACAGTACAATTCAAAACAAGAGGGTTAGAGCAGCCCTGCTCCTGCGAGCTAACACTCTAAGAGGGAGGGACTGGTGAAACAAAAGGTATGACTGTGAGGGATGAACTCATGAGGGAATTAGAAAATTTGGTTGTTAGCTGGAGGCAGGATAGGCCTCCCTGAAGAGATGAGCTTTCAGGGATCGCCTAAAAGTGGACAGAGTAGGAGATAACCAGACAGATTGGGGTAGTGAGTTCCAGAAGATGGGAGAAACTCTGGATAAGTCCTGGAGATGAGCACGGGAGGAAGAGACAAGGGAGCTAGAGAGCAGAAGGTCTTGAGAGGAGCGCAGAGGACAGTTTGGGTGATATTTAGAGATACTGTGAGATTTGTGATGTAGCTCGGGGCTAGACATGTTCGGTTTGGTTCGTTCTGAATATTTTTGGACAAATTTTTTGTTAGTCAGAGATTTGGATATATCTGAATACCCGAATTACAATATAAACTAATTTTAATGAAAGCTCCGAATAATGTAACGAAATTGGTCCGAACTTCGGAAATTCGGACTGGAATTCAAATCAAATTTTACATTGAACTCCAGTCGAATTCTCACTACACATATTGCTGAAATCAAAGATTGTGTGTGTTATTAGAGTAACATTTTGAAATAATGCTATTTTTGTTAAGCCAAAGGTGATTTAAGGAGTCATTGTAATCATTTGATGAAGTTTTTTCTTTTGTTTGTTCACTTTGCTGCATTCAAATCGAAGACAATATAACATTTTCATTTCGACCTATTCAAAACTTTATCGATTTGATCATTTCGAATCCAAAAAAAAATCAGTACATTCGAAGAGAATTCGAAAATTCCGAATACAAATTCCGAATACGAATTCCGAAAACGAATTGAACGAATCAAGCAAATTTAACTAAACTAAGTAACTAGATTAACGAATCAAAACTAAACAAAACAAAATAAATTTTTTGGGCATTCTCATGTCTACTCGGGGCAGAATTGTGAATGGTTTTGTATGTTATTGTTAGTGTTTTGAATTTTATTCGTTGGGCAATGGGAAGCCAGTGGAGGGATTGGCAGAGAGGGAGTGGCAGACACTGAATGGTTGGTAAGATGGATGAGTTTGGCAGCGGCATTCATGAAGACTGAAGAGGAGATAGCTGGTGAAGAGGTAGGCCAATGAGGAGGGAGTTACAATAGTCAAGGTGAGCGATAACAAGGGAGTGAATAAGTTGCTTAGTGGTGTCAACAGTTAGAAAAGGGCATATTTTGGAGATGTTTCAGAGGTGAAGTCTGCATGATTTGGACAGTGATTGGATTTTGGGGCTGAAAGGATAGGTCAGAGTCTAAGATTACACCTAGTACCCTGGCATGAGGGGAAGGGCTGATGGTTGTATTATTTATATTGATGGAGAAGTCAGGGTGGTCATGGGTTGGAGGAAAAATGATGAGCTAGTTATGAATATAATAATATAAAATGAAGAAAAAAATAAGAAGTGGGGGGTGCTTCAAACTGTAAGTGAGTATCAAGGATTGTAGTAATTTTCCTCCCTGGGAGAAAGAGGAGGAGGAATAAGATGTAAGCAGACTTAAACAGTGCATTAGTATTTTATTAATCAAAAGTTTTATATCAGAAGAAATAAATCATTTCAATGGTCTTCTCTAAAAGTAATTAAAGGCAACAGTAAAACTGATGTCTCAACTATCAGAAAGCATCAACATGTTTTGTAGCTACAGTAGCTAAAAGCATAGACTGTCATATGTTTGCTTTTTATAAGGTATAAACACAACTATAAAATAATTTCATAGTATGTATAAGAAAAGCAAAAAGCAAATTAAAATAACAATGTATAGAGACATGGATATTATCTAGCAAATAAATGTAATGATATCTCAGTGTAGTTATAGTGTGTAGACCAACTCAGAAGCATTAAATAAAGAATTAAACCTATATATACATATATACGCAGCATGACTCCGGTTAAAACGATAACTTTAAAAAAGTTAGAAGATGCATATTAAGTATGTTCATCAAAGAAGCTTCCACCAGAAATTAATATCTGGATAACAATTAGCCTTGACTTGAGACGTCTATTTGAAGAGTGTTTGGTGGTCTAATACCCAGATCAATATGAGGAAACAAAAAGAAACAAATAAAACAAAAAAATTATACTGGGGGCTAACTAGGAGTGACTGCCACCACACAACCCCTGAGTATGAACCGCCAGAGATCCAGCTCGAGAGGATCACGCAGACTACTTGACTATTACATGCAGCTTCCACATGTGAAAAGACAACATGGTGCTGAGCTCTGTAGTCCCACAGATGCTGCTATCCCCACTCCATCCTTAGCAGCATTTGCAACCACAGACAATCCTGCTTCAGTACATTCTCTAAAAGCAATGCTGCTATCACTGCAAGCTGACATACAAAGAGAATTCAGGATCTCCATTAATCACTTGCATGATAGAGTTGCCAATCTAGAGGAGTGCACTGACCTCATTGAGCAGCATCTTTCATCATCCACAGCAGCTCAGAACACTATAGTGAACATTCAGGCGAACACTCGGACGCCATCCACAAATTGCACCTTAAAGTAGCTGACCTGGAGGACCGCTCCAGGTGGAGTGCCAGAGGCAATAACACCTGTGGAAATAGTCTCCTACCTACATCGGTTATTCCGCAAAATCGTACCAATGCTTACAACACAAGACCTACTCATAGATAAGGCCCACAGGATTCATAAGCTGCAACACCTGCCTGAATTCCTGCCTAGAGGTATCCTGGTCCGAATCCATTTCTTCCACTCTAAAGAGCTCATCACAAGAGCTGCAAGATCCATATGCACTCTCCCTGAGCCGTTCTCCAAAATCACACTCTATAACGACATCTCTGCAGCCACCACTCAAGCACACAAAGCATTTGCTCCAGTCACTTTGATCCTTATGGAGCATAAGATTACATACAAGTGGGGGTTTCCTACTAAGCTACTTGTCACCTACCAATGGCACCAAGTCTCTATCTTAAAACCTAATGATGGGATTAAACAGTTGCATAACTGGGGCATTATCCCAAACCCACCTCCACAGACGCCCACAAACAAGGTATCTTCCAAGATCTCTGTAACGTGGGCCACAAAGGATAAAACCTAGTTCACAAACCTGCTACTACCCAGAGATAACCTATTATGGTCATCTCTAAGCCCAGTTGGTTCCTTATACATAAATACATGGAGGAGCTGATTCCACGTCAGTTGACTCTCCACGCCCCTCTGCGAAAGTGTGCAAAGCACACAGCACTTCTCAGGTTAATTTCACTTACAGTTATCGTTGTTGTAATAGCATTGTTTACTAAGACTACGTAACCTCTACAGCATACGTGATTACTTTGTAGAGGTCACATTTTTCTTGCATCTTACCTACACATAAATATTGCAACTGTATTTCTGGTCCTCGAGATTTATATGAAAAGTCACTCAAATACGACGACCCAGATCTCTGTGCCACCTTGACATCTACGCAATCCACCCTCATGTCACTCAAAATCACTTTCCTAAATGTCAAAGGCCTGAATAGACCATCTAAACGCTCCCTTTTATAGAAGGAAGCCATTGCCCAAAGTACCGATGTACTATGTATCCAGGAAACACACTTATCCTCAGTTAATCCACCTCAATGTACTCACAAACTGTTTCCACACATCTTCCACTCACAAACCAACAAAAAAATCAGAGGGGTAATGATTGCAGTACCTAATACTAACAGCCTGCTTCAACAACAAACCTTTGACAATTGTTAATATCTACGCCCCAAATACCCACCAAAAATCGTTCTACAAAACTGTCATGCAAAAAATCCAACACTATCTTAAAGACGAAGTCATAATATGCAGTGACTTCAATGAAGTAATAGATCATTCACTGGATACTTCCACCCCTAAGAGAAGAAGATCCACCACCCTCTCCTCTTTCGTACTATTGGAGGATTTTTATGACCCTTGGAGATGTCAACATGGCACTGAGAAAAATTACACCTTCTACTCAAATCCCCAGAAAAGCTACTCCAGGATCGACCTGTTCCTGATTTCCAAAGTACTGCTGCAATCCATATCTACCTCCTCCATTGGGGTGATATCCTGGTCGGACCATGCCCCGGTACATTTTATATTCACTTTGTCACCCCCTAGCACTCCATATAAACTATGGAGATCCTCGCTGATTAGTACCAAGGATAGTAAGGAACAGGTTGGCACTATGATTAGGGAATTTTTCACTCTCAACATGGGTTCTATCTCAAATTCCACTACCCTTTGGAATGCCCACAAGTCTGTCTTACGAGGGACACTGGAAAAGCAAAAACGCAATACAACCCTTAACACACTACTAGATAAAATAAGATCCCTAGAAAAATTCAACAAATTAGACCCCTCAGAAGCCACCCAGGCTGAACTCCACAAACTTAGGTCTGACTTAAGCTTGCACCTACAGAGTAACTTTGACTTCTACCTGAGAAAACTAAAACTCACCTTGTATTTCCAGGGAAATAAGGCAGAAAAGGTTCTGGCGCAGCAATACAAACGCAGAGCAGACCATTCCAAGATCCCTTTTCTACTAGATCCCAAAGGCGAAAGACTTCAAAACCCTAAAGATATTGTCAACAGTTTTGGTTCTTTCTATTCTAGATTGTATAACCTAAACCACTTCCCAACTGAACTGCAACCCAACTGTGCATCCATCCAGAACTATCTTTCCTCCTTAAGTCTTCCCTCCACACAGATAACAGATAACCATTCTCAATACAAGAAGTCCAGACCGCTGTCAAGACACTCCCCTTACATAAAGCCCCAGGGCCAGATGGCTTCAGCAACAAATATTACAAGACATACTGTGAGCATTTAGCCCCCCACCTTTGTAATTCTATTAACAGATTCTTAGCAACTGGAGACATCTGTCCTGAATCACTAGAAGCCATCATCACAACCATCCATAAACCCGGCAAGTCCCCTCACGACCCAGCTAACTACCGCCCCATCTCACTCCTTACAGACCTCAAAATATACGCCAAGCTACTAGCCACTAGCCTGGCACAACACATGACACACCTTATACACCCAGACCAAGTGGGATTCATCCCCCAGCGGCAGGTCTCTGATGGAACCTGCCGTTTTATAGATCTCATTCACTGGGCTGAACATCACAAAATGCCTTCTCTGCTGATCTCGTTTGACACAGAGAAGGGGTTTGAGAGAGTCCACTGGGGATATCTTGAGGCCGTGCTAAAAAAATTTCGGGTAGAAGGTACATTTTTACAAGCCATTCTAGGTCTTTACTTCTCCCCTAGTGCTAAAGAATGGTGACATCAGGTATCCCTATACGATTCATTCCCAATCACAAATGGCACTAGACAAGGATGCCCACTTTCACCCTTGACCTTTGCCGTGGTTATTAAACCTGTAGCTCAAGCAATCCGCTCTAACCCCTCCATCTCTGGGATGGTAGTTGGGAACACCCCCCACAAAATAGGTCTATACACAGATGACATTATCATTGCACTCACAGACCTGTTATGCTCACTCCCCACCCTATGCCAGGTAGTTGATTATTTCAGTGCGATTTTGATGTACAAGCTAAATCACTCTAATGCCCTGTACACACGATCGGACATTGATCGGAGATTCCAACAACAAAATCCATGGATTTTTTCTGACGGATGTTGGCTCAAACTTGTTTTGCATACACACGGTCGCACAAAGTTGTCGGAAAATCCGATCGCTCTGAATGTGGTGACGTAAAACACGTACGTCAAGACTAGAAATTGGGCAGTAGCCAATAGCTTTCGTCTCTTAATTTATTCTGAGCATGCGTGGGACATTGTGCGTCGGAATTGTCCATACACGGTCAGAATTTATGCAAACGGATTTTGTTGTAGGAAAATTTTATAGCCTGCTCTAAAACTTTGTGTGTCGGAAATTCCAACGGAAAAAGTCCAATGGAGCCCACACATGGTCGGAATTTCCGACAACAAGCTCCAATCGCACATATACCGGAAAGTCAGACCTTGTGTACAGGGCATTAGTCTTCTATGATTGGCATATCTCTCCCCATCCGCAACCAAAATGGCCATCTCTAAATTGTCCCCTTTCTCCTGGGCTCCCAACTCATCTATGACTTACCTGGGCATTCAGCTGGTATCCCCTTCTTCCATGATTCTCCGCTCTAATCTTTCCTCCCTACAATAGAAACTACAAACCATGACCTCATCGATGACATCCATCAGAGCATCCTGGGCTGGACGAATAGCCCTAACCAAAATGTTCCTCCTTTCACATGTCATCTACCTCTTTCGGACATTACCACTACTACTGCTACTGGCGAGCCTAGCCAAACTCCAACATTTACTCAACTTTTTCATCTGGGCAGCTCGCAAGCTTCGACTCAAAATGTCAATACTAAGCACCACAGCAGCCTTTGCTGTCTTTGGAGCACCCAACATTAAACGGTACTATAAAGCAGTTATCCTAGACCAAGTAAAACAGTGGTGGTTCCTCCATCCTCCCACTTCATGGCTCCAAATCGAGTCAACAACCATCCGGTGCACTCCGCACCTGCTACTAGCAGCAACTTGGATGAACTTCCATGCACCACGTCCCTACCTTCCCACGATTAAAGCTATCACCACAATATGGAAAGCCATAACCCAAACCTCAATGGGATACATATGGATGCCCTCTGACTACTACTACTCCTCTCTCTGCAACTCCTATCTCCAGACCTAAAGATTCAACGCTGGTTTCTAGCAGGAATCAAGACAATTGGAGACCTATTTCACCAAGAAAACCTAAAAAGTTTTCAACAACTCTCTACTACCTTTGGCTTACCCAGTAAAGACTTCTACATCTTCCTCAGGATCCGCCACATACTATCTACATTACCCACATCCACGGAAACGCTCTCCAAAAACTTGCTTGCATTCTACCTTCAAACAACCGATAAAGTCAAGGGAATCTCCTACATCCTAAACCTCTTATCCCGACCCACATCCATATACAAACCCACTGTAATGACCTTCTGGAAATCGAAAAATACAAATCTCCTTCCCTCCGGGAAATATGGTATGGCTCCCTTCGGCTACCTACTACTTTCTCCAACAACGTATCACATTGGGAAACCTTTATGAAAATTTATCATAAATAGTACTATACACCTGACAGACTGGCAAATATTTTCCCATCTCAACCCCCAAAATGCTGTAGAAACTGTGACAAATTTGGCAATATCCTCTATATATGGTGGGACTGTCCTATCATAATTCCTTTCTGGAAGAAAGTATCAGCTTTAATTATTATCACCACTAATACTACCCGACAACTAACCGCGCAGATGGCTCTTTTTGGTCTAGACCTCCATCCGTGTCCAGCAACCTACACACCAATTATTCAACATATTTTAATTGCAGCACAAATAGTGCTAGCCCGTGCCTGGAAAAACCCACTCCCACCAACTACTACTACCCTCATTGCTACAATAAACGAGCATTGCCAAATGGAATACCTCTTCTCCAAAACCCACTTAACAAGAGAAAAGTTCCATAGGCATTGGTCCCCATGGCTAACACATCCTAGAAGTACAGTATTAAACTCACATTAGAAGAGCAATGTTCTACACTGAATAATTACATCCATAGGTAACGTCCACTCTAACTATTTAGACCAGGGAGAGCCAGATGTGAACTCCTGCTTTTCTCCTATGCAACGTTACAGTTTTGTGTTACTAGAGGTTTTCACAGATATATAGCTATTTTCTCTTATCCCCATGCCATCTACACCTGTCTCACCAATCTGTTATCTTTGTTCCTTTTACAACTAAACTGGTGGGTGTGTGGGGCCGATGGTGTAGTCCCCCCTGCCGGGGCACAGTTTGTACCCAGTGGGGTTCCTGGAGGGGGCCCTCTGCCCTATATGCCTGCCAATACATAATACTATACGTTTGGAACCTTTACCATCGCACGCGTATATTGGTTAATTTCATGTTCTTATACTCGTCTATGAAAACCCTACTCTATATGTATCATTATATAGCAAAAAATGTTCATGTTCTGTCCTTTGACAAAACTTAATAAAACTTTTGAAAGAGAAAAAAAAAAATGCTGAAGAAGGTTACTTAAAGTAGTAATGAAATCAAAGAAAAGGTCAAGAGCAATAGTGTTTCAAAAAATAAAACTGCCCAAAAACAATTACATAAGATGTATAGCTATCTACATACAAAAAATCCCACAGAATATATAAGCAAATATATTGTATTACATATATATTCTGATCATATATAACTAATTAGATAACTCAGAGAAGCACAAGAATGTGTAATATCTATATTCCATAAAGTGTAAAGTCAAGGTGTAAAAGATAGCATGACCTAAATAATAACAAACTGACTAGAGCCATGCAATACAATATAAAAAGTGATGGAATACAATATTCAGAAATATTAATAGTCATAATAAAGAAAAATGAAACAATGTATAATAGGTCAAAAAGATGTTAGCCATAGTAAATATACTGTCACAACATGAAAATACAGTTGACAAATGAGGGACAAGTCACATCAAGTTGTAAGAGAAGTTATATATTCATTAATATGCATGAAGTGCATAGATATTATACATAAGTACAAAAATACAGTCAGGTCCATAAATATTGGGACATCAACACAATTCTAATCTTTTTGGCTCTATACACCACCACAATGGATTTGAAATTAAACAAACAAGATGTGCTTTAACTGCAGACTTTCAGCTTTAATTTGAGGGTATTTACATCCAAATCAGGTGAACGGTGTAGGAATTGCAACAGTTTATATCCCCAGCCCCCCACCCCCCTGCTTTTTTCTCTTTATCTATAACATATTAGACCGCCCATTGTTATACTATTTTCTATGTCTACTATCTTAACGTACCTTTTTCTGCATCACTACGTCTTCTTTCATATTTCCTACATTACCTTATTGTCAAAACATTGCATTATTTTCAGTTCTTTTAGGTGCTATATTTATGTATTATTGTATTATTTCTACCTCTTTTATTCCTCCATACTCGTAACAAAACTGCCACGACATATACTAAATTCACTTCACATACTAAATCATTTACACACTTACCATACTTTATGTTTTTTTTTTACTCTTTCATCTGGGCAGTTGAGTGTATTATTTGCAAATACAGTGGGGACAGAAAGTATTCAGATCCCCTTAAATTTTTCACTCTTTGTTATATTGCAGCCATTTGCTAAAATCATTTAAGTTCATTTTTTTTCCTCATTAATTTACACACAGCACCCCATATTGACAGATAAACACAGAACTGTTGACATTTTTGCAGATTTATCAAAAAAGAAACACTGAAATATCACATGGTCCTAAGTATTCAGACCCTTTGCTGTGACACTCATATATTTAACTCAGGTGCTGTCCATTTCTTCTGATCATCCTTGAGATGGATCTACACCTTCATTTGAGTGCAGCTGTGTTTGATTATACTGATTGGACTTGATTAGGAAAGCCACACACCTGTCTATATAAGACCTTACAGCTCACAGTGCATGTCAGAGCAAATGAGTATCATGAGGTCAAAGGAACTGCCTGAAGAGCTCAGAGACAGAATTGTGGCAAGGTACAGATCTGGCCAAGGTTACAAAAAATTTCTGTTGCTTAAGGTTCCTAAAAGCACAGTGGCCTCCATAATCTTTAAATGGAAGACGTTTGGGACGACCAGAACCCTTCCTGGAGCTGGCCGTCCGGCCAAACTGAGCTATCGGGGAGAAGAGCCTTGGTGAGAGAGGTAAAGAGGAACCCAAAGATCACTGTGGCTGAGCTCCACAGATGCAGTCGGGAGATGGGAGAAAGTTGTAGAATGTCAACCATCACTGCAGCCCTCCACCAGTCAGGGCTTTATGGCAGAGTGGCCCGATGGAAGCCTCTCTTCAGTGCAAGACACATGAAAGCCTGCATGGAGTTTGCTAAAAAACACCTGAAGGACTCCAAGATGGTAAAAAATAAGATTCTTTGGTCTGATGAGACCAAGATAGAACTTTTTGGCCTTAATTCTAAGCGGTTTTTGTGTGAAGAAAACCAAGCACTGCTCATCACCTGTCCAATACAGTCATGCTGTGGGGGTGTTTTTCAGCTGCAGGGACAAGACGACTGGTTGCAATCGAGGGAAAGATGAATGCAGCCAAGTACAGGGATATGCTGGATGAAAACCTTCTCCAGAGTGCTCAGGACCTCCGATTGGGCCAAAGGTTTACCTTCCAACAAGACAATGACCCTAAGCACACAGCTAAATTAACGAAGGAGTGGCTTCACAACAACTCCGTGACTGTTCTTGAATGGCCCAGCCAGAGCCTTGACTTAAACCCAATTGAGCATCTCTGGAGAGACCTAAAAATGGCTGTCCACCAACGTTTACCATCCAACTTGACAGAACTGGAGAGGATCTGCAAGGAGGAATGGCAGAGGATCCCCAAATCCAGGTGTGAAAAACTTGTTGCATCTTTCCCAAAAAGACTCATGGCTGTATTAGATCAAGAGGGTGCTTCTACGAAATACTGAGCAAAGGGTCTGAATTCTTAGGACCATGTGATATTTCAGTTTTTCTTTTTTAATAAATCTGCAAAAATGTCAACAATTTTGTGTTTTTCTGTCAATATGGGGTGCTGTGTGTACATTAATGAGGGAAAAAATGAACTTAAATGATGTTAGAAAATGGCTGCAATATAACAAAGAGTGAAAAATTTAAGGGGGTACTTTCCGTCCCCACTGTAGATAAATATAGCAACTCAGATAGAGAAAGGGGATCACACCTCATCATCTGAAGGACACACATAGTTAGAAACACCTGATCCAAAGGACACCTTATCATCAAAAGAGAGACTCATTATCTGACACACTTCACTAAAGCCAGGACACACTGCTCCAACATAACTTGACACCATTTTGGGAAGACAACGCCGCCTATTAGTCAGTCGCTATTTGAAGAGTCTGGTTGGCAGCCATCCATTATTGCAATGATCATTGGTGTAACTTATTGTTTCTCCCACAATAACATAACCACTAGAGTTAAAGTGGAGTTCCACCCACTTTTACAACTCTTCACAATCCCTCACTAAACTGTGCACTGTAAATGAATTGGATATATTTTTTTTTTCTCAGCACCTACTGTATATCTGCTGTATTCATTTTTCACTTCCTCCTCCCTGGCCATGGCCCATCGCATCATTTCCTGTATTCAATGCCTTCTGGGATGGGGCGGCAACTTCCTCTGACTCTGCTGTTGCTATGGAAACCTGACCTGAAACCTATTACACTGCTTGTGCTGCACTGAGCATGTACGAGATCTGCAAGGATGAGATCCAGGAAGAAATACAGTCTGGCTTCAGATGCCCACACTTAAGATGGCCACGGCTTGCTGTAAATTTATAAAATAACAAACTACTGCTATAAACTAACAAAACAGACCTTCGTTTACAGACTAACTTTACTAGAATACATTAAGCTTGTGTATTATAGGGGTATTTTTATTTAAAAAGTATAATTTCGGCCGGAACACCACTTTAAATCATTTTTAAAAAATGTATTTTTTGATAATATTTTTGTATTTTTGGCCATATTGGTGCACACTTATGTATTTCAACGCCTATTCTTTCTGCAGGGGAATAACAGTCGTAATCCGTAAAAACATAGATTATTGTCTGCTAGGTAGTTATCAATGGCTATGATGTTCATGGGGGGGAATTAATTATTTAGTTTAAACCAACATATATATATCAAGGCTTTAGTGAAATATTTTAATGTCTGTGTCAACATTTTAATCCAATTGTTAGTGAGTTGGTAAAGTGACTTATTGTAAATGAATAATAATTGATTTTTGATGGTCTGCAGTCCATACTTCCACTGATCCTATTCAAAGAGTTTCTGCATAGGGAATAATTTGGGAATAATTAATTAAGTTAGTTAAATTATTCTTATTCTTATAAATTATATTTGTCTTGGAGGCACTGTTGTTTGTTCAATCATTAAGACATTCCCTGACACTCCTGATCCTTGTCTCATGGCTTAATAAGCAATGCTAAAAAATCCTAAGGTAAGGGGGGGAGTCACATGGCGACATTACCTTGTTGCACCGCCCCAATGTGACATCACTACAGGTGCATGCTGTGCCAGCAGGTAATGTTGCTGGGTGGTCCCGCCCTTACACTACTTAACCACTTGACGACCGCCTCACGCCGATGTACGTCGGCAAAGTGGCACGGACAGGCAAAATCACGTACATGTACGTGATTTGCCTTCCGCGGGTGGGGGGTCCGATCGGACCCCCCCCCCGGTGCCCGAGGCGGTCGTCTTTTGTCCAGCGGCGATCGGTGATGAGGGGGAGACCATCCGTTCGTGGCCCCCCCCTCGCGATCGCCGCCGGCCAATGGAATCATTCCTTTGCTGCTGTATGCTAAACAGCAGCAAAGGAAATGATGTCATCTCTCCTCGGCTCGGTAATTTCCGTTCCGGCCCGAGGAGAGAAGACTTCACTGTGAGTGCACCAAACACTACACACACAGTAGAACATGCCAGGCACACAAATCACCCCGATCCCCCCCCCGATCGCCCCCCGATCCCCCCCCAATCACCCCCCCCCTGTCACAAACTGAAACCAGCAGTTTTTTTTTTTTTTTCTGATTACTGCATAGTGTCAGTTTGTGACAGTGACAGTGTTGGGACAGTTAGTATTACCCCCCTTTAGGTCTAGGGTACCCCCCTAACCCCCCCTAATAAAGTTTTAACCCCTTGATCACCTCCTGTCACCAGTGTCGCTAAGCGATCATTTTTCTGATCGCTGTATTAGTGTCGCTGGTGACGCTAGTTAGTGAGGTAAATATTTAGGTTCGCCGTCAGCGTTTTATAGCGTCAGGGACCCCCATATACTACCTAATAAATGTTTTAACCCCTTGATTGCCCCCTAGTTAACCCTTTCACCACTGATCACCGTATAACCGTTACGGTTGACGCTGGTTAGTTTGTTTATTTTTTATAGTGTCAGGGCACCCGCCGTTTATTACCGAATAAAGGTTTAGCCCCCCGATCGCCCGGCGGTGATATGCGTCGCCCCAGGAAGCGTCAGATTAGCGCCAGTACCGCTAACACCCACGCACGCAGCATGCGCCTCCCTTAGTGGTATAGTATCTGTACGGATCAATATCTGATCCAATCAGATCTATACTAGCGTCCCCAGCAGTTTAGGGTTCCCGAAAACGCAGTGTTAGCAGGATCAGCCCAGATACCCGCTAGCACCTGCGTTTTGTGCCTCCGCCCGGCCCAGCCCAGCCCACCCAAGTGCAGTATCGATCGATCACTGTCACTTACAAAACACTAAACGCATAACTGCAGCGTTCGCAGAGTCAGGCCTGATCCCTGCGATCGCTAACAGTTTTTTTGGTAGCATTTTGGTGAACTGGCAAGCACCAGCCCCAGGCGTCAGGTTAGCGCCAGTACCGCTAACACCCACGCACGCAGCATACGCCTCCCTTAGTGGTATAGTATCTGTACGGATCAATATCTGATCCGATCAGATCTATACTAGCGTCCCCAGCAGTTTAGGGTTCCCAAAAACGCAGTGTTAGCGGGATCAGCCCAGATACCTGCTAGCACCTGCGTTTTGCCCCTCCGCCCAGGCGAGCCCAGCCCACCCAAGTGCAGTATCGATCGATCACTGACACTTACAAAACACTAAACGCATAACTGCAGCGTTCACAGAGTCAGGCCTGATCCCTGCGATCGCTAACAGTTTTTTTGGTAGTATTTTGGTGAACTGGCAAGCACCAGCCCCAGGCAGCGTCAGATTAGCGCCAGTACCGCTAACACCCACGCACGCACCGTACACCTCCCTTAGTGGTATAGTATCTGATCGCATCAATATCTGATCCGATCAGATCTATACTAGCATCACCAGCAGTTTAGGGTTCCCAAAAACGCAGTGTTAGCGGGATCAGCCCAGATACCTGCTAGCACCTGCGTTTTGCCCCTCCGCCCGGCCCAGCCCAGCCCACCCAAGTGCAGTATCGATCGATCACTGTCACTTACAAAACACTAAACGCATAACTGCAGCGTTCGCAGAGTCAGGCCTGATCCCTGCAATCGCTAACAGTTTTTTGGTAGCGTTTTGGTGAACTGGCAAGCGCCAGCGGCCTAGTACACCCCGGTCGTAGTCAAACCAGCACTGCAGTAACACGTGGTGACGTGGCGAGTCCCATAAGTGCAGTTCAAGCTGGTGAGGTGGCAAGCACAAGTAGTGTCCCGCCGCCACCAAAAAGACAAACACAGGCCCGTCGTGCCCATAGTGCCCTTCCTGCTGCATTCGCCAATCCTAATTGGGAACCCACCGCTTCTGCAGCGCCCGTACTTCCCCCATTCACATCCCCAACCAAATGCAGTCGGCTGCATGAGAGGCATTTTTATGTCCTCCCGAGTACCCCTACCCAACGAACCCCCCAAAAAAGATGTCGTGTCTGCAGCAAGCGCGGATATAGGCGTGACACCCGCTATTATTGTCCCTCCTGTCCTGACAATCCTGGTCTTTGCATTGGTGAATGTTTTGAACGCTACCATTCACTAGTTGAGTATTAGCGTAGGGTACAGCATTGCACAGACTAGGCGCCATTTCACAGGGTCTCCCAAGATGCCATCGCATTTTGAGAGACCCGAACCTGGAACCGGTTACCGTTATAAAAGTTAGTTACAAAAAAAGTGTAAAAAAAAAAAAAAATATGAAATAAAAAAAAATAGTTGTTGTTTTATTGTTCTCTCTCTCTCTATTCCCTCTCTCTATTGTTCTGCTCTTTTTTACTGTATTCTATTCTGCAATGTTTTATTGTTATTGTTATTGTTATTGTTATTGTTATTATGTTTTATCATGTTTGTTTTTCAGGTGTGTAATTATTTACACTTTACTGTGCTTTATTGTTAACCATTGTTAACCATTTTTTTGTCTTCAGGTACGCCATTCACGACTTTGAGTGGTTATACCAGAATGATGCCTGCAGGTTTAGGTATCATCTTGGTATCATTCTTTTCAGCCAGCGGTCGGCTTTCGTGTAAAAGCAATCCTAGCGGCTAATTAGCCTCTAGACTGCTTTTACAAGCCGTGGGAGGGAATGCCCCCCCCCCACCGTCTTCCGTGTTTTTCTCTGGCTCTCCTGTCTCAACAGGGAACCTGAGAATGCAGCCGGTGATTCAGCCAGCTGACCATAGAGCTGATCAGAGACCAGAGTGGCTCCAAACATCTCTATGGCCTAAGAAACCGGAAGCTACAAGTATTTCATGACTTAGATTTCGCCGGATGTAAATAGCGCCATTGGGAAATTGGGGAAGCATTTTATCACACCGATCTTGGTGTGGTCAGATGCTTTGAGGGCAGAGGAGAGATCTAGGGTCTAATAGACCACAATTTTTTCAAAAAAGAGTACCTGTCGCTACCTATTGCTATCATAGGGGATATTTACATTCCCCGAGATAACAATAAAAATGATTAAAAAAAAAAATATGAAAGGAACAGTTTAAAAGTAAGATTAAAAAAGCTAAAAAATAATAAAGAAAAAAAAAACAAAAAAAAAAAACACCCCTGTCGCCCCCTGCTCTCGCGCTAAGGCGAACGCAAGCGGCGGTCTGTCGTCAAACGTAAACAGCAATTGCACCATGCATGTGAGGTATCACCGCGAAGGCCAGATCGAGTGCAGTAATTTTTCCAGTAGACCTCCTCTGTAAATCTAAAGTGGTAACCTGTAAAGGCTTTTGAAGGCTTTTAAACATGTATTTATTTTGTTGCCACTGCACGTTTGTGCGCAATTTTAAAGCATGTCATGTTTGGTATCCATGTACTCGGCCTAAGATCATCTTTTTTATTTCATCAAACATTTGGGCAATATAGCGTGTTTTAGTGCATTAAAATTAAAAAAAGTGTGTTTTTTCCCCAAAAAATGCGTTTGAAAAATCGCTGCGCAATTACTGTGTGAGAAAAAAAAATGAAACACCCACCATTTTAATCTGTAGGGCATTTGCTTTAAAAAAATATATAATGTTTGGGGGTTCAAAGTAATTTTTTTGCAAAAAAAAAAAACTTTTTCATGTAAACAATAAGTGTCAGAAAGGGCTTTGTCTTCAAGTGGTTAGAAGAGTGGGTGATGTGTGATATAAGCTTCTAAATGTTGTGCATAAAATGCCAGGACAGTTCAAAACCCCCCCAAATGACCCCATTTTGGAAAGTAGACACCCCAAGCTATTTGCTGAGAGGCATGTCGAGTCCATGGAATATTTTATATTGCGACACAAGTTGCGGGAAAGAGACAAATTTTTTTTTTTTTTTTTTTTTTTGCACAAAGTTGTCACTAAATGATATATTGCTCAAACATGCCATGGAAATATGTGAAATTACACCCCAAAATACATTCTGCTGCTTCTCCTGAGTACGGGGATACCACATGTGTGAGACTTTTTGGGAGCCTAGCCGCGTACGGGACCCGGAAAACCAAGCACCGCCTTCAGGCTTTCTAAGGGCGTGAATTTTTGATTTCACTCTTCACTGCCTATCACAGTTTCGGAGGCCATGGA
The DNA here is from genome assembly GCA_037952925.1 of Lithobates clamitans. Taxonomy (NCBI): domain Eukaryota; kingdom Metazoa; phylum Chordata; class Amphibia; order Anura; family Ranidae; genus Lithobates; species Lithobates clamitans. The sequence continues at coordinate 170,792 of JBBGZY010000071.1, forward strand.
ATGCCCAGGTGGCACAAAACCCCCCCAAATGACCCCATTTTGGAAAGTAGACACCCCAAGCTATTTGCTGAGAGGTATAGTGAGTATTTTGCAGACCTCACTTTTTGTCACAAAGTTTTGAAAATTGAAAAAAGAAAAAAAAAAATGTTTTTTCTTGTCTTTCTTCATTTTCAAAAACAAATGAGAGCTGCAAAATACTCACCATGCCTTTCAGCAAATAGCTTGGGGTGTCTACTTTCCAAAATGGGGTCATTTGGGGGGGTTTTGTGCCACCTGGGCATTCCATGGCCTCCGAAACTGTGATAGGCAGTAAAGAGTGAAATCAAAAATTTTCACCCTTAGAAATCCTGAAGGCAGTGATTGGTTTTCGGGGTCCAGTACGCGGCTAGGCTCCCAAAAAGTCCCACACATGTGGTATCCCCATACTCAGGAGAAGCAGCTAAATGTAGTTTGGGGTGCAATTCCACATATGCCCATGGCCTGTGTGAGCAATATATCATTTAGTGACAACTTTATGGAAAAAAAAAAAAAAAGTGTCACTTTCCCGCAACTTGTGTCAAAATATAAAATATTCCATGGACTCAATATGCCTCTCAGCAAATAGCTTGGGGTGTCTACTTTCCAAAATGGGGTCATTTTGGGGGGTTTTGTGCCACCTGGGCATTCCATGGCCTCCGAAACTGTGATAGGCAGTGAAGAGTGAAAGCAAAAATTTACACCCTTAGAAATCCAGAAGGCGGTGATTGGTTTTCGGGGCCCCGTACGCGGCTAGGCTCCCAAAAAGTCCCACACATGTGGTATCCCCATACTCAGGAGAAGCAGCTAAATGTATTTTGGGGTGCAATTCCACATAGGCCCATGGCCTGTGTGAGCAATATATCATTTAGTGACGACTTTTTGTAAATATTTTTTTTTTTTTTTTTTTTTGTCATTTTTCAATCACTTGGGACAAAAAAAATGAATATTCAATGGGCTCAACATGCCTCTCAGCAATTTCCTTGGGGTGTCTACTTTCCAAAATGGGGTCATTTGGGGGGGTTTTGTACTGCCCTGCCATTTTAGCACCTCAAGAAATGACATAGGCAGTCATAAACTAAAAGCTGTGTAAATTCCAGAAAATGTACCCTAGTTTGTAGACGCTATAACTTTTGCGCAAACCAATAAATATACGCTTATTGACATTTTTTTTACCAAAGACATGTGGCCGAATACATTTTGGCCTAAATGTATGACTAAAATTTAGTTTATTGGATTTTTTTTATAACAAAAAGTAGAAAATATCATTTTTTTTCAAAATTTTCGGTCTTTTTCCGTTTATAGCGCAAAAAATAAAAACCGCAGAGGTGATCAAATACCATCAAAAGAAAGCTCTATTTGTGGGAAGAAAAGGACGCAAATTTCGTTTGGGTACAGCATTGCATGACCGCGCAATTAGCAGTTAAAGCGACGCAGTGCCAAATTGGAAAAAGACCTCTGGTCCTTAGGCAGCATAATGGTCCGGGGCTCAAGTGGTTAAGAACTATCAGACGGCAGAGTACACAAATGGCCTTTGTTGCATGCAGAGTTTTTTTTTCTTTTTCAGGTCCAGCGGTGTGGCAACATTGTGATTAACTATCGATCCACATCGGGGAAATTGTTTTTTTATTTTTAACCACTTCAATACAGGGCATTTATACACCTTCCTGCCCAGAACAATTTTCAGCTTTCAGCGCTGTCGCAGTTTGAATGACAATTGCGTGGTCATGCTACACTGTACCCAAACTACATTTTTATCATTTTGTTCCCACAAATAGAGCTTTCTTTTGGTGGTATTTGATCATCTCTGTGGTTTTTATTTTTTGCTAAACCAATAAAAAAAGACCAAAAATTTTGAAAAAAATAAAAGTTTTGCTTTTGTTTCTGTTAAAAATTTTTGTAAATAAGTAAGTTTTATCTTTCACTGATGGGCACTGATAAGGCGGCACTGACAGGCACTGATAAGGTGGCACCGATGAGGTGGCACCAATGAGCGGGCACTGACGGGCACTGACAATAGGCACTGATATGCGGCACTGATGGGCACTGGTAGGCAGCACTGATGGGTGGCACTGATATGCAGCACTGATGGGCATTGATAGGCGGCACTGATGGGCACTCAGGGGTGGCACTGGGTGGCACTGGTTGGCACTGATGGGCACTGATAGGCGACACTGATGGGCACTGAAAGGTGGCACTGCTGGGCACTGATAGGTTGACACTGATAGGCGGCACTGATACGTGGCACTGATGGGCACTGATACGCTGCACTGATATGAGGCACTAATAGGCATCCCTGGTGGCATTGGCAGTGGTAGGCATTGGAGTGGGCACTGATTGGCAGCTGCCTGGGCACAGATTGGCAGCTGCCTGAGCACAGATTGGTATTTCCCTGGGGGTCTAGGGGGCATACCTGGTGGTCCAGTGTGGATGGCCATCCTGGTGGTCCTGGGCGGCTTCCCTGGTGGTCTTAGGTGGGATCCGAGGGGGGTCTGTGCTGATAAACAATCAGCACAGACCCCCCCCTGTCAGGAGAGCAGCTGATCGGCTCTCCTCTACTCTGTCAGACGCGAGTGAGGAAAAGCCGATCACCGGCTCTTCCTATTTACCTCCTGATCAGCCGTGATTGGACACGGCTGATCACGTGGTAAAGAGTCTCCGTCAGAGACTCTTTACCTAGATTGGTGTTGCGGGGTGTCAGACTGACACACTGCAACAATGATCGTCCCGCAATGCTCATTATCCTGATCACGCCATATGACGTCCGGTCAGGATAATGAAACCACTTTTCCGCCGTCATTCTGCTATATGGCGGGCGGCAAGTGGTTAATAATGGAATTGTCAATAACTGTGTGTGTGTATTTTTTTTTGTGACTTTTTTTGGTGAATGAGTAGGGGTACAATGAGCCTACTCATTAATGCGGGGGCGGGGCTGGGAACTTGGGGTCTCCTTGTTAAAAGGGGCTTCCAGATTCCTTATATGCCCCCTGCCTGCAGATCCCCACAACCACCACTCAGGGTTGTGGGGAAGAGGCCCTTGTCCCCATCAACATAGAGACAAGGTGCTGTGGGGTGGTGGGGCAGAGCATCCCCTGCCTTAAAGAACCCCCCATGTTGAGTGCGTGTGGCCTAGTATGGTTAAGGAGGGGGGTGCTCGCTTATCCCCCCTTTTCTAAATATATGTCAGTTTTGCTGCAGTAGGCTCTATACACGGTAGAGATGTGCCACTTTGGGGGCAGACTAAGGGGACCCCCCCAGGTACTATATTTAAAGGAATTTTTCATTTTTATTGTTTCACTTTAAGCATCATTAAAATCACTGCTCCTTTACAACTATATTTAAAAAAGTTTTTGCATTGACACATGTCCCCCAGGGCTGTACCCTAGCCCCCATACCCTTTTTATGGCCAATAACTTGCATATAAGCCTTAAAAATGGAGACTTTTGATTTTTCAAATTCGGGTCCCATAAATTTTAATAGGGTTCTGGGTTCAGGTCCGAAGTTCTGGTGTTGAATCGGACGGGGGGTGTTCGGCCCATCACTAGTGGCTACTTGTCTTGACCTTCCTGTACCCTTCTTCTCCTCCTCTCCCCCTTTCCTTTCCTAGCAGTATTTCCTACTTTTTTGCTTTCTCTCCACTTAGTCGCTTCTTTCCCAATAAACTTAGTAGCTTCTTTCCCAATATGAGCATCAGAGGTGTGGTTGGCCCTGGCTCTAAATTCACGTCTTATAATATCAAGGTTTTCAATATTACTGAAATACAATCCTAGTTGTTTCCTAGACCATTACTAATTTAAATTTTCATATAATCCCTTCTTAGCTATTTCTTGAAGTGCCTTCTACCTTCATAAAGTCTCTGGCAAAATCCACGCATCAGCAATAACAGGCCCTGTAAAACATACAAACTGCCTACTATATCATAACATCAAATGTTAACTCCTGTATTGAACATTCCTTCTAGGAATATAGCAATACACCAAGCCTTCTACTGGCAAAGGCCCTGAGAGGCCTTCAAAATAAGACCTTTGACCTCAGAGGTAGATTCAGTCTGAGAAACAAAGTGACCTCCTCCATGACAATTGCGTTGGACTTTCTAAAGATTTACCACCAGTTTATAATCTCAGGGATCCTGCAACCGCACTCTTAACCTCCGATACAGGCCCCATAGAATCTTATAATCAATTCTTGAGTTTTCCAGTGCACCCTCACAGGGTGAGGAAAGTGCTGAAGGAGCCTCCTACCACAGAGGAACTTAGTATAGATATCTCCTCTTCTAAGAAATGCAAAGCCCCAGGCCCTATATGTATATCCCTTAGCTAATATAACATTTTTTCAGGAGTTCCTCTCTCCTTTCATTCTGTGGGCATACAATTCCATCATAACAGGGCACCAACCCCTATTGAACATGTTCAGGACACACAGGACAGTGGTACTGAATTTAGATAAAGACCCCACTCACTGTGGTAGTTACATGTCAATAGCCCTACTTAACATTGATCTCAAGCTCTTCTCAAAAATCCTTACCAATTGGATTTGGCCTTTTTTCCCTAGATTGTACATGGAGAACAAGTTTTCCCACATCAGAATTGATTTTTATTCTAACTCTGGAACTATTTCTATGATTAGGGGGTCTATATGGGACCTGTGAACATCTAGCACAGAATATAAAGTTACAGTGTATGCTGGAAATCTCCTCTTTTTTGTACCCAACCCGGAAATTGCTATCCAATCTCTCTTAGAGCTCTTGAAATTATATGGGAATCTGTCTAACTTATAAATCAATTACAAAAAATCTGAAGCACTCAATGTTAACAATTTATTAGAAACGGAGGAAAGATTAAGGAAGGCATACCAATTTAATTGGCTTTATACTAGCCTCAATTAATTGGAAACCAGAATTAAACCAGGCCCCCTGAAATTCACAAGGCCAATTTCTGTTTCTTTCCCTGACCTTTCCAACTGAAAGGCGTTGACCCAAAACTGGTTCGGGAGATGTAATACTTTCAAGATGAATACCTTACTTTAAATTCTCTACTTAATTCAAACATTTCCCATATACATACCCCAGTCATACATGGTATTATCTCTGGGGTTGAATTTACAATGGAATATCAAGCTTGCTTGCACACACATGTCTCTTCTCACGCTTCCCAAATGGTGGCATAAAGTTTCCCCACATTCCAATACTAAAATCACACCAGGTTCCCAGGTGAGACATGGTGTATACAGCCTGTTTGCAAAATGTGAATACATGTGTAACAAGATCCCTCCCTATTTGTGTTGTCTTCTCTCCCCTGTCTCCCATTTAGACATTGTATAGTATTAAAACCTCATCAAACTTTTTTTTGCCAGTTAAAAAGTTGTGATGGGAGGTGAGGACGTGAGAGCATAACGTCCGTCATGGAGGGAGGGGCCTGAGTGTGCCAGCCGGACGAGTAGCGGACGCCAACTCGTGGATCGCCATGGAGGCAGCCGGTGGATCCCGGCAAAGGAGACGCGATAAGAGACACTGCATTCCTGTAGAGGGAACGATGGTGCTGTCGGGAACCAAGTACTGCTAGAGAGAAGCCCGTTAGACACTCAAGAACAGCCAGAGAGCAGCAGGGATAGAGCGGCGGCATGTGAGTAAAGTGGCGATAGATCCCCAGACCCCCCCCTCCGCCTCCCCTTCATTGCAGAGCCTATACCCCCAGTACCGAGGGTGCGGATGCCCTCAGTTCTCCACACTGGAGTCCAAGCAGATTCCCCGCAGACCTAGAAACGCTAAGTGGTGGATAGTGTGAAGAGCAGGACGGAACCAAGATGTGCGGAGTAAAAGAAAGAGATGACGAGAAGCATGGAAGGGCAGAAATAAGAGGTACCCCGTAAAGGAATGGTTTAAAACAGCATTGGTGTTTATATCTCTGTTGCACTGTATGACAATACTATCTGGGACTTTCTGAATGGGAAGGTAGTAACTCATTGTTTTACAGCATAGCACAGAGACTTTATGAGGGGCCTGGACACTAGTATACCTTAGAGGAATGCAAATGTGAAATCAGGTAAAGATTTATAAAGTTAAGAGGAGTAATGTACTAACTTAAAGGCCTGGTTGAATATGGTTGAAGATAGAAATGGTGAATTTATATGTGAACTTTGAAGAGCACATGTTTGGTTAAATTACATTCTGTGAGCCTATCCAAGAGCTGAATCCAGGGAGGCACAGAGGAGAGGGGTAGGACTATAACATGTAACCTAAATATACCCTGGTTAAAACATCTGAAACGGCAGCCAGAATTCATAGGTAAACGGCAGTTATATCTGCCAGTGGGACTGAAAAGCAGGGAGCTCAGACATCTGACTTATCCTCACATCCTCTCTTGTCCTCTCATAAGGGAGTGATCTATACATATTCCCCTGTATCCCCCCCCACCTCTCCCCCTGACATGGAGGGAGAACAGGGAACTAAGGCTGGGGAAGCGGATAAGAGGGACAAAAAAGAAAGGCAATATGAGCAAAGCTACAACTAAATCGACAAGAGGGGGTGCCCCTATGTCCCCGAAAGATAAGCCAGCGGTCAGCATGATAAAACAATACATGACACAAGGAGCTAGCCCAAGGAACACGGACTCGGAGAGGCAGGGACTAACTAAATTGGAAAAAAAAAGGGGGCCGATAAAAAAACAGGAGAGACCCTAGATCATTCCAGAGAGGATCTTTCTACAGAGGGTGAACTCAAAATGAGTAGAATGGAAGGAAGAACAGCTGAGGCCCCCCACAAAAGGAGAAATGGCGGAGATGTTCCTGAGGTTGGAAAACTCAATAAAAACAGATATATACATGTTGAGAGGGGATCTGGGGAATTTACTGGAAAGAGTAGAAAAAACAGAAAAAACAGCAGAAGATCAAAGACAAGAGCTGGGTATCCTCAAACAGCAAATTAAAATAACACAACAAAATCAGAAAAAAATCCTATATAGATTAGAGGACCAGGAGAACAGGAGCAGAAGACAGAACATCAGGATTCGTTAAGTCCCGGAAAAAAAGGGAGAAGACTTGAGGAAAATGATTTCTACAATATTAGGTCCCCTTGTAGATAAAGGGGTAGATGATTCCCTAAGAATAGAGAGAGTACACCGAGTGGGATATCTCCAGAATTCAGAATCAGAGAGGCCATGAAATATAGTAGTTAGATTCAGATTCTACGAAGATAAACTGGAAATTTGGAAGAAACTAAGAGGGAAACCACCTTTACTCTATAAAGGAGCTGAGCTCCAGGTACATGCCGATTTGGCTCAAGAAACTCTGGCTAGAAGGCGACTACTTAAACCTCTACTGGAGATGATGAGGTCACAAAACCTCAGATATAGCTGGGGGTTTCCAGCCTGTTTGATCGGATACAGGGGAGGGAGATCTGCTAGAATGCGCTTCCCTGAAGATTTAGAGGATTTTTGTAATAAACTTGACTTACAGGTGCCAGATTTGACAGGTTGGACTAAGGAAGACTAGTGTCTCCCTAGGAGGGGGATAACACCTATATGACTTAGACACAATGTAATTCTTGGCCGGGAGGGGTGGGGGGTTGAGGGGGGGATAAATACAGAAGGATGATGAGGGGCGATTTGGATTATGCTATTGGCGGCCTGCTGGCCCACCCCATCCTTATATCCATTCTGAGGAGAGGGGTGGAGGGGCACACTCGGAACCCCATCTTAGGACAAAGAGATTGGCAGAGGGCTCTGATTTTCAAAGCCCTTAACGATCTAGGGGCCCATCTGGGGCCAAGTCGGAAGGGGAGGGAGTGGGGTGGGGTCGGGGGGAGAGGGGGGGAATTATGGAGGGGAGGGGGGGAAGGGGGGGACATAATGTGCAAATTTTATAAAGGAAGAGGAATAACCCGATATACAGGCTAGAGGAGCAGAGTAGGCAGAAACAGGAGGAAAATGACGAAACTTACATTTTTGACATACAACATGAAGGGACTAAACTCACCTTTCAAAAGCCATAAAATTTTAAGGGAGCTGAAGGGATATGGGGCAGAAGTGGTGTCCTTGCAGGAGACTGATTTGACACATGACTCAAATATCAGACTGTGGTCGAGGGAGTTCCCGAACTGGTACTACGGGGATACAATCTCAAAGAGATCAAGGGGAGTGGCAATAGGGATAGCAAAGGATGTACAGTTTAAACTCAAGGGTAGGATGCAAGATCCAGAAGGGAGATCTATTTTTTTAAAAGGAACATTTGGGGAACTAGAATGTACCTTAGCGAATATATACGCCCCTAACAAAAACCCTACAAAATTCCTGATAGACACGCTGGAGAAATTAATGGACTTTAGGAGTGGGGGCCTGGTCGTAATAGGAGATTTGAATGTGTGTCTAGAACAGTGTTTCTCAACTCCAGTCCTCAAGGCGCCCCAACAGGTCATGTTTTCAGGCTTACCATTATTTTGCACAGGTGATTTGATCAGTTTCACTGCCTTAGTAATTACCACAGCCTTTTCATCTGAGGGAAATCCTGAAAACATGACCTGTTGGGGTGCCTTGAGGACTGGAGTTGAGAAACACTGGTCTAGAACCAGAGGTCGACAGTACGTCCGGGGCACAGGGGACGAATAACGCCCAGTTAAGAAAAATAAGACAGAAGATATATAAGAGTCAACTGGTAGATATCTGGAGGATCATGAATGTCAAAGTTCGAGATTATACGTTTTACTCCCCTGTGCACCGGACGTACTCTAGGATTGATTACATACTGTTGGACCATGGATTCCTGGATAGGATAGTAGAGTCAAAAATAGGAATTACCACACTATCAGATCACGCCCCTGTAGGGATGGAAATGTGACCATCTAAAAACCAGAGACAACCCTCCTTGTGGAGATTAAATGAGGACCTTCTGCATGATGAAGACATGTCAAAGAGAGTAGAGAGAGAACTAAAATATTATTTCCTAACAAACAAAAGAGAAGAGATCTCAGGGTCTGTGGTGTGGGAGGCCCATAAGGCCTATATAAGGGGGATTTTAATACAAGAGGGAGCAAGGAAAAAAAGAAAGGAGAGATAAAATGGGAAACCTTATGAAAGAAATATTTAACATAGAACAAGAGCATAAAAAACATAAAGGCCTTCACCAAGCGACGTATCAAAAGTTGGTAAATGAGCGAGATGAACTAAATAGGCTTATGGAACAAGAAACAAAGGAAATTTTTTTTAGAGTAGCTAAAGAAAGATACCAGTGGGGAAACAAGTCTGGCAAACACCTGGCTAGAATGCTCAGAAGGAAAAAATCCCTAAATTTCATAGGAAAGATTCAATCCAAACAGGGAACGATGGCCTATGAGACAAAAGAAATAGGGGAAATATTAGGGGAAATATTCAAAAATTATTATAATGATCTGTATGCGGTGGAACAGAATGAGGGTCAGACAGGGGAAAAAAGTAGAAAGATAAGCAAATTCCCAAAGAATGCCAGGCTACCAAAGATCACGGAGAGTTCCAGAAAGTCCCTTGAGAAACCAATTACGGAGGAGGAGATAAATGAAGCACTAGCAGATATAGCACAGGGGAAAAGCCCAGGCCCTGATGGGTTTACTTCATACTATTACAAAAAATATAAGGATATATTAACGCCTAAGATATGCCAGTATATGAATGGGCTGAGTACGGACTTCGAAATGAGTAGAGAGGCGCTGTTAGCCACAATCACTGTAATTCCAAAGGAGGGAAAAGATGAGACCTTATGCTCTAGCTATAGACCCATATCATTACTAAACGCAGACACCAAAATATATGCGAAGGTATTAGCCATGAGGATGAAAGGACTAATGAATACATTGGTACACCCGGACCAAGTGGGTTTTATAGCAAGAAGGGAAGGGAGAGATAATGGGGTGAGAACTTTACTTCTGCTCCAGAAGATAAAAGAGGAGGGACCCCCAGGCCTACTTCTGTCGAGTGATCCTGAAAAGGCATTCGACAGGGTAGACTGGGGGTTCATGTTTCAAATGCTAGACACAATGGGAATAGGCCCAAAGATAATACGATGGATCAAAATGCTGTATAGGCAACCAAAGGCAGCTATTAATATCAATAGATCCCTTTCAGCATCCTTTGAGATGAAAAGGGGGACGAGACAGGGTTGCCCCTTGTCCCCTTTGCTCTTCGTCTTATCCCTAGAGCCACTCCTCTCAACAATCCGAAACAACCCATATATTAAAGGATTTAAGGTCAGAGAAGAGAAGCACAAACTGTCCGCATTTGCAGATGATGTGCTCTTCTATATAAGTAACCCCGGGTCTACAATGCCAAATTTGATTAAAACTCTTAGACAATATGGTGAGATAGCAAATTTCAAAATTAATATGGGGAAATCCGAAATCTTGAATATAAATCTAAGTAAGTTAGAAGAGGAGAAGTTGAAAAGGGAATTTCAATTTGTATGGAAGGGAGAGATAAAGTATCTGGGAATAAGACTAGCCAACTCTCTGGAGAAGATTTATAAAATAAATTATATTCCCCTACTAGATGAAATAAAGAGTGAGGGCAAAAAGCTTCAGACTAGACCATTATCCTGGATGGGGCGTATTAATGCTATAAAAATGATTCTTCTCCCAAAGATTACATACAAATTCCAAATGCTACCAATTAGACTACCACAGTTTTATGTCAGAAAGCTAAAATCAATAATAACAAATATTATTTGGAAAAATAAAAAGTCGAGAGTTTCCTTAAAGATTTTGAAGCAGGAGAAAGAAAGAGGAAGTTTGGCAGTTCCTGATATTCAAAAATATTACACGGCAATAATGATATCAAGAGCGATAGAATGGGCAAGGGATAACCAAGAAAAAAGATGGGTAAATATAGAAAAATTTTACAGTAAGGCACAATTAGGATCCATTATTTGGAACCCACCCCGCTACAGAATGGTAGATGAAAATACACACCTTCTGACACGGGTGGTTTTAAAGATTTGGGATGTAACGTATAAGCACTTAAATAAGACATATAATTCACCTTTATTAGCACTAAAAGACAATGAGTATTTTACACCAGGAAAAATGAGTATAGGAGGGAATTGGATAAAAAAGATAAGGTCTAACTTAGAGAGATAATAAAACAAGGAAAAATAGTTGCACTTCAAGAGTTAAAACAAAACACAGAAGTTTGGGTGATTGATGCATGGAGGTACGCGCAATTAGATCACTTTGTGAAGAAATTAACGCAGCCAATAAGTTCAGGGGATGAGTTGATGGTACTAGAAGGGCTGTGTACTTTAGAAAATACAAAAAATACCATATCAAAGGTATATAAAATGTTGTTGATAGAGGAAGAAGCAGCGGTACCTACATTCATCAAAAAATGGGAAAGGGAATTAGGGACACAGAAAGACATAAGCACCATTAGGAAAATTCTAGACCTCGCCCATAGCTCAGCAGCTGATATAAAAACAGCTGCGATGAATTATAAATGCTTAACCAGTTGGTATGCAACCCCAGATAGGACCTGCAAATATCAAGAAGGAAAGTCGGCAGGGGGTGCAAGGAAGTGGGCACTATGGCCCACCTTTGGTGGAACTGCCCCATTATTAGAAAGTATTGCAAAAAGATTTTAGCCTACATTAAAGAAATTACTAAAACTGAGGTAAAGGAGGATCCATGGATAGTGCTCTTCCTTGGCACAGAAGGGGATGTGAAACAGTACAAGGCCTCTTTGGTTCCACATTTATTAAATGCAGCAAAAAGGTTTATTCCTAAAAATTGGCTAGTAAAAGAAAGCCCCCAGATATGGGAGTGGATAAATGCTGTGGAGGAAACTTATATCATGGATCGGATGTACTATAATAGAGAAGAAAAGAGGGAGGTGGTAAAGGACAAGTGGAAGTGTTGGAGTGAGTTTAAAAAATCATGGAGTTATGCAGAAAAAGTTAGGATCTAGTCTAGTTATCGAGGTTAATATAGATATTGCACAGGGGAGGGGGGGTGAGGGAGGGGGAAATAAAAACATATGGGTAGGGAAATAGAGAGTTAATACAATAAAGAAATATTTTTAAAGATTTGTAGGCGGGGGGAATAATAAGTTATGGTATCTTCTCCTTTGTTGTGTGTTTTTTTACTACTTCCTTTTTGTTATGATGATGAGCCACAATGATGTGAAAATGAGAAGGGACATACATGAACAGCTGAGCTGATTTAAGTCTCTCAAAAAACTCTCTGAAGTGGCAAAAAAAAACCCCCAAAAAAACCTCATCAAACAATTATGGTATTTCAAATGACTTTCTACCTACAGGTAATACTCCCTTACCCATCTGCACCAATCCCGGTGTTCGGAAATCCTCTTCCCTAGTAGCAAGAACAAATATCTCCATGGTGTTATGGAAGTGGGCAAAGTTCATCTTTTACATTTTATGGCACAAAATGGCTATCCTACAAGATTTACACCAGACCACAACCTCATCTCTTGTGATTACAAGTTTCTCAACACGTCTCTGGAGGGATTTATTCCTCCCTTTATCAGCAAATGGGAAACTCTGTGTATCCACATCAACCTAAATCACTGGATCTATTACTTTAGCAGACATGTCTTTTATCACTAATTGATTCCAGGAACAAGGCTACAAATTACTATCATGTTAGTATTGGGTCCTGGCACATCTTCACATAATCTACCTGCACGTTTTGAGTGTCTGCTGGAAATGCCAGGCAAACTAGGTACACTGCTGCATGCATTCTGGCACTGACCCCTACTGCACACTTTTTGAACTAGGATCCATAAGTTGACCTTTTATCTAATATAAGTAGACATAGAGAGAGACCCCATTGGCTGTTTATTGCATGGTAATGAAATTCCAATGAAACACTGTAAGGCCCCACTAACTGTTCACCTGGTAAATGCTACTCACACCTGCATGCCTGCTTTATGGAAAGTAACTGCATCCCCCACTATAAGTATTTTGTTTGCTAAAATTAACAAAATCAAAATAATAGAACACCTAGTCTAGTCTCCATAACTGAGAAGAACAGTATCATGGCAGTATCCTGACACATGGTCCCCATAGATAGGCTTCGCCTGCTCTATCTGATACAAAACCAGGGTGGATATAAATCAATGATTTTTTTATTTAAATTGATCAAATTTATTTTAATAAAATGCTTTTGGAATAACAATCTTTATCTAAAGATAATTTTCTATTTGAGATACATTAATAATTTAGTTTATTTGGCATGAAATGGAGCTTAGTTGTGTAGCATGAGGCTGTATATTTTGCAATAGGTACATTTTTGATAAACTCATTCAATGAATCCAAGCTCTGCAAGTTGAAACAACATGCACTGCATTGACGCATTCACACAATTTCACAGTAACCGTGAGATAAACCAGAGTTCAGGAATATTTCTTTATCCTCTTGTTTTACAAATCTATGTACACTACAAACTGTATGATTGAATCAGTTCTGATATCGCTGTTTTACTAACCTGACAGTTTATTATTCTAAATAGGAAACCTTCATTTTGCTTGCAAATATTAAAGATTCTAACTACCATTAAGAATGCGTCCTTACATTTAACCCCTTGCCATTTTACAGCGGCAGGTCGGCACGATCCCGCGAGCCGTCGTAGCTATATGTCGGCTCACGGGATCGGTATAGCAGGTGTGCGCACGCTCCCGGTGCACAGCGGGGGTGCTGATGCTCTTGGCCGATGGTCGCGATGACTGCCGGCCACGAGCGATCATGGGCATGAGAGGCAGAACAGGGACGAGTGCGTGTAAACACACAAATCCCTGTTCTGTTCTGTGAGGCATGACAGATCGTGAGTTCCTATTAGCTAGGAACCAGGATCCGACACTTCCTCTAGTCAGTCCCCTCCCCCTACAGTTAGAAACACACCTAGGGAACACTCTTAACCCCCTGATTGCCCCCTAGTGTTTATGTTAAAATGTTAAAAAATGTGTCCAGTCCTGATAAAAATCGCAGATTGCCGCCATTACTAGTAAAAAATAAATAAATAATAAAAATGCTATAAAACTATCCCCTATTTTATAGACGCTATAACTTTTGCACAAACCAATCAATATATGCTTATTGTGATTTTTTTTTACCAAAAATATGTAGAAGAATACATATCGGCCTAAACTGAGAAAAAATTAGCTTTTTTAAAAAAAAATGGGGATATTTATTATAGCAAAAATTGCAAAATATTGCGTTTTTTTCAAAATTGCCGCTCTCTTTTTGTTTATAGCATAAAAAATAAAAACCACAGAGGCGATCAAATACCACCAAAAGAAAGCTCTATTTGTGGGAAAAAAAGGACGGCAATTTTGTTTGGGTGCACGACTGCGCAATTGTCAGTTAAACGATGTAGTGCCGAATCGCAAAAAATTCAGCAGCCATATCTTCCAGGGCTGAAGTGGTTAAAGAGCACCTATCATTTAAGATCCATCATGGCTGCACCTGTAAGCAGGAATCCACTCACCTGCTGCCGCCACATCCCTCACCTTGTTGTGTCCCTGCCACATCACCAGCCATCTCATTAAAGTGAATGGGACTGTCGGTGAGTCAACAGTGGGTCAGAGGAGGAGCCGCTGCAGGACAGAGATGACAGTTGCTCTTTATAAATTATGATTTAAATTGAGTTGTTTAAATCAAGCCTTTTTACTAGTGATTTAAATCGTGATTTAAATTGACTTGATCAAATCCACCCAGTACAAAACTATACTGACTCCTACCCCAACCTCCAATGTGACCTAAATTCCTAAATTACAGCTATTCTATTGTTTCCTGTCCTAACAAGACAGAAAAAAAATGATTTGCAATTAAAAAAACTGGCAAAGAACCTCACTCTCCCTGGCTTTATGCAAAACAAAATATACAATTTATAGCTGCAGTTAAGCCTTAAGTTCTAACCTAAATCTTTGGTCATTGCTCTCAGGTTGAGAATGTACTCAAAATAGCAGTGAAGTTATTTATGTTGATGTGCTAAGTTTTAAAGTGTCATATTTTTCCCTATAAAAAAACAAACATGTTATACTTACATGCTCTATTGCAGTGGATTTGCACAGAGCAGCCCCGGTCATCCTCTTCACGGGTCTCTCTTCTGTGATCCTGGCCCCTCCCTACTGTTCAGTTTGCTATGGGGGCACCCGAGCCGAGTCATAGCTCCCTGTGTCTATTCAGACACGGAGCCCTGACCCAGTCCCGCCCCTCTCTCCCCTGATTAGCTAGCTGACTTTGATTGACAGCAGCAACAGTCAATGGTGCCACTGCTGTGTCTTAGCCAAGAGGGAGAATCTTGTATGGCTAAGACACTCATGGACATCGCTGGACAGAGAGGGATCTCAGGTAAGTGTTAGGGGGGGCTGCTGCACACAGAAGGCTTTTTATCTTAATGCATAGAGTGCATTAAGATAAGAAACGTTCTGCCTTTATAACTCCTTTAAGTTTGCTGAAGGTACTGTAGGTAAAAGAAGATGAATTGGAAATGGTCACTTTGTCTTACACAACTCTTTATTGCCTTTTAACTGCATTATCAATTAAACCTCTTTGAGATTTAGTTATTTTTTGCATATCAGCAACAACTCAAACACAAACTGATTACATTTTTCTACAGCAATTACAACCTTTGATAACATTTACAATGGGGAGAAAATAAACAGCTATATCATTTATGTTGTGATTACAAATTGTATACTTTCAATTTATGTGGTTGTTATATTTTTCAATAAGAAATGTTTTGCCCTAATCATTGTGGTAAATCAAAATGCCATTTATATTTAAGCATGAAAGTTGTTCTTCTTGAATGTAGATTAATGTTGATCCTGTGTATAGTGGAATGTTATCTGAAACAATTATAATGGCTCTTTAGGGGTTATGCTTGCATTTCTATTGAGTTACCAGTAAAAAACTGCTTATCATCCATTCAAGAGACAGTGCCTGTGACATGCTGGATTTTCAGTTAGTGTTCACTAGGAGGTTCCGTTGAGAACTGACATCTTGTATTCACGTGACAGATTTCCATTCATACCCGCAATGTAAGGGTTTTTAGTGTGGTTCCCCATACTTTGGAGCATAGTACCAGCTTTGGTGTTCTCCCAGTGGAGCGTTGGACCATACAGAGGGAGGAGGCATTGCATTCACTTATTTACTTGTGTGTGTAAATTTAGAGGAAATCTTTACTTTTGTGTTATCAATCAATATTGCAATGAGCCTAGCACATTTGTTAAATTAGACATATAGTGTGGCCACTTACATCATCACTAACTGATCCCCCAAGCTCCTGTGGAGGAGCAAATGCACATGAAGTACTACCCTGTACTCTGCCAGACAAAGCATTCATTATGCCTCAAGAAACTCAGCTAACAAATTGTCTAACATATGTGGGACACACTGGTGAGCTGGTTGGCTGAAATTTGAGCAACATTTTTGTCGTTTATTGGGTATTGCCAGCTTCATCTAATTCCGTGTACACACGACCAGACTTTTCGTCGGACTGAACCACGAAGGACTTTTCGCCGGAGTTCCGATGGAGTTGCAATGAAATGGACTTGCCTACACACGATCACACCAAAGTCAGATCATTTTGAACGTGATGATGTATGACCGGACTAGAATAAGGAAGTTCATAGCCAGTAGCCAATAGCTGCCCTTGCGTCCTTTTTTGTCCGTCGGACTAGCATACAGACGAATGGATTTTTCGATCGGACTCGAGTCCCTTAGAAAGATTTGAAACATGTTCTATTTCTAAAGTCTTACAGATTTTTCGACAGAAAAGGTCCGATGAAGCCCACACACGATCGAATTGTCCGACGGATTTGTTCCGTCAGACCAGTTTGGTCGAAAAGCCCGGTCGTGTGTACACGGCATTAGTGTGTAATGCCAGAGATGGCTCTTCTGTTCAGCACTAATGAGGTAAAATAGTGAACTTTTGAATGTTAATAGATCTCATCAGCATGTCCACCAATTAGCCAGCAGGTGGATGGGATGAACAAAAGGGGGACAAGTTTCTGCAGGAAACATATTCAGTAATTACAAAAGTTGTTTTCAATTTCCTTAAATCTTTCAATAATAGTTGCTGGAACCCATCCATTCAGAAGTGCCACATGTTATTTCCAAGGTCACAAGAATGCATGGCATAGCAGTATCCTCATACACGTTAATATGAGCAGTGAGCTGCCTGTTGTAGATCTTCTCATAAACCATCATTCAATATGTGACCCTAGTGTCCCTGCCATGTGTTTGCTATACTAGTTTGTAAAAACAATATTATATGGGAAAACAAATGGCACTTGTAGCATACGTGCAGGATACCAGAGGCAGCGGAGAAGATTTGGCCTGGTTTCATTTGGTGGAGGGTGATCAACGTATTTTACTAGGGTCCAGTGGCGGCTGGTGCTCAAAATTTTTGGGGGGGCGCAAACAAACTGAAAAATTCTGAAAAAAAAACATCAATCGCAGCCACTGTCATCAAAATACAGCCACTGTGTCATCAAAAACGCATCCACTGTGTCATCAAAACGCATTTACTGTGTCATCAAAAATGCAGCCACTGTGTCATCAAAAACGCATTCACTGTGTCATAAAAAATGCATCCACTGTGTCATAAAAAATCGCATCTACTGTGTCATCAAAAATGCATCCACTGTGTCATAAAAAATGCATTCACTGTATCATAAAAAATGCATTCACTGTGTCATCAAAAAACGCATCCACTGTGTCATCAAAAATGCATCCACTGTGTCATCAAAAATGCATCCACTGTGTCATCAAAAATGCATTCACTGTGTCATCAAAAAACGCATCCACTGTGTCATCAAAAATGCATCCACTGTGTCATCAAAAATGCATCCACTGTGTCATAAAAAATCGCATCCACTGTGTCATAAAAGATCGCATCCACTGTATCATAAAAAATGCATTCACTGTGTCATAAAAAATGCATCCACTGTGTCATAAAAAAATTGCATTCACTGTATCATAAAAAATGCATTCACTGTGTCATAAAAAATGCATCCACTGTGTAATAAAAAATGCATCCACTGTGTCATAAAAAATCGCATCCACTATATCATAAAAAATGCATCTACTGTGTCATAAAAAATGCATCCACTGTGTCATAAAAAATCGCATCCACTGTATCATAAAAAATGCATCTACTGTGTCATAAAAAATGCATCCACTGTGTCATAAAAAATGCATCCACTGTGTCATAAAAAATTGCATCCACTGTGTCATAAAAAATTGCATCCACTGTATCATAAAAAATGCATCCACTGTGTCATAAAAAATGCATCCACTGTGTCATAAAAAATGCAGCCACTGTGTCCACTGATCCCAGAAACCATGATTGTCTCCTTAATAGCAGCCAGCATCTATTTGAACAAGGGGGAAGAGGGGCAAGTTATCAAAGAAAGATAATCACAGTGATTTGGGGGGCTGGGAGAGGATGCTTTATGTGCTAGGGGCCACTTTGGGAGCAGAGAGGATTTGTGCTGGGGGGGGTCTAATTTTATATTCAACCCCCCTTCTAGCACAAATCCTCTCTGCTCCCAAAGTGGCCCCTAGCACATAAAGCATCCTCTCCCAGCCCCCCAAATCATTGTATCTTTCTTTGATAACTTGCCCCTCACGTCCTGTGTATGTGTCCATTCTCCTCCCCCTCCCCTTCTGTCTGTGTATAGGTGTCTTCAGTCCGTGTGTTAGTGAGACAGGAGGGAGGAGGGGGGAATGGGGAAGAGAGGGACAGATACATGCAGCTGTGCTGTGCTGGAGCTCACCCTGCTTGCCAGACAGCAACCCGTCCCTCATACTGTTCTTACCTTCCTCCTGCAGCTCCGCTCAGCCGAAGAACGGAGCTGCCGACATCACTTCCGGCTCTCGACTTCTTCTTCACGAAAGCCGGAAGTGACCTCAAGATTTGAAAAGCAATGCTCCCGCCCATAGAATCACACTGATTCTAGGAGCGGAAGCTAATCAGCATTTTTGTTTGCGCCACAAGGCGGGTTAAAAGCCCGCAAATGAAGCGCCGCGTCTGCAATCTCGTGATTGCATTGACGTGGCGCTTCCCATAGTGCACTGGCGTCCGGCGCCACAGTGCACTTTGTTAAAGGACTTTTTTTTTTTTTTTTCTGTTCTTAAAGGGGCCGTTTAAAAAAAATTTTTTTTTGTTTTTAATTTTTTTTTTCTTTGACTACAGGAGGGGGGGCGGCGCCCTGGCGCCCCCTATGGATGGGCCGCCGCTGCTAGGGTCATTCTTTTCCCATAATGGTGAAAGACAAATAGGCTGTTCACTTTGCAAGCGATTTTTTGTAATTTAACATGAATAGAATTGAAAAGAATATCCAATCATATGCAAGGAAAATAAAACATAAAAAAAAAAACTTTCATTTTTGCTTGCAGTTGATTGGATAATGAAAGTCAGCAGAGCTTATGCATTGAGCTAAGAAAAAAAATCCCTTACAAAGTGAACAATACCTTTAGTAAATCAAATTCAAAGCTTCTATCCATGCATGGGCACTCTAACCGTATTAAAGGAATACTGTCTATAACCATTAAAAGGGTCTGCAGTGTTTATTGTAGCTGATTATATGCCAAATTCAGTCAGTAGAATACTTGTGTTAACATAATTTCAGAACTTTCATTTGATATTCTTTAAATTACTCTGTCATAAGTACACTTACCTGCTTGAAAAGCAGCCTTGCATATCAGATAGCACACTTTGAATTATTGGACACATGCTAAATCTAAAGCAGTTGTGTTGAACCTGATTTGTGTCGCTGACTGTAGCATAACTTCCCTAGGTTTTCAGGCCAGTAGGAAAGCTGTCATCAAAGAGATCTTTTAACAAGCTACATTTTTCCGGGTTTTCATTTTATCTTAGCCACCATTGTCATTTTTAACTTCATGTGCAGTGCTACTGTATATAAGCTCTTTTATACTAACCCCTCACTCATTACCATGTCTGAGTAGTCAGACAGAAGTCAAATCGCCAATGGCTAACAAAAATCTTGCACTGCAACCTTAAAGTAAACTTGTCATTAAATATGGGAGCTGCTATTACTAGCCTCATTCTGTAAATGGTTTTAAGAGTCACTTGATCTGAAACAAATGTGCAGATCAGGAAAGTCAGGAAAATTCAGAACTCCTTATCTGCATACTTTTTCTGGATCAGTGACTCAACATCTGAGTCAGCATAACAGTCAGATAACAAGTATTTTCAATTGGAAAGCCCAGCAATGGCAGCATCCATGTTTCTTTAGATACAGGTTTCTATTAACTGGAGCTAGATGTATTGTTCCGACTGTACACCACCCTAGTGGGCATTGCCAAGTTTAGGTATACAATTGGTCCTAAAGTGAGTTTCTTGTAAGTATATTACATCTGCTTTATGTTTTTTTTATTGTAGTGAGTACCTGTGAAAGTTTTTTGTGGGATATTAGGTCCCATTAGCGTTTAGGGAGAGAAGTTTAACTATGAGAGGAGCCTCTGATGTTTTGGAAGGCATTGTGTTGTGTGGATTAAGATTGCCTGGTGCAAGGGAGAGGATTTGAGGCGTCGGTTAAGGCCCTGTAGGGTGACAATAGAGTTGATAAAGCAGCGGGGTAATAGGAAAGGGGGAAGGATAGGGAAGGTGATGTATAGTGGTGTGAATGTAGGTGAGGGAGTGTTGAGATGTTGGGGATGGGATCAAACTGGTGGTAGAGATAGGCCAGCTATCTTACCTGGAGATACAAAGGAAGTCATCAGCGGAAATTCAATAAATCTGCTGAATGGGGGATTAGGAGGACTGGACAAGATTAACATTTGTGGAGGACCAAGAATCTTACGTTAGAGGATAAGTAAAATCTGTTGTAAGGAAGAGGAGATGGTGAGCAAGTCATCGCCAAATGATCTGGTTACAGGAAAATAGCTCAAGACATTTAATACATAATAATTAAGAGATATATCATGTGAAAGATTACTCTAGTGTTACTTTAACATATGTGCTGACAAGTGCTTCATAAAATAAAATACCGTTCTAAACCCATAGGTGTGAGAGGTCTGTTGGATTAAGAAAAGCCTTCTGTGTGCAGCCTGGAGTTTTGATACATGAGACTGTTAGATATTTGATAGTGTCAGGGTGGTGGAGAGGAGATCTATTGGAGAGGAGGGTCACCGTACTTGTTGGAGTTCAGGCTAGGGGTGATGAGTTTAAGCTATATTAGCTGCTAAACTTACACATTATTGGTGAGTAATGTGTCTGGGGATTAGTAACCCTGAGTATGGAGGGTGACCCTATGGTTCTGATGTGCTGGTTTAGAGAATCTCAGGAACTTATAAAAGAAATGTATTGGTAATGCATGGTATAGGGGTAAAGTTAGGGGTCTATTTTACCCTCCTCTAGACTCTTCTCTTCTAGGGTAAGTGTAATTTGGAAAAGGAGGTCTATTGAGAGTGTTGAGGGGGTTTATGCAACCCAATATATGGTAGCTGTGGACCAAGTAGGGGGATACAGCCAGGAGAGGAATGTTATGTGTTGGGTGTAGATTATGCATAATTGTTGTCTTTCTTGGTCATGCATACTGTTTAGGTATATTAGGTGTAGGTGAAGGTGATAGGGGGGGTATGGTATAGTATAACCTGGCCCTCTTAGGAAAAGGGTATAGAGTTAATGGTGTTGTATTCCAAGTGGGCTTATGGGTCTTATGGGTGGCTCCCCTTGGTCATTAGAAGACCCAGAACAGTAAGCCAGGATCATAAACCAATGAGGGGGCAGGAACAAATTGCGAGACAATTTTGTTGGTCCTGGTTAGAGTGGTTAAGATGGCGGGTATGAGACTAGGCTCACACACATCAGTGAGTTATATAGGAATGGCAAGTGGTATACAGCTATATAACTTAGTCAGGGTTTGTTGTAACAGTATATACATCACCCCAAGCAGGAAGAGGTAGAGGCACAGAGGTGATAAATTTAGGGTTCCACAGAAAGTGTTGACCAGGGTTTCTCTGAAGTGTGTGTTATCAAATCCATGAGTTTTACTCAGTTAGGTTTTAGGAACGGGTTTGAACAAGAACAAAAACATAAGCGAACTGTGCAAGTCAAACAAAGAATTTAGAACTTACAGGACCTCAAAGTGTATTGGGAGAGGATGAATCCTGTGGAGTGGAGGATGAGTGCAGCTTATAGCGATCATGGACCAGGAATCTGGGTAGGATCTTCTGTTTGTCGGGGATGCTGAGGGGCTCCTGCCTGCTGAGTGGTGGTGCACCGGAGGCAGAAGAGTTGCTGGAGGAGATCTTTGTCATTGTGGCCTCTGGACGGTCCAATCCATAGGGTCTGCTCTGTGATCTGCATTCCATGGTGTTGTGATGTGATGGTTGCTGTTCTAGTCAGGTAGAGCTGGTATTGGGATATCCAGGGCTGAGCAGAATTGCGGTAGGTCTTCCAGAACTCAAGGCAGAGCGGCCTACTGTAGAGGCAGAAAGGGAATTTCCACCTGTATGCTATGTTCCTTGAATGGAGGAGGTCTAAGAGAGGGTGAAGATCTTTCCTGTGCTGTAGAGTGAGGGGTGAGAGGTCCTGAGAGAGTTTGACTTCTGTACCTTCATGTAGAACCTATGATGTGACCAAATCCCTATATTTTTTAAAAATGTTTAGGTGTTTTAAATAGCCTTGCAGGAGGTAAATGTCTTTTTTGCATGTGTGCTCTATAATATTTTTTCATGTAGAACCTGGCATCTCCCCCTGGTATGTTTGAGAATTGCTTCTTTCAAGGGTAAGTTTACCACACAGCAGATAACGTCATGCGGGGGTCAAAATCCCTGCCCCTGGGATGAAGAGCCCTGTGCATGCATTCCGCTTTAATTGGGGAGTCATGTGGTCTGTCTAGTAAACCATGAAATATAGCATGAACACATTGGTGAAGGTTGCCAGGTTCTATATTTTCAGTGAGAACTCTCACTCTTATATTGAGTCAGTGGCTCCTGTTATCAAGATCCTCCAGGTGCCCATGCATCTCTCGGAGCTGAAAAAAATGAGTGTCAATCACCTGCTGGATATGGGTAATGGCGACCTCCTGTCTGTTTATGATGACTTCTACTCCCTCCAAACATGTTGCCACCGATGTCAAATTGGAGATCAGCTATAACAGCAGACAGTGTGTTTTTTGTCTGATACTATGGTTTGCATGTCTCTGAGACATAAAGATTGTGTATGTTTAGCTGAGGGAGCGCAGGCTGGTAGGTTGTGCCTGTCGTGGTCTGGACTGTAGCTAGCAGACCTTGTGGTTGAGGAGGAGGCCTGTGGTAAGAGCTGGGTGTCCTGCTGCTGTGTCTTGAAGATCACAGGAATGTTGCGGCTCATATGGGTCTTATCTTCCCGCGGGGAGCAGGATCTTGTTGCGGAGGTGCTCCTGTCTTCCTTGCCCATCGTGGTTAGCTTCGGTTCCTCTTTTCGTCGCTGGAACAGTCCTCAGTCGGAGGGAGCCAGAAGTTCAGGAAGCCAGTCCGGCACCAAGCCAAGCCCCCCAAATTCATTTTTTTAATGAATTTCGACAAATTAGTTAATTCGAAAATATCCAAATTAATGAAAATCTGTTTAACATAAATTTGAATATTCAAAAATTCTTAAGTTCGTAAATTTGAAAATTTGTAAATTCGAAAACTCTTGAATTCTAAAAATTCAGAACACGGAATTCGGAACACAGAATTCGGAACAGGGAATTTGGAACACAGAATTCAGAATTCTAGATACGGAACATGGAATTTGGAACATGGAATTTGGAACATGGAATTCCGAACACGGAATTTAGAATGTGAGATACGGAACATGGAATTTGGAACTCAATTTTGGAATTCGAGATACGGAAGTCGGAACATGTAATTTGAAACACAGTAGACATGTGCAATTAGTTTTGTTCAGAATTCATTTTTTAACAAATTTAGACAAATTCGTAAATTTGGAAATATCCAAATGAAGGAAAACCCGTTTAACCAAGCCGACCAGCTTACAGACATTTACTGCAGCAGCTCGGCTCTCCTGTGCGAACCAACATATCTGTATGTCGGTCTGTGCAAGGAGGATAGTGGGCATGCATGCCCACCGTGGCGATGTCCGCTGGCGACCTACGATCGCTGTGTACAGAGGTAGAATGGGGAACTGCCTATGCAAACAAGGCGATTCCCAGTTCTGCCTAATGACATGTCAGAGATCTTCTGTTCCCAGTGATCAGGAACAGTGATCTCTGTCATGTCCCAGTGAGCCCATGCCCTCTACAGTTAGAACACACCCAGGGAACACACTTAACCCCTTGATTGCCCTCTAGTGTTAACTTCTTCCCTGCCAGTGTCATTTTTACATTGATCAGTGCATTTTTATAGCACTGAGCAATGTAATACTGTAACTGGTCCTCAAGAAGTGTCATTTTTTTGGGTGATATGTATTATAGCAGAAAGTAAAAAAAAAATGGTGATCAAATACCACCAAAAGAAAGCTCCATTTGTGGGTAAAAAAAGACATCAATTTTGTTTGGGTACAGCATCGCATGGCCGCGCAATTGTCAGGTAAAGCGACACAGTGCTGTATCGTAAAAAATGGCTTGGTCATTAAGGGGGTAAATCCTTCCGGGGCTGTAGCAGTTAACAAATTTTTCCGAATATTCAAAAATTTATAAGATCAAAAATTCGTAAATTCAAAAATCCAGAAATTTGTAAATTCGAAATCTGAAATAGTTTAAATTAGTAAATTTGCAAATCCAAAATTTCGTAAAATCGGAACTGAAAATTTGAAAATCTGGAAATTCGAAAATCCAAAAATTGTAAAATAAGAACGAAAACTTAAAGAACAAATATATAAAATAAGAACGAAAATCTGAAAATTCAAAAACCCGAAAATTCGAAAATCTGAAATAGCTAACTAATAATAACCTAACTAATACTAACTATTAAATTATAAGTATTATTATTTCCTTTCAAATGGGCTCAAAACAGAAAATTGGCCCTGGGACTTTGAGTGAGGTGAGCACAGTTTAACCAATAAATGTAGCAGCAGTAAATACAGTTTAAAAATGTATTCAAGTAGAAATAATGCATGCATTGATGTCACCAAAAAATGACAATAAGGGATACATATGAAAAAATAGTGGTACATAAATGTAATAGCAATCATATAACACACAGGCATCTAGTGTTTCCGACACGTTTTGCGGGACCCAGCTCGCTCTTCAGGGGTGAATGCGTGTAAAATGTACCTAAAATGAAAGAATATAAATTGGATGAATAGCGTAATATTGATTATATAGGCACAGGGTAAGAGGGGCCTTGATATAAGGAACCCCATACTCACCACTGAACAAGACCAAAACAGCGGATATACAGCTCCCAGAAGCAGGTGTCTCGCCAGGGAGCTGAGGAGGCGGAGCCAGATAAAACCCCACCAAGGGCCAAATGGAGAGCAAGCACGGCATGGATAGAAAATGTGTATCCTTGGAGGTCTCACTTTGTCCATTGCACCCTAAGGTTCATCTCATCTCTGCACTCTGTGATCCAGTGTCGAGATGGATCATAGGGTGCAGTGTTAAGAAGATCTTAAAGGTGCAGAAGAGATTTTAGGACATTTTAGCTGACCTCTTGCTCATGATAAACTGGGGTAAACTTTGGATGGACCTGGAGCAAACCAACTGGTAACCCTACTGGAATTGCTCCATGAGTCCTCACATCTATTCTAGACCCGCCACCTCTCCTAGTTGTTCAAACATTTACCATCTGCTTTCATTTTGGGGGACCACAAACTCACTTTGAATGAGCATGCAAATCCACTGCCATTGCCAAACACTCATTCTCTTTTGTCTACATACTCATTCTATAGTAGACCTCACAAGCTGGACAAAGCTAAAAATCTTACTGTATTCTACAAGTTCTCAATCAGAAAGAGATGATAAGAATCCTAATATAAAATCATTACTTGCTGATAACAACATTCTACACTTTATATACCCCTCAGTACCGTGCTGTTTTTGGAGATATTCTACACATTTATTGGACTTGTGCAAGCTTGAAATGTTTTTTTACAACTAAATCCATGCTTTCACCCAAACAATTTCAGACCACCCCTTACACACAGGGCTTTTTTCCCTTCTGTTCCACTATAATATTCTCCCTCTCAAAACAACTAATTTGTAATACATGATACTGTAAATGTTGTCTGCTCTTGCATTTCTGCCCCAAAAGCTTCCAAACTAACCTACAATACAAAAATGGTTCCACAAAATCAATTACATCATGCTCATTGAATACTGGCTCCAGGGATACATAGATTGATGCTTGGTCCCCAACTAAGCCTCTCAGAGGGACATGGGCAGTTGGACTATCTCGGCACAGTATAAAGGAGTAGATATACTGGCTCCACATGCTTTTCGTGTGTTCTAGTCAAATGCTGCATTTTTTCTTTGACCGCATGCAGCTGTGTTCAAATGAAAAATGTAGCATTTGACAAGAGAAGACTGCTTTTGACTTGATTTAAAATAAATAAGTGATCAGCGCAACTTAATATTATAAATATAGATGATTTAGCACTGTAGCATAATCTGTGCAAAAATTGCAATAAAACGCTAAAGATGCTGTGAAAAATTGCTAGGTGCAAATATGAGCTTGTGCTCAAATAAAACAATGCCAATGAACGCTCATACTATAAATATATGTAGATGATTTAGCACTGTGCGATAATCTGTGCAAAAATTGCTAAAAAATGCGACTGTGCAAAAAAAAAACGCTAAAGATACTGTACAAAATTGCTAAGTGCAAATATGAGCTTGTGTTCAAATAAATCAATACCAATGAACGCTCATGGCGCTCTGCAAAATACAAATATGAATCTGTGTACATAGGATGATTCCAGTGCAAATAAATTACCGGTATATAAATATCAATAATAAATCCCTATGCATAAGCAATATATCAATGAGATACAAGTAATTATTATAGATGAATGTAGCAATATTCCGTATAATTTCTTTTTATCACACTGCTGACACAACAAATAGTGGTGGCGTAATGATAGATGATTTAGCACTGTGCGATAATCTGTGCAAAAATTGCTAAAAATGGGACTGTGCAGAAAAACGCTAAAGATGTTGTGCAAAATTGCTAGGTGCAAATATGAGCATGAGCTCAAATAAATCAATGCCAATGAACGCTCATACAATTAATAAATGTAGATGCTTTAGCACTGTGCGATAATCTGTGAAAAAATTGCTAAAAAATGCGACTGTGCAAAAAAACACTAAAGATACTGTGCAAAATTGCTAGGTGCAAATATGAGCTTGTGTTCAAATATCAATGAACGCTCATGGCGCTGTGCAAAATACAAATATGAATCTGTGCACATAGGATGATTTCAGTACAACAGTGTGATAAAGAGAGATTATACGGATTATTGCTACATTCATCTACATATATTCCATGTGTCTCATTGATATATTGCATATACATAGGAATTTTATTATTGATATTTATTTATTTATTTATTTTTTGCACAGTCACATTTTTTAGCAATTTTTGCACAGATTATCGCACAGTGCTAAATCATCTACATATATTTATAGTATGAGCATTCATTGGCATTGTTTTATTTGAGCACAAGCTCAAATTTGCATCTAGCACAGTGCTAAATCATCTATATTTATAATATTAAGTTGCGCTGATCACTTATTTATTTTATACCAATTTAGTGCACTCATACACTTTAGATCTAGCTGCAATTTATCAGAGTACTATATTATACATTCACTTTGATAGCGCAAAGGACCTTACTTACATTTATTTTTTATCTGATTTGCTGGTAGTTCAAATACACATTAGTGATACATGCACAAAATATGTTTTAGTATTTTTTTTTAGCTTTGATCCAAGATAACAAACTGATGACAGGATATAAAGTATCCTGTCTATGCCATCAATATACATTTGTGACCAGTGTTCTGTCTACCAGATGTCTTGCTGATTATTTGTACCTGTGTTGTTTAATTTACATGCAAAATTTACTTAAGATAATCATGTGGTGTGCAGGCTCCATCTAGCGTTCCTTTTTGGTATTGTTGCAGTTCTGTTTATTGTTTTATTCTATGTGTAATTAAGGAAGTTGTCAGCAAGCAGGGAATTCTGGGTAGAATCTTAACAGGAAGTGAACCAGTGACCATTCTTTTCAACACATTGCAGGAAGCAACACATGTCTTTCTCAATCTATCATCATCACCCCTTAGAGAACTTAAAAAGTAAGTTTTTATTATCTCATCTTGTGCTGTATATCGTTGTTTATGCAATGTATGCTGTATTGTATGTGATATTGTACTTATTGAAGTCTATTTCTGTTATGTTGTAGTTTCACCTGGCTTGTTCTAATAAAACTAAGATCAAAGAAATATGGTATCAGAAGTTATTGGGATAACAAGGTTTAGCTATCTGTCCCAGAGACAGAACAGTGAAATTTTTAAGCTGACCTCTGAAGGAAGATAAGCTGACATCAGAAGTCTGTACAGCCCAGGGCTATGAAGTATCCATACAGTAAGAAGCCTTAAAGATACAGGCCTGCGGAAGGTGAAGCAAGCAGTCATGCTACACAGAGACGCGCTCTGTCAAGCAGCATTGACACTAGAACGGTCTCTGTACAGCAAGACAGCTTCTTCCCCACAGCCATGTCTCACAGTGGGACATCTTCTTACAAAACACATTCACGAATAAGCTTATCTAGGTCATCTGTCGCAAATGCAGCAGCTATCGCCCGTTCAAAAGCTGAAGCAGCAAGAGCCAGGGCTGCATTCGCAGACCAAGAGCTACATATGAAAAAAGAAAAGGCCCACCTTGATGCAGAAAAAGTGAGACAGGAACAAGAGAGAGAGAAGGAAAGAGTACACTTGGAGCAAGAAAGAGTACACATGGAACAAGAGAGAGAGCAAGAAAGAGTACACATGGGAGAGAGAGAAGGAAAGAATACGCCTGGAGAAAGAGTTAGCCAAGCAGGAAGCAGCTCTGAAATTGCAGCAAGCTATCTTAGAAGCTAACATGGAGAAGCTGGCAGTGGACCGAGACGCTGCCATCGCCATTGCAGAAGCAGAAGCTTTAGAAGTAGCCGTCTACGCTGAGCCAAGAGTAGGCAGCAGCATAGAGGAGGACCAACAAGATTCTTCACAACACACGTCAGATTATGTCTACCAGCACTGTGACCCAAGCAGCATCCCACAACAAGAAATCAAACATGACGTCAGTGAGTCACATCAAATAAAGCAGCAACAAGATGACCTTGGACCCCAGTTCTACAAGCAAGAAAGATCTGACAGAGTTCCAGACTTTCCAATTCCAACCAAACCTTCTACTCCACAAGGTACTCAGCCTTCATACAAGCATCAAACACCAGTCTTCACTCCAAAGGTGTATGCAACGAGCTGGTACGAACTGCCAACCTTAAGCAGGTTTAAACCCAGCGCTCCTTAAGAAGAGACTTCTACCAAGTATGCCTTTACACCGCACCACAATACACCAGCAGCCTACCCCAATGCCAATCAGGCTACTGTAGACTTTGCCAAGTTCCTGGCCAAAAGAGAGTTAGTTAACCAAGGACTTGTCAAATTCAGTGATCGCCCCAACACTACAGGGAGTCTTTCCAGAATGCTATTCAAGGTCTAGATCTATCCTGCAGGGACCAGATAGACCTCCTCGTAAAGTGGCTTGGCAATGATTCTTCAGAGACATTAACATAAACCACCCTGAGATAGGCCTTGCAAACATTTGTAACAGACTAGATTGATGTTATGGCTCACCAGAGGTTATAGAGAGTACACTGTTTAAAAGGATAGAAGACTAGCAGAGGTTACCAAAGACTCAGAGAATTCAGTGACCTGTGTATGGAGTTACAAGTGGCTAAAGCAGAAGGGGACTTACCTGGCCTTTCTTATCTTGACTCTGCTAGAGGTATTAACTCCTTACCACAAAAACTTCCTTATGAGTTACACGAAAGATGGATTACTCATGGTTGTAACTACAAATGAAAACACAATGTGCCTTTTCCACCCTTTAGTGAGTTTGTGGACTTTGTAGACAGCAAGCAGGAATGAAAGATGACCCCAGCTTCATTTTTACCAGTGTCTTATACCACTTCTTCTGGCCCCAAACAACTCAGAGCTCCAGTAGCAGTGCACAAAACTAACATTTCTTCCCACAGATTTGCAGAGTCTGTAGCTAGATTTATGTTTTTTGACATTCTAAACCTTAAAGGCCCCAGCAGTCCTTACTCCCTTAGGACTTATGCAGGTACAGTGGAAACGGCGGGGAGAAGAGCTGTTGGCCTATAAATTGAATCTATGGATGGTAAGACATGCCTACCCTTACCGACCATAATAGAGTGCAACCAGATGCCAGACAACAGATCAGAGATTCCCACACCAGCTCACCAAACTCACTTGAACCACATAGCACATCTCATACCAGAACTAGATGATCAGGCTCAGATAATCTTACTCCTAGGGAGAGATATCTTGCAAGTCTACAAAGTAAGAAAACTGATCAACTGTCCTCAAAATGCCCCATATGCCCAAAAACTGGATCTCGGGTGGGTCATTATAGGTGATGTTTGCCTGGGAGGTACACACAAACCGGCATCTGTTAATAACCTGCTCACTAGTACTCTCGAGAATGGTCGTCCTACTCTTTTCCAACCCTGTCAAAATCACAACCAGAGATGAAAGAACATTTACTTTCCTTCATGGAGAAAATATTTCCAGAATGGTCATGCTGAGATGAGGGTGCACATATTTGGCAACAGTCCTTCCCCTGCAGTTGCTATATATGGCCTCAGACATTCTGCTAGAGTGGGAAAGTTAGAGTATGGGTCAGATGTCAGACAGTTTGTGGACAAGGATTTCTATGTAGACGATTGCTTGAAATTACTACCCATAAATGAAGCCGCAATTAGTCTCCTCAAAAGAACTCAGGCAATGCTTGCGCGTTCTAACTTAAGACTCCACAAGATTGCTTCCAACAGTAGAGAAGTTTTAGAAGCCTTTCCTGTCCAAGATCATTCTAACAAGTTACAGGACTTAAATCTAGGCACAGACTCACTTCCCATGCAACACAGTCTTGGTTTGCTTTGGGACGTAAGATCTGACACATTTACTTTCCAAGTAAACACAGAAGAAAAACCCTTTACCCGTAGAGGTGTCCTGTCTACCATAAACAGCCTGTATGATCCCTTAGGCTTTGCAGCACCTGTCACCATCCAGGGTAAAGCACTACTGAGAGACTTAACCTGTGAGTCGCTAGATTGGGACCACCCTCTCCCCACCGACAAGAAGAACCTATGGCTAGAGTAGAAGGAGTCACTAACAGCTCTATCCAACCTTAATTCTACGACCATATGCTCCTCTGTCATCTGCTGACGTTTAGATGCAAAGACTTTGTGTGTTTTCAGATGCTTCTGTTAAAGCAATTGCTGCTGTAGCTTACCTGAAAACCATAGACACTAAAGGACAATGCCACATAGGGTTTGTAATGGGAAAAGCAAAACTTGCACTACTTCCCGAACACACCATACCCAGGTTGGAACTTTGTGCTGCAGTAAAAGAACTTCAAATTCCTTCTAATTTGGACTTTCTCAGAGTAGAAAGATACTTGAGTGAACAAGACTGCACATGGATCTTCAACCCACCTCACTCTTCTCACATGGGAGGTATTTGGGAGAGGATAATAGGCATAGCCCGCAGAATTCTTGACTATATCTTTTTTTTTTTTTCCATAAAAGTTTTTATTGTGAACAAAATTTTGTTACACAGTTTTTACAAACATTAGGTGAATAGACAACATAGATCTTTTTGACATGACTTATTTCGCTGAAGTATAGCGAGTCAGATATATGTACAACAGTAAATCAAACAGACGTATGAAAGAGTAAAACAGCCTCGAATTCGAGGTTTACCTCATCATCTGAGATCAGGAACCATCTTAGACAGGAGTATGACCTTGATTATGGTTTCAAAAATTAGGGGCTGGTTGAAGAAATGGTCGTGTGTAGTTAGCTATAAGTCCGTTTGTTCGTTCCTGAGCACGTGTGGGGGTGTCGGGCTTGCAATGTGGGGCATGTCCGAATGGGGAGTCGGTCTCGTCAGTTTTTGAAGTGTGAGGATTAGATGGCGAATTATACACCAAAGTTAGGGTAGTCATGGGGGTAAGTAGATGGTTGACGTTGTCTGTTCAGTTGGGGTCGGGGTGTAGAGAGGGGAATAGACAAAGAAGTGAATGGGATTGAGGGGTAAGGTGAAGGACAGAAGTAGGGGGGGGGGAGGGAACTGGGATATCCCCACCCCAGTCTCCACCGGGCTTCAAAAGCATGTATGTTTTCGTGGGCGGATGCCTGTCTAAAGGGGGGTTCCCCCCAGGGTCCGCATTAGAGCGGGAGTGAGCGAATCGGTGAGTTTTGATGAGAAAGTGCGTATCTTAAAGGAATTAATTGGCTTATTCCAGGCAGTCAGTCATTGTGGGAGGATTCGGGACGGTTTGGTCTCATAATGGTGGTATATCTCTCTGTGGTGCAGAAGTGGGTCCAACATGCCCACGTTCGGGAATATTTTGAAGGCGAATATTTTGAAATGTGGATTAATTCCTCCATTTCAGACACCTTGCCCACACGGGAAAACCATTCTGACAAAGTTGGGATACAGGGGGATCTCCAGTGGGCTGAGATGCATAATTTGGCTGCGTTGATCATATGTATTCCCAGAGACTTTCTGTATGTGTGGGCTGAAGTGGAGGAATGGTGTAGAATGAGTCTGGCAGGAGTATAGTCCATAGGGTATGTGGTTACCTGGGAAGTGATGTCGTGAACCTGTTTTCATAAAGTCTGGAGAAGAGGGCAGGACCACCAGACGTGCAGAAATGTACCTATATCATTGGAGCATCTCCAACATTTGTTTGACGTCTCAGGATTAAATTTGTTTAGTAATTCAGGTGTACGGTACCAACGGGATAGGGTTTTGTAATTATTCTCTTGTATCGTGACATTGAGGGAGCCTTTGTGTGCTATTGTGAAAATTCGTTCCCAGTTCTCTTCCGTTAGGTCTATTTGAAGTTCCCTTTCCCACGCCTGGCAAGCTTTGGTGTCTTTGGGGGAAGTCAGGGTAAAAAGCATGGAGTGGGTACTTGCAATCAAGTGTTGTTGCGGTGTGGTTTGGGAGCATAATTTTTCAAATGGTGTTAAGTTTCTAGATAGAGACGTGTTTCGGTGCGTTGTTGCAAGAAAATGGCGAATCTGGAAGTAATTCCAAAGCGGGAGGGGTTTGCCCCCTGTATTTGTTGGAAGTGCATCACGGTTTAGAAATTTGCCATCTCTAAAGAAGTGTTGGGCTAATATGTCTTTGTGTGGCCAGGTATCATTAAGGAAGGTGTTGGACATCCCCGGGACAAAGGCTGGGTTAAGTCGGATAGGCGTACGGGGCCCTGGGTTAGAGGAGATTTTGAATTTTTTACATACTTCCCTAAAGCTCCTGAGGGTAGCCTCTATTAGGGGGTGTTCTTTTAGTTTTTTGGGAATATGGCATTGGAGAATCCAGGGGGTGTTTCTAATGGGCAAGTGGGAGAAAGAGCCTTCTAGTCTCACCCAGTCTTTAATCCCTTCCTGTACTGACCAGTCTACAATTCTTCCCAGGTGGCAAGCTCTGGAATAGTTCTGCAAGTCTGGTAGCCCAATACCCCCTTTGTTTTTGGGTTTCGAGAGTTGGGTGTAGCTTATCCTAGGTCGCTTGTGTTTCCAAAGAAACTGCAGGGATTGTTGTTTAATCGCGTGAAAGAAAGCTGCAGGGAGTTTGATGGGTATTGTTTGTAGCAGATAAAGGACACGAGGGAGCACATTCATCTTTAGGATGGCCGCACGGCCGAACCAAGAGAAATGGGGTTTATCCCATCTGCGTAGGTTCTTGGAGATTGTGCGAATCAGTGGGGTGAAGTTTTTAGTGTACAGGTCTGATAAGTGTGTGGTCAATTGGATTCCCAGATAGGTGATGGCGTTTTGTTTCCAGACAAAGGGGAAATTATCTTGGCATTGGGAGACTAGGTCTTTCGGGAGAGATATGTTGAGGGCATGGGATTTTCAGAAGTTAATCTTTAGGTTGGATATTTGCCGAAATAGGTCGAAATCTCTTAGGAGGTTTGGGATCGAGGTAAGTGGGTCACTTAGAAATAGCAAAATGTCATCGGCAAACGCCGCTATTTTATACGTATGTCCTGCAATGGGAATACCTTTGATATTCTCGTTCGATCACAGGCAACGTAGTAGGGGTTCTAGAGTTAATATAAAAAGGATAGGGGATAGTGGGCATCCTTGTCTCGTTCCATTCCGGATAGAGAAGGCGTCTGACAGGTGGCCGTTGACTTTGACTTTTGCTGTTGGTGTGGTGTATAGGGACATAATTAGGTTGAACATTCGGTTCTGCAGACCTAGGTGGCGTAAAACCGCCCCCAGATAATCCCAGGCCAACCTGTCAAATGCCTTCTTCGCATCCAGGGATAGAAAGAAGCCTCTTTGTTTTTGGGAAGTTAGCCAATGGTTTAAGTTAATTGCCTTGATGGTGTTGTCCCTGGCCTCTCTGCCAGGAACAAATCCAACCTGGTCTTTTCCTATTATTGTAGGAAGGAGGGGAAGGAGTCGTTTTGCTAAAATTTTGGCAAATAATTTAAGATCTACATTGAGTAGGGAGATTGGTCTGTAACTAGTGACTGAAGTGGCATCCTTCCCCTCCTTCGGGATGACCGTGATATGCGCTTCTAGTAATCTGTGAAAAGGTAACGTTGATGAGGTTAAGGAGTTGAATGTCTTCAGAAACGAGGCTGAGAGTATATCTACAAAGGTCTTATAATAAGGTGCTGGAAAGCCGTTTGGGCCTGGGCTTTTGCCCGTTTTTAGTTGTTTGATCGCTCTCTTAAGTTCCTCTTCGGATATGGGATTGTCTAAGTCGCGAGCCTCTTCCCGGGGTATGGGTTTGGGGCTGAACTTCTTGAGGAAATCTGTGATAAGGGCTTTTCTAGTGGTTTGGCCTACAGTTTCGGGTTGCTGTGGTATGTTATAAAGTTCTGTGTAGTAGCGTTCAAATTGAGATGCTATGTCTGCGGAGTTAGAGCATGAGTTACCTAAAGAGTCTTTTATGGTGTGGATGTTGGTGCTAGCTTTCTTAGATTGGATAGCTCTGGCTAGCAGCTTCCCGCACTTGTTCCCCTGTTCATAAAATAGCTTTTGATTTAGCATAAATTTGCGTCGGGTTTTGCGGTTGAGGACTTCCAACAGAAGTTTCCTGGTTTGAGTAAGTTCTAGGAATGTGTCTTGTGATTGAGACTGCTTGTGAAGTAGTTCTAGTCTCTTTATTTTGTTAGTTAGTTCCCGTAAAGTTATTTGTTGTGTTTTTTCCGATTGGCCTGAAGTGTGAGGAATTCCCCTCGGATGACGCACTTATATGCCTCCCAGAGGGATAGGGGAGCTGTTTCGGGGTTGTCATTTTCCCTGAAGTAGTTGCCTAGGCTCGTGCGAATATGATTGGTGTCAATTTTCTGAAGTGAGGAGAGATGGGTCAAGACGCCATATCTTTGTGACCAAGTTTCTTTCCGGGAAGGAAAGGGATAGGGTGATCGGGTGGTGATCTGAGATGAGTAGGGGTTCAATGGTAGCCGATTTTAAGAAGGGGAGATCTTTTTGGGAGAGGAAAAGGTAGTCTAGCCTAGAGTACCTGTTGTGAGGAGCGGAAAAAAAGGAGTAGTCTTTCCCATTCGGGTGTAGGGTACGCCATGTGTCGTGTAGAAGGAGTTCCTGTATTTGTATCTTGATTTGTCTCAGTGCTCTGTAAGGTAGGGTGGAGGACCCCGATGAGGAATCTAGGATGGGCTGGAGTGTCACATTAAAATCTCCTCCAAGGATTGTAATCCCAGCTTGAAAGCCTGCAAGGGTGGTTGCGATAGAACGGAAGAAACTGACCTGGGCGGTATTGGGACTGTATATGTTTGCTAAAGTGACCGTCCGATTGTGGATGACTCCCTTTAGGAATATATATCGGCTCTCTGGGTCTACTAGGGAATCTGTCAGTTGCCATGGAAGGTTTTTATAGAGCAGGATTGATACCCCCTTTGTTTTGGCTAGAGGGTTTGTGGCATAGAAGGAAGTAGGGTACATACGGCTTGCTAATTTAGGGGTATTGTTCGTGCGGAAGTGGGTTTCTTGGAGAAATACCACATCTGCTTTTAATTTACTGGCCAATGTGGATAAGTGTAATCCGTGTAGAGTCGTACGCTCTTTAAAGGTATTTAAGCGTTACAGTGGGAGATACGGTGGAGACTAGGGGGGGATTGAAACCCAGATATATGACGGGGGAGGGGGACGGGAGGGAGAGAGAGCGTATAAAAGGGGGGGAGAGTTGGGAAAGGGGGAGGGGGAGGTTAGTCAAGTGGGGTCTAGTAACGGGGAGTAAGATGTACTTACCGGAGGTAAAAGTAGTCCAACTACCTTACCCTGTTAGGGGTTGAAACGTCCGGTGTGGGTCAACTAGGATAGTCACTGTCCTGTTGTGTGGAGGAGTGGAAGGTGCTCGAAGAAAGGTTCGAGGGATGTTCTGTCCGTGGGAGGTCGTCCTGGGTCTATTCGACTTGTGTGGAGGGAGCCTGCTTTCATATCAAGGGGAAAATATGTGGTTAGAGATCTCGGATTGATGATGTGGTAACATTAACATTCAGCAATATAGACAGTTGGAACATTGAACTTTAGACTATGTTCCTAAAGATAAACTCGCTACGTTGGTAAACTTGGGGAGGTCGCCACCCAGCCAGCAGGTAAAAAGGCACAGGAAAAGTGGTATTGCTAAACCATCTATAAACATATCTTAGTAATAATACTGATACTGGTAGTAATAATAATATTAAAAATGGGTCGGATTTAGTGCAAATTATGATCTTGTGTTGAGTAGTGAGGATATATGGGGGAGTGAGGTAACGTAACCTCTAAGAGACTAGCTCACTATAATTTGGAGGGGTATTTGGTTATGGGGGGGAAGTAAATATGGATCCATTGATGCTTAAGTGTAAGGATTGGCCTAGGTGTGGTTCAATCAGCAGGTTAGGATATAGCTGTGCCTCAGGCAGTTGCTCTTTCCCAGAATGGACTATAGTTATTCATGGCAAAATTTAGCAGTGGGTTAGGTATGAAGTGGCCTTTTAATGGGTATTTAATTGACGGTACAAAACTCAGCGGCTATGGCCCTGGAGTGGTTAATTCGATACAACCTGCCCACCATTCGGAAGCTCGTCCCACATGGAAGCTCCTGGCAGATGTAGAGCGGGTAGGAGTGTGCTGCTTAAGGAAAGAGCTCTAATCCATGTGGGACGAGCCCCCCCTCTTCACGATAAACATATCAAGACATTCAGCATAAGCATATTCAAAAGCATGAAGTAAAGTTCAGGAAAAAAGGCCAAAAAAAAAAAGGCCAAAAAAAAAAAAAAAAAGGGGAGAGAACTCCCTATGTGGCTCAGAGCACGGTGCAATACCGTAAGTTCAGCATCTAACTTGTTCTTGTCTCCGAAGTTCAGTCCATCTTATTGATGCGCCATCTTCAGTCTGGAGAAGGTACCTGAAAGTAAGGGGGGGTTAGGGGGGGTAGGGAAGTGGGGGAAGGGGAAAAGGGAAAATGGCAAGGGGAGACCCAAGTGGTGTTGTGAGCTGCGGTGGATGACATCATGTTGAAGGGGGGGATCCATCCTAGGTTTCCAGTCATGGGTTCAATAAAGGCTGGCGGTAAAGTAAGGGTGTTGGTGGATCGCGTGGTAGCCAGTTGTTCAGCCGGACAGTCTTCCACTGGTGATGTATGTGACTTAAGTTCTGTTTCTTAGAGGAGTGGGTTGGATTCTGTTGGGGTCTGTGGAAGAGAGGTGTCCCCCCGGGGATAAATTCCTGTTGTTGAGTTGGTGTGGAGGGGTAAAACGTGGGATCTTCAGGGGTTTCTGAGCTTGTAGGGATGTGAGATTGTCTATCTGTGTCTGGCGGATCCAGTTCGGGTCCGGTTTGAAATAGACCACCGCAGGATGGGTTTCAAGTGTCGGTTGGTTTGCTGTTCTGTCCTGGATCTGTGGCACTGGAACTTGGGTTGGGGTGGCGACCTAAAAAAGACTGCAACTCTGAACATGAGTTGTATTATTCTCAAGCAGTAGAACAGGAACAATTAAGGCTAATCTGGCCTAGCCCGCCTGTGGGCTGGGGACGCTGTTGGGCTTTGTCGGTCTCTATCCAGCTGATCCCTTTGAGGAAGTGGTCTTTGAGAGGATGATCTGCGCCTTCTAATGTGGAATTCATCTCTTACCGGGATAGCTTCCATGGAGTTGGTTCTTTGGAGCTGGGGGGTACGAAAAGCTTTACGCCAGTCCGGAAGTTCGATGAATGGTATCTGCAAAGTATTGCAGAACCCCCTGAGATCTTCTGGGATTTTCAGATTGGCAGTGCGTCCAGCATTTGATGCAGACAGGCAAAAGGGAAATTTTCAGCGATATTGGATCCCTTTATGGCGTAGTAGGTCGAGAAGTGGGCGCAGGTCTCTTCTGTTTTGTAGGGTTATGGGGGACAGATCTTGAAAAATCTTGATTTCTGCACCCTGGTACAGTAAGCTGCGGCGCTCTCTGGCTCTTCTCAGGATGTCTTCCTTCAGTCTGAAATTTATTAGGCAGCAAATCACATCCCTGGGAGGGTCTGAATCTCTGCCTCTGGGTTTAAGAGCTCTGTGTAGACGCTCATATTCAATGGGGGTCTCAGGGGGTCTTCCCAGCAGATCATTGAAGATCTGGATTGTGGCCTGTATAATGTGATTCTGCTCCACGGACTCAGGTATCCTCCATATGCCTGTGTAAATCTCTGAGCTGGCTATTGTAAATCTGAGATGAATGCTGTAGCTGTTGTAAGGCGGCGTCATGGCAGGTTGTGGTTGTTTCTAGGTCATCAATTCGCATGTGCATCGATTGAATTTCTCTCCTGAGATCTGTAAAGGCAGCAGCAAAGGAATCTTTTATATCTGTTGCTACCGCTCTGAGATCATTCATGTTAAGTGGTCGGGCAGCAGATGGGCTCTCTGTGCGCTGTGAGCTTCTCCTGGCAGGGCTGAGGCTGGAGGAGCGTGTTCCGGAGTAGGCCGGAGATGAAGCCGGGGCCTCACGTGATTGCGGCCGGAAGATTTCCGGGATGTTGTGACCAGAGAGCGGATCCGTACCTCTGGGGGATCTGGACCGGGACTGGGATGCTTTGTCCTTTGGTTTCCCCATGTTGGCTGTAAAAAAGGGCTCCTTTAGACAGTTAGCAGGACCTCCGTGGGACAGAGCGAGGAGATCAGGCAGCCATTCTCGTTCGGCACCAAGCCACGCCCCCGACTATATCTTCCTACAAGTAGGAACAGCAAGGCTTACTCACGAATGTTTAGTGACATTTATGGCAGAGGTTACAGCTATCATTAAAGCCAGACCTTTGACATCAATTTCAAGTGACTCTAAAGGTTACAGTGGTCCTCACACCTGCTATGTTACTTACGCAAAAGACTAGTCTTGCCGGTGCTCCAGCTGGAGAGTTTTGTGAGAAGGACCTTTGCAAACATCAATAGAGACAAGTACAAACCCTTGCCAATATCTTCTGGAAATGGTGGAGGGAGCAATATATATCTACTCTACAAGTAAGGAGAAAGTGGCACACTGAAAAGCCTAATCTTAAACCTGGTGATGTTGTGTTCATGAAAGATTGCCAGGCACTAAGGAATATGTGGCCTTTAGGTTTGATCACCAAAGTACTGCCAAGCAAGGATAATCGTGTCGTAAGGTCGAGGTCAAGATCTTTCAACAGAATGAGGTAAAATATTCTTGAGACTAGTGACCAAACTTATTCTGTTGCTTTCTATGGAGGACTCTGTTAGTGACATCACTTGATGTCAGGTGGGGAGTGTTCTGTCCACCAGATGTAAAATGTGTAATGTGGCCTGAGGACAGGGTTGATGACCACTGATCTAGCATATTTTGATAAAAGATTAATGTTTCATAATGATTAATGTTTCATACACAGCTTGATCACCAAAACGTTGGTATTGCTACAAGGCATTGTTCCCAGGTGTTGGTTAGCAAGATGCCTGTGGGGCGAGAGACCAAAAAAACCCATCTGTACTGTTCAGTCACTCTCATGTAGGTTGTTTTATGGATCTATAATAAAATGGTCATTTAGAGAAATTGATTCCCTTGTATCTATCTTAGGCACTCTCATATAGGTTGTTTTATGGATCTATAATAAAGTTACATAGTTACATAGTTTGTCAGGTTGAAAAAAGACACAAGTCCATCTAGTTCAACCATAAAAATAAAAAAATAAAAAAATAAATAAATAATATCATACAATCCCATATACCCAATCCCATACCCACAGTTGATTAAGAGGAAGGTGAAAAACCCCAGCAAAGCATGATCCAATTTGTTACAGCAGGGGAAGAAAATCCTTCCTGATCCCGAGGGGCAACTGGATTTTCCCTGGATCAACTTTACCTATAAATGTCAGTACCCAGTTATATTATGTACACTTAGGAAAGAATCAAGGCCTTTCTTAAAGCAATCTACTGAGCTGGCCACACCCACCTCTGGAGGAAGTATTTATTTAGACAAATAGGTTCTCTTGGATCTATCTTAGGCACTTTTATTTGGATGTGTACTTTGTCAATTAACAAAACAATTCTGAAAATATATTTGCATAGTTTGCTTGTAACTGAGACTCTGGACTGTTTGCAAAGAGCTTGCAGGTCATTTTGCTTGTTTTGTTGATTATCTTGGTTGGACATGTGGTATCCAAAGAAATGTAGTGTAACACAAATAATTGTGCCCTTTAAACAACATCAATGTGTACTGCTTAATTACAGTCACCACCTCAAGTCCAGACACTTTAACCTCAGTGCTCAGGCCATTTTTCAGTTTTCAGTGCTGTCACACATTGAATGACAATTACTTAGACATGCAACCCTGTACCTTAATTTTTTTTTCTTCTTTTTTTTACCACTTCAGCGAAATTTTTTTTTGAGACGTTGTATCAACTTTGGAGATCAAACTTTATCCCCTCTCATATTTCACATCATTGTGGCTAGTTTTCAACTTATCTTTATTAATCCTATTATTTTAATTTGAGATAAAAAATTTCTCCAACCGAGCAGGCAGTGTAAACACCACATATAAAATCTTCAACATTTTGCCCTCTATTTCCCCTTCATACCTCCCCTCCCCCATCACCCCATACACCTCCACCCCCCCACCCCGTACACACACCACCCTTTCTACCTAATGCTCTTATTCCTTATTCAACCCATTCATGCTCCAGCCATAACTTCCATATGTTCTTATATTTCTTCAAACGACCTCTCCTTCTATACCAGAGTTCCTCCTTTATGATCATATCTTTAACCTCTTTTCTCCATTCTGCTACTGTTGGGGGTTCTTTCTCCTGCTTTTCTGTGCTATGATCTTCCTTCCCTGAAACAGGCATCTTATAATTGCGGTCTGGGTATCTTTCAGCATGCCATTTTTCTATATCAAACTCAAAAGACAAGTTCTAGCCTCCATATCCAGCGAGGATCCAAATACTGCATTAATTTCCCCCACTAATTTTTCCCAGTACCTGTATAACTTGGGACATCGCCAGAACATATGTATCAAATCTCCCCTCCTGTCTCCACAACGCTGACATTTTGCATCCTGCCTCCTTCCAAACCTAAATAATTTTTCTGGTGTATAGTAAAGTCTATAAATCACATACAAATGGGAGACCCCCTGTGACGGTGACAGAGATATCCTTGGCCATAATGCCAGAACATATTTCCACTGTTCCTCCATTATTGTACCAACCTCTACCTCCCATTTAGCTCTCTTTTCTGACTCCACTTCCCCCTCCTGCCCCGCCTTATTTATACTCCTATACATTTCTGAAATCAGCCCTTTAGATCCCCTAGTATTTACCTATTTCCTTAGCAAGGGTATTTCGCTCCACTCTATCTCCTTACCTCTAAATTGTACCTCCAGGGCATGCCTCACTTGCAAGTAACTGAAAAATAATCTATTGGGCACTGCAAACTCTTCTCTTATCTCTTGAAAT
Organism: Lithobates clamitans; assembly: GCA_037952925.1. Taxonomy (NCBI): domain Eukaryota; kingdom Metazoa; phylum Chordata; class Amphibia; order Anura; family Ranidae; genus Lithobates; species Lithobates clamitans. The sequence goes on from JBBGZY010000071.1 coordinate 212,922, forward strand.
GATTTCAACCTCCCTGCCCTGTACAGTTGGGCCAAGCAGTGGATACCTCTCCTATCCCATTCCTCTATTTTCCCCATCACAATAAGCTCTTTTAAATTTTTGTTGTTCCATATTGGAGAAAACTCAGAGAACCCCGTATACCCCAATACAGCCTTTACCGTCTTCCAGCATCTAATCATTAGCTGAGTTGTGGGGCAACTATACCCAAAAGCCTCCACTGCCTTCCAATTAGGGAGGGCGAAGAGCAGGGGCAATAATGGACACCCCTGTCTCGTCCCCCTCCCTAATTGGAACCATTTGGAGCACTCCCCGTTGACCCTAACTTTGGTTCTTGGTTTGTCATATAGGAGTCTCAACCATTTCACAAAGTTAGGGCCAAATTTAAACTCTGCCAGTACTTTCCACAAATAATGCCACTCAAGGCTATCAAATGCTCTGACCGCATCAAGTGATAAGATAGCTCTATTCCCCTCTTTCTCTGTGGGTATTTGTACATTACCATAAACTCGCCTGATATTCATACTCACCGATCTATCCGGTATAAAACCGGTTTGGTCTGAATGTATTACTTTAGAGATTATCTTTTTTAACCTGTCTGCTAGGGCTTTTGCCAGAATCTTAACGTCTGTGCATAGAAGTGAGATTGGTCTATATGAGGCTGCCTCTAACGGGTTCTTCCCTTCTTTTAACAAAATTATAATAGTGGCTTCTGTCATGGACATGGGCAATCTACCTTCCACCACGGCTCCGTTCAGAACTTCCAATAATTTTGGGAGCAGAACATCCCCGTATCTCTTGTAAATTTCTATAGGCAAACCATCAGGTCCTGGCACTTTCTGATTCGCCATTTCCATTACCACTCTTTGCAGCTCTGCCAGTGTCAACAGGGTTTCCAGGACATCCCTCTCCTCACTATATAGCAGGACTATTTTCAGTTTTTCAAAGAACTCCCACATTTCTCCCTCTACATCCAACTGTGGGGGCTTATACAGACCTTCATAGTAATCCTTAAACAGCTCTACCATGCCAGGGGTGGTTTTTATAATATTCCCTTCCCTATCCCATATTGCTGATATAGTGGGTGAGGGACCATTTTCCCTAGCTATCAATGCCAAAGTTCTGCCCACTAATTCCCCTTCACCAAAAAGGTTCTGTTTCTGAAACAGAACTAGTTTCCTATATTCCTCCTGACTCTCTACCCAAGCCTCATATCTGGCTATAGTTGGCTCCTCTACATATCTACCTTCCGCCTCCCTCACCTTTACCCTTATTCTATTTTCCCTGGCCTGTGATTTCTTTTTAACGTAGGAGACTTTCTGTATAAAGACCCCCTAAGGAACGCCTTCAGGGCATCCCAAGTTATACCTAGCGGGGCGGATCCTAAATTCAAATTTATAAATTATTTCAGGCTACCTACAATCCCCCCATCATCCTCAATTACTTTGAGCCAAAAGGGGTTCAATTTCCACTCCCCTCCTCCAACACTCAGCCCAATTCTAACTGAAAAGACTACTGGAGAGTGGTCTGAGAGTCCCCTTGGCTCGTAGTCTACCCCTTCCACTATCCTCAGGGCTTCCTCATTACAAAGCACTAAATCAATCCTGGATAACGTGGCATACGTCCTCGAGTGGCATGAATATTGCTTCTCGCCCGGATGCCACTTCCTCCAGATATCTACCCATCCTACCTCCTCACAAAATTGGAGGAGCGGGCCCCTAGATAGCCCTCCAGTAGCCACCCTTGCCGGAAATCTGTCCAAGCAATTGTCCATGGTCATATTAAAGTCCCCCGTCACTATAACCGGCACCCCAGGTTTATCCGCTATAAAGCTTGTCAATTCACTGAGTATCTCTGTTTTGAATGGTGGAGGTATATACACACTTGCGAGAATACAATCGCGCCCCTCAATATTATAGTAGAGAAAAACATACCGGCCTTTCTTGTCCAGTTTACTCTGTCTGCAGGAGAAAACCAACCCAGTGTTTATCAGTACACTCACCCCCCTCGAGTATGAGGTATGAGTTGAGTAATACTACTCCTGAAAATTCCTATTCCTCAAAGCACTAACTGTACCTTTATCTAGGTGGGTCTCCTGAAGACAGAGTATCCTGACGTCCCTTATTCTGGCCATAGAAAAAATTGCTTGTTTCCTACACACCTCTTTTACCCCTGCACATTCCATGAGCATATCTTCATACACTTAAATATTCCTGAGGTTACCCTCCTACCAGTTTTTGTGCCTACCATTCACCTATTCCTGTGTCATACCTCCACTCAAAATAATTCTCAACCCCAGAACCATTGTGACTAATATTTTTGTGCTTTTTGCTTTTGTGTGTATTCAGTACTTCTTATTTCACTCCACTCCACACTCTTACCACCCCCCCATGCAACCTTATACATACCCCCTTCCCCAATCCTTCCCACCCCCCCCATCCCATCCCCCCTCCCTCTCCTCCACCAGCCCAACCTTGGGCCCATCTCACCGGGCTTCTAAAGTGACCTTGTTAACCCTCTAAACGTGGGTGTTCCTCCTTCCCCCTTTTACGTTGCTACCCGAATCTTTATAGGAGGGGAATTACCCCCAGCATAACCAATGTGTAAAGGATTAATATCTACTACCCCCTTAAACCCTCACCTCTACAAATATATCAGTGAAAGAGGGGAGGGGAAAAATGGAGAAAGAGAAAAAATGGGAAATAAAAAGGACAAATCAAATCCCCAAATGTACGTCAGTCCACTGGACAAAAAAAAAAACCAAATTCCATCCTCCTCCTCCCTCCCGCCTTTCTTCTATGGCCCTTCACCCTACCGTGACCTTCCCTCTCCAGCTATGAGAAAACTTCTGCAGGAGCATTAAAGAACTTCGCCTCCCCATTTACTGTTACCCGTAAGAGTGCTGGGTATAATAGCGCATAACCTATTTTATGCTGCTAACTGCCCTCTGTCTCTGCAGCTCAGGGGAGAAATCTGGGTATAGGGATATTCTTGCACCGTTGTACTGTATATCATTTTTCATCTCCCTTGCTTTCTGGAGAATAGTGGTTTTATCTCTGAAAAACAAAAATTTGACAATGAGGGGCCTTGACTGACCCCCTAAAGATGGGTTCCTAGTGGCAACTCTGTGTGCACGTTCAATTGCGAATAGATTAGAAAATGAGTCCTTGCCAAACGTGTCCCTAAACCATCCCTCCATGAATTCTGCAGGATTGTTGCCCTCACTCTTTTCGGGTAGACCTAGAACCCTCACATTCTTCCTGCGTGCCCTGTTCTCATAATCATCCATTTTCCGCAGACACATATCTAGTTGCTCCTTCATCCTTTGGACTTCATGTCTCAGTGGGTTCACATCATCCTCCACCTGGCTGAGTCTCTCCTCGAGAGCGGTAGTCCGAGCGCATACCTCCTGCATATCCCGTTTCAGCATAACTAAATCATCTCTAATACCTCTGAGCTGATCCGATAGATCCGACAGAGAGATCTTACAGACATTAATTGCTAGGAGAATGTCCTTTAAAGATGGTTCCTGCTCTGGTGTCCCCTTATCCTCTATTATTTCATTTCTCAAACCACTCTCCTTTTCCAGATATGTCTGTGATGCTGATTCCGTGACTGTAGGTACACATACTTCGGCTGAGCCTTGACTTTTCCTTCCCCCAGGGTGATTGATCTGTGCCCCTTGCTGTTGTGCACCCCCCACCTGGCTACCTTTTTTAGGTGTGCAGTTTGGTGTATGGGCAAAACGCTCCAACTTCACGGCTGCTCCTTGACCTGCTTTATCCTTGGGACCGCGCAAGTTGTGCGCCCCAGATCCTTCCTGTGTTACGCTCTCCTCTGACCCTTTCTTTATAGTCATCTTGTCTCCTCACACCCCTTAGGTCTTCAAGAGTAAATGGTTATACAGTCTCTGTTATATCTTTCTTCCCTGAGAGTGTGCTATTGACCCCAAGGGAGAGCCACCTTCAACCAAACAGCCGAGTAGACCGTACAAAATAAAGCGCTAAACAGTGCACTCACTCCCCTTCTTGCAGCCGCCTCTCCAACCTTCAGCGTCTTCCTCCCCACACTCCACAATAGGAACTCACCAGAGGACGCCCCCCGGGGGAAGTTTCCAAGAGTTCATCCAGGGAGATCACAAGCGGGTTTCCCCACAGCGCACAGCACACAGCGTACCTGAGCGGTCTTCCTCACACAGCCATCCGATCAGCCGCTCTGCCCAACAGCATCCTCCTACCTGCAGTCAGTCAGCGCAGCCGCACTGATGAAGAATCCTATGGGACGCAGACTCCTGTCCCCAGAGAAGCATGAACAAAGGCTCCGGTCAGATCTGCTCACTAGTTGTCCCACCTACCTCTACGGTATCCAGCCGTCACAGCCATGGTGATAGCCGCCATAGCCCTCTATAGCATCTGAGCATCCAGCGTGGGCGTCAGGAGGAGCAGCCAGGTCCGGTCCCGCAACGCCTTCCCCTTCCCTCCAACCTCCGGTCATGCCCATTCCCCACCCTGTACCCAAATTACATTTGTTATCATTTTTGAGACTGAGCTTTCTTTTGGTGGTATTTAATTACCACAGGGTTTTATTTGTTGCTAAATAAATGGAAAAAATGCAAAAACATAAAAAAATTGACCAATGTGTCCAATCACAGCCCCTGACACAGCCCAACCCCGATCGCAGTAAAGAGCCAATGAAATTGGCTCTTTACCATGTGACCGGCTGTGTCCAATCACAGAATGTCAACAAACCACGGTAACGAGATGTAACCAGGTTCTACTCCTCACACACCGATCGTGTGTGAGAAGGAGATTGCGGTAACATCTCGTTACTGCTTACAGTGTACACCAATCACACTGATTGCCCCCCCAATAAAGAGGACCTGTCACCACCCATCAAAGTACCCGAGTACCTGTCACAGTCCATATGAGTACCTGAGTACCTGTCACAGTTCATCTGAGTACCTGAGTACCTGTCACAGTTCATCTGAGTACCCGAGTACCTGAGTACTTGTCAGAGTCCATCTGAGTACCTGAGTGCCTGTCACAGTCCATCTGAGTACCTGAGTACCTGTCACATTTTATCTGAGTACCCAAGTACCTGAGTACTTGTCACAGTCCACCTGAGTACCTGTCATAGTTCATCTGAGTACCCGAGTACCTGAGTACCTGTCACAGTCCATCTGAGTACCTGAGTACCTGTCACAGTTCATCTGAGTACCCGAGTACCTGAGTGCCTGTCACAGTCCACCTGAGTACCTGAGTACCTGTTATAGTTCATCTGAGTACCCGAGTACCTGAGTATCTGTCACAGTTCATCTGAGTACCTGAGTACCTGTTACACCACATCTGAGGATCTGTCACAGTTCATCTGAGTACCTAAGTACCTGTCACAGCCCATCTAAGTATCTGAGTACCTGTTACAGCCCATCTGAGTACCTGTCACAGCCCATCTGAGTACTTGTCACTGCCCTTCAGAGTACCCGTCAACACCCATCAGAGTACCCGAGTACCAGTCACCAGCCCATCAGAGTACCCCAGTACCTATTTGTAGCCCATCAGAGTACCCAAGTACCTATCTGTAGCCCATCAGAGTACCCGAGTACCTGTCACCAGTCCATCAGAGTACCCGAGTATCTGTCACCAGCCCATCAGAGGACCCGAGTACCAATCTGCAGCTCAACAGGTTACCCGAGTACCTATCTGCAGCTCATCAGGTTACTCGAGTACCTGTCACCAGCCCATTAGGTTGCCCGAGTACCTGTCTCCAGCCCATCAGAGTACCTGAGTACCTATCTGCAGCCCATAAGAGTACCCGAGTACTTTGCTTTCCAAAATGGGGTCATTTGTGGGTATGTCCACTGCCCATGTGCTCAAGGACCTTCAAAAGCATGAGAGGTAGGAATGAAATGAGATGTGTAATTTATGCTCCTAGTATGCCTGAAGGTACTACTTCAATGCTGGGCCTCTGTATGTGGACTGACTGTGTAAAAGTCTCACACATGTGGTATCGCCATACTCAAGATGAGTAGCAGAATGTGTTTTGGGGTGTAATTTTTGCAATATACATGCTATGAGTTAGAAATATCTTATAAATTGACAACTTTGTGTAAAAAAAAAATAGGTTTTCATTTTCTTTCCACGTTTTCTGAAGACTTAAAATTAACCTTTCAAAAGACTCATAATACTTCATAGAATATACATTGGGGTGTTTGCTTTCCAAAATGGGGTCATTTTGTAGGTAAATCCATTGTCCTGGTGCTACAGGGCCTTCAAAAGTGTAATAGGTCATTAGGAAATTAGAGGTATAATTTATGCTCTTAGAATGCCTGACGGTGCTCCTTGCATGCTAGACCTCTGTATGTGGCCAGGCTGTGTAAAAGTCTCACACATGTGGTATTGCCATACTCAAGAGGAGTAGAAGAATGTGTTTTGGGGTGTAATTTTTGCTATATACATGCTTTGAGTTAGAAATATCTTATAAACTTTGTGTAAAAAAAATATGTTTTAATTTTTCCGAAGACTTGTGGAAAAAAATGATCCATTCAAAAGACACATGATGCCTCATAGAATAGACGTTATCCCTGAGTAATTATCCTCTTCCTCCTCAATGATCACGCTGATAGTTTGTAAGAACATTTTTGGTTCTGGGCAACGCCACCAGTGCCTAAGGCCCAATTTTTCAGCCCCTGTTTAACAGGGGCGTGTAATTACAATTTTTTATGCAATACTTTGCAGCAGGGCTCGTTCCTGCATTCCAACTAGAGTATCTGTGAGGGGTTGCAGTGTTGTGGCACCAGCACCAGTGCCTAAGGCCCAATTTTTCAGCCCCTGTTTAACAGGGGCGTGTAATTACAATTTTTGATGCAATACTTTGCAGCAGGGCTCGTTCCTGCGTTACAACTAGAGTATCTGTGAGGGGTTGCAGTGTTGTGGCACCAGCACCAGTGCCTAAGGCCCAATTTGTCAGCCCCTGTTCAACAGGGGCGTGTAATTACAATTTTTGATGCAATACTTTGCAGTATGGCTCTTTCCTGCATTCCAACTAGAGTATCTGTGAGGGGTTGCAGTGTTGTGGCACCAGCACCAGTGCCTAAGGCCCAATTTTTCAGCCCCTGTTCAACAGGGGCATGTAATTATAATTCTTGATGTAATATTTCACAGCAGGGCCTGTTTCTGCACCCACCAAGAGCGAGTGAGGACTTACAGTGTTGTGGCACCAGCACCAGCACCACCACCACCAAAGGCCCAATTTTTCTGCCCCTGTTTAACAGGGGCATGTAATTACAATTTTTGATGCAATACTTTGCAGCAGGGCTCGTTCCTGCTTTCCAACTAGAGTATCTGTGAGGGGTTGCAGTTTGTGACACCAGCACTAGGGATGAGCTTCGTGTTCGAGTCAAACCCATGTTCGACTCGAACATCGGCTGTTCGACCGTCCATCGAATTGCGAACGATATGGGCCGTTCGCGCCAAATTCGTGTGGCGCGTCACGGCCCATAATTCACTGCGGCATCGCAGTGCATTGCTGGCTGATGATTGGCCAAGCATGCACTATGACCCGCATGCTTGGCCAATCACAGCGCCGTCAGTAGAGAGAGCTGTAATTGGCCAAAGCCAGGGTGGCTGTGGCCAATTATGGCTCAGGGGATTTAGTACACACCCCACACTATATAAGGCCGCCTGCACGGCGGCCCTGTGTAGTGTGTGTTCCGGTGTGCTGAGAGATAGAGAGAGAGAGAGACAGTGTCATTTGATTTGAGTTAGATAGATTAGGCAGAACAGTCAGTCAGTTAGCTGCACTTACAGTGTATTGTGTATATATATGCATCCCAGGTGTTGCATATATATATATATATACACTGTATTCAGTTTAGCTAGATCCGTTCCTGTTATCTTCTATCTAGACTATTTACATTTAGTGCAGTGCGTCCTGCTCACAGTGTTCAGCTAGATCCGTTCCTGTTATTTACATTTAGTGCAGTGCGTCCTGCTCACAGTGTTCAGCTAGATCCGTTCCTGCTATTTACATTTAGTGCAGTGCGTCCTGCTCACAGTGTTCAGCTAGATCCGTTCCTGCTATTTACATTTAGTGCAGTGCGTCCTGCTCACAGTGTTCAGCTAGATCCGTTCCTGCTATTTACATTTAGTGCAGTGCGTCCAGCTCACAGTGTTCAGCTAGATCCGTTCCTGCTATTTACATTTAGTGCAGTGCGTCCTGCTCACAGTGTTCAGCTAGATCCGTTCCTGTTATCTTCTAGACTATTTACATTTAGTGCAGTGCGTCCTGCTCACAGTGTTCAGCTAGATCCGTTCCTGCTATTTACATTTAGTGCAGTGCGTCCTGCTCACAGTGTTCAGCTAGATCCATTCCTGTTATCTTCCTACTGACAGGCAGGCTTGTCTGGTTACAGTATATAAAGCTACCTGAAGAAAATTACAGGTGTTCTATTTGATCCTATTAGTACCACGGTCAGGCAGCTAGACTATTTACATTTAGTACAGTGCGTCCTGCTCACAGTGTTCAGCTAGATCCGTTCCTGTTATCTTCCTACTGACAGGCAGGCTTGTCTGGTTACAGTATATAAAGCTACCTGAAGAAAATTACAGGTGTTCTATTTGATCCTATTAGTACCACGGTCAGGCAGCTAGACTATTTACATTTAGTACAGTGCGTCCTGCTCACAGTGTTCAGCTAGATCCGTTCCTGTTATCTTCCTACTGACAGGCAGGCTTGTCTGGTTACAGTATATAAAGCTACCTGAAGAAAATTACAGGTGTTCTATTTGATCCTATTAGTACCACGGTCAGGCAGCTAGACTATTTACATTTAGTACAGTGCGTCCTGCTCACAGTGTTCAGCTAGATCCGTTCCTGTTATCTTCCTACTGACAGGCAGGCTTGTCTGGTTTTAGTATATAAAGCTACCTGAAGAAAATTACAGGTGTTCTATTTGATCCTATTAGTACCACAGTCAGGCAGCTAGACTATTTACATTTAGTGCAGTGTGTCCTGCTCACAGTGTTCAGCTAGATCCGTTCCTGCTATTTACATTCAGTGCAGTGCGTCCTGCTCACAGTGTTCAGCTAGATCCGTTCCTGCTATTTACATTCAGTGCAGTGCGTCCTGCTCACAGTGTTCAGCTAGATCCGTTCCTGCTATTTACATTCAGTGCAGTGCGTCCTGCTCACAGTGTTCAGCTAGATCCGTTCCTGCTGTTTACATTCAGTGCAGTGCGTCCTGCTCACAGTGTTCAGCTAGATCCGTTCCTGCTATTTACATTCAGTGCAGTGCGTGCTGCTCACAGTGTTCAGCTAGATCCGTTCCTGCTATTTACATTCAGTGCAGTGCGTCCTGCTCACAGTGTTCAGCTAGATCCGTTCCTGCTATTTACATTCAGTGCAGTGCGTGCTGCTCACAGTGTTCAGCTAGATCCGTTCCTGGTATTTACATTTAGTGCAGTGCGTCCTGCTCACAGTGTTCAGCTACATCCGTTCCTGCTATTTACATTCAGTGCAGTGCGTCCTGCTCACAGTGTTCAGCTAGATCCGTTCCTGCTATTTACATTCAGTGCAGTGCGTCCTGCTCACAGTGTTTAGCTACATCCGTTCCTGCTGTTTACATTCAGTGCAGTGCGTCCTGCTCACAGTGTTCAGCTAGATCCGTTCCTGCTATTTACATTCAGTGCAGTGCGTCCTGCTCACAGTGTTCAGCTAGATCCGTTCCTGCTATTTACATTCAGTGCAGTGCGTCCTGCTCACAGTGTTCAGCTAGATCCGTTCCTGCTATTTACATTCAGTGCAGTGCGTCCTGCTCACAGTGTTCAGCTAGATCCGTTCCTGCTATTTACATTCAGTGCAGTGCGTCCTGCTCACAGTGTTCAGCTAGATCTGTTCCTGCTATTTACATTCAGTGCAGTGCGTCCTGCTCACAGTGTTCAGCTAGATCCGTTCCTGTTATCTTCCTACTGACAGGCAGGCTTGTCTGGTTACAGTATATAAAGCTACCTTAAGAAAATTACAGGTGTTCTTTTTGATCCTATTAGTACCACGGTCAGGCAGCTAGACTATTTACATTTAGTACAGTGTGTCCTGCTCACAGTGTTCAGCTAGATCCGTTCCTGTTATCTTCCTACTGACAGGCAGGCTTGTCTGGTTACAGTATATAAAGCTACCTGAAGAAAATTACAGGTGTTCTTTTTGATCCTATTAGTACCACGGTCAGGCAGCTAGACTATTTACATTTAGTACAGTGTGTCCTGCTCACAGTGTTCAGCTAGATCCGTTCCTGTTATCTTCCTACTGACAGGCAGGCTTGTCTGGTTACAGTATATAAAGCTACCTTAAGAAAATTACAGGTGTTCTTTTTGATCCTATTAGTACCACGGTCAGGCAGCTAGACTATTTACATTCAGTGCAGTGCGTCCTGCTCACAGTGTTCAGCTAGATCCGTTCTTGCTATTTACATTCAGTGCAGTGCGTCCTGCTCACAGTGTTCAGCTAGATCCGTTCCTGGTATTTACATTCAGTGCAGTGCGTCCTGCTCACAGTGTTCAGCTAGATCCGTTCCTGCTATATACATTTAGTGCAGTACGTCCTGCTCACAGTGTTCAGCTAGATCCGTTCCTGCTATTTACATTCAGTGCAGTGCGTCCTGCTCACAGTGTTCAGCTAGATCCGTTCCTGCTATTTACATTCAGTGCAGTGCGTCCTGCTCACAGTGTTCAGCTAGATCCGTTCCTGCTATTTACATTCAGTGCAGTGCGTCCTGCTCACAGTGTTCAGCTAGATCCGTTCCTGCTATTTACATTCAGTGCAGTGCGTCCTGCTCACAGTGTTCAGCTAGATCCGTTCCTGCTATTTACATTCAGTGCAGTGCGTCCTGCTCACAGTGTTCAGCTAGATCCGTTCCTGCTATATACATTTAGTGCAGTACGTCCTGCTCACAGTGTTCAGCTAGATCCGTTCCTGTTATCTTCCTACTGACAGGCAGGCTTGTCTGGTTACAGTATATAAAGCTACCTGAAGAAAATTACAGGTGTTCTTTTTGATCCTATTAGTACCATGGTCAGGCAGCTAGACTATTTACATTTAGTACAGTGTGTCCTGCTCACAGTGTTCAGCTAGATCCGTTCCTGTTATCTTCCTACTGACAGGCAGGCTTGTCTGGTTACAGTATATAAAGCTACCTTAAGAAAATTACAGGTGTTCTTTTTGATCCTATTAGTACCACGGTCAGGCAGCTAGACTATTTACATTTAGTACAGTGTGTCCTGCTCACAGTGTTCAGCTAGATCCGTTCCTGTTATCTTCCTACTGACAGGCAGGCTTGTCTGGTTACAGTATATAAAGCTACCTGAAGAAAATTACAGGTGTTCTTTTTGATCCTATTAGTACCACGGTCAGGCAGCTAGACTATTTACATTTAGTACAGTGTGTCCTGCTCACAGTGTTCAGCTAGATCCGTTCCTGTTATCTTCCTACTGACAGGCAGGCTTGTCTGGTTACAGTATATAAAGCTACCTTAAGAAAATTACAGGTGTTCTTTTTGATCCTATTAGTACCACGGTCAGGCAGCTAGACTATTTACATTCAGTGCAGTGCGTCCTGCTCACAGTGTTCAGCTAGATCCGTTCTTGCTATTTACATTCAGTGCAGTGCGTCCTGCTCACAGTGTTCAGCTAGATCCGTTCCTGGTATTTACATTCAGTGCAGTGCGTCCTGCTCACAGTGTTCAGCTAGATCCGTTCCTGCTATATACATTTAGTGCAGTACGTGTTGAGCCGCAACATGCGGAAGACTTGGTCGAGTGGATGACCAAGCCGTCCTCATCCTCCTCATCCTCTCTCACCCATGCCCAGGGTGCTTTGTCTGGCAAAGCAGCGGCCTCTTCCCTTAGCTCAATGTCATCAGTGACTCCTTCCCTAGCTCCACCATGTCCTCATGAGGATTCCCTCGAACTGTTTGACCACAGTGTTGGGTACATGCTCCAGGAGGATGCCCAGCGTTTGGAAGGCTCTGATGATGATACTGAGCTCAATGAAGGCAGTAACATGAGCACGGACAGAGGGGGTGCCCAAGAAGGACAGCAATCTGGCAGTCATGCTCCCCCTGCTGCAGCATACTGCCAGGTTTGCTCCAGTGATGAGGAGGGAGGGGATGATGAGGTCACTGACTCAACGTGGGTGCCTGATAGGAGAGAGGAGGAGGAGGAGGAGGAGGAGGAGGAGGTGGCACATCACCAACTAGGCAGGATGCCCTCCAGGGGCCAGCCTAAGGGCAGCACATTGACTGCATCACACCCCAAAGCTCCACATGTGCAGGGCGCTGCAGTCTCTGCGCGTTATTCAAAAAGTTCTTTGGTGTGGGCCTTTTTTGAGACGAGTGCATCAGATCGCACCGCTGCTATTTGCAATATATGTCTCAAGCGTATCTCGCGTGGCTAAAACATTTCCCGCTTGGGTACCACATGCTTGACCAGACATATGTTGACCTGCCATGCAGTTCGTTGGCAAGCGTATCTAAAAGACCCACACCAAAGAACAAAGACGATCTCTCCTTGCTCCTCATCAGCTGAGATTTCCAACCCCACTAGACCTTCAGTCCTCTCTGCGACCTGCAGTGAGAGGAATGAAGGTGTAGAATTAGGTGTGTCACAGCCAAGTACTTATGGGCAATCTGCTTTTGGTACACCGACGTCAGATTGTACCAGGCAAATTTCCCTGCCCCAGCTGCTGCACCGCCGAAAGAAGTTTGCTCCCAGCCATCCACATGCCCAGCGGTTGAATGCTAGCTTGGCAAAATTGCTAGCACTTCAACTGCTGCCTTTTCAGTTGGTAGACTCTGCCCCCTTCCGTGAGTTTGTGGAATGTGCGGTTACTCAGTGGCAGGTACCCAAACGCCACTTTTTCTCACGGAAGGCGATTCCGGCTCTCTACCGGCATGTGGAAGGCAATGTCCATGCCTCGCTGGACAGGGCGGTCAGCGGTAAGGTGCATATTACCGCTGACTCATGGTCCAGCAGGCATGGACAGGGACGTTACTTAAGTTTCACGGCGCATTGGGTGACTCTGCTGGCAGCTGGGAAGGATGCAGGACAAGGTGCAGTAGTGTTGGAGGTTGTTCCGCCACCACGCCTCCAAAATGCTGATTGTGACACACCTCTCTCCTCCACCCCCTCCTCTTCTTCTTCCTCCATGGCCTCTTCCTCGGAACCAGCGGTGCTCCGTAGGCGTTCAAGGGGCTACGCAAGTACGCAGGCCAAAAGATGCCATGCGGTGCTTGAGCTGGTGTGCTTGGGGGACAGGAGCCACACTGGGGCAGAGGTTCTGTCAGCTCTGCAGGGGCAGGTTCAGAGGTGGTTGACGCCACGCCAACTTAAGGCAGGAATGGTGGTTTGCGACAATGGCACCAACCTCCTCTCTGCCCTCCGACAGGGACAACTGACCCATGTGCCCTGTTTGGCTCACGTCCTTAACTTGGTGGTGCAGCGGTTCTTGGGCAGGTACCCGGGCTTACAGGATGTCCTGAGGCAGGCCAGGAAAGTCTGTGTGCATTTCCGCCGGTCATATAATGCCAGTGCTCGGCTGACGGACCTCCAAAAGGAGTTTAACCTGCCCAAGAACCGCCTAATCTGTGACATGCCCACCAGGTGGAACTCGACGTTGGCCATGCTGCAGCGGCTGCACACGCAGCAGAGGGCCATCAATGAGTACCTGTGCGACTATGGCACCAGGACAGGGTCAGGGGACCTTGGTTTTTTTTCCCCACGCCAGTGGGCCATGATCAGGGATGCATGCACTGTCCTGTCACCATTCGAGGAGGCCACGAGGATGGTGAGCACTGACAGTGCATGCATCAGTGACACTGTCCCCCTTGTCCACCTGTTGGAGCACACGCTGCGTGGAATAATGGACAGGGCACTTGAGGCAGAACAGAGGCAGGAAGAGGAGGACTTCCTTAGCTCTCAAGGCCCCCTTTATCCAGACAGTGTTCCTGCGTGCCCGCCGATCACACAGGAAGAGGACGAGGAGGAGGAGGAGGAGGAGGAGGAAGATTGTGTCAGTATGGAGGTGGAGCCTGGCACTCAGCATCAGCAGTCTTTAAGGGATCAGTCCCAAGGAACACATGGACTTGTACGTGGCTGGGAGGAGGTGGCTGCGGACGTTGTTGTCCTTAGTGACCCAGAGGACTCCGGACCGAATGCCTCAGCAAACCTACGCTGCATGGCCTCCCTGATCCTGCAAAGCCTGCGTAAGGATCCTCGTATTCGTGGTATCAAGGAGAAGGACCAATACTGGCTGGCAACCCTCCTTGATCCACGTTACAAGGGTAAGGTTGCGGACCTTATCTTGCCATCGCAGAGGGAGCAGAGGATGAAACATCTTCGGGAGGCCTTGCAGAAAGGTCTGTGCAACGCGTTCCCAGAGACTGGGAGGTTACAAACTCCTGTTTCTGGACAACGTGTTGCTGAGGCTTCGGTCAGTCAAAGAAGGAGCGGTGGAGAAGGTGGCCGTCTGACCGATGCGTTCAGACAATTTTTTGGTCCGCAGCCCCAAGGTATGATCGGTTCCAGCAACCATCGCCAGCGTCTGTTTTACATGGTGCAGGAATACCTAGGGGCAAGATCAGACTTGGACACCTTTCCCACCGAAAATCCTCTGGGTTACTGGGTCTTGAGGATGGATCACTGGCCAGAGCTTGCACAGTATGCAATTGAGCTACTGGCCTGTCCTGCATCCAGCGTTCTTTCGGAACGCACATTCAGTGCTGCTGGAGGCGTGGTAACCGATCACAGGGTGCGTCTGTCCACCGACTCGGTCGATCGGCTGACCTTCATAAAAATGAATCAGTCTTGGATCACCACCAGCTACCAAGCACCTGATGCAGATGTAACCGAATAATTTTTTTTGAAATCTCAGATCCCTTCAAAGACTGCCTATGCTGATGCTGAGTGACTATCCCTGAGTAATTATCCTCTTCCTCCTCAATCATCACGCTGATAGCTTGTAAGAACATTTTTGGTTCTGGGCGCCACCACCAGTGCCTAAGGCACAATTTTTCAGCCCCTGTTTAACAGGGGCGTGTAATTACAATTTTTGATGTAATACTTTGCAGCAGGGCTCGTTCCTGCATTCCAACTAGAGTGTCTGTGAGGGGTTGCAGTGTTGTGGCACCAGCACCAGTGCCTAAGACCCAATTTTTCAGCCCCTGTCTAACAGGGGCGTGTAATTACAATTTTTGATGCAATACTTTGCAGCAGGGCTTGTTCCTGCGTTTCAACTAGAGTGTCTGTGAGGGGTTGCAGTGTTGTGGCACCAGCACCAGTGCCTAAGACCCAATTTTTCTGCCCCTGTCTAACAGGGGCGTGTAATTACAATTTTTGATGCAATACTTTGCAGCAGGGCTCGTTCCTGCGTTCCAACTAGAGTGTCTGTGAGGGGTTGCAGTGTTGTGGCACCAGCACCAGTGCCTAAGGCCTAATTTTTCAGCTCCTGTTCAACAGGGGCATGTAATTACAATTCTTGATCTAATATTTCACAGCAGGGCCCTGTGAGGGCTTACAGTGTTTTGGCCACAGCAACACCTAAGGCCCAAATTTCTGCTGAGTATATAGGGCAGGACCCTACTTTCAAACATCTAACTTACAAACGACTCCTACTTGCAAACGGAAGGAGACAACAGGAAGTGAGATAAAATCTACCCCTAAGGAAGGGAAATTCTCTCCTGTAAGAGTTAATATGGGAAAACAATTTCTCCTTTCCACTGATGCTTTCCAATCCTTGTTCCACAAAAAAACCCAAATTTTCCAAAAACATTTTTCATTGGGACAAAAAAGTGAGGTGAAATCTTCTGAAGAGGAGGAAAGACGCAAAACAAATGTCACAGGGGTGATAACCCTTCCCTATGTTTTCCAAAAAGCTTAGAAAAGATTTTTTGGCTGGAGCTAAACACATTAAAAATGTTCAAAATTACAAACAGATTCTACTTAACAACAAACCTACAGTCCCTGTCTTGTTTGCACCGCCTGAATACTGCTGTTCAGAGTATATAGGGACCTTTCCTTATTTTAATTTGGGTGCGGGGTTCCCCTTAATATCCATACAAGACCCAAAGGGCCTGGTAATGGACTGGGGGGTACCCATGCCGTTTGTCTCACTGATTTTCATCCATATTGCCATGACCCGACATGACATTAAACCCGCAAGCAGTTTTAAATGAGATTTTTTCCTTTAAAAATGACATTTGGTGCAGGGACTGTTCTAAACATGGGAAACACGCGTCACTTTACAGGCATACTATAGACACCCCCCAGGTACGATATTTAAAGGAATATTTCACTTTTTTTTTTTTACTTTAAGCATCATTAAAATCACTGCTCCCGAAAAAACGGCCGTTTTTAAAAGTTTTTTTTGCATTGATGTCCCCTGGGGTAGGACCCGGGTCCCCAAACCCTTTTTAGGACAATACCATGCAAATTAGCCTTTAAAATGAGCACTTTTGATTTCGAACGTTCGAGTCCCATAGACGTCAATGGGGTTCTAACGTTCGTGCGAACTTGCGGTCCGTTCGCGGGTTCTGGTGCGAACTGAACCGGGGGGTGTTCGGCTCATCCCTAGTGGTCACCTGTTCTCTTACTGTGTCCCCCAAACTATCCCAACTGTATATTCTTCTCAGGGCCCATTATATCTCACTAAGGTTTTGCAAAATGGGTATCTAGCCTCTCTCTGTGTATAAAATGTAAAAAAGACCATGAAGGCCTCATTCACTTACTCTGCCCTAAACTCCATTCTTATTAGAAGTAGCTACACTTAACAGTGTATTCCAGAGCACTATACCTGTAGGTCCTAAATTCTGCTTGCTGGGATCTTTGGGAAATATAGAATCTAGGGAATTCACCCATAAAGCCATTTCTAGAGCATTATTTTTAGCCTGCAAATTACTCATGCTACACTGAAAGTCCTTAGATCCTCCCTCCCTGAAGGATAGGGATGAGCTTTGAGTTCAAGTCAAACTCATGTTCGACTCGACCATCGGCTGTTCGCCAGTTCGCCGAACAGCAAACAATTTGGGGTGTTCGCGGCAAATTTGAAAGCCGCGGAACACCCTGTAAAAGTTTATGGGAGAAATCAAAAGTGCTAATTTTAAAGGCTTATATGCATGGTATTGTCATAAAAAGTGTTTAGGGACCTGGGTCCTGCCCCAGGGGACATGTATCAATGCAAAAAGAAGTTTTAAAAACGGCCGTTTTTTTGGGAGCAGTGATTTTAATAATGCTTAAAGTGAAACAATAAAAGTGTAATATTCCTTTAAATTTCGTACCTGGGGGGTGTCTATAGTATGCCTGTAAAGGGGCGCATGTTTCCCGTGTTTAGAACAGTCTGACAGCAAAATGACATTTCAAAGAAAAAAAAGTAATTTAAAACTACTCGCGGCTATAATGAATTGTCAGTCAGACAATACACATGAAGGTTCATTGATAAAAACGGCATGGGATTTCCCCACAGGGGAACCCCGAACCTGCATTAGAAAAAAAAATAGCGTGGGGATCCCCCTAAATTCCATACCAGGCCCTTCAGGTCTGGTATGGATATTAAGGGGAACACCGCGCCAAAATTAAAAAAACAAAATGGCGTGGGGTCCCCCCAAAAATCCATACCAGACCCTTATCCAAGGGGATCCACCTCAGTGAGAGTCATCAGCCGTGTGACACTTTGCTTCTTCTGACATTTCTTATATAAGGGGGGGCAGGGCCACCCGGTGACCCCACCCTCCTCTGGAGCACGGGGAATTCACGGGACTTCCTTGTGGCTTTCCCTGTGTTGTCAGAGGGGAGCGGGGTCATCCGGCGGGTGACGGAATATGTGGGACGAGAAGAACGGAGGAAGAAGAAGATGGAGAAGAAGAAGATAAAGAAGAAGATGGAGGAAGAAGAAGAACACCGAGTAGTTTTAAATGACTTTTTTTCTTTTGAAATGTCATTTTGCCGTCAGACTGTTCTAAACACGGGAAACATGCGCCCCTTTACAGGCATATTATAGACACCCCCTAGGTACGAAATTTAAAGGAATATTACACTTTTATTGTTTCACTTTAAGCATTATTAAAATCACTGCTCCTGAAAAAACGGCCGTTTTTAAAAATTCTTTTTGCATTGATACATGTCCCCTGGGGCAGGACCCAGGTCCCCAAACACTTTTTATGACAATAACTTGCATATAAGCCTTTAAAATGAGCACTTTTGATTATTCATGTTCGTGTCCCATAAACTTTAATGGTGCTCGCGTGTTCGAACACATTTTTTGCCTGTTCGCAAGTTCTGCTGCGAACCGGGGGGTGTTCGGCTCATCCCTACTGAAGGAGTGGATCTGCTCCGTGGGAAACACTCTCCATCTGGAGCGCTTAATATATGTATAGGGGTTGTCCCAATAAATGTGCAAATGTGGCTGTTGTACTGTCCTGTGGGTTAAAGAGTTATTTGGGGCTAATATGGCGAGTTTTTGTATCTCTATATTGAATGTATGATACTTGTATGCTATCATCTCTGTACATGTTCTTTGTTGAAACAGACGTTTGACTGTGTAGGTTGAAGTGTTTTGGACTGCTGTATCACTGTTTGTATTTTTCAATAAAACCTTTTAAATTAAAAAAAAAGACAAAACAAAGCAATGAATGGCAGCACACAGAAAAAAAATATACTGTGCATTATGATAAAACATGTTATGAGGCGAGTTATCCACTTAAAGACCCAAACTTTCTGGCAAGTTTAAATCAGAAAATTGCTAGAAAATGACTTATGACCCCAAACATACATAATATAATATATATATATATATATATATATATATATATATATATATATATATATATATATATATATATATATATATATACACAGTATCTCACAAAAGTGAGTAATTACACTTTGCTACATTGCAAAGTAGTACGTATACGCTTGTATAACAGTGTAAATTTGACGTAACCTCAAAATAACTCAACACACAGCCATTAATGTCTAAACCGCTGGCAACAAAAGTGAGTACACCCCTAAGTGAAAATGTCCAAATTGGGCCCAATTAGCCATTTCCCTCCCCGATGTCATGTGATTCATTGGTATCTCAGGTGTGAATTTGGAGCAGGTGTGTTAAATAAAAAAAGCATGATGCTGACACCACCATGCTTCACATTGGGTATGGTGTTCCTTTGGTGATGTGCAGTGTTGTTTTTGCGCCAAACATATCTTTTGGAATTATGGCCAAAAAGTTCAACCTTGGTTTCATCAGACCATAACACCTTTTCCCACATGCTTTTGGGAGACATTCAGATTTTTTTTGCAAAATTTAGCCGGCTTGGATGTTTTTCTTCATAAGAAAAGGCTTCCATCTTGCCACTCTTCCCCATAGCCCAGACAAAAGAAGACTATGGGAGATTGTTGTCTCATGTACCACACAGCCAGTACTTGCCAGATATTCCTGCAACACTTTTATAGGGCGTACACACGGTCGGACTTTGTTCGGACATTCTGACAACAAAATCCTAGGATTTTTTCCAACGGATGTTGGCTCAAACTTGTTTTGCCTACACACGGTCGCACAAAGTTGTCGGAATTTCCGATCGACAACCACGCGGTCACATACACCACGTACAACGAGACTAGAAAAGGCCGGTTCAGAACCAAGCGCGGCACCCTGTGGGCTCCTTTTGCTAATTTCGTGTTAGTAAAAGTTTGGTGAGAGACGAATCGCACTTTTTCAGACTTGTGGCTTTTAGATCGTTTTCTGCCGTTCAGTTTGTGCTTGTGGGTTTGTATCTGCTCTTCAGTGCGTGCAAGCAAGTTCCGCGTGACTTTAGTCATTGTATTCTTGTTCGTTCGTTACTGGTTTTCAGGTCGCTCTTCACAGGCCTTGCTGTTCTTCAGTGCGTTCTGTTACTTCGTTCTGAGCAGCTGACCGTTTTCTAGCCATGTTTCGTATGCGTACTCCTCGTAGAGTTCATGCTGTGCGGGGGCTTGGTGTTGGGGTCCTGACCTTGACACAAGTCCAGTCCATGAACAGGGTGGGGAGGAGTTCATGGACCAAGAATTGGTTGCTTCAGCGTTACCAGTTCTGTCATACGCCTTTGCTCCGTGAGATCCGTGAGAATAATCCTGATGATTTCAGGAACTTTCTCCGGATGACGGACCCCGTGTTTCACCGTTTGTTGGCTTCGCTGACCCCCTATATCAGCAGGCAGAATACCTGCATGAGGCAAGCCATCACTCCGGAGCAGAGGTTGGTCGCTACCCTGCGGTATTTGGCCACAGGGAGAAGCCTGCAGGACTTGAAGTTCTCAACAGGCATCTCCCCCCAGGCTCTTCTTTGTGGACATTTACTGCTTGTGTTTGTTTTAGCTGACCCTGACAGAAATGGCGTGATTGTGTAACCTTATACAAAGCACTGTTGGCTGTTATTTACTAAATGCAAAGACACTTTTCACTACAAGTGCACTTGCAACTGCACTGAAACTGCACTTGTAGTGCAAAGAGTATTTGCCCTTAGGAAATTACCCCCATTTTCTCATAAAACAACAATTACATCACCCTAAAAATGTTGTAGCGTTGAGACAATAATCCACACATTCTTGATGAGCAATCTTTTTAATACCTGCACAATCACATGTGCATTTACCAAAGGTTTTTCTGACAAACCGACATGTTTGTGGTGTCATTATCCAAAATCAAAATGTCCATTTTATAGAAAACAGGCCTGTGTAAAACCCACAAGAAAGACACAAATCTTGATCTTACAAAGTTCACATTTGGTAGAACTGGAAGGCAATATCAGACATGAGTATTTAGGAACTGTGTTTGATATTGCGTTCAGATGGGGGGAAATCACCTCTGGAAAAGCCAAATTTGGAAGATGCACACAAATTTCACAATGTCAACATGTGCTATCTGCCATCACGGGGGATCAAGGGATGTGTTTTGGGGGAGAAAGCCCTTCCTCATCGCTACTTTATTATTGAGGAAGGGGTTGCACCCCCAAAACGCGTCCATTGATCTCCCGTGATGGCAGATAGCACATGTTGACACACTGTGTGCATCCTCCAAATTTGGCTTTGGGAAAAATCACAAAAACATTTCGCACATTGTAGCACACAAAAGAAGAAAGTGATTTGGAGGGGCTTTAAACTCGCCCCAAAACATCAATGATGTTTTTATATTTTGGAATAACATCATTGATGTTTTGCTTGATGTTTTCCAATTGTAAATTACACCCCATGATCTCCCCGATCAGGATCTGGGCACTTTCGGATGTGAAAGTATCTTCACCCACAACCTCACGATCACCTAAAAAGAGAGGAACCCCAAAATAAATTAGGTTTGCAAAAAAATGCCGCCATCCATCTCTTATCTGAGCCTGTGGTTGCAGACACTCACCTGTTGTGGTGACTAGTTCCACCACGTCTTCTTCCTCCTGCTCATCTTGTGTTGTTGGGATTTCCCCTTCTTCCAGAGGGGGGGGGCTCTGGTCTCCTCGGATGAGGGGTGTCCTCCGAGTCTTTTCTCCCCTATGTAAAACAAAAATGGTATAATTAGCACACAGATATTTAATGTCAGAACTATAAAGATGAAACATTGCTTGGAAGTGAGGTACAATGATCTATTTTAGCCGAGTTCCAAGATGTAACTTTTTTAGTGTCCTTTGTCAAGCTGCAATACTTTACCTGTTTAGCACAAGCTTCACAGATGTAGCCCCCCCTATAGTATACACTGGAGCACCTGTGTGCCCCCCCTAATAAAATGGTGTTCTGGGGTCCCACACTAGTGCTCCGGTGTCCAGATGTGAAAACAGCTGCTCAGTGTGCTCTCCTTACACAGAATCTAGTTTGCATTTCATTCTAGTAACAAAGCCATCTACACAACCCAATTCTTTGAAGACAAGTATAGGGCCTCAAAATGGTGGCCAAATGCATATGGGCTAAACAATAGTATTTTATAGTCTGAAAGAAAAATGTGTGATCCGAACGAATAATGTGCCCATGAACATGAAAGTTGCCATTTTAAAATGTACAACAGTTCCTAAAAGCACATGGAGCAGCACGAACCTAATAAACACAAAAAGAATAGGAACACAGCACAACTACTTACTTTTTTGCAGCACTCTCCGGATCTTTCTGTACTGCTCATGTTCTCGTAATTTCAGGTCCGACCACCGCTTCCTGAGCTGATATTTCGATGGCCGTACCCCAAATTTCCGGTGCAGACTCCTGACCACTTTCGCCATGATCTTGGCCTTTCGAATACTGGGGTTGGGGTAAGGCCCATACTTTCCATCATAGTCGGCCTTCTTCAGGATGTCCACCATTTCCAACATCTCCCCAAAGGACATATTTGAGTCCTTCCATCTCCTTCTGGATCGGGACGTTTCAGGCTCCGGCCTTTCCTCCTCCCCCTCCTTCTCATTGCTACAATTAGCACGATCCTGCTGTCTATCCACCATGTGCTCTTCCCCCACTGCGCCGAACAAAAAGGGGTGGGGAATAAGCTAGAAAGAACGTCAGGGGCGTGCGGAGTTATACGCATGCGCAGTGTGTATAAATCGTAACGCACGCGTCTTACGTACGATCTGTGAGCGGAGGAAGGAGCATCGGAGACGCCGATCGTGCTAACGAAGGTAGGATCTAAACTTGGGCCTATACTGCTTCGGAATGGAAGCCTATATTGTAACAAGATTAGGCGAGTTTGGCCTGACATTAGGGTTTGTCTTGTGTTGTGTCTTGCAGAGAAAATGGATGGGTTCAACGACCACAATTTCCTGCCCCTGTTTATTGACAAGTACAGAGAGCTGCCCTGTCTGTGGCAGGTGAGACACCCCCACTAGAATCACAAACAGAAGAGGCAGGCAGCGCTGGAGAAACTGCTGGAGTTGGTGAAGCCGGTGGTCCCCACAGCAACCATCACCTATTTAAAAGCTAAAATTGGTGGCCTGAGGAGCACATATCTGATGGAGCGCAAGAAGGTCACAGATTCCCAGAGGTCCAGAGCTGCAGCAGATGACGTTTATGTCCCCAGGATGTGGTACTACGAGAGACTGCGATTTCTGTCAGACCACACTGAAGTCAGGGAATCCCTCTCTACTCTTCCTTCCACGCTTCCTTCCATCCCAGCTGAGGCTTCCGATGTCCAACCTGGGCCTTCCAGCCAGGAAGAAGTGGAGGAGCCCAGCTGGAGTCAGGTATAGCATTCTTCTACAGATTTCTGGGCAATAAATAAATGATGTTTACTAGATGTTATTATTGATCATTAATTGCTGATTAAAAAAAGTGTTTTACATATCAATAGACAGTAGTGGGCACCCAAAATTGGGACAAGAATGCAAAATGCTGGGCTCAGAATGATAGTCTGTTATATTTGTTAACATTCAATTTGCAGCAGTCAGGAGGTGAAAATTGTGTGTGATTGATGAAAACAATACTAAAACTATGTCCCTTTTTCATACACAGGAAGACCTCAGCCAGGAGGAGGTTGTGGAATGTGGCAGCCAGGAGGAGACGGGGATTAGTGGCAGCCAGCAGGAGGCGGGGATTAGTGGCAGCCAGGAGGAGGCGGGGCTAAGTGTCAGCCAAGAGAAGCCTGGGACAAGTCGCAGCCTGACTGAGTCTCAGGTTCCTCCCCTCCGCCTGCCACATAAACGAGCCAGGAAGATGACTCCCAGTCCTGTGCAGGATTCAGCATACAGGCTGATCCAGGAGGCTTTGGCGTCCCTCAGAGCCTTCCCCAGTCCTGCAGAGGCCTTTGCCTGCATGGCTGCCACCAAATTGCAGGGCATGCAGGAGGGCCAACGCAGGATCTCTGAGGACCTGATTTATAAAGTCCTACGTAAGGGGGAGAGTGGGGAACTGACACACAAGACGGATGTCATTGAGATTGACGATCCTCCTCCTCCTCCTGCTGCCACAACTCCACCACCACAGCCAAAGCCTGGAAGGAAGCGTGGAAGGAAGACCAAAGAGTGATTGCCCTGGGTTCAGTCTGGTCTGACAGAAGATGCAGTCTCTTGTATGACCACAGCCTGGGGACACAGATGTCATCTGCTGCTTTCCGGATGTCTGGGACTTCTGGACCAGACTGCCCTCCCTTAGATATGGACTCCTCAGGCCACCAATTTTGCTTTTAAATAATTGATGTCTGCCCTGGGGGTCCAAGGCTTTGCCCACTTCTGCAGTTTCTCCAGCGTTGCCTCCCTCTTTGTTTTTTTATAGTTGTGACCCCTTAATTAAATTTTTTTACGTAAATTCTACTCTCCTGTGTGTGTTTTCATCCAAAAAGGACAGTTTGTTGGTGACGATTCAGGTACATTTCTAACATAAAATGTGAAATTAACAAGGGACAACAACACCAAACAATTTCCTACAGATTAAATAGAACAACATATCAATGGTGTTGTGGGAACTTGTCACAAAAAACACACAAACATTTTCGGGAGTACAAATCAAAATCACCAAAAAAAAATAAAAGAAAGAGAAACACAAAAAAAGATTCTACATTAAAGGCAAAAAAAAAAAAAAATATGTTGTCAGATGTGAGAAATCAAAATATATTGAGGGAATCCCGATAAATAGTATCGAAATAAGTTTGTGAGAAGTGTGTGTGAATATGAGCAGCAAAACTACTTAATTCTTGTCACATTATAAAGAAGAAGAGAGTGCGCTGTATTAAACCATTTTGAACATTGCAGCGTGACGAAAGTGCTGTATCCATTGCGAACGCTTAGTTTACCAGAACGAGCTGTCCCGTCTCGGAATTTCTTCTGAGCATGCGTGGCACTTTGTGCGTCGGAACAGGCCACACACGGTCGGAATTGACGCGATCGGATTTTGTTGTCGGAAAATTTTATCTCCTGCTGTCCAACTTTGTGTGTCGGAAAATCCTATGGAAAATGTCCGATGGCGCCCACACACGGTCGGAATTTCCGACAACACGATCCGATCGGACATTGTCCATCGGAAAATCCGACCGTGTGTACGGGGCATTAATGTTACTGTAGGCCTCTTGGCAGCCTCCCTGACCAGTTTACTTCTCATATTTTCATCAATTTTGGAGGCAAACCTGGTTCTGGGATATTTTCTCCACTTGATGATGACTGTCTTCACTGTGTTCCATGGAATATCTACTGCCTTGGAAATTCTTTTGTACCCTTCTCCTGACTGATACCTTTTAACAATAAGATCCCTCTGGTACTTTGGAAGCTCTCTGCGGACCATGGCTTTTGCTGTAGGATGCAACTAAGAAAAAGTCAGGAAAGACCTACTAGAAGAGCTGAACTTTATTTGGGGTTAATCAGAGGCACTCTAAATGATGGCAGTGTGTACTGACTCATATTTAACATCAGTTTGAATGTGAATGCTTAATTCTGAACACAGCTACAACCCCAGTTATAAGAGGGTGTGCACATTTCAGTTTGTTTTTCAATTGAGTTGTACAGTTTATAGGTCACATTAAAGGTGGAAAAAGTTCTGAAATGATTTATCTTTGTCTCATTTTTTTTTTACATCACAGAAACATGACATTTTAACAGGGGTGTGTAGATGTATATATATTTTTTTAGCAGGGACCCTAAGGAATGAAATGGCAATTGTTGCAATTTTTTATGTTGCACGATATTTGCGCAGCGGGTTTTCAAACAAGTTTTTTTGGGAAAAAATATACATTATTGAATTTAAAAAACAAACAAGATATACACCAATTTTTTGTAAATATGAAATATAATGTTACGCTGAGTAAATAGATACCTAACATGTCACACTTTAAAATTGCACAAGCTTGTGGAATGGCGACAAACTATGGTACTTGGTATGGTAAAATCTCCATAAGCGACACTTTACATTTTTTACAGTAAATAGAGTTACAGAGTTCTGGCACTAGAATTATTGCGCTTGCTCTAATGCCGCTTACACACGACCGGACTTTACGGCATACTTGGTCCGGCAAACCTGAGTCCGTCGCACAATTCGATCGTGTGTGGGCTCCAGCGGACTTTTTTTCTCAAAAGTTTGATGGACCTAGAAATGAAACATGTTTCAAATCTGTCCAATGGACTCGAGTCCAGTTGAAAAGTCCGCTCGTCTGTATGCTAGTCCGACGGACAAAAACCGACGCTAGGGCAGCTATTGGCTATTGGCTATGAACTTCCTTGTCGGACTTTGGTTGATCATGTGTAGGCAAGTCCATTCATAAAGTCCGTCGAAAAGTCCGCAGGACAAAGTCTGCTGTAAAGTCCGCTCATGTGTACGCAGCATTATGTTCATGGAGATACCTCACATGTGTGGTGCGAACACCATCTACATATGTTTGCGTGACTTACGTATACGCCTGCTTCTGTGCACGAGCATAGAGGGATGGGGTGCTTTAATTTTTTTTTGCTTATTTATTTTATTTTTATTTTTTATTTTTACACTGTCCATTTAATTTTTTTTATTTTTGATCACTTGTATTCCTAATACAAGGAATAAAACATTCCTTGTAATGGAAATATCACTCTTTATCCACTTCCCATCCACGCTATACCCGAAAGACGGCTGCAGCGAAGACTTAATTTGGCTGGAGGGCATCCCTGGATGTCCTTCCATGCTTCAGAGGCCTACTCGCCCCCTGCAGGGCGCGTGCGGCATGCTCTGTGATCAGCGAGTATATGAGACTTGGCTGATCACAGATCGGAGTAAGGGGTCGATCCTGACCCCTTACCACATGATCAGCTGTCAGCGTGGGACCAAGGAGGATCCAGGCTACTCTATGCAAAACCACTGCACAGAGCAGGCAAGTATAACATGTTATTTAAAAAAAAAAAAAAAAAAACATTATTTTGCTATAAAAGCTAAAGATCACATAAAAGATCAAAAATAAAAAAAAATAAAAAAATTGTTTACTTCCGCCCAACACCTGAAGTGACGTCATGACGTTGCTCCAGTCCTTCAAGGCTATAGAGGAAATTAGAGAAGATCTGGTCTCTGTCCACCTCTGTGACCAGCTGGCTGCACCATCGGATGGCTACTAGGCATGCCGTTAAAAATAGTAAGCCAGAGAAACACCGACGAGCCCCTCCCACTGCTTCTAAATGCGTTTCAGTGGCTAATGAGCCGCTCAGACTACTTTCATAAGAACTCCAGCTTTCTGTTAAAAAAAAATATTTGGGTTATGGCTGACAGCTTCAGCCATAAGCCGGGTAAACCACTTGCAAACCGCAACATATATATACATATTGCAGTGGGCAAGCGATTAACCACTTCAATACAGGGCACTTAAACACCTTCCTGCCCAGACCAATTTTCAGCTTTCAGCGCTGTCGCAGTTTGAATGACAATTGCGTGGTCATCCAACACTGTACCCAAACTACATTTTTATCATTTTGTTCCCACAAATAGAGCTTTCTTTTGGTGGTATTTGATCACCTCTGCAGTTTTTATTTTTTGCTAAACAAATAAAAAAAGACCGAAAATTTTGAAAAAAATAAGTTTTGCTTTTGTTTCTGTTAAAAAATTTTGTAAATAAGTACGTTTTCTCTTTCACTGATGGGCACTGATAAGGCGGGACAGATGAGGTGGCACCAATGAGCGGGCACTGACGGGCACTGACGATGGGCACTGATATGCGGCACTGATGGACACTGGTAGGTGGGGCTGATGGGTGGCACTGATATGCGACACTGATGGGCATTGATAGGCGGCACTGATGGGCATTCATGGGTGGCACTGGGTGGCACTGGTGGGCACTGATGGGCACTGATAGGCGACACTGATGGGCACTGAAAGGCTGCAAAGATGGGTTCTTATGGGTGGCACTGATGGGCACTGATAGGCGGCACTGCTGGGCACTGATGGGCACTGATAGGCAGCACTGCTGGGCACTGATGGGCACTGATACGTGGCACTGATGGGCACTGATACGCGGCACTGATACGCAGCACTGATAGGCATCCCTGGTGGCACTGGCAGTGGTAGGCATTGTGAGTGGGCATTGATTGACAGCTGCCTGGGCACAGATTAGTATTTCCCTGGAGGTCTAGGGGGCATACCTGGTGGTCCAGTGTGGATGGCTTCCCTTATGGTCCTGGACGGCTTCCCTGGTGGTTCTGGGTGTGATCCGAGGGGGGCTGTGCTGATATAGAATCAGCTCAGACCCCCACTGTCAGGAGAGCCGCCGATTGGCTCTCCTCTACTCGCGTCTGTCAGAAGCGAGTGAGGAAAAGCCGATCACCGGCTCTTCCTATTTACATCATGATCAGCCGTGATTGGACACAGCTGATCACGTGGTAAAGAGTCCCTGTCAGAGACTCAATACCTAGATCGGTGTTGCGGGGTGTCAGACTGACACCCCGCAACAACGATCGCCCCCGGGGGCGCGCATTGGCTCAATATCCTGTGGACGTCATATGACACCCAGTCAGAGTATTGAAACCACTTTGCCGCCATCATTCTGCTACATGGTGGGCGGCAAGTGGTTAAAGTGCATGTTGTTGTGTAAATGAGCCACTAGAGATATTCCTCTAACTTTGAATTGTTATATTGTGCCACAAGTTATGTGACACCTAATGCAATGATAACTTGGACTGTAGCTTGAAACTGCTGCAGACTGTCTTCCTTTGTTGCTGCTGTATTATTCTTCTGCAGTGTGGACAGGGACAACATGCATTTTAATTAATGCAGAAGTGCAGCAGCCAATTTTAAGGAGACCACTTTTCAATGCTTGTCTATGGAGTGTCTCCAGTTTAGGGAGCTGCTATCTTGGCTGGATTTGGATCGATTCTGGAGGACAGTGATTGGCTAACGTCCAACCACTGGCAAGAGCACATAAAAGTCACACAAAAGGGGCACAAATCTGTCCCTCCTCCTCTTCCTCCTCCTTACCACTTCAGTCTGCCCCTGCTATACCGAGTCATTACCTCTCAGAAGCCTCCACTGACAGGGATGATGGTATAGCACAGGGTGTCCCAGGTCCTACCTAACAGCACATCTGCCAGTAGCACACCACCAGCTGTAGACTGTAGCCGGCAAATTTCTCTGCCCCATCTGCTGCAGCGGAAAAAACAATACAGTCCTTGTCACCCACATTCCCAGGGTCTAAATACAAGCTTGTCAAAGATTTTGGCTCTCTAACTTCTGCCTTTCAGCCTGGTAGATTCTGCCCCCTTCCGTGAATTTGCACAATGTGCTGTACCACAATGTCAGGTTCCTAGTCACTACTACTTTCAAGTAAGGCCATTCCATCTCTTTACCATCACATGGAAGGGAATGTTCTGGCATCGTTGGGCAAGGCAGTCAGCCGTAAAATCCACCTTACTGCTGACATGTGGTCCAGCAAGCATGAACCATATTTTTCGTTCACAGCACACTGGGTAACGCTGCTTGCAATGCAAAAGGATGCAGGACAGGGCTCGGTGCTGCAGATGTTCTGCCCCCATGTCTCCATACAGCTGATGGTGATGATGCCAGACCTGTGAGCTCTACCCCCTTATCCTCCTCCTCCTCCAGCACCTCCATGCCCTCCTAAGCGTTCAAAGGGCTATTCCCAGAGTCAGGCTAAAAGGTGCCATGCAGTGCTTCAGCTGGTGTGTTTAGGGGACAGGAACCACACCGGAGCAGAGATTCTTGCAGCTCTGCAGGGACAGGCCCAGAAGTGGTTCACACCACGCCAGCTGGAGCCAGGAATGGTGGTGTGCGATAATGGCTCAAAATTCCTGTCCACCCTTAGACAGGGAAAGTTGACACATGCCTGGCACATGTCCACAATTTGGTGGTGCAGCATTTCCTAAATATGTACCCAGGGTTGCAAGAAGTGATGAAGCTGGCCAGAAGAGTCTGTAGCCATTTCAGGTGGTCATACACAGCCAGTGCTCGGTTGGCTGAAATTCAACGGGAAATCCAACTGCCCCATAAACCGATTGATTTGTGACATGCCTACAAGTGGAACTCGACTTTGTCAATGCTGCAGTGGCTATATATGCAGCAGAGGGCCATCAATAAGTATCTGTGCGAATATGCACAACGACAGGTTCAGGCTGCCTCGGCTTTTTTCACCACGCCAATTGCTGATCATTAAGGATGCATGCACTGTATTGTCACCATTTGAGGAGGCCACAAGCATGGTGAGCCATTCCTGCTGGAGCAGACTGCGTGGCCATATGAACAGGGCACTGGAGGCAGAGCAGCAGGAGGAAGAGGAGGACTTTCTTTCCTGTCAAAGCCCACTTTATCCAGACACAATCATTCCTATGTCACAGAACACACAGGAGGAGAGAGTGGAGGAGGATGAGGAGGGGTATTCTGGCACTTTCATAGGCTTCTCAAGCCTCTGCAAATTTGAGGTACATGGGCAACCTCAGGCTTTAAAGCCTGCGAAAGGGCCCAAGAATACGTGGCATAAAGGAGAAGGATGATTACTGGTTGGCAACCCTCCTTGAGCACTGTTATAAGGGGAAGGTCTCAGAACTCATCCCGTCCCCACAAAGAGTGCAGAAGATAAAATCTCTTGAGGACACGTTAAAGAGGATTTTATTGAACATTTTTTCTCATTCCAGTAGGTTACAGTGTCGTGGAAAACGTCATTTTGAGTCTTCTGTTGGTCAAGAGAGGAGCGTTGGAGAAGGCGTCCGCCTAAGTGAGGCATTTTGGAATTTTTTTAGTCCTCGCCGCCCAGGGCTGTCAGCTTCCACATCCCATCGGCAGCGTCCGCATCACATGGTGAACGATTACCTTGGGGCCAAAACAAAGTCCACAGATTCTGTGGACCATTTGACTTTTATAAAAAATGAATCAGTCCTGCATTATAAGCTATGAAGCCCCTGATGCCGATGTCCATGATTAAGTCTTTTTGGGATGTGGAATCTTTGCAGGACTTCGAGGCTGCCTAGCTTTGAGAGTGTTCAATTATTTTATCTGGAAGAATGTTTTTGGTATAGGTTTCTTTGGCACAATTAACACCCAAAGACCAATTTTTCAGCACCAGTTTGACAGGTGCATATTATTGCAATTTTTTTTTGCCTTCATCAAGAGCACCTCTATAAGGTTACGGTGGAAAGGCGCCCCAACACCCAAAGAGTAATTTTTCTGCACCTGATTGACAGGTGCATATCATTGCAATTTTTACAGCAAGGCTAATTCTTGCTTTCATCAAGAGTAGCTCTATAGGGTTACGGTTGGAAGGCGCCAACGACAACAAAAGACCAATTTTACTCATCCGTTACTTCTATACAAAGTCAAAGTGACACCAGAATGTATGCAAAAATTCTCTAATCTTGTTCCCAGTGCACTACATTGTGACCTCATCATACACATTGGTTCCCCGGCTGTTGCTGAGCAAAATAAAGGCAGCTTGCAGGGAAAATGTCTTTTTTTTGGCTTTATAAATCCAATTATTGCTGAAGCAGATTATAGACATGGTAAAGATCTGCCGCTTTACAGGTTGACTAAGGGGACCCCCCAGGCACTATATTGGAAGAATTTTTTCATTTTTATGCTTTCACTTTAAAAATGAAAAAAATCACTGCTCATTTAAAAATGACGTTTTTCACGAACTTTTTGTTTATTGATACATGTCCCCCAGGGCAGGACCCGGACCCCTATAACCATTGTATGCCCAATTACTTGAATATAAGTCTTCAATAATATGATTTTAACATCATACTTACCCGTAAAATCTTTTTCTTTGAGTACATCATGGGACACAGAGTCAGGCTAATATTCATTACCTGCTGGGTTATACTTCATCTCCAGGTGAATGGACACTGGTAGACCAAAGTTTTTGTCTTTAGACAGAAAGTGATCCCCTATATAACCCCTCCCATACAGGAAGAACTTCAGTTTTGTAGCAAGCACGGAATCCTCAAAAAAGAGAGGAGGGATCTCTGTGTCCCATAATGTACTCAAAGAAAAGGATTTTACAGGTAAGTATGACCTAAAAATCTTATTTTCTTTTTCATACATCATGGGATACTAATATTCATTACCTGCTGGGACATTCCAGAGAAATAGCCTTGAGAGGAGGGAGACACCCTGGCAAACATTAGCCATCAGAACTTATACGGCAGCCAACAGTACACTGTGACCGAAAAGCCAAATCCTCGGCTGCTCGAACATCCACTTGATAACATTTTGTGAACGTATGCACTGAAGACCAGGTAGCAGCCTTACAAATCTGAGCCACAGATACCTGATGGCGAAAGACCCAGGAGGTTCCTACACCCCTGGTAGGCCTGTATGACCAATTGATGAACTCAATTGGCAATGGAAGATTTGGAAGCTGCCTGTACCTTCCTGGGTCCTTTTGGTAGAACAAAAAAAAACTGATCCTCGGATCTCTGCAGATCTAGACAAATAAACCGTCCTCTTCTGCTGAATGAGGCTGAGAGAAAAAAGGAGGCAAAATAATGTCCTGATTTAAATGAAAGGCCAACACCACTTTTGGCAAAAAAGATGGAACAGGTCGTAACACGACTCTGTCACGGTGAAGGATCAAGTACCGTTCCCTGCAAGAAAGGGCTGCCAACTCTGACACCCTTCTAGCCGAGGTGATAGCAATCAGGAAGGCTAGCTTACGTGACAGCAGGTCTGATGGAATTTCCTTAATAGGTTCAAATGGTTGTTTCTGTAACACAGACAGCACCTAGTTCAAGTCCCAAGGACACATAGGTGACCTAATGGGGGGAAGCAAGCGAGTTGCCCCTTGCATAAAGGTTCGGATAAGTGAATGGGAGCCTAAAGGCCTTTGGAAGAATTCTGATAGGGCTGAAACTTGACCTCTGATTGTACTCAAAGCCAATTTGATTTCCACAGCTGACTGTAGAAAAGAGAGAATTCTCCCAATCACATATTTCCGAGGATGCCAATTTCTGGCTTTACACCATCAATATAGGTCTTCCAGACCTTATGATAAATCTTCCTAGTGATAGCGTTTCTAGCATTCACTAGAGTAGACAACACTGGTTCCGAGATGCCACAGTCCTTTAACACCCTGAAGCCAGCCAATAGCCATGCCATCAAATTTAGAGACTGTAAATTGGGGTGGAATATAGGACCTTGAGATAGTAGATCGGGGTGACGTGGAAGCGTCCATGGCCCATCTATTGTCAGTCTCACAATCTCCAGAAACCAGGGCCTTCTGGGCCAGGCTGGTGCCACCAGAATGACTGGAATCCCTTCTCTCCGAATCCTGCACAACAAATGTGGAAGGAGAGGGATCGGAGGGAAAGCATAAACTAGGAAGTATTGTTGGCTTCATGTAACTATCAGAGCATCTGCTCCAATTGCCAGAGGATTTCTTGTTCGAGACACAAACTGCTGTAGCTTGTTGTTGAACCAGGATGCCAGTAGGTCAACCTCTGGCAATCCCCATTGTTGGCACAGATCCTTACGGGTGGCAAGAATACTCTTGCTTGGACCATGTTTAGAATCAGACCTAAATATTTTAGACCTTGAGCTGGTCTCAAGGCTGACTTTTCGGTATGTATGATCCAGCCTAAGCTTTTCAAATACCTCACTGTGTATATTATGCTCTGTTCCAGAGCCTGTACTGAGTGATCTCTGAGCAGGAGGTCATCCAGATACCCGAGCACCAGGATCCCTTGGGCCCCTAAAAGACCCAGTACTGGTGCTAGGACCTTTGTGAACACCTGGTGAGCTGCAGCAAGCCCGAAAGGTAGAGCCACAAACTGAAAATAATGTTCCTCTACTGCAAAACGTAGGAACCTCTGATGAGGCTGAAAGATAGTTACGTGTAAGTACGCGTCCTTTATATCGATGGAGGCTAAAAAGTCTCTGTGACAGACCTAGCCGGGAGAGAGACTTTTGGAGGGGACTGAATGCTAGCCATTTGCCGTGGCAAATTTGTCGTGGGCCCTGACATTTGGGGGAACAATGCTCTTTGTGAGCTGTGTGCCTAGGGACCCTTGAGGTGGTATTACTGTGGATTCGGTTCCTGGTCCCCCAGGACACACAGACTCTGGGGACCCTGGATTTGCCATATTAGAAATAGTGGCTGATTCATAATGCTGGGACAAATACTGTTGGGAGGTGCTGGTGTCAATTCCAGTCACCTGTCTGTCTGTTGCCTGCTAGAATGTGTATTGTAAATAAGTCTCTAGTATGGGATCTAAGAGTCATTAGATCCCCATTGTTGTTTGTGTTAATTAACTCTGCTATTGTGATAATGTTGATTGGGTTTTCTGAGCTACAGGACGGCCAGCCTGGCCTAAAGGTCATGTCTGAGTCATCTAGGCTGTCTAAAGGGATTAGTTAATTAGCCCATGTTAATTAGGTTTCTGGTCACAGGTGTATGTTCAGAGTAATATGAGCCGGAGGTACGCATCTCCTCTTTTATTGTATAAAAGAGCCTGTATTTTTCAATAAAAGAGATTCCTGGTTGAACTTACATACAGCCTGCCTGGTGTTTGTTCTGAGCTACACAACTGGATTAGAACGGCACATAACTGTAGTTCTAGTCCTGGAGCATCGGATGACCGAACCATCAGATGTTGCGATCTGCAATCTGACTCTATAGCTGCAGAGGAGTGTTGGGAGAGTGGAACCGAGCGAGCAGGGGCTTGTTACATTGGCTGGCAGCAGTGGGATTTGCTCTCCAGTTACTGGGACACTCCAAACCAGCCTGCAAGAGAGCCACTTATTGAGAGCCAGGAGGGACCGGTGGGATCGTGCTTCCTTGCCATGAACACATCCAAACCATCACCTAGATCCAAGGTCCAGATAGCAGGAGAGGAGAGGTACAGATACCAGCCACCATAGAAGAGGAATTCAGAAGGAGGTTGCGAGAGATGCAGATACAGCACAGAGGACCAGTATCAGAGCAGGTCCTGCTAGGATGGTTTGATTCTATCCGCTGTGAACTCTGGAAGGAAGCGCAAGCCCGTGAGCAGCAAAACCAAGGAAAAGTTCTCCCCTCCATCCATGTAAGGTACTGGTCGCAGTATGAAGTGTGAATGCTGTTATTGGGGGAACAGCTGAACCAGGAGTGGACAGCCGAGTTAAGCAGGCTGATCCGGGCAGAAATGCGGTTGGACGGGAGCTACAGGGCCCTCCGGTGGTATGTAGCCCAAGTGTGCCCATGGACAGTGGATGACAGCCCCACGGAAGGCTTTGACTACGATGGCCTGGGATTGTTATACTGGAGGCTGTCCGAGGACCCTGACTTTGGGAGTGATCGGCGTTTGGAGGAAATAATGGAGCACAGAGAGCAAAGACTGAATGTCTTGGAAGTGCACTGGGCACAGGAAGATTTGGAGTTTCTAGGCATTCAGGAATGGGAGCTTGGGATGGCCTATAGACAGCTGCTAGACTCTGCTCAGCAGCAGGGTGGGGCTCCCTTTGCCTGGGACTATCAGGAAATACCAGTTGACAGCTCTGAAATCCTTGCTGAAGAGTTGACAATGTGGCAGAGTAACAGTGTGCTTTGCCAACCTGCCCCCGCAACTATGGAGGCAGAGGTCTTATGGCGGATGCAGCAAGTGCTGACTGACCTTGATGATCCTGTTTCTGCATGGGATGATCTTGGATGGAGGAATGTGCCTGTCCAGCAGCATGCCAGAGAATCGGCAGTGGAAAATCTGAAGATTGCCGTCCCCAAACCTGAAGTGCTGATAACAGGGCAGAGCTCTGCTAACCTCTGCCCAGCACTGATAGCATCTTCTGGGTTCCACGGAGAGGAGATGGTGAACCTTTATCCCCAGACAACAGTTGCAGAGACAGGGGATTTGATAGACTTTTCTGTGGAGGAAGAACAACCTGGTGAGCCTCCAACAGAAGAAGAGCTGTTATTAGGGCCAAACTTCACTGTGCTCTGCCCAGCACCAACAGAAGTATTTGTGAAGTTACAAGGAACTTCCCCAGCTGAAGCACTGGCAACCGGACAGAGGGTCCAAGATCTCTGCCCTACACCTGCGGCGGTTCCGGAGGCTCAGGGTGAGAAGGAGGTGGTCACTTCCCAGAAACAGATCAGGATACAGGGGGAGAAGGGAGAGGAGGTGTTCGTCGTCCCTCCCCAACAGTTGGCCAGGGTGGAGGAAGTGGTCTTTCCTCCCCAGCAAAGATCCGTGCACCTGGGAGACAGTACCACAGACATATCGTCCTAACATCCAGATGAGGGAATGGAAAAGGAAGCAGCCGGCTCACCTCCCCAATGGCAGCTACACAGTTTGGGAGTGGAGGAAGCCAGCCTCCTGCCCCAACAGTTAGCCGGAACAGATGGTGTGGGGTTTCCAGCAGAAGGGCTGGCAACAGGGCCGAATACTGCTGGACTCTGCCCACAACTAACAGAGGATGGATTTCCTGTGAAAGTGGATGGGACTTCAGTCTCCACCTGTATACCCCAGGGATGCTGGGCAGTTGGCCCAGATCCCCAACAGCATGACGGAGTGGGCCCAGACACCCTGTCTTCTCTCCAGCGGCAGAAAGGACTCCAGGGAGAAGGGCCAGTCCAGGCCTCTCCCCAGCGGCAGATGTGTTCTCTGAGAGAGGCAGAGGTTGACTGGGTGAGTAATGCTTTGTTTGCAACAATTTGTTTGGGGTACTGTGTGAGTACAGGCATTAGAGGACTGGAACTACTGACTAACTTCGGAGTCAACCCGTCTGGGGTCTCCTCCTGTGTTAGTCTCCTGCCGAAAGGGGAGAAATGTGACAGACCTAGTCGGGAGAGAGACTTTTGGAGGGGACTGAATGCTAGCCTCTTGCCGATCGATCGTGGGCCCTGGCATTTGGGGGAACAGTGCTCTTTGTGAGCTGTGTGCCTGGGGCACCCTTGATGTGGTATTACTGTGGATTCGGGTCCTGGTCCCCCAGGACACACAGACTCTGGGGACCCTGGATTTGCCATGACTAAAGGTCATGTCTGAGTCATCTAGGCTGTCTAAAGGGATTAGTTAATTAGCCCATGTTAATTAGGTTTCTGGTCACAGGTGTATGTTCAGAGTAATATGAGTCGGAGGTACGCACCTCCTCTTTTATTGTATAAAAGAGCCTGTATTTTTCAATAAAAGAGATTCCTGGTTGAACTTACATACAGCCTGCCTGGTGTTTTTTCTGAGCTACACAACTGGATTAGAAGGGCACATAGCTGTAGTTCTAGTCCCGGAGCATCGGATGACCGAACCATCAGATGTTGCGATCTGCAATCTGATTCTATAGCTGCAAAGGAGTGTCGGGAGAGTGGAACCGAGCGAGCAGGGGCTCGTTACAGTCTCCCCTCTGGAGTGAGGTTACTTCTGAGCGGACAGACACCATCTGAAAGGATTGTATGAATAAATACTTGTTCAGGGACCTCAGGTCCAAAATGGGCCTTGTGTCCCCGTTTGGTTTCTGCACTGTAAACATGTTTCAGTAAAACCCTGTGCCACTTTTAGATAATGGAACCTTAACAATCACTCCTTGATGCACTAGATGATGCAGTGTCTGAAGCAATAAGTATCTTTTTGGAGGATCCGAGGGAACGCTGAATCTTAGAAACCTCTGAGGGGGCACTCCCCGTAACCCCAGCTTGTAACCACGAGATATAATTGAGATGACCCACTCGTCCTGAATTTTTGTTTTCCAGATGTCCACAAAGTGCAACAGCCTTCCCCCCACCCAATAGAGTGAGGGCGTCCCCTTAAAAGGATGGCTTGGTGCTGGGTTTAGAAGAATTTTGGACCCAGGGATTTTTCTGGCCCTGGCCTTGCGGCTTTCCCCTGGCCCTAGCGCCCTGTTGGCAGCGGAACCGCCCTAACACTGAGACATTTGAGGAAGCAGTCCCTGGGACGTCTGGTGCTTTTCTTCACAGGAAGTAGAGAACTCTTCCCTCCGGAAATCTGTTGGATATATTTGTCCAAGTGATCACCGAATAAATGTTCCCCATGAAATGGGAAACCTGCCAATAACTTTTTACAAGGAAGCTCGGCTGACCAGTTCTTTAGCCATAAAAGTCTGCGCATATGTACAGACAAGAGAGCCAGATGAGAAACCTGCTGTATTGAATCCTTTAAAGCATCAATAGCAAAACACAGCACTCGAGGAATATCTGTCTTACTTTCAGGCAGATCATCCTCCTGGTTAGGCCTATCTGGCCATTTTACTTGATCCTTTACGAACTGGCAAATACCAACAGCTGGCTAAATGGCTGAACTGGCCAAAGAAATGGAAGCCTTTAATAATAACTCCAATTTCTTGTCAACAGGGTCTTTCAAGCTCTGTGCGTTATCTACCGGACAAGTTGTTCTTGTTTAAGGGAGAGACTGCTGCATCTACGGCTGCCATTCTCCATTTTTTAAAGAACTTTTCATCCATGGGATATAAAAAGGGAAAACCTCTTAGGAGGCAAAAAAGTCCTGTCAGGATGTTCCCAATCAGCATACACCGCCTGTTCCAACAGGGGGTGTAGCAGGAAAGTCTATGCGACCTGAAAAGGTCTCAGAGATCCCAAAGAGGACCAGGGGGCTCAGTCACCTCTGCAAGAGGCAACTTAAAGCAGAATGAACCATTTTGGTCAGAGTCAGTATAAAAAACTTCTGTGACTGAGAGGCAGACATCGAGTGGATATCTTCTTGTCCAGATTGCTCGAAAGCAGACTCATCTGCCAGGCACTCCACCGTATCCTGAACTTTAAGCTCTTCCCTATCCGCAACCCAGTCCTGATCCAGATGAGGAGACTCCGGGGAGGGGGATCTATTATGCTTCCTGCCAGGGTCGGACTGGCCTACCGGGATACGGGGACATTTCCTGGTAAGCTGGCTGCACTGGGGTTGATTTGAGCGGGGGCTGCAGTGCTACCCTCCCTCCCTCTGTCCTCCGGCTCTTCCTCTTGTATGGCACGGAGCTCGGTCTGTGTGTGTAAGGAGGCGCTGTAACAAGGTCCCGCCCTTCTAGACTGCCTCGTGTGATAGTCTTCTAGATGGAAAACTGATTGAATCAGTGTTCCACCTATCACACGAGCTGGTCTAGGGGGCGGGACCTTTGTTACAGCGCTGCCTTACACACACAGACCCAGCTCCATCTGTGCCATACATTGGTCGCTGTGTGTGATCCAGGAAATGGTGAGGCTGCAATGGCTGGCACACAGCGGCTGCAATGGTGGTCACACAGAGGCTGCAATGGCTGGCACACAGAGGCTGTAATGGCAGGCATACAGAGGCTGCAATGGCGGGCACACAGAGGCTGCAATAGCTGGCACACAGAGGCTGCAATAGCTGCCACACAGAGGCTGCAATGGCTGGCACACAGAGGCTGCAATGGTGGGTACACTAAAGGCTGCAATGGTGTGCACACAGAGGCTGCAATGGCTGGCACACAGAGGCTGCAATTGTGGACACACAGAAGCTGCAATGGCTGGCACACAGAGGCTGCAATGGCTGGCACACAGAGGCTGCAATGGTGGGCACACAGAGGCTGCAATCATGGCACTCAGAGGCTGCATTGGTGGGCATGGGGAGGCTGCATTGGTGGGCACAGTGAGGCTGCATTGATGGGCACAGCAAGGCTGCAATTATGGGTACAATGAGGCTGCAATTATGAGCACAGTGAGGCTGCAATGATGGGCACAGTGAGGCTGCATTGATGGACACCATAAAGCTGCATTTGATGGGCACCATATAGCTGCATTTTATGGACACAGTGAGGCTGAAATGATGGGCACAGTGAGGCTGAAATGATGGGCACAGTGAGGCTGCATTGATGGGCACAGTGAGGCTGCATTTGATGGGCACTGATGAGGCTGCATTGATCTCTTGTACCATGTCTGCAGTCTCTGGCCATCTCTTTATCATGTCTGCAACATCTGACCATCTCTTGTATCATGTCCACAACCTCTGACCATTTCTTGTATCTTGTCCTCAGTCTCTAGCCATCTCTAGTATCATGTCCTCAGTCTCTAGCCATCTCTTGTATCATGTCCTCAGTCTCTAGCCATCTCTTGTATCATGTCCTCAGTCTCCAGCCATCTCTTGTATCATGTCCTCAATCTCTAGCCATCTCTTGTATCATGTCCACAGTCTCTAGCCATCTCTTGTGTCATGTCCTCCCTGAGGGGGGAGTCTGGAGAAAAATCAAGAGTGGGAGTGCCGCCAGGATGGGGGTCATGGGAGAAGTAAAATGTGTGGACTGTGGAGAGGAGACTATAGGATAAAACCAGAGTCACCAACCTGGAGCTGTCTAACTGAGCCCTGCACGGTGTACCTAAGAGGAGGTCAGTGACAGTGCCGTCAGGCAAGTCTGAGGGGGGAGTGTATACAATAATATAAGGGGGCACTGATATAAAGGTTTCCTCCTTATATCAGTAACCCCCCCATTCTTTCTGTGGAAGGTTGCCTCTGGAAACCAGGGTCCCCCTCACGTTCCTGGGGTGCCCCTTGACGATGGACCAATTTTTCCACTTTTAACTCAAATTCGCTTTTTTATATATATGTAGCGCCGGTAGATTTTCAATCTACTGCTCATAGGTAAATTTAGTGGGTTATCTGTTTATACATAGTCAGATTTGCCTCTGTTCCAGCTTGGCTGAGTTGCATGTAGTTTCACACTGTGCCTGTGGGTGTCGTTATCGCCATGGGTCGGTGTTGGAAAAGCAACACGCTGAAGCGTATGAGTGCTCCTCTGTCCCGGAGATGATTCGGTGGAGGTGGTCCTCTGAGTTGCATTCTGGGGTATTTATGGGACAGACGCCATGTTTTGGGGTTTTTCCGTTCCACCTGCTGGCCCTTCTGGCCGACAGGTATGTGCTAAGAGTACTACCTCATGGTCCTCCATCCGGGAGGCCCACGTCGCTGCAGCGTGTGGGTGGGCCCAGAAGCATGTCTGGGGCCTACCACAGTGGCAGAGGAATGGTCCTGGGCTGTCTGTCCTATGGGAAGAAGCTGGACAACTGAGAAGATCCCAGGGGAGGACCCATCATGGAAGGATCATGCAGAGT
Source organism: Lithobates clamitans (assembly GCA_037952925.1). Classification (NCBI taxonomy): domain Eukaryota; kingdom Metazoa; phylum Chordata; class Amphibia; order Anura; family Ranidae; genus Lithobates; species Lithobates clamitans. Next base: position 253,835 of record JBBGZY010000071.1, read on the forward strand.
GCTGGTCTGGAGAGGGGCCTGGTGACGCATCCTAAAGTAACCCTACCGCATAGTACTGCCGGGTCAGCTTAAAGGTTCTAGTGCTGTGTTTTCTGCTCATCTTAAACCATTACATCCTGTGGCAGAGGATCGTACAGGTTTTGTTCCAATCAAGTCTGTGGCAGAGACTTTTGTTCGTGCTGCGTACTGGCTGCTAGGTTAGTGAGAGAAACCTATCCAGGCGGGCAAAGATTCAACTATAAAGAGAGAGTACATTCTTCTATGAGCTTTCAATTCCTAATACTACACCAAGAAAAGGTATTTGAACTTCCCTGCAACTCTCCTTCTACCTCTTTCCTGCTACTTCCTTCAATTTACGTTTATTAAAGCATTAGAAAAGATACTCAAGTGTCCGGTGCCTACATTGTCTGGTATTAAACTCAACGGGACCCTAGACCCGGTTCTGGTGAAATAGAGGTAATGAAGGTGACGGTAACAGCCCGCTTTAAACCAGCAGCTCCACCAAGAGTTATTGCTACATATATAATAATATACACATTCCTGGGGTGCCCCTTGACGATGGACCAATTTTACCACTGTTAACTGAAATTTGCTTTTATATAATAATATATAATAATAATAATAATAATATATAACTATAACTATATATATATATATATATATATATATATATATACAAAGCCCTATGTGCTTTTATATCTGATATATATATATATATATATATATATATATATATATATATATATATATATATTACACTCTTCTGCTTTAAAATGCATGGTTTTCCCTTTCACGAACAAGGAAATAATGACGTTATGATGGTTTTGATATTGGGCTGGTATAATAATTCTATGGGGCTGGTATGACATTTTCCAGGGCTGGTTTTTATTCCCAGTCCGGCCCTGCTTCCTGCCACCCTGCAGGATGGAGGCAATCATGCCAGCAATCCTGTGCTCTAACCCGGCTAGGGCTTAGGACAGTTTGTCCTTAGTGATAAAGGGTGAAGCAGCAGCACAATACAAGATAGGCGCAGCGGCTCAGGTAGCCTGGGAGCCTCTGGTGTTTCAGGGGATACAACACTAGGGATGTGACTAGGTTCATCAGGAACTACTGATGATGTAGGTGTGCCTTTCCCTGTAGTGTTAGTCCCACTCCCCTTTTTGGAAGACATTCAATGCCGCAAACAAAGTGTACTTGGGTGTAGTTAAAACACATCAAAAGGTAGACCCTTTAATAGGGCTCACCAAGCCCCTATGCAACAATCCTGCTAAGCATCTTTAGCCTGCTAAGAAACATCTGTTGACTCACGTGACCCGGGTAAGGAGAAATGAACCACTGTAAGTGTCTGTTCAGAGCTTGCTCTGTGTCCCACAGCTGCCTTCTGGAAGCACCACAAGCTTGGCATACACAGCTTAAATAAGCTGGGTGTGCGCTGGAATGTTCTATGCGTGTGTGCGCACGCATGTGCGCAGTCCCGGTGAGTGGGCGTGACTGTATTTGCTTACGATGCAAATCTTTGTATGCCCAGATAAAGGTTACGGCACATTTGCGGCAAATCCATGTGCGCCATGGTCGCCAAACAAACATTAACTGCTGAGCCCAGCGGCGCTCTTGTGCCATGGCGAACCAAGGCAAAATCGTACAGGTAAAAAACAGCCAGACACAAGCAAAAAAGGTACACTCTGCAAACACCCACACCTATCCCAGAACTCCCCCATATGGTCACCGCACACAGGTGTCCAGCCTTTAGCTAGCTGGACTGATTGTTACAATCACTGGGACACCCCACAATAATAAAATAAAGGGGTTTCACTTACTTGTCCAGGCACAGGACCACTTAGGAACTAAGGGCCCAATCTTCACCCTTCATGGCGGGTTCCTGTCACTTGGACCTTCAAGGACTGGGTACCCTTTCATGTTTCGGATCCACTCCCTTGGACTTGTACAACACCCTGCAGGAAATGCCTTAGTGCTGTAGTGTCCAGGATTTCCACTCCGCAGGGTCCAGCGCCCGTAGGCCACATTACAGGCAAAACTTTGCAGGATCTTAAGTCTTCTTTGCGTGGCTCGGGTACCATTTATCTAAGCATAAAAGCCTGTGTCAAATGGATCTGAACGGTCAATCCCTTTATTCATTTTTGGAACCATTTGTGGGACTAGAGACCTGGAGCTCAGAGAGCTCAAACAACCTGTGCCATCCACCTTGCAGACACTGGTAAAAAAACTGAAATGCTTCCTGTATGGGTAGGGTTATATAGGGGATCACTTCCTGCCTAAAGATCTTTGGTCTACCAGTGTCCATTCACCTGGAGATGAAGTAAAACCCAGCAGGTAATGAATATTAGCCTGACTTTGTGTCCCATGATGTATGAAAAAGAAATGGGCACTTTTGATTTTTGACGTTAGGGTCCCATTAACTTTAATGGGGTTCGATATTCGGGACCGAACTTTTGCAGTGTTAGAAAGTTCTGGTGCAAACCAAACAGGGGTCCATTCGGCCCATCCCTAGTAGTTATAAAGAAAAAGCACATAGCAATTCAACTAGTGAAAGTGCATTTACATTTTTACTGAGCAAATTGGGGAAAATTATATAAAAAATATTGTTAGTAGATTATTTCTTGTGCTGGTTGATTGATTTTCATTGATTTTCTGGTTTAAATCAATGAAAACAGTCAACCAACTCAGAAAATAGCCTAATAAAAATATTTTTCCCCCAATCTCACTGAAGGAATGCCTGTGTACTTTCAATGGGCAAATGGATATGCAAAATATTTTTATAAATAGACCCCTCACTGTCCCATTGACAGTAGTAACCTGGTCTAGCAGGGTTATAGACAGCAATGAAAATCTGACAGGAGTTTACACCATTGTACACCCAAACATGCAAAACTAGAAAAAAATTTGGCTTTAGATACACTTTAAATTTACTAGTTTTGTTATTATAAGTCATACAATTAACGTGTTTTACATTATTTTATTTTTTTTATGTTTATCCTAATATATACTTAATTTTATAGTTTTTTTTGTGGTCTTTTTCATTTTGAAAACACACAATTTTTCTTTTACTTAGTAAGTCTTTTATATTCTACTGATACATAGACATAACGTGACCGGTTGTTTTGTTTTAAGAGGACAATTTTCCTATATCCAGCTTCATATACTGTATAATAATGTCCACTTTATTATACAGATTTAAAAGGAAGACACAAGGGTCATACTTAGAAAAAAATCGCTCTTGGGAAAGGCTGTGGAGTTTTTGATTATGAAGATGTTCTACAGATTACAAATATTTACAAGCACAATATATGTATTTATGCAGACTATGCTCCAGTGAACCTTTTTGAACTGCAAATGTGTGTTGGCGGCAGTGATAGAATCATAAATTGTCAGTGTAATGTTAAGAGAAAAAAGAAGTAGGAAATCCATAATAAAGTGTCTGCCTTCAGTTGCTCTGAGGCAACACCAATTGTCTGAAACAATTTATTCTTCAGACACCTTGAAAAAAAGATCTTATATACACGTCACGCAGGTTTCTGGGCGTGGATAAAATTTAAAGTAGACATTTCTGCAGCTTTGGCATTCGCCAGAAGAGCTAATGTGTCTGTATTATCAGTTGGGTGTGATCATCTATATAACTTTCTGTTGGGCTTGTTTTACTGAGACAGCAATGTTCCCTGCAGCCTCCACTTATAGATTTGGCTCTTAACGTTGATGCCACTGCATGAATCTTACTGTATGTCGGTGGTGGCAAACCTCAGGTGTGTTTCATATCCAAGAACTGGTTTTATTCCCTTTCTCATGTTAAAATAGAATTGTGGGTCCAATGCTCTTTCAATAATATGCAAATATGTACAGCATACTTGCACATTATGTCAAACCAACCATCATACAGCACTGACAGAGAAAGATATCATTCATCTGCTCTGTCTGCTGCCACCTCTTCTTGGTTCCTGTGACTTATCTAACCCATTCTATGTGTTGTAAAGTTTTGCTTATACTCATATACTCACCGAGTCCCTTCACCTAGATCCTTAACTGGCATTCTTCCTTCTTAATGAGGGGACCCAGTTAATCCAGTGCCACTTGTTAACCCTCAATTCCACTGTATCTGATTCCAACACCTTGCGTTATAGATCCCAAACAAGCAAGCAGTAAATGAAAAAATGTATTTATACTGAGATTAAATTACACACAGGTGAACTCTATTTACTAATTAGGTAACTTCTGAAGGCAATTGGTTCCACTAGATTTTAGTTAGCGGTATCAGAGTAAAGGGGGCTGAATACAAATGCACGCCACACTTTTCACATATTTATTTTTTTTTTAATTTGAAAATCATTTTTCTTCCACTTCACAATTATGTGCCACTTTGTGTTGGTCTATCACATAAAATCCCAATAAAATACATTTACGTTTTTGGTTGTAACATGACAAAATGTGGAAAATTACAAGGGGTATGAATACTTTTTCAAGGCACTGTATTTATTGCTATGTTTGTTTCAATCCAACTGTACTAGAGCCAAAGCATCCCTTTGACAGACAAGTAGACGGACAGACTGGTAGCATAGGTCAGCAATGGCAGCCTATTTATTTTAGTTATGAAGTACTTATTTTAAAAACTAAATTCAGCTAAAATAAAAAGGGGTCATAACTTACAGTCAGTAGGATTTGTCCCATGTGCTGATTCCTCTGCTGTTAGGAGAAATTCTCCTCCATCCAAGCAACCTCCCCACTACCACTGTTTTCCGGAGCGGCAGGGGTAATATAAAGGGCTGTCACATGCTCTCATCAAGAGAGCCCAACTATGACTGCCCTTTTCCCCCAGTTGCGCCAATCATAGAAACCGTACTACAGCTTCTATGAATGAAACATAATCTGTGAGTGGAGAGAGTGGAGCTATCAAATATCTGTCCATCCTCTGTTCTTAGATCTTGTTTTATTCATAAGAGCATAGGAAAATATTTTATTCCTACCCATTATTTGGATTTTGCACATAATTGTCTTAACTAAGCAAGAGCCAAACTTATCCAACTGTATTTTTCATTATTGTGTGAAAAACTGGGATGTGAGTGAAAGTATTGTTCTCCCCAACAAAGAACAACACTTTCTCTCCAGCTTTGCTAGTAGCAAAGGCTGGAGGAGCCATTGTTTATCCCAATGTTCTTTGCATTAAATATTTGAATACATTTTCACGCAATATTAATAAATAACATACAAATAAGTGTAAAAGCTGTGTACATAGGCAAAAATAGTGGCTATAAAGATAGTAGTTGCTGCAGCTATTATTGCTAGGATCAACGATCTCTATATTGCAGTATATAGCAATCGCCGCTATCTTCTGATAAAGTGATAATACTAAAATATACGTGAGTAAAAATATATATAAATGCCTGCGGTAGTGTTATAATTCGGCTCTAAAATTATCATGAATAAAAAACAAATTACTGTGAATAAAAAGCAAATCTTTGTGAATAAAAACAAAAAATTCTTCTGTAGTCATTAATGATTAATAATATGTGCAATCAATCATAAATAATATCATAAAGCAGTAGACATAAAAATAGTGAACATAAAAATTGTGCAATAATAGCCCGCTTCGGTGCTATATTAAAGTGCAGGTGATTAAAATATAATATCAAATTCTTGAAGGAGGTAGATAGGTAGCAGCATATAAACAGTCTATAAGTATTTCTTCTATTCAATTCTGGCCTATGAAGTGTAATGGGTATATTATTCCTGCTGGTGGTGTCTCCTAGTGTGGTCTCACAGAACCCTCACCTTCAATTTGCAGTAATCAGGCATTCAGTGATTGTAGCTTTAAGATGTAGGAGTAGTCACTGGGAACCTCTCTTTCTTTGTTACTATTTCTCCATCATTCCTTCTATGTGGCTCCGCTTTAGTTTTCTCAGCAGTGGGGGAGATAAACAGAGAGGGGAGGGGGAGAAAAGAAGGCTCCACTAGTGTATTATAGTTTTAAAATCAAAGGGGGGAGTATTTATTTAGGTATTGCTCTTACATTTAATTCATTAAAAACAGGCAGAGTAAATTAAAAAACGATCTGGCGTTCTCAGCGCCCTCTCACTTGTGCTTCAGATAGTGTGTACCACTCCAGCCAATCCCTACGCGTTACGACAACGTCACGTGTCTTCATCTGGGGAACCGGATTGGCTATTCTGTGTTAGCTTATATATTATAAAACCGGAAGTTCTAAAACCGCCATCTTGCTTGTGGTTTGTATTCATTTCACTCGGCGGACATTTTTCTTTGGTTTAGGGAAGTTTAATTTCCTCCGTTTTATTGAAGGTGTGTGTTAATGCCTGATTACTGCAAATTGAAGGTGAGGGTTCTGTAAGACCACACTAGGAGACACCACCAGCAGGAATAATATACCCATTACACTTCATAGGCCAGAATTGAATAGAAGAAATACTTATAGACTGTTTATATGCTGCTACCCATCTACCTCCTTCAAGAATTTGATATTATATTTTAATCACCTGCACTTTAATATAGCACCGAAGCGGACTATTATTGCACAACTTTTATGTTCACTATTTTTATGTCTACTGCTTTATGATATTATTTATGATTGATTGCACATATTATTAATCATTAATGACTACAGAAAAATTTTTTGTTTTTATTGACAAAGATTTGCTTTTTATTCACGGTAATTTGTTTTTTATTCACGATAATTTTAGAGCTGAATTATTACACTACCGCAGGCATTTATACTGTATATATTTTTACTCAAGTATATTTTAGTATTATCACTTTATCAGAAGATAGCTGCGATTGCTATATACTGCAATATAGAGATCGTTGATCCTAGCAATAATAGCTGCAGCAACTACTATCTTTAAAGGCACTATTTTTGCCTATGTACACAGCTTTTACACTACTGTACTAAGTGTTGGTGTGAACACCCCTATTTTTGCTGCAATATTGTCACTTTTTCATTAGGAAATATTTATATTTATAATTACCTAGCTACCACCACTATTTATCATCCACCAGCGCGAAGGACATTTTTTAGTTTTACTATTGTAGATTTCACATACACATACCTTTGCTGCTAATATGGATGTGTTCACATATATTTGAAAATAGAAAAGTAAATTTAGATGAGGTATTTAACCCACAGAATAAAATACGTAATACAGATCTAGAAAGTATGACTAGGAAATTAGGACATCATATGGAGAAAAAAATCAACCTTTGGTGGGACACTAATACATTTGAAAGATATATTAGAGAAAATATTGTCCCCAGGAGATTAAGGTGGGAATTGCCACCAAATGATGGGCTAACTGATAAAGAATCAATGGAAGAATTTTTTGCGTTCTTCAATAACAAAAGCATAGAAGGCTTAAAATTTCTACTAGAATGCAAACTCAAGAAAACCGCAATACTAGAACAACAAATAGAAGAAATTAAACAGAAAATGGAACCACTTAAAGAAACCATGGAGTTCAAGAGACTGGCAACTCAACTCAATAAAGATTTAATCGCTAAAGATCTAGAAGTGCAAAATCGGAAAATAAAAAAATATCAAAGAGATATAACAGACTATAAAATGGACCATGTTTTTAAAGGGCAAAGTAAAATTGAACCGGCCCCTCCTGCATCCACATATTCAACACCGGAAAGGGAAGTCAGAATACAAGACCCTACAACATCACATATACTCAACCCACCAAGATGTGAAGAAAGAGAAAGACGAATAGAAACCCCACGTCCATACCGAGACACATCCAAAGAGACACATATGGAGGCACACCAAGAACCAACTATGATCAAAGAAACAACTACGGATATGGACAACACACCCCAAAAAGAGGAGGAAAGAAGTCCTTTAGGAAACCGTTCAAGAACAGAAGTTGGCAACAAAATGAAAGAAATCCAAGAGAAAATAGGATACCACCATATCAACAAGAATACCGTGACGGATATGGACGCACTCAGGTTCCCACGTACAATACATTTGACCCCATCAGAGATTACCAAGAGCAATACTATGAAAACCCATATTATTATGGAAATCAACAAAATTACAATACACAAAGGCCTTTTTTAGAGAGAGAGAGAAGAGAATACTCCCCCCGGAGACTTCCGCAAGAGGCACACCATTCACCCAGGAGACGACCCCAAGAAGATCAAACAAGAAACACCCCAGAACAAAGAGAGGACGGAGATCAGGAAAGAGACTCCAAAAGAAAAAGAGAATAGTTGGAGAAAATGTGGTGAACATAAGCGGAAAAGAGATAACAACAGAAGAGCTGGCAGTATTAGACAAAGGCCTCAAACACACACCTACAAATAATCTTAATAAATTCAGTACATATATAGGGATACAAAAATACACTAGGAAAATCAATATTAAAAAATACGTGATGAACAATTTGTGGAAGCCAGAAAATTCAAGGATTGATACTGTACAGCCAGAAGTACACGGTACATTACGGAATGCTTCATTATTCAATCCACAAATGTCCAAAATTCAAAATGTGGAAGTCTTCAAAAATCTAGTTTTACAAGATATATACTCCATAAAAATTAAAAAAGCTGCAGACCCTATACATATGAAAAAGGGTATAAAACGCCTGACAGAAAGGAAAGACATTATAATCAGGCCGGCAGACAAGAGAGGTGCAATAGTTCTACAGTCAAAGGAACAATATCTTGCTGAATTAAACAGACAGTTGCAAGATGAAACAACATATACTAGACTACTTGGGAATCCAACCACTAAATACAAGAAACAATTAGAAGCTATAGTAAATTTAGGGATGAAGAAGAACATACTAAATCCAAAAGAAACAAAATATCTGATACCAGAAACCTGTAGGATACCGATAGACTACACAGTCCCTAAAATCCACAAGAATAAAGATAACCCACCTGGGAGACCAATAGTCAATAGCATCGACTCTTTAACACCTAGAATGGGACAATACATTGACTATTTTCTGCAACCATCGGTCCAGCAAACTCAAGCGTATTTAAAAGACACTAAACATACACTACAACTTTTGAATACAGTGCCAGTATTAGAAGGAAGAACCCTACTGGCCACCGCAGACGTCACATCACTTTACACAATAGTGCAACACCACAATGCGATTTCAGCAACTAAATGGCTTTTAAGGAAATACAGTACCTTAATCTGTAAACAAAGAAAATATTTGATGAAATGTCTTGATTTTTGCCTTAAATGCAATTACTTTTGGCACAACCAAACCTATTTCAAACAGTTAGTGGGAATAGCCATGGGTGCCAAATTTGCACCAGGAGTGGCAAATGCATTTATGGCACAGTGGGAAGAAATGGCGGTATATACAGATACCCCCCCCCCCCCTGAACTAACGTTGTACAAAAGATTTATAGACGATGTGGTGATAGTATGGAACGGAGACAAAAATAGCTTGGAAATGTTTCTTAATAAATTAAATGATAACGACAAAAACATCAACTTGGTATGGAAAATAGACGAGAAAGAAATAAACTTCCTAGATTTAAATATAAGCCTAGAGGGACAAAAAATAGTAACTAAAACGTATTTTAAAAATGTAGATGCCAACAGCTATCTGTCAACAGACAGCTGCCACTATAAACCGTGGCTATACAATATCCCTAAGGGCCAATTTACAAGACTTAAAAGGAATTGTACTAAAGAGGAGGACTATCGAGACCAAGCACAAGTGATTGGAGAAAGATTTAAGGCAAAAGGATATGATGAACATTGGATAAAAAACCAGATCGAACATGTCATCGATAGGAAGAAAATGCTTGAAGAACATCCCAAGAAAAGATTCCAACAAGAAGCACCTAGTATAATATTAGACTTCAATATACAATATAAAGATGTAGCAAAAGTGATTCAAAAACACTGGCACATCTTAAAAAAAGATAAGGACCTCAAAGAAATACTACCAGAAAGACCTATTATAGTGTAAAAAAGAGCACCGACTATTAGAGATCTAATTGTGAAATCAGTAACTGACCCTCCCCCGATACCTACATATACATTTTTTTCAGGAAAAGGATTTTATCCCTGTCGCAATTGCTATGCGTGCCATCATGCGAGAAAATTTCAGGGAAAGCGCAAAGAATTTACAGCTACCAATACAGGACAAAATTTTAACATCAGAGATTTTAAAGGATGTCATACAGAAGGAGTGGTTTACGTGTTGCAGTGTAGCTGCAACCTCCAATACGTAGGCCGCACAAAAAGAGCACTTAAAACACAAATAAAGGAACATTTACAAAATATAAAATCTGGCTTCCCTAAACACAATGTGTCAAAACATTTTGCATTAGTACATAACAAAGATCCCGCACATCTCCAATTTTGGGGAATAGAAAAACATAAACCATCATGGAGAGGAAGTCACCTGGTTCGAGACATCAGCCGTAAAGAATCCAGATGGATTCATACTTTGCGTGCCCTTGTACCAGGGGGCCTGAACGTAGAGTTCGATTTAAACTGTTTTTTAAATAATTTTTAACATTAATTTTAATATACACTAGTATTGAATATGTCCATTTACTCTTCTAAAAGACTGGATGAGGAATTGACATTTTTAATATAATTTTTAATATATATAGGTTTTAGTGTAAAAGTGTTAATAGTGACCAGCCCACCATGTAACCAGTTTTAATTAGACTGTGTATTGTAGAAAATATTGGAATTATGCAAATCTATACATGTATATATATATATATATATATATATATATATATATATATATATATATATATATATATATATATATATATATATATATATATATATATTATCTATTGTTATTTGAGTATATTAGTTTTTAATAATCAATTATTCCACAATTGTTTAAGTATAGTGTATGGAATTAAAAATAAATCAACTGGTTGATCCACCAAAGCACTCTCATACCTGCTTTATCTATACACTAGAACAAATTGTAAAGAAAGGAACCCTTAAACCTTATCTATTATAAATTATTAAATCCGGAGACGCTGCAACATATACTTATAATTTTGCACATACCCCCAACATTTGTTGCTGTTTAAAACATCATCAGTAAATATGGTATGGGAATTTGTTGTAATCTTATTCTAAATCCCCGTAATATAACATCGTTCGTGACATACAGCAGCCGCAAAATGCTATATTATTTAAGTAAATTGCCACCAAAAAAATGGCTGCCCACATGGATGTCCATGAAATAGAGGAACATTAACACACACCTTCAATAAAATGGAGAAAATTAAACTTCCCTACACCAAAGAAAAATGGCCGCCGAGTGAAATGAATACAAACCACAAGCAAGATGGCGGTTTTAGAACTTCCGGTTTTATAATATATAAGCTAACACAGAATAGCCAATCCGGTTCCCCAGATGAAGACACGTGACGGTGTCGTAACGCGTAGGGATTGGCTGGAGCGGTACACACTATCTGAAGCACAAGTGAGAAGACGCTGAGAACGCCAGATCGTTTTTTAATTTACTCTGCCTGTTTTTAATGAATTAAATGTAAGAGCACAACCTAAATAAATACTCCCCCCTTTGATTTTAAAACTATAATACACTAGTGGAGCCTTCCTTTCTCCCCCTCCCCTCTGTTTATCTCCCCCACTGCTGAGAAAATTAGAGCGGAGCCACATAGAAGGAATGATGGAGAAATAGTAACAAAGAAAGAAAGGTTCCCAGTGACTACTCCTACATCTTAAAGCTTCAATCACCGAATGCCTGATTACTGCAAATTGAAGGTGAGGGTTCTGTGAGACCACACTAGGAGACACCACCAGCAGGAATAATATACCCATTACACTTCATAGGCCAGAATTGAATAGAAGAAATACTTATAGACTGTTTATATGCTGCTACCCATCTACCTCCTTCTAGAATTTGATATTATATTTTAATCACCTGCACTTTAATATAGCACCGAAGCGGACTATTATTGCACAATTTTTATGTTCACTATTTTTATGTCTACTGCTTTATGATATTATTTATGATTGATTGTACATATTATTAATCATTAATGACTACAGAAGAATTTTTTGTTTTTATTCACAAAGATTTGCTTTTTATTCACGGTAATTTTAGAGCTGAATTATTACACTACCGCAGGCATTTATACTGTATATATTTTTACTCAAGTATATTTTAGTATTATCACTTTATCAGAAGATAGCGGCGATTACTATATACTGCAATATAGAGATCGTTGATCCTAGCAATAATAGCTGCAGCAACTACTATCTTTATAGCCACTATTTTTGCCTATGTACACAGCTTTTACACTTATTTGTATGTTATTTATTAATATTGCGTGAAAATTTATTCAAATATTTACTGTACTAAGTGTTGGTGTGAACACCCCTATTTTTGCTGCAATATTGTCACTTTTTTCGTTAAGAAATATTTATATTTATAATTACCTAGCTACCACAACTACTTATCATCCACCAGCGCGAAGGACATTTTTTAGTTTTTCTAATGTTCTTTGCATGCCATGTGCACCACTATGGCTCTGTAGATGTTGAGGGAAAACGTATGAAACATTCCATGGGTCATGCAGGTTGTTTTGAGGGAGGGTTACATCACCCCCTGGAATTGGTAAATGAGTGCATATGAATTACATATTAGTACTACAAGTGAGAAGTGGTTGTGCTTTTTGGCCTTGGGTCACACACAAGCAGCCAGATCCCAAATGTTGTAAAAGGCAAGGTAGCAGCAATCATTTCAGTCATGAGGGGGAGCTGGCCTTAGCCTTGTGCTACAGGCTCTACAGTAGGCCATTGGTGTGCTAACTGGATAAACAACCAACAAGAAGGTGCTATATGTTGTTTAACTTTCTGCTAAACAGACAGCAGTGCCTAGAACCACGTTCACTAATTTTATCTCTAAACAAAACTTTTCATGGAGAATTATGTTGACTGCCATGGATAGTTTCCTTTTGAAACTGCTAGCTATATGTTTGTCATGTTAATCTTGTGGATGTAATAATTTGAGCCACTGACCATAAATAAGCATAGAGGTAAGGAATGCAGATGCAGCCAATCGATTAGCATTTTTCAAAGTAGGCCAGTAATGGTATCCCATATATTTTTTTATGACGTTTAATTTAATAGCCTACATTTTAATACACTGGTAGATTTTATGAAACATGAATAACAGTATAGTAAATATTTTCTTTTACTGTGCTCATTACTAAGTTAAACCTTTGTCAAATGGAGAAAGTAAGGCAGTTTTGGGTTTTCTTTTTGGAAGCTCAGCATGCTTTGCAACTAAAGCCCCATACACACTATCAGATTTTCTGCTGATTTTTTCCTTCAGATTTACCAAAACCATATAATATGAGGTCAAACCTTAGGAGTTTCAATTTGTATGCAATCAGGCAGGCCCTTGCGCTACATGGCTTTGGTAAATCTGAAGACAAAAATCAGCAGAAAATCTGATAGTGTGTATGGGGCTTTATATGTCATGTGTGCAGCCCTGTATTAAATGCTTATTTGAAAGAAAGATGCTTTACAAGTAAGTAAAAGATCATACTAAGAACAGTTTATACATTTGCAAAAATTCAGGATATTAAAATAAAACTTACCACAAATCATGATGTTTTCCAGTGAGGCTCATAAAAGCACTTGCCTTACATCACCTTTAATCTGTCTTGTTTTCTCTGAGTAGATAATGTATTTATCCACAATTGCTTCAAGAAATATTTGAGAAACGAGAAATCATATAAAACAATTATAAGGTACAGGATGTCCTGTTTCCCCAGAATTCTTAATATAAACTGATTTCCATGGGTTTATATTGTCTGGCCCTGTCGTAGTAATTCATCTGTTCTCATTAAAACAATTACAGTATGGACAACCACTAATTATTCTTGATTGAAAAGATAAATGTGTTAAATATTTGACATTTTTCCGGATGTGTCTAAAGTAATAGATTCATGTACTAATGGCAATGGAAATAATTGCAGACAAATACAAGAAAACCTGACAAACGGATTATAGAAAGTGATTGCAATTATGATGATGCTGTTAAATTCTGTTAAACTTTTACACAGATTCATTAAAGGCTAATACAGTCAAGACAATCCTATATATTTCATATTTTGGAAAATAGTTGGAGGAGATATAGCAAATTGTTTGAACCCAACTGGGAGGTTTTAATAAAACCCAAGTTTTATTGTCAAAGTTTATTTGAACATGCTGAAGTTAGAATCTGATGAAGCTGTGCATGGTAGCCAATCAGCTTCTGAGTGCTCCGGTTTTAGTAAATCTCCCCTATATGTTGTGCAGTTATCCAGCAGAAATGTGAAATATTGTTTTTTTATGCCAAGAACCTGGCACCAGGTTGTTCTCCATTTGGACTTTTTGGCACTAGGGATGAGCAGATCAATTTGCATAAGTCATAACTTGTGTCATTTTTACCCAGTTCACTTTGCCCATGGACAACAAATAATCCACACCTCATCAACTTGCATAAATTGCTTTGACTCCCCATAATCTAAAGGATCCTCTAACCCAACAATACTTTGGCTTCCTCTTACACTGGTCAGTCAGCAGGGGTAAAAATATCCCCTTAAAATAACACCCCCTTCCCCATATAAGCACTGGATGCCTTTTTATATGTTGGGTGGGAGAGAGCAGGAGGGAGTAGTGTGCCTTAGGCCAGCCATACACAGTTCGAATCTCGGCCAGTTCAGCCTGAACCAGTCAAAACAACTTGGGTACAACCAGCCTGCCAGATTCTCTTGTGATTATCGCTAGCATCTTCTTCCAGCGGGGACGGCTTCCCCCACCCTCCCCAGAGAAGTCAATTGCTGATTGCGCTGTCAGCACTGTCTGTGTTGATGGGGTAATTGTGCAAATTTCAGGGTTGCAGGAAAGAAATCCCCACCGTGTATGGTTGCTGGTGACAACTCCTAGTACAACGAAAATACTCATCTACTTCTACGTAGTGTTCACGTGCTGATGGGAATGCTGAAGAATATTACTTGCCACTTGTGGAAGCAGGTGAGTATTTTCTCTTCCCTCTAAATCGTTTCTGTTGCTGACGAGTTGTCAGTGACAGGATCACAAAAGCCATTAGCAGAAAAGCAGGCAATGTCAATTTCTAAAGTCAGAGTAGATACAAAGTAGAGGTTTATTTTAACTAACTATTGTTGATGCAATCCAGGGGCTGATTATGTGAACAGTAAAAGCATTTTTTTGTTTTTTTTTTAAATAGGGTCCTAATTTAACAGGTTTAGGTGCTAACTGACTAGTAAATCTTTTTGTCATTTACCTTATTATACTGTACATCTTTCTTTTGTGTCTGTTGAGAAGGAGCTTTCCTATTGTTCACATAACTATGCTTGGTTGACAATTTTCAGATACTAGGTAAAATACTTTGATGTTTCTAACATTTTTACATATGTCATACCTATGTGGGGATCTATATTGATACTGTCATGGTCATCTTTAAGGCAAGGCAAAAGGGATAGCTGCCCTGGGCCCTGTCATTGTTGTGGGAGCCAAAGCAGCTGTCACTTAAACCCCACGCTGCCGGCAGTTTTCCCGGATTAACGGGTGCAGCTGATCCCCCCTGCTCTCCCAAGCGGCCACAGTATGACAAGAGAGCAGCATAGCTGTGGGCATCATGTGCTAGAGCCCGCTCGTCCCACTTCTCCCTCTGTCAGGAGCAGGGAATAAAACAGAGCGGTGCTCCATGTTCCTCCCGCCCCTACCCCATCTGACAGACTTGTGTAGCACACAGCCGAGTGAAGTGTTCTGGCTGTGTGCTACAGGTCTGATAGGCGGGGACTGAACTGTGTTGAACCGCTGTGAAGCTTATGTCATCAGGGGAGAAAGAACAGTGGAGAGAAGGGGAGGGGGATTCGTATGAGCAGAGAATCAGCTATAATGAGGTTGGAGGTGTAATGCAGGGGAGAAAGGCCGGGGGGTGAATTTTTAAAAAGAGGTGAGGGTTGTGTAGGGGGGCAGGTTATGTAACCTGGTACAGAGGTGAGCTGTGGATGGGGGGTATAGAGTGAACGTGGATGGTGGATACAGAGGTGAACGTGGATGGGGGTTACAGAGGTGGACGTGGATGGGGGATACAGAGGTAACGTGGATGGAGGATACAGAGGTGAACGTGGACAGGGGATACAGAGGTGAACTGTGGATGGGGGGGTACAAAGGTGAACTGTGGATAGGGAGGGAGCACAGGGGTGAACTGTGGATAGGAGAGTACAGAGGTGAACTGTGGTTGGTGGGGGGTACAGAGGTGAACTGTGGATGGGTGGGGTATAGAGGTGAACGTGGACGGGTGATACAGAGGTGAACTGTGGATGGGGGTTACAGAGGTGAACTGTGGATGGGGGTTACAGAGGTGAACTGTGGATGGGGGGTACAGAGGTGAACAGTGAATGGGGGATACAGAGGTGAGCTGTAGATGGGGGGTACAGAAGTGAGCTGTGGAAGGGGGGATACAGAAGTGAGCTGTGGAGAAGGGGGTACAGTAATGAACATGGACGGGGGATACAGAGGTGAACTGTGGACAGGGAATACAGAGGTGAGCTGTGGTTTGGGGGTACAGAGGTGAGCTGTGAATAGGGGGATACAGAGGTGGATGGAGGAAGGTACAGAGGTGAACTGTGGATGAGGGGGTACAGAGGTGAGCTTTGGATTGGGGGTACAGAGGTGGATGGGGGATACAGAGGTGAACTGTGGCTGGGGGGTTACAGAGGTGAACTGTGGATGGGGGTGCAGAGGTAAGCAAAGAGGAGTACAGAGGTGACCAATAGATAGTTACTTGGGGGGGGTGATGCAGGTACTGCCCATTGTGCTGATTTTTTCTGTGCACTGTATGATACAAACACCTCAGCCCTGCACAGTACACACTCCCAAGCCCTGTGTGTCACCCTGTACTCCTCTATTCCCCCCATCAGCCTGGACTCCTCTATCCCCCCAATTATCCTGGACTCCCCTATCTCCCCCCACAATCATCCTAGACTCCCCTATCTCCCCCCAATCATCCTGGACTCCCTTATCCCCCATCATCCTGGACTCCCCTATCCCCCCCAATCATCCTGGACTCCCCTACCCCCCCAATCATCCTGGACTCCCCTACCCCCTCAAATCACCCTGGACTCCACTATCTCTCCCACTCATCATCCTGGACTCCTCTACCTCCCCCCCAATCATCCCCACCATCATTATTATTATACCAAATGTATAAAGCGCCAACAGTTTGTGCAGCACTTTACAAGTGCAATTACAATACAATTCAGGACATATGTTTATGTGTGTGTTTGTTTTTTGGAATGTTGGGGTGCAGAGCAAAATTTGCATGGGGGGGCAAGAAAATGTTTGCCCAAGGTCCAATCAATATGAATTGGTTCCGGACCAGCCCCTGCAGTTATACTGCGGCATGTTGGCCCGGCTGCGTGAAGCGTCATGGCTATACATCGCTGGCGCGCCCTCTAGGTGGCCGCGATTGGATTGGCTTCAGAAACGATCAATCCCCAGGCCAATGGTTTCTGGCCTGGACCTGGTGATCAGTCCTGGCGAATGAAATCCTTCCCCTGAATGTGTAAGTGTAAACACAGCAGGGGAAGTGATATCATCTCTCCTCGTGGAACTCTTTTCCGTTCCAGAGAGAGGAGAGAAGACATCTCAGAGTAAGTGCACCAACACTACACTGACACCAGTTCACGTAGGTACACTTGTCACCCCCCGATCACCCCTCCCAGTGAATCTCTTCACTCCCTGTCACTGTGTCACCCAGTGCAGTGTTCATATTTTTTTAATCACTGTACTGGTGTCATTAGTGACAAAAATCAGTGTTAGGGTACTTAGTGTAGGCCCAGATAGGTCTAGGGCCCTTTAACCCCCCCAAATAATGGTTTAACCCCTTGATCACCCCCTGTCACCAAAGATCACTGTATTAGTGTCACGGGGGATTCTGGTTAGCTAGATTTTTTTTATAGCGTCAGGGCCCCTGCAGTATATTACCTAAATAAAGGTTTAACCCCCTGATCACCCGGAGGGTGATATCAGTTAGGTTTTATTGTCAGATAGGGTCTGCGTCGCCCCAGGCAGTGTCAGATTAGTGCCAGTAGCTCTAACACCCACGCACGCACCATACACCTCCATACACCTCCTCAGTAGTATAGCGTCTGAACAGATCGATATCTGATCAGATCTATACTAACGCACCCAGCAGTTTAGGGTTCCCAAAAATGCAGGCTTAGCGGAATCAGCCCAAATACCTGATAGCACCTGCGTTTAGCCCCTCCGCCCAGACCAGCCCAGCCCACCCAAGTGCAGTATCAATCGATCATTGTCACTTACAAAAACACTAAACACATAACTTCAGCGTTTGCAGAGTCAGGCCTGATCCCTGCGAATGCTAACAGTTTTTTGTAGCATTTGAAGCAATCGCTGACTGTCAGGAGCTCTTTTTCCTGTGAGTCTCACTACTGTACCAGTAAATTTAGAGACCAAAATATCGAATCGAAGGTACAGCAGTGAAAAGGCCTACACATTTCTGAACATGACAGAAAGTGAAGAGAAAGTCACCCATCTGTCAGATTCAGGCTCAGAATACGAACCGGTAGACAGCAGCGTCACCCTGACAGATAGCTCTGACGACGGAGTAGTGGTCCCTGCCAAGGTCAGGCATACCCGACCCCGTTCTTCTGCTGTCGTTGAGGTGCAAGAACTGCAGAGCTCTCATATGGAGCAGAGAGCCAGTACTAGTGCCGCTCATCCTTCTGGTGAACTGGCAAGCACCAGAGGCCTAGTACATCCTGGTTGTACATCCAGCACTGCAGTAACACTTGGTGATGTGGCGAGTCACTTAAGTGCAGTTCAAGCTGGCGAGGTGGCTAGCACGAGTAGTGTCCCGCAGCCACCAAGAAGAAAACAAACACAGGCCCGTCGAGCCCATAGTGCCCTTCCTGCTGCATTTGCCAATCCTAATTGGGAGCCCACCACTTTTGCAGCACTTCTGCAGCACCCATGCCTCCCCCATTCACTGGCCAACCCAGAATTCAGGTGGAAATAGTTGATTTTACGTCACTTGATTTTTAATCGCTGTTTTTCACGGAAGCTCTCTATAGATCTATTGTGGACTCCAGTTGACCCTTGCCAGAGATTGGAGACCTATCACGGTCTCCGAATTTAAGACCTTCCTGGGCCTATCCCTCCTCATGGGCATAACTAAAAAGAGTGAATTGCGGTCATATTGGTCCACTGACCCAATTCACCATATGCCCGTGTTCTCTGACTCCATGACCAGGACACGATACAAGCAGATCTTGCGGTTCACGCACTTCAATGATAATGAACTCTGTCGTCCTCGGGGTGACCCTGGAATTGATTGGCTCTACAAAATTCGGCGCCTCATAAACCACTTCAACCAACAGTTTGCAGCCTTGTTTACTCCCGATCAAGTTGTCTGCGTTGAGGAGTCCCTGATTAAGTTTTCTGGCCGCTTGTCTATCATACAATATCTTCCCAGCAAGCGTGCCAGATATGGGGTCAAGATGTATAAGCTCTGTGACAGGGCAACAGTCTATACATATAGTTTTATGGTTTACGAGGGAAAAGATAGTCACATAGAGCCGGAGAACTGCCCAGACTACATAGGGAACGCTAGTAAGATTGTGTGGGACTTGGTGTCACCCTTATTCGGAAAGGGGTACCACTTGTACGTGGACAATTATTACACGAAAGTGCCACTTTTTTTAGTCACCTTTTTGATTATGGAATTGGTGCATGTGGCACTGTGTGATCTAATCGCCGGGGCTTCCTCTTAACGGCTTGTAGAATCCTGACTTAGACGGGGGAAAGAGCCTGCTTGAAGTGTAATAATTTGTTAGCAGTGAAGTGGAGGGATTTACAGAATGTTTTCGTTCTCTCCTCCCTTCACGCAGATAGCACAGTCCAAATTCCTACAGTGACTAGTGTTGTGGAGAAACCCCTCTGTGTCCACTAGGGATGAGCTTCGTGTTCGAGTCGAACCCATGTTCGACTCGAACATCGGCTGTTCGGTCGTTCGCCGAATTGCGAACGATATGGGCCGTTCGCGCCAAATTCGTGTGGCGCGTCACGGCCCATAATTCACTGCGGCATCGCAGTGCATTGCTGGCTGATGATTGGCCAAGCATGCACTATGACCCGCATGCTTGGCCAATCACAGCGCCGTCAGTAGAGAGAGCTGTAATTGGCCAAAGCCAGGGTGGCTTTGGCCAATTATGGCTCAGGGGATTTAGTACACACCCCACACTATATAAGGCCGCCTGCACGGCGGCCCTGTGTAGTGTGTGTTCCGGTGTGCTGAGAGATAGAGAGAGAGAGAGACAGTGTCATTTGATTTGAGTTAGATAGATTAGGCAGAACAGTCAGTCAGTTAGCTGCACTTACAGTGTATTGTGTATATATATGCATCCCAGGTGTTGCATATATATATATACACTGTATTCAGTTTAGCTAGATCCGTTCCTGTTATCCTCTATCTAGACTATTTACATTTAGTGCAGTGTGTCCTGCTCACAGTGTTCAGCTAGATCCGTTCCTGCTATTTACATTCAGTACAGTGCGTCCTGCTCACAGTGTTCAGCTAGATCCGTTCCTGCTATTTACATTCAGTGCAGTGCGTCCTGCTCACAGTGTTCAGCTAGATCCGTTCCTGCTATTTACATTCAGTGCAGTGCGTCCTGCTCACAGTGTTCAGCTAGATCCATTCCTGGTATTTACATTTAGTGCAGTGCGTCCTGCTCACAGTGTTCAGCTAGATCCGTTCCTGCTATTTACATTCAGTGCAGTGCGTCCTGCTCACAGTGTTTAGCTAGATCCGTTCCTGGTATTTACATTCAGTGCAGTGCGTCCTGCTCACAGTGTTCAGCTAGATCAGTTCCTGCTATTTACATTCAGTGCAGTGCGTCCTGCTCACAGTGTTCAGCTAGATCCGTTCCTGCTATTTACATTCAGTGCAGTGCGTCCTGCTCACAGTGTTCAGCTACATCCGTTCCTGGTATTTACATTTAGTGCAGTGCGTCCTGCTCACAGTGTTCAGCTAGATCCGTTCCTGCTATTTACATTCAGTGCAGTGCGTCCTGCTCACAGTGTTCAGCTAGATCCGTTCCTGCTATTTACATTCAGTGCAGTGCGTCCTGCTCACAGTGTTCAGCTAGATCCGTTCCTGCTATTTACATTCAGTGCAGTGCGTCCTGCTCACAGTGTTCAGCTAGATCCGTTCCTGGTATTTACATTTAGTGCAGTGCGTCCTGCTCACAGTGTTCAGCTAGATCCGTTCCTGCTATTTACATTCAGTGCAGTGCGTCCTGCTCACAGTGTTCAGCTAGATCCGTTCCTGGTATTTACATTTAGTGCAGTGCGTCCTGCTCACAGTGTTCAGCTAGATCCGTTCCTGCTATTTACATTCAGTGCAGTGCGTCCTGCTCACAGTGTTCAGCTAGATCCGTTCCTGGTATTTACATTTAGTGCAGTGCGTTGTGCTCACAGTGTTCAGCTACATCCGTTCCTGCTATTTACATTCAGTGCAGTGCGTCCTGCTCACAGTGTTCAGCTAGATCCGTTCCTGCTATTTACATTCAGTGCAGTGCGTCCTGCTCACAGTGTTCAGCTAGATCCGTTCCTGCTATTTACATTCAGTGCAGTGCGTCCTGCTCACAGTGTTCAGCTAGATCCGTTCCTGGTATTTACATTTAGTGCAGTGCGTCCTGCTCACAGTGTTCAGCTACATCCGTTCCTGCTATTTACATTCAGTGCAGTGCGTCCTGCTCACAGTGTTCAGCTAGATCCGTTCCTGCTATATACATTTAGTGCAGTACGTCCTGCTCACAGTGTTCAGCTAGATCCGTTCCTGTTATCTTCCTACTGACAGGCAGGCTTGTCTGGTTACAGTATATAAAGCTACCTGAAGAAAATTACAGGTGTTCTTTTTGATCCTATTAGTACCACGGTCAGGCAGCTAGACTATTTACATTTAGTACAGTGTGTCCTGCTCACAGTGTTCAGCTAGATCCGTTCCTGTTATCTTCCTACTGACAGGCAGGCTTGTCTGGTTACAGTATATAAAGCTACCTGAAGAAAATTACAGGTGTTCTTTTTGATCCTATTAGTACCACGGTCAGGCAGCTAGACTATTTACATTTAGTACAGTGTGTCCTGCTCACAGTGTTCAGCTAGATCCGTTCCTGTTATCTTCCTACTGACAGGCAGGCTTGTCTGGTTACAGTATATAAAGCTACCTTAAGAAAATTACAGGTGTTCTTTTTGATCCTATTAGTACCACGGTCAGGCAGCTAGACTATTTACATTTAGTACAGTGCGTCCTGCTCACAGTGTTCAGCTAGATCCGTTCCTGTTATCTTCCTACTGACAGGCAGGCTTGTCTGGTTACAGTATATAAAGCTACCTTAAGAAAATTACAGGTGTTCTTTTTGATCCTATTAGTACCACGGTCAGGCAGCTAGACTATTTACATTTAGTACAGTGCGTCCTGCTCACAGTGTTCAGCTAGATCCGTTCTTGCTATTTACATTCAGTGCAGTGCGTCCTGCTCACAGTGTTCAGCTAGATCCGTTCCTGCTATTTACATTCAGTGCAGTGCGTCCTGCTCACAGTGTTCAGCTAGATCCGTTCCTGCTATTTACATTCAGTGCAGTGCGTCCTGCTCACAGTGTTCAGCTAGATCCGTTCCTGGTATTTACATTTAGTGCAGTGCGTCCTGCTCACAGTGTTCAGCTAGATCCGTTCCTGCTATTTACATTCAGTGCAGTGCGTCCTGCTCACAGTGTTCAGCTAGATCCGTTCCTGGTATTTACATTTAGTGCAGTGCGTCCTGCTCACAGTGTTCAGCTAGATCCGTTCCTGCTATTTACATTCAGTGCAGTGCGTCCTGCTCACAGTGTTCAGCTAGATCCGTTCCTGCTATTTACATTCAGTGCAGTGCGTCCTGCTCACAGTGTTCAGCTAGATCCGTTCCTGGTATTTACATTTAGTGCAGTGCGTCCTGCTCACAGTGTTCAGCTAGATCCGTTCCTGCTATTTACATTCAGTGCAGTGCGTCCTGCTCACAGTGTTCAGCTAGATCCGTTCCTGGTATTTACATTTAGTGCAGTGCGTCCTGCTCACAGTGTTCAGCTAGATCCGTTCCTGCTATTTACATTCAGTGCAGTGCGTCCTGCTCACAGTGTTCAGCTAGATCCGTTCCTGCTATATACATTTAGTGCAGTACGTCCTGCTCACAGTGTTCAGCTAGATCCGTTCCTGTTATCTTCCTACTGACAGGCAGGCTTGTCTGGTTACAGTATATAAAGCTACCTTAAGAAAATTACAGGTGTTCTATCCCAGCTTAGTGCAGCTACAGGCCATTAGTATGTCTGGAAGGCCAAGAAGGAGAGGCAGACAGTCACAAGCCAATAAGAGAGGGCAAGCAGGCTCTGTGTCTAGTGCTGGTCGTGGAGACGGTGCATCCTCATCAGCACGTGGCCATGGGACACGCTTGGCCTTTTTTTCGGCAGCTGGCCGTGTTGAGCCGCAACATGCGGAAGACTTGGTCGAGTGGATGACCAAGCCGTCCTCATCCTCCTCATCCTCTCTCACCCATGCCCAGGGTGCTTTGTCTGGCAAAGCAGCGGCCTCTTCCCTCAGCTCAATGTCATCAGTGACTCCTTCCCTAGCTCCACCATGTCCTCATGAGGATTCCCTCGAACTGTTTGACCACAGTGTTGGGTACATGCTCCAGGAGGATGCCCAGCGTTTGGAAGGCTCTGATGATGATACTGAGCTCAATGAAAGCAGTAACATGAGCACGGACAGAGGGGGTGCCCAAGAAGGACAGCAATCTGGCAGTCATGCTCCCCCTGCTGCAGCATACTGCCAGGTTTGCTCCAGTGATGAGGAGGGAGGGGATGATGAGGTCACTGACTCAACGTGGGTGCCTGATAGGAGAGAGGAGGAGGAGGTGGCACATCACCAACTAGGCAGGATGCCCTCCAGGGGCCAGCCTAAGGGCAGCACATTGACTGCATCACACCCCAAAGCTCCACATGTGCAGGGCGCTGCAGTCTCTGCGCGTTATTCAAAAAGTTCTTTGGTGTGGGCCTTTTTTGAGACGAGTGCATCAGATTGCACCGCTGCTATTTGCAACATATGTCTCAAGCGTATCTCGCGTGGCCAAAACATCTCCCGCTTGGGTACCACATGCTTGACCAGACATATGTTGACCTGCCATGCAGTTCGTTGGCAAGCGTATCTAAAAGACCCACACCAAAGAACAAAGACGATCTCTCCTTGCTCCTCATCAGCTGAGATTTCCAACCCCACTAGACCTTCAGTCCTCTCTGAGACCTGCAGTGAGAGGAATGAAGGTGTAGAATTAGGTGTGTCACAGCCAAGTACTTGTGGGCAATCTGCTTTTGGTACACCGACGTCAGATTGTACCAGGCAAATTTCCCTGCCCCAGCTGCTGCACCGCCGAAAGAAGTTTGCTCCCAGCCATCCACATGCCCAGCGGTTGAATGCTAGCTTGGCAAAATTGCTAGCACTTCAACTGCTGCCTTTTCAGTTGGTAGACTCTGCCCCCTTCCGTGAGTTTGTGGAATGTGCGGTTCCTCAGTGGCAGGTACCCAAACGCCACTTTTTCTCACGGAAGGCGATTCCGGCTCTCTACCGGCATGTGGAAGGCAATGTCCATGCCTCGCTGGACAGGGCGGTCAGCGGTAAGGTGCATATTACCGCTGACTCATGGTCCAGCAGGCATGGACAGGGACGTTACTTAAGTTTCACGGCGCATTGGGTGACTCTGCTGGCAGCTGGGAAGGATGCAGGACAAGGTGCAGTAGTGTTGGAGGTTGTTCCGCCACCACGCCTCCAAAATGCTGATTGTGACACACCTCTCTCCTCCACCCCCTCCTCTTCTTCTTCCTCCATGGCCTCTTCCTCGGAACCAGCGGTGCTCCGTAGGCGTTCAAGGGGCTACGCAAGTACGCAGGCCAAAAGATGCCATGCGGTGCTTGAGCTGGTGTGCTTGGGGGACAGGAGCCACACTGGGGCAGAGGTTCTGTCAGCTCTGCAGGGGCAGGTTCAGAGGTGGTTGACGCCACGCCAACTTAAGGCAGGAATGGTGGTTTGCGACAATGGCACCAACTTCCTCTCTGCCCTCCGACAGGGACAACTGACCCATGTGCCCTGTTTGGCTCACGTCCTTAACTTGGTGGTGCAGCGGTTCTTGGGCAGGTACCCGGGCTTACAGGATGTCCTGAGGCAGGCCAGGAAAGTCTCTGTGCATTTCCGCCGGTCATATAATGCCAGTGCTCGGCTGACGGACCTCCAAAAGGAGTTTAACCTGCCCAAGAACCGCCTAATCTGTGACATGCCCACCAGGTGGAACTCGACGTTGGCCATGCTGCAGCGGCTGCACACGCAGCAGAGGGCCATCAATGAGTACCTGTGCGACTATGGCACCAGGACAGGGTCAGGGGACCTTGGTTTTTTTTCCCCACGCCAGTGGGCCATGATCAGGGATGCATGCACTGTCCTGTCACCATTCGAGGAGGCCACGAGGATGGTGAGCACTGACAGTGCATGCATCAGTGACACTGTCTCCCTTGTCCACCTGTTGGAGCACACGCTGCGTGGAATAATGGACAGGGCACTTGAGGCAGAACAGAGGCAGGAAGAGGAGGACTTCCTTAGCTCTCAAGGCCCCCTTTATCCAGACAGTGTTCCTGCGTGCCCGCCGATCACACAGGAAGAGGACGAGGAGGAGGAGGAGGAGGAGGAGGAGGAAGATTGTGTCAGTATGGAGGTGGAGCCTGGCACTCAGCATCAGCAGTCTTTAAGGGATCAGTCCCAAGGAACACATGGACTTGTACATGGCTGGGAGGAGGTGGCTGCGGACGTTGTTGTCCTTAGTGACCCAGAGGACTCCGGACCGAATGCCTCAGCAAACCTACGCTGCATGGCCTCCCTGATCCTGCAAAGCCTGCGTAAGGATCCTCGTATTCGTGGTATCAAGGAGAAGGACCAATACTGGCTGGCAACCCTCCTTGATCCACGTTACAAGGGTAAGGTTGCGGACCTTATCTTGCCATCGCAGAGGGAGCAGAGGATGAAACATCTTCGGGAGGCCTTGCAGAAAGGTCTGTGCAACGCGTTCCCAGAGACTGGGAGGTTACAAACTCCTGTTTCTGGACAACGTGTTGCTGAGGCTTCGGTCAGTCAAAGAAGGAGCGGTGGAGAAGGTGGCCGTCTGACCGATGCGTTCAGACAATTTTTTGGTCCGCAGCCCCAAGGTATGATCGGTTCCAGCAACCATCGCCAGCGTCTGTTTTACATGGTGCAGGAATACCTAGGGGCAAGATCAGACTTGGACACCTTTCCCACCGAAAATCCTCTGGGTTACTGGGTCTTGAGGATGGATCACTGGCCAGAGCTTGCACAGTATGCAATTGAGCTACTGGCCTGTCCTGCATCCAGCGTTCTTTCGGAACGCACATTCAGTGCTGCTGGAGGCGTGGTAACCGATCACAGGGTGCGTCTGTCCACCGACTCGGTCGATCGGCTGACCTTCATAAAAATGAATCAGTCTTGGATCACCACCAGCTACCAAGCACCTGATGCAGATGTAACCGAATAATTTTTTTTGAAATCTCAGATCCCTTCAAAGACTGCCTATGCTGATGCTGAGTGACTATCCCTGAGTAATTATCCTCTTCCTCCTCAATCATCACGCTGATAGCTTGTAAGAACATTTTTGGTTCTGGGCGCCACCACCAGTGCCTAAGGCACAATTTTTCAGCCCCTGTTTAACAGGGGCGTGTAATTACAATTTTTGATGTAATACTTTGCAGCAGGGCTCGTTCCTGCATTCCAACTAGAGTGTCTGTGAGGGGTTGCAGTGTTGTGGCACCAGCACCAGTGCCTAAGACCCAATTTTTCAGCCCCTGTCTAACAGGGGCGTGTAATTACAATTTTTGATGCAATACTTTGCAGCAGGGCTTGTTCCTGCGTTTCAACTAGAGTGTCTGTGAGGGGTTGCAGTGTTGTGGCACCAGCACCAGTGCCTAAGACCCAATTTTTCTGCCCCTGTCTAACAGGGGCGTGTAATTACAATTTTTGATGCAATACTTTGCAGCAGGGCTCGTTCCTGCGTTCCAACTAGAGTGTCTGTGAGGGGTTGCAGTGTTGTGGCACCAGCACCAGTGCCTAAGGCCCAATTTTTCTGCCCCTGTCTAACAGGGGCGTGTAATTACAATTTTTGATGCAATACTTTGCAGCAGGGCTCGTTCCTGCGTTCCAACTAGAGTGTCTGTGAGGGGTTGCAGTGTTGTGGCACCAGCACCAGTGCCTAAGGCCTAATTTTTCAGCTCCTGTTCAACAGGGGCATGTAATTACAATTCTTGATCTAATATTTCACAGCAGGGCCCTGTGAGGGCTTACAGTGTTTTGGCCACAGCAACACCTAAGGCCCAAATTTCTGCTGAGTATATAGGGCAGGACCCTACTTTCAAACATCTAACTTACAAACGACTCCTACTTGCAAACGGAAGGAGACAACAGGAAGTGAGATGAAATCTACCCCTAAGGAAGGGAAATTCTCTCCTGTAAGAGTTAATATGGGAAAACAATTTCTCCTTTCCACTGATGCTTTCCAATCCTTGTTCCACAAAAAAACCCAAATTTTCAAAAAACATTTTTCATTGGGACAAAAAAGTGAGGTGAAATCTTCTGAAGAGGAGGAAAGACGCAAAACAAATGTCACAGGGGTGATAACCCTTCCCTATGTTTTCCAAAAAGCTTAGAAAAGATTTTTTGGCTGGAGCTAAACACATTAAAAATGTTCAAAATTACAAACAGATTCTACTTAACAACAAACCTACAGTCCCTGTCTTGTTTGCACCGCCTGAATACTGCTGTTCAGAGTATATAGGGACCTTTCCTTATTTTAATTTGGGTGCGGGGTTCCCCTTAATATCCATACAAGACCCAAAGGGCCTGGTAATGGACTGGGGGGTACCCATGCCGTTTGTCTCACTGATTTTCATCCATATTGCCATGACCCGACATGACATTAAACCCGCAAGCAGTTTTAAATGAGATTTTTTCCTTTAAAAATGACATTTGGTGCAGGGACTGTTCTAAACATGGGAAACACGCGTCACTTTACAGGCATACTATAGACACCCCCCAGGTACGATATTTAAAGGAATATTTCACTTTTTTTTTTTTACTTTAAGCATCATTAAAATCACTGCTCCCGAAAAAACGGCCGTTTTTAAAAGTTTTTTTTGCATTGATACATGTCCCCTGGGGTAGGACCCGGGTCCCCAAACCCTTTTTAGGACAATACCATGCAAATTAGCCTTTAAAATGAGCACTTTTGATTTCGAACGTTCGAGTCCCATAGACGTCAATGGGGTTCTAACGTTCGTGCGAACTTGCGGTCCGTTCGCGGGTTCTGGTGCGAACCGAACCGGGGGGTGTTCGGCTCATCCCTAGTGTCCACAAATAAAACCTTAACATGGGAGGGGTGGACCTCAACAACCAGTTGTTGTCCCCGTACCTAATTGCCAGACGCTGGTACAAAAAAGTGTCTGTATACTTATTTCAATTGGCTCTGCTGAATGCTCTGCATAGGTGACTGTTTCAAATGCTACCACACACTAGCGGAGTATTAGCAGAGGGTACAGCACTACACAGTCCTAGGGCACACTAACACAGGGCCTCGAAAGATGAGAAGGCCATCACATTTTGAAAGACCCTAATCTGCAACGTTCAGTTTATAAAATTTAAAAAAAAAGCACACAAAAACACAAAAAAATATAAAATATAAAATCCAAAAATAGTTGTGGTTTTATTTTTCTTCTCTCTCTCTATTGTTCTCTCTTTTATGTTCGCTCTCTACTATCTGCTCTATTGTTCGCTCACTATTGTTCTATATCTATTGTTCTCTCTCTGTTTTATTTTTACTATGTTTTATTGTATTTTCTTTGCAGGTATGGTATGTCTTACTGTTATACTCTAATGTTACTTTGTTTTATTGTTAACCATCATTTGCTTAGCAGGTACGCCATTCAGCTGCAGCACAGGTTCATTTATTCTGACAGCAACAGTGTTTGCTCCCATGATACGTAAAGCCATGACTCCAGCGCTGCCAGAGGTGATTTCACCACCACAGTTAAAAAAAATATATATATGCCGAAGCATGGGGGCAGGGGTGGAGGAGCGATTTGCTCCTAACATTAGGGGCGGATTGCCCCAATGCTTCGGCATATGTTTTTTAGGCACAGATTGTGTTAAAAAATGTTTTATTTTTACTATGATTTATTGTATTTGCTTTGCAGGTATGGTATGTCTTATGCCCCGTACACACGGTCGGACTTTGTTCGGACATTCCAAAAACAAAATCCTAGGATTTTTTCCGACGGATGTTGGCTCAAACTTGTCTTGCATACACACGGTCACACAAAGTTGTCAGAAAATCCGATCGTTTTAAACGCGGTGACGTAAAACACGTACGTCGGGACTATAAACGGGGCAGTGGCCAATAGCTTTCATCTCTTTATTTATTCTGAGCATGTGTGGCACTTTGTGCGTCGGATTTGTGTACACACGATTGGAATTTCCGACAACGGATTTTGTTGCCGGAAAATTTTATATCCTGCTCTCAAACTTTGTGTGTCGGAAAATCCGATGGAAAATGTGTGATGGAGCCTACACACGGTTGGAATTTCCGACAACAAGGTCCTATTACACATTTTCCGCCGGAAAATCCGACCGTGTGTACGGGGCATTACTGTTATACTGTAATGTTACTTTGTTTAATTTTTAACTATCATTTGCTTAGCAGGTACGCCATTCAGCTGCAGCACTGATTTATCCATCTTGACAGCAACAGCGTTTGCTCCCACAATACGTAAATCAGCGACTCCAGCGCTGTAGGAGGTGATATTACCACCACAGTTAACAAAAAAAAATGGTGCATATGTGCCCATCATTAGAAGTGGGTGGATGAAGTGCAGTATTCTAATGGTGGGCATACCCACCGCTCAATCTCTTTTTTTTGTTCAGCCCACAGGCTGCACAAAAAAAAGAACATTACAATGTATGCCCAACAAGGACCAGCAACATACTGGTATGTTGCTGGACTTTGAGTGGTTATACCAGAATGATGCCTGCAGGTTTAGGTATCATCTTGGTATCATTCTTTTCAGCCAGCAGTCGGCTTTCATGTAAAAGCAATCCTAATGGCTAATTAGCCTCTAGACTGCTTTTACAAGCAGTGAGAGGGAACGTCTCCCCCCACCATCCTCCATGGCTTTCTCGGGCTCTCCTGTCCCAACAGGGAACCCGAGAATGCAGCCGGTGGTTCCGCAAGCTGACCATAGAGCTGATCAGAGACCAGAATGCCACCAATCATCTCTATTGCCTAAGAAACCGAAAGCTACAAGCATTTCATGACTTAGATTTCGCCGAAAATAAACAGCGCCATTGGGAAATTAGGAAAGCATTTTATCAAAGCGATCTTGGTGTGGTCAGATGCTTTGAGGGCAGAGAAGAGATCTAGGGTCTAATAGACCCCAATTTTTTTATAAAAAGAGTACCTGTCACTAACTATTGCTATCATAGGGGATATTTACATTCCCTGAGATAACAATAATAATGAGTGTCGGTCTGGTGTCATATGTGAACAGCAATTGCACCATGCATTTGAGGTATCTGAGGTATTTGAGGCATTTAAGGTCAGATCGAGGACAGTCATTTTAGCAATAGACCTCCTCTGTAAACCTAAAGTGGTAACCTGTAAAGGCTTTTAAAGGCTTTTAAAAATGTATGTAGTTTGTCGCCGCTGCACGTTTGTGCACAATTTTAAAGCATGTCATGTTTGGTATCCATATATTCATCATAAGATCATCTTTTTTATTTAATCAAACATTTGGGCAATATAGTGTGTTTTAATGCATTAAAATGAAAAAAAAGTGAGTTTTTTCTAAAAAAATTGCATTTGAAAAATTGCTGCGCAAACACTGTGTGAAAAAAAAAATTGCAAAACCCACCATTTTAATTTGTAGGGCCTTTTCTTTAAAAAATATATAATGTTTGGGGGTTCAAAGTAATTTTCTTGCAAAAAAAAAAAAAAATAATATAAATATATATATATATATATATATATATATATATATATATATATATATATATATATATATATATATATTCATGTAAATAAAAAGTGTCAGAAAGGGCTTTGTCTTCAAGTGGTTAGAAGAGTGGGTGATGTGTGACATAAGCTTCTAAATGTTGTGCATAAACTGCCAAGACAGTTCAAAACCCCCCAAATGACCTCTTTTTGGAAAGTAGACACCCCAAGCTATTTGCTGATACTCATGTTGAGTCCATGGAATATTTTATATTTTACTACAAGTTGCGGGAAAATGACAATTTTTTTTTTTTGCACATGGCATCACTAAATGATATATTGCTCAAACATGCCATGCGCATATGTGAAATTACACCCCAAAATACATTCGGTTGCTTCTCCTGAGTATGGGGATACCACATGTGTGAGACTTTTTGGGAGCCTAGCCGTGTACAGGACCCCGAAAACCAAACACCGCCTTCAGGCTTTCTAAGGGTGTAAAATGGTGATTTCACTTCCTCACTACCTATCACAGTTTCGGAGGCCATGAAATGTCAAGATAGCACAACCCCCCCCCCCCAATGACCCCATTTGGAAAGAAGACAGTTCGAGCTATTTGCTGAGAGGCATTAGTATTTTGCAGATCTCACTTTTTGTCACAAAGTTTTGAAAATTGAAAACAAACAAATTATTTTCTTTCTTCATTTTCAAAAACAAATGAGAGCTTCAAAATACTCACCATGCCTCTGAGCAAATACCTTGAGGTGTATACTTTCCAAAATGGGGTCATTGGGGGGGGGGGGGGGTGCTATCTGGACATTTCATGGCCTCCAAAACTGTGATAGGTAGTGAGGAGTAAAATCACCATTTTACGCCCTTAGAAAGCCTGAAGGTGGTGATTGGTTTTCAGGGTCCTGTACATGGCTAGGCTCCCAAAAAGTCTCACACATGTGGTATCCTCATACTCAGGAGAAGCAGCAGAATGTATTTTGGGGTGTAATTGCACATATAACCATGGCAAGTTTAAGCAATATATAATTTAGTGACAACTTTGTGCGAAAAAAAGTTTGTCATTTTCCAGCAACTTGTGGAAAAATATCAAATATTCCATGGACTCAACATGCCTCTTAGCAAATAGCTTGGGGTGTCTACTTTCCAAAATGGAGTCATTTGGGGGGGCGGTTGTGCTATCTGGAGATGTTATAGCCTTCGAAACTGTGATAGGTAGTGAGGAGTGAAATCCAAAATTTACACCCTTATGCCTCGTACACACGGTCGGATTTTCCGACGGTAAATGCTCGATGGGAGCCTTTTGTCGGAAATTCCGACCGTGTGTAGGCTCCATCGGACAGTTTCCATCGGAATTTCCGTCGCACAAAATTTGAGATCTGGTTCTCAAATTTTCTGACAACAAAATCCATTTGCGTAAATTCTGATCGTGTGTAGACAATTCCGACGCACAAAGTGCCACGCATGCTCAGAATAAATTATGAGATGGAGATAGCACATTCGTCATGCTGCAATTTTTTAAATAGTTTAATGCAGCGCATTCTCTTCTTCTTTAGAATGCTAGAAGAATGAAGTTGTTTTGCTGCTCATATTCACTCAGAGTTCTCACAAACTGATTTCTTTATTATTTTTCGTGATCTCCTGAATATATTTTTTTTTCATCAGATCTCCAGAATAATTTTTTGTTTTTGTTTTTATAGTGATATTTTTGTTTTTTGTTTTTTAATCAAGATCTCCTGTTTTATTTTATTTATTTATTTTTTTAGTGATCTCCCTAATATTTTTTCTCATTTTGTGTGTCAAGTTACCACAACACCTTATCTTGTATTTTTTAATCTCAAGGAGGTTGTTTGGTGTTGGTGTCCCTTGTTAATTTGACATTGTATTTTGGAAATGTACCTGCCTACTCACAAACAAACCTTTTTGAAGTTAAACACATAGAAAAGTATTTCTTTTTAAAAAATATCCATTTATTATGGGTCATAACAAAATAAAGAGGAAGGCAACGCTGGAGAAACTGTTGAAGTTGGCAAAGCCTTTGTAGTCCAGGGCACACATCAATTATTTGCCCGCCAAAACTGGTGGCCTGAGGAGTCCATATAATAGTGAGCACAATCTGGTTCAGAACTCCAAGAGATTAGGAACAGCAACAGATGACATCTATGTCCCCAGGCTGTGGTCATACCACAGCCTGCATCTTTTGCCAGACCAGACTGAACCCAGGCCATCACTTTCTTGTCTTCCTTACACGCTTGCTTCCAGGCTGTGGCTCTCGTGTTGGAGGTGTGGCAGGAGGTGGAGGATGGTCCAACTCACACAGGTGGGTATTGGGTATGAGTTGACCCTTCAACCCCTTATTTAATGTGAGATAAATGATTTCCTCACACATGATGCATTGGCCCTCCTCCATGTCCTGCATTTTGCAGGCTGCCATGGAGGCAAAGGCCTCTTGAGGATTGAAGGGGGTTCTGAGGGCAGCATTAGCCTCCCTAATCAGCCTGAGCACTGCCTCCTCCACATTACTCCCCTTCCTGGCCCTTTTTTGTGGAAGGTGGAGGGGAGGGACCTGAGATTGTGTCAGGCTACTTGTCCCTGCCACCTCCTGGCTGCCACTAACCCCTGCCACCTCCTGGCTGCCACTAACCCCTGCCTTCTAGTGGCTGCCACATTCCACAGCCTCCTCCTGGATGCCACATGCCACAGCCTCCTCCTGGCTGAGGCTTTCCTGTGTAAGAAAAAGGGACATAGTTTTAGTATTTTGTTCATCACACACAATTTTCAGCTCATGACTGTTTCAAATTGAATGTTAACAAATAGAAAAGACTATCATTCTGACCCCAGTATTTTTCATTCTTGTCCCAAACCTCTTTGGCTACTACTGTCTATTAATATGTAAAACACTTTATTAAATCAGCAAGTAGTGATCAATAATAAAAACAAGAAATATTTTGAACTATGCTATACCTGGCTCAATCTGGGCTCCTCCACTTCTTCCTAGCTGGAAGGCCCAGGGTGGGTGTCCGAAGCCTCAGTTGGGGTGTAAGGAAGCGTGGAAGGTAGGGTTGAGAGGGATTCCCTGACTTCAGTCTGGTCTGCCAGAAAATGAAGTCTGTCATAGTACCACAGCCTGGGGACATAAATGTCATCTGCTGCTGCTCCTGATCTCATGGATTTCTGGACCTTAGTATGCTCACAACTATATGTGCTCCTCAGGCCACCAAATATTTTTTAAATAGTTGATGTCTGCCGTGGGGATCTGCAGCTTCACCAACTCCAGCAGTTTCTTCAGCGCTGTCTGCCTCTTTATTTTGTTATAATAATGTGGATATTTGACCTGCCACAGACAGGGCAGATCCCTGTATTTATCTACGAATATTGGGAGGAAGCTGTGGTCTTTGAACCCATACATTTTCTCTGCAAGACACAACACAAGGCCAACCCTAATGTCAGGCAAAACTATACTAATCTTGACCCAATATAGGCCTTGATCTATAAGCATTATAGGCCACTTGAAGGTACAAGCCTGTTTGACTCACCGCTAAGGGCCTGTGAGTCCACCTTCTCTGGTAAGGGCATCTTTTTGTCTTTTTCTATTGGTGTTGAAAATCCCCACATCCTTAAGGCTACCTTTCAACTTCCATATATGAAGCCGGCTTACATCTAAATGGCTGTGAGGTCCGCCTGAAGTATTGCTCCTCTATACCCCAGCAGAAGCCTTGGAGGGCGAAACGCGTCGGGTCTCTATGTTTATACCCCACCACTACTTACTGCGCTGTTTTTAGATCATTTTTTAACCATTTTTTACTTTCATTTGTACTCTGAACCGAGTTTTTACCGCCCCCGTCTGTAAATTTTTCGGAGTATATATCTGAATAAAGTGCCACTATGCCTTTTTGAATAATAAGGATTTACACCATGTGGAAGCCTTTTTCTTTCATTTATTCATTTACATACGGGATGGACCACTGAGGAAACGATCAACCGGCGATCGAAGCTGACCCGTGGATGTTCCTGTTTCCATACAAGCACATTATTTGAGGACCCCTGATGGGATTCTACACCAAGTCTTCTTACGGAGTACCATCCTACACCGCTTGACGGTACAAGCCTGTTTGACTCACCGCTAAGGGCCTGTGAGTCCACCTTCTCTGGTAAGGGCATCTTTTTGTCTTTTTCTATTGGTGTTGAAAATACCTACATAAGTGAAGGATTCATCCTTAAGGCTACCTTTCAACTTCCATATATGAAGCCGGCTTACATCTAAATGGCTGTGAGGTCCGCCTGAAGTATTGCTCCTCTTCATCAAATAGACTCATATTCTTTATACATTATATTTTTATTTGTTTACTTTTTTAGGACTTTGGACACTTCTCTTCTGAGCATTTTCACATATGGACAATATGTCCTTTATAGAGTTATACACCTAATATATTGGGACACTGCCTAATGTTTTTCTTTGAATACTGTTTGATTATGGTATTTTTGCATTGTTGTTTTCTGATTAACCCAGGGTTCGCTTTTTAACATTTCACCCTTTTACACACTCAAAGTATTTACCAATATTTACTTGTATATATCCCTCGGGATACTGTAACACTTTAGGGTTACACACTTGTAGTTGTTTCTCTTACAGAGACCACTATTTTTCACTTATTTTGTTTTTCATTAGCGCCACACTTGATTATTATTATAGGCCACTGATGCACCAAGTTAAAATTATACTTTCGTTATAATGATCGTCACTTACGATACTCCGTCCTCCACTCACAGATCGTACGTACGACGCACGCGTGTTACGCTTTATATACACTGCGCATGCGTGAAACTCCGCCCGCCCCTGACGTTTGTTCTAGTGTATTCCCCGCCCCTTCTCTTTCGGCATAGTGGGTAGAAAACATGGCAGATACACAGCAGGTGCATGCAGAGAAGAGCAGCAATGAGGAAAGCCCAGAGCCACGAATGTCCCGATCCCGGAGGAGATTGAAGGCCTCAAATATGTCCTTTGTAGAGATGGTGGAGATGGCGGACATCTTGAAGAGGGCCGACTATGACGGGAAGCATGGACCTTACCCCAATCCAAATGTGAGAAAGGCCAAGATCATGTCTAAAGTTGTGAAAAGTCTGCAGAAGAATTTTGGGGTACGGCGATCCAAGGATCAACTGAGGAAACGATGGTCCGACCTCAAATTGAGGGAGCATGATCAGTACAGAAAGATCCGGAAACTGCTTCTAAAAAGTAAGTATTTGTCGTGTGTTTCTATTTTAGTGT
This sequence comes from Lithobates clamitans, assembly GCA_037952925.1. Classification (NCBI taxonomy): domain Eukaryota; kingdom Metazoa; phylum Chordata; class Amphibia; order Anura; family Ranidae; genus Lithobates; species Lithobates clamitans. Next base: position 290,270 of record JBBGZY010000071.1, read on the forward strand.
TACTTGCATGCTGCTCCATGTGCTTTTCTTTCCTGTTGTACAGTTTAAAATGGCAACTTTCATGTACGTGGGCATAGTAATCGTTCGTAGGAAACATCGTTCCTTCGCCCACTAATACAATGTTTTTGGCAGATGCAGGTTAACTACATTTGGTCATGCCTATTTGTATTCAAAGAAGTTTATGACATTGTTGTCTAGATGGGTTTGTAACTAGAATGAAATGCAAACTTGATTCAGTGTAAGGAGAGGACACTCAGCAGCTGTTTACACATCTGGACGCAGGAGCACTAGTGTGGGACACCAGAACAAACTTTTTAGGGTGTCCCACACAGGTGCTCCAGTGGATACTAGGGGTGTCTCCATGTGTGAAACTTGTACAAAAAAGGTAAGTATTCCAGCTTTAGAAAGGAACTAAAAATATCTTCAGCTTGGAACTCTGCCAAAACAGACAATTGTACGACACTTCCAAGCAATGTTACATATTCCTATTTCTGCCCTCAAATATCTGTGTGCTAAGTGTACCTTTTTTTTATTCACATAGGGGAGAAAAGACTCTGGACATCTGAGGACACCAGGGACCCCCCACCTCCTAAAGAAGGGGAAGTCACCAAAACACAAGCAGAGGATGTGGAGGAAGGAGAGGTTTATGAAGTGGGCAAAATTGTCACAACAGGTGAGTGTCTGAGACCACAGCTTCAGGTAATAGATGGATGCCTGCATATTTATAATACATGGTGTGTTTTTTTCTTTTAGGTGATGTGGATGTTGTGGAAGAAGAATCTCATTTCACAAGTGAAAGTGCCCATATCCTCATCAGGGAGATAATGGGGTGCAATTGTGATTTAGAAAATATAAAGGAAAACATCAATGATGTTAAAAAAAAAATGAAGAACATCATTGATGTTTTAGGCAGAATATAAAAAACAACACAATTGTACCGTTTTATTGTGTATTTTTGAATTTTACAAAAAGTTTTAAAGTATTTTAAAAGCCAAATTTTGAAGATGCACACAGTATGTAAACATGTGCTATCTGCCATCACGAGATATCAATGTACGCGTTTTGTGGGTGCAACCCCTTCCTCCCAACTCAATTAGGTGAGAGGAAGGGGTTGCACCCCCAAAACACGTCCACTGATCCCCCATGATGGGAGCTAGCACATGTTGACATTAGGCATGGGATCAGGAGGGAAATCCCCAGTTTGAATCCCAATTTGTGTGCATCTTCAAAATTTGGCTTTTACAGGGGTGACATCTGATGAAGGCAACATCAACACAGTTTGGACATAGTAATGTCTCATATTGCCTTCAACTTATCAAAGTCGAACTTTGTAGGTTCCTGAGTTGTGTATGTTTTGAAACATGCCTGTTTAACAAAAAAAAGTGACAAAAAAAATTTAAACACCAAAGATGTTGGTTTGTTCAAAAACCCTTTTCTAAACGCACATGTGAATGTGCTTTGAGTAAAATGTTTTCTACTCAACAATATGTGGCTTCTTCTTTCAATGCTCAATAGCAGTTTTTGGAGTAAGTTGGTGTTTACAGTGACAATAGGGGTAATCCACTTTGCACTACAAGTGCACTTTCAGTGTATTTACAAGTGCACTTTCGCAGTGTACTTGTATTGCAAAGTGGATTTGCCTTTAGTAAATAACACCCGCAGCGGTTTATATATTGCCACAATCAGCCCATTTTCGTGAATCCACAAATCTCATTCATGGTGCTGAAAATGATGAATATTTTTATCATTAATGCTTTACAGACATTAGCAATAAAAACAAAGTGTGTGTGTAGCAGACCCATAACATAATATTTCGCTGAAGAAGAGATTGTCACCTCATGTATCAAATAAATTACATTTGCACTATTGAAGAAAAAGGCCAAAAAAAAAAGCCCATTGGAGAACCTAGGAGACCGCTAAAAGAAACCCAAGCAGTAAATCAAATGAAATATTAGTTCTGTTTCAAAAAGATATTTATTTAAAAAATGCCTCAGACATTTGGTGGCATATCAATGGCCCCCCTACCAGCAAAGTACGCTAGATACTTTTGGTGAACTTCACAGGTGCTTTGGGGGGGGGCAAACCAGGATGGCCAGCTTCAAGAGCCGTCATTGTTGGATCCAGTAAGAATCCGGCCTCAGGCCCAACTGAGGCCACATAGTTTGCTGCATGTTTGCCCAAAAAGTTATGTAAAATGCAGCAGGCAAGAATTATGTGATTAAGTTTATATTCCGCCATGTTAATTGCAGTGAGGAATAGGTGGAACTGGCTGGCCATTATCCCAAAAGCATTCTCCACCACTCTTCTGGCTCTGGCCAGCCGGTAATTAAAAACCTTCTGCTCCGGGGTGAGGGTCCTCATCGGGAATGGCCATATCAGGTGTTCACCCAGACCAAATGCTTCATCAGCAACAAACACAAAAGGGAGTCCTTCCATGTTCTCTTCTGGTGGTGGCAATCCCAAGCCACCACAATGCAGATGCCTGTAGAACTCGGTCTGGGCGATGACTCCACCATTCGACATCCGGCCATTCTTCCGCACGTCCACATAGAGGAACTCATATGTTGCCGACACCACCGCCAAGATCACAATACTGCTAAACCCCTTGTAATTATAATATTATGACCCTGAGTTGGGGGGGTGGGACTATGTGGACGTGTTTCCCATCAATTTCCCATCAATTGCCCCTCCACAGTTGGGAAAGTCGCAACGATCAGCAAAGTGGGATGCCACAGTCTGCCATTCCTGTGGCCTTGAAGGAAACTGTGGAGTCAAACAAGAAAAAAATGTGCACATAAACATTGCAAGCAGATTAGACACAAACATTCTTGGCCAACATCAGTATTAACATTTATTTAAAGGAGTATTTAAAGACAAAAGTATAAGGTCTACTTATCAGATTCTTCCCCCCTCTGATGGCCCATTGTAAAATTTTTAGGGCGGGGGGATGTTTTGGACAGGTAACCCTCTCCAATTTATTGAGAGCTGAATGCATAAATAATGTGTTTTACTTTGGCCAGCCCCTCCTTACTTACACTATTAGCAGACCACTGGACAGGTAAGAAGTGCAATAATACAAAAATAGAAATACATACTGTCTTAATTGAAGCATTTTTACATTCTGTAATTACCTATCAAGATAACAGGAGAAAAAAAAATTAAACAGTACCATTTGAAAGTATTCAGGCAGACCCTTTCACTACATGCTTTGGAGAATTCATACATAAAAAAGATGAAGGTATAGTGTGTATGGGTTGGGCAAAGTCAGCAGATAGAGGACTGGTATCGGTTGACTTAGCGGTTGGGGGAGGGAGGGTTCCAAATGATTTTGGGACCCAAAAAAAAGTCTCTGGCACTCTGCATGAATTTAAGCACACAAATAATATTTTTACACATTTTAGGGGGTGTTTAGGGTAAAGCACTACTATGGAGCTGACAAAATACATTGTTAAGTGACTAGGATAGGTGTGTATGGGCCCAGGATAGCATGCTAGGGAGGTTTGTGAAGGCAAATATGCATGAAGGACAAAAAAACTTCCAGCATGCATGAGGACAAAGAGGACATTCACAGCATATTACAATCATGGTAATTAGGGAATGTTGAAAGAAATACAATACATTAGCAAACATTAAATACATAGAATGTGATGTTAAAGGAGAAACTACCTTAATATAGTCCTTCTGCAGGACTTGAATGATGGCAGAACAGGTCTCTGGAATAATGATCCCCAGAGCCTGGGGGGAGATGCCTGTCGAGAACTTGATGTCCTGCAGACTTCTCGCCAAGTACCTCAATGTGGTGACTAGCCTCTGCTCGGGAGTGATGGCTTGCAGCATGCAGGTGTCCTGCTTCATAATATAAGGGGACAGCAAAGCCAACAAACAGTGAAAAACGGGGTCTGTCATCCAGAGATAATTTGTCAAGACAAGGTTTACCCGTTGGTGGCGCTATCGGTCTCTTGGATCGCAGTACCAGTGTCCCCCAGCGGGTGTCTTCCAACACCTAGGACCTGTAGTAGGAGGACTCACCTACTGGTGGCACTGTTGCATCCTTGGACCGTAGTACCGGTGTCCACCAGCGGGTGTACTCCGGCAGTGTGGAGCAGACAGCACCCTCTGCGCTCAGGTGTAACATGAGGTCAATTACTGCAGCCTTATAAATACCCAGCAAGCGCTCACATGCTTGCCTTGGTATCTCTCTCCCTGTGCCCTGATCTTGCTGCCTGTATCTTGTCCTTGTGCCTGCATCTGTCCTGACCTGATCCAATCCCTATCCTGAGCCCATCCTGTTCTCGTCCCTCCGGTTTCCTGGTTTCCCTGTATCCCTGCCCTGCAGCCTATCCATTCATCCTCTTCCTGTCCTTTTGCTTCCCCGTCCTTTCCCATCTGACTGACCTCCTTGTGTATGACCTCGGCCCGGCTTTTGTTACGATTACGGTATTTCCCATCCATTTGTATATACCATTTGTTTGTGGGTCTGTGGTTGGTTTGCACTGTATATATTTCACTTATTTGTCACCCATTTAATAATAAACACCCTTATTTTTCACTTACATGTGTTTCTGGTTTCCTCTGTGCAGTCCACACAGTCTGGTCTACTAAATTCCTTGACATAATTCCTGAAATCATCAGGATTATTATCCTGGATCTCCCGCAACAAAGGCATATGAGAGAATTGGTCATGCTGGAGCAACCAATTTTTTGCCCATGAACGCCTCCTCATTCATGGACTGGACTTGGGTCAAAGTAAGAACCTCAACACCAAACCCCTGCACAGCACGAACTCTACGATGAGTACATACCAGTAACATGGCTTCAAAACGGTCGGCTTTTCAGAACGAACTAACAGAAAGCACTGAAAAACAGCAAGGCCTGAGAAGAGCGAGCTGAAAATCAGAAACAAGCGGACAAGAACGCACTGAGAATCAAATACGTACTATAATAATAATACGCACTGACAAACAAATGCGAGCTGACTACACGCACTGAAGAACAGATACGAACCCACAAGCACAAACTGAAGAGCAGTAACGATCGGAAAAGCACGAGTCTGAAAAGCGTGAATCGTCTCCCACCAAACTTCTACTAACACGAGATAAACATGAGATTAGCAGAAGGAGCCCAAAGGGAGGCGCACTGGCTATTGAACTCCACTTTTCTAGTCTTGTTGTACGTCACCGCGTTCTTGATGTTCGGAATTTACGACCAACTTTGTGTGACCGTGTGTATGCAAGACAAGTTTGAGCCAACATTCGTCGGAAAAAAATATGGATTTTGTTGTCGGAATGTGCGATCGTGTGTACGAGGCATTAGAAATCCTGAAGGCGGTGATTGGTTTTCGGGGTCCTGTATGCGGCTAGGCTCCCAAAAAGTCTCACGCATGTGGTATCCCCATATTCAAGAGAAGCAGCAGAATGTATTTTGGAGTGTAATTCCACATATAACCATGGCATGTATGAGCAATATATCATTTAGTGACAACTTTGAGTAATTTTTTTTGTCATTTTTCAATCACTTGTGACAAAAAAATTAAATATTCAATGGGCTCAACATGCCTCTCAGCAATTTCCTTGAGGTGTCTACTTTCCAAAATGGAGCCATTTGGAGGGGGGGGGTATATACCACCCTGCCATTTTAGCACCTCAAGAAATGAGGTAGGCAGTTATAAACTAAAAGCTGTGTAAATTCCAGAAAATGTACCATAGTTTGATAGTTTGTAGACGCTATAACTTTTGCGCAAACCAATAAATATAAAGCCTTGCGTTTTTTACTGCCTGTTTCCTACTGTGCATGTGCGAGTCGTGCGGTGCTTTGTGAATGGACTGCTGTCTTCTGGGACACACACATGTCCCAGAAGACATGGGGGGGCTCGCTAAAGAAGAAGATATGACGTCCTGCGCCGCGGACCGGATGGATCGGAAGTACAGTCTGTACTTCATAAAAAGGTAAGTTAGAAACAAAAAAAATGTTTAAACTAGCCAAAAACAAGGGGTAGAGAGGTAGTCTTTCATTTAAGACCGTGATATAAATGAGAAGTTGCGCTGACCCCAAAAACAAATGTGAACAAGAGATGAATAGCTGCTAGCACACAAACAAACCAAGTCCCATCAAATATATAAAAAATACGTGCAGCGCTAAAAAATAGGTGTATCAAACATAAATTAATAAATAAATCGGTGACTTAAAACCAAATATGAGATAATATTAATCAACACGATAAACACTGGTGAGGTGTATACAAATGTCCAAAAGAAATGTGTTGAGTATGGGTATGTCCAGAAGCAATAGGTTAAGCTCCACAGACTAAGGTCAAAAGACTGGAGTCAATGCATATAAGTAGAAGGAGTCTTCTCAAACAGAGGGGGTGCTTGGACACATGATGTTGACTGGAGACTGGAAAACACATCAATCACAGGCAGCACGACATAAACATCTAGAGTAAGGTACTCTTACCAGATCGAGTGGGACGTATCAGCCCTATAGCCGTACGTCTATCAGAGTTTGTGGAGGTAGCCTCCCCAAAGATTCTCCCTTCGGTCACGATCTCCGATCGGCAAGGTTATCACTTGGGTCACGGTCACCGATAGCCAGGACAGTCAACGGTGGCGGTGGACAGCTCACTCGCACGCTCTCCGGTTCCAGGCAGGTTCAAAGAGACCAATCATGGATGAAGTCATGGAGAAAAAAGAAAGAAGGGGGTGTATGTCGTAATTTGTGTGATTAGTTTATGGATGTCTATCCAAAATGGATTGATGATCGGGCAATCCCACCAAATGTGCAATAGTGTACCTTGTGCTGAGTTACATCTCCAGCATATCGGGGGGAGACTAGGATGAAATTTGTGGATCTTGTCAGGTGTCCTGTACCATCTTGAAAATATCTTGTATCTGTTTTCTTGGGGAAACATTGATGGAACCTTTGTGGATATGGCTATATATGCGCTCCCACTATTCCCCCGTCAAGTCTATATGTAGGTCAGACTCCCATTGTCGGACAAGTTTGTCATCTTTATTGATGTTGGTTGAGAAAAGGAGCGCATAGACAGTCGAGATAAGGTGTCTGTGGGGAGTTTCGCTAATGCAAAGGAGTTCGAAAGGCGAGTAGTCTCTATGCCAGGACGTTTTGCGTTTGGGGCCGTGGAAAAAGTGCTGAAGTTGGAGAAATTTAACGAAAGGAATGTTGTAATCGGGGAATTAGAGGACAGGGCTTGGTGCGAAAGAAGTTCAGTATTTAGGAAGAATTGTTGAGGTCTCAGGTGGATTCTATGTGGTGTTTCCGTTGGGTTGAGTAGTGTCAGGCCTGGCGGGAACTCAGGGTTGTTGTCTAGAGGAGTCATGGGTCCGGATGTGGGCTGGAAATTCAGTTTCCTTCAAGTTGTCCTGAAGGTGTTTAGGGTGGCATTAATCAGTGGGTGTGAGGTAAGTTCTTTAGGGACATGAGCATGGTTAATCCAGGGAAAGTGAGGTAGTGGGGTCTGCGTAAAAGCATTTTCCAGATTAATCCAATCTTTACTTTGACCATGTACATGCCAATCTACTAATCTGGTTAGGTGACACGCCCAGTGATATTTTTGGATGTCTGGATGGCCTAAACCCCCTAGTAGTTTGGGGAGTATCAGTCTTTCCCAACTAAGTCTAGGCGCTTTGGAGGACCAGATGAGGTTCCTTCAAAATTTGTTTGTACGATGAAAAGAAGGAGGAGGGGAGCGCTATGGGTATGGCTTGAAAGAGATAGAGAAGTCTGGGTAACACGTTCATTTTTAGGATGGCAGTTCTACCGAACCATGAGAAAGGTCCAGCATGCCATTTGTGGAGGTCTCCTTGGATGGTTTGGAGAACGGGTTGGAAGTTTTGCGCATATAGGTCAGTCAGTCTGGTAGGGATCTTGATGCCCAAGTAGGTGATGGCATGATGTTCCCAGCAAAAAGGGAAATTATTTTTGCATTGTGTAATGAGCAAAGTCGGGATGGTGACGTTCAGGGCTTTTGATTTTGAGAAATGTACTTGTAGGTTGGAGAGTGTTTTGAAAAGCGAGAAGTCTTTAAGGAGGTTGGGGATGGTAGTTACAGGGTCTGTTAGAAAAAGTAGGATATCATCCGTGTAGGCTGCTAATTTATATTTTTTATTTTTGATCTCGACTCCTTTGATACCTGGATTGTCTCTCAACTTACGGAGGCGAGGTTCTAAGGTAAGTATGAAAATTAACGGGGATAAAGGGAATCCCTGGCGAGTGCCATTGGAGATGGAGAAGGCATTCGACAGGCGACCGTTAACCCTAATTTTGGCCGTGGGGAACGTGTAAAGAGTAAGGATCATCTGAAGTAGGTGAGGTGGTATGTCCATTGTGCGTAAGGATGCCTCCATATAATCCCAGGCCACCCTGTCTTGGGAGTAAAGGAAGGATGCAGTTTGCCAGAACCTTGGCATAAAGCTTTACGTCCACATTAAGGAGTGATATGGGACGATAGTTTAAAACCATTGTGCTGTCTTTATCTGGTTTTGGGATAAGGGTGATGTGGGCCTCCAGGATGTCTTTTGTTGCTGCACTGGAGGGAGACAAGTTATGGAAGGCCTGAATGAGTCGGGGAATGAGAGTGTCGGGGAAGTCTTTATAATAGCTGACGGTCAGTCTGTCTGGGCCCGGGCTCTTTCCTGTCTTTAGTTGCTTCAGTGCTATCAAGGTCTCTTCTACTGAGAGTGGGAGATCTAGACCAGTCGATCCTTCAATAGTGAGAGGGGATGGGGAGTATTGTTGTAGGAATTCCTGTATTGCTGCCAACCTGTCATTAGGGGTAGTTGTCAATTGCGGGGTAGGGAGATTGTACAGTTCCGAGAAGTATCTAACAAATTGGTCCGCAATGTCTTCTGGCGCAGCTAGGGTGTTACCCTTGGGGTCTTTGATCATGTGAATTGTGTGTGTTGCTTTCTTGACCTGTAGGGCTCTGGCTAGCATTCTCCCAGATTTGTACGATCTATCCCGTCATTGTGTCCACTATTGTACCTTGTGGGTGAGTGCCCATTATTCGATCTGGATATATGAGGAAACTAGAGATGTGAGCCGAACGCCAGGACGCATCCTGGAGTGAGTGGAGCCGGAAAGTCGCCGTGACATCTTCCTGTATAGGTCATGAGGCGGGCCGCAGGGTGTTGTGGGGACCGTAGTTCCCGCTCCTAATTCCTCGATCTCCGTTGTGCTCTAAGGTATACATCAGTCACAGCGGTACAGAGGGCAAGATAGACTGGGATGAAGACAAGCAGCTGAATTAGCACCATTATCCATAAGGCAACCATAGTGTGAGCGGTGGATAAAGAAAGTCAGTGAAAACCAAAGTTAATGTAAATTCATTAAAGCCGAACGCGGCAGAACTTTTTCTATTGTAAGCACTCTGTCGCTGAGTGCATGAATGTCCAGGCGGAGATCCGCAATAGCGGCGGAGAGGGTATCCTTTATATCTGCAGCGATCGTCCACAGTTCGTGAATGTTAAGATGTGGGTGAGGGTGACTCTCTATATCTTCCCTACCTGAGGGGGATTATTGGCGGGGTCGCACTCGGCGTTCCAGTCAGTGAGGGAGCTGTTGCCAGTGTATTGTTGTGGTGGGAGGACGCCATGTTCCCTCGGCTTGAGCGGAACATCTTGGGAATCTTGTGGCCAATACCTCCGGGTTGTTCTCGAGGGGAGCGGGAATGGGAGGCAGAGGAGTTCCGAGAGGCAGTCCCCATCTAATTGTCGGTGTAAGCAAAGTTTTTACCTCCGTTAGGCAGATGAGAAAGCTTGTGGCAGCGGGAGCTTTAGATTCAAGCAACTTTCTCCATGCCAGGTCAGGCCATGCCCCTCTATGACATTTTTTATTATTCATTTTTTTTTACTAGTAATGGCGGTGATCTGCGATTTTTATTGGGACTGCAACATTACGGCGGACAGATCGGACACTTTTGACACTTTTTTGGGACCATTGACATTTCATATATAAATGCACTGATTACTGTATAAATGTCACTGGCAGGGAAGGGGTTAACACTAGGTGTGACAGTTAGCATTCCCAGCATTCCAGGAATGTAACTGTTTTTTGAAATTGTTAAATCAATGAGTTTATTTCCACTTTATGATTTACTGCTATTTGGGAGCTCTGAGCTTCAGCAAAATGGCAGCTTCCAGCAAGAAGCAAGTTCTTATGGGTAAAGTTGCACTTTAAATAGCTGCTCAACAAGGAAGGTAACTCCACACATCCTGGAAAGCAGCTAAAAGACTGTTACAAATGCTAAATAAGCGGTGATCCCTCATACAACTAGCCACATAATTACAATTTTTGGGTAACCAAGACCTAGCCTTAAACTATACATAAACAATACCCCATAGTAAAAAATATTAAATAATATCAAAACATTTAATCTAAATACATTCTATTTCTTACTGTCAGCATCCTTAATAAACTATTTTAAAAAAATACAAGTATTTTTTTTTATATCATAAAAATGTCCCTGCATATATGATTATCCTATTAGAATCACTAAACATAAAATTTAAAAAAACGCTGTAAAAAATTAATGATTAATAACATACTCCTATTAACTCTGTACTGTAGGTCCACAGATAAACCATGACAATATTTCCAAAAAAATATTATTATAACAAAAAAACTATTTAAATGATTTTATCAAACAATCTTGAAAGAAATAATAAACACTAATGAAACACCTCAACATTAATTATTAATTAATAATGTCTTAATTTACATAGCAACTAAGATGAATGCTACAGCATTTATACCACAAAAGGCTTATGCCTCATCCTTGGGTACTAGACATGAAATCTAAGGCTCCTTCCAAAATTGTTAAAGTGGTTGGCTTGTACACAGGGTTATAGATCCAGAATACTGATCATTTACTACTCGGTGACCTTCCAGCCGATGTGCTTGGATTGAGTGCTGTGTGGTGAAGTGGAGTCTAGCAATCAGGGTAGCCTAGACATGATCTGCAAGACCATGACTGACAACAAGTATGCTAGTCAACCTATAACATACATTGATTTTACAATATTCAGGTTGCTGGTACAGGTTTACACAATTCATGTGTATACTTGCTCCTCTACAAGTTGTTTTGTAAAGTCCTTCTGTGTTAAATATTTTTTTTTTCATCTGCCATTTTTACTGTATTATAATTACATAGGAAATATGCAAATCTGGCCATAAAACCATGCTAATAACACAGCACCTCTGGTAAGGTAGGTTATGTTATAATACCTATTTGATTACTTTTAGAAAAAAGACAAAGACAGGACCTTGTGACCTTTTAAGGGCAGGGCTTATGACATCAGAGGGTCTATGCATACCACTTCCTGAATTATAAATTCCATCCCTTATTGGTTTGTACTTGCTATTACTTTAAAAAAATGAATTGGAACAAAAACCCTCAAATGCTGCCCAGTTTTTCAATGTGTTTTTCTTTTTACTTTGATTTCTTTCTAGAATATTTACTTTTTCTTTGCACATGAGGCCCCATCTGTTTTTATAATTGTCAAAAAAATGTAAACAGAGTTAAAAGATTAAAAAAAAACTTAAAAGGCTTAACTTTCACATAGTTATGGATATCGCACATGTTTCTTTTTTAATCAATGGAATCAACATTGACACTTCAACAGAACATCAAAGAAAGTGAATTGGTGCACATGCACATTTTCCTGTTCAGTTTTCCTGTTAAATTTTCTTCTTTGCATTGCCTTTCTTGTCTTCCAGCTTTTTAATATATACTGATTATTTGTCTCTGAAGATTAAAGGGTGACAACTAAAGGGTTACAACTACTTGATTACTATCATCAGATGGAGAAAATATCATCTAGAACTTTTTTAAAGCAGGCAGATGAACAAAAGCCATTTTAAAATGACTAATGTATCAAACCACTTTTATGCCTTGTAGTTTTCATTTAGCCAAACTACCAATGTCCAAATACTAACAAATAAAAGTATTGTTCTGTTATATTAAGATACTGGACAAGACAACTTTCTGGACTGCAGTTCGTACCATTTCCCAAAAATTCACTGACTTCCAAATCCCAAATGACCCGGCATTTTTTCTACTCCACATTTCTTCCATACCAATCAAAACCTATAAGAAATCTCTACTGAGACACTTAACAAATGCGGCCAAATCCTGTATTCCCATGTTGTGGAAATAGCAATCCCCACCAACCACAGCAATGTGGCTGAGAAAAGTAGAAGACATAAATAAAATGGAAGACTTGATAATGACAGCTCAAGATAGACAGGAAACCTATCGGAAAACATGGACTCATTGAAATATATTCAAGCATTCAGAAGAGGGTAAATCTCTCCTTAGGAGCTAAAACTCTACCATTTCATACTGATCGACAACCTACAGTAATCATCGTAAACAGAGATTCACGTATCTGAACGCCTAATACCCCCCCCCTTGTCTTACCCCCCCCCCTCGTTTCTTCTCCTTACTTCTTTTCCCCCCTATCTCTCCTTTTTTTTTTTTTCTGGTGGCTGCCTCCTGACTAGGGTATTTATGCTCTCATATCATACTAGGATTCTAACTCATAGAAATAAAGATACCCATATACATATATATTTAAAGATATGATAATGCTACATGCCTTGATGTATTACATGCACTACTATAATGCAATGTCGGGAGGCTGCGACCCCCCTTTTGTTATATACCACTTTGGTATGTTGTGGGCTCTGCCCCTCTCTTTTCTATTGAAAACTAATAAAATATATATTTGAAAAAAAAAAAATACTGGACAAGTGTATTTAACCACTTCAATACAAGGCATTTACATACCCTTCCTGCCCAGACCAATGTTCAGCGCTCTCACACTTTGAATAGCAATTACTCAGTCATGCAACACTGTACCCAAACCAAATTTTTATCATTTTTTTTTCATACAAATAGAGCTTCCTTTTGGTGGTATTTAATCACCATTTAGTTTTTTAGTTTTTGCGACATAAGTGAAAAAACAGCGATCATTTTGAAAAAAAAAACTTTTTTTAGTTTCTATGATAACATTTTGCAAATAAGTCATTTTTGTTCATAAATTTGGGCCAAAATGTATACTGCTACATCTCTTTGGTAAAATAACCCAAGTTAGTGGATGTTATTTAGTCTCTGTGAAAGTTATAGAGTCTAGAAGCTATGGCGCAAATCATTGAAAATTGATCACACCTGATGTACTGATGGCCTCATTTCTTGAGGCCCTGAAATGTCAGCAAAGTACAAATACCCCCCCCCCCAAATGACCCATTTTTGAAAAGTAGACAGTCAAAGGTATTTAGTAAGAGGCATGGTGAGTTTTTTTTGTAATTGAAGTTGTAATTTTTTCACAATTCTTGGGAAAATTAAGATTTTTTTTCACAAAATTGCCATAACAAGTTATTACGTTGGGGTGTTTGCTTTCCAAAATGGGGTCATTTTGTGGGTAAGTCTATTGTCCTGTGCTCCAGGGCCTTCAAAAATGTAATAGGTCGTTAGGAAATTAGAGGTGTAATTTATGCTCCTAGAACCCCTGATGGTGCTCCCTGCATGTTGGACCTCTCTGTGTGGCCAGGCTGTGTAAAAGTCACACACATGTGATATCGCCATACTCGGGAGGAGTAGCAGAATGTATTTTGGGGTGTAATTTGAAGTATGCATATGCTGTGTGTCACTCAGCATCAGCATACACAGTCTTTGAAGGGATCTGAGATTTAAAAAAAAAATATTCGGTTACATCAGCATCAGGTGCTTGGTAGCTGGTGGTGATCCAAGACTGATTCATTTTTATGAAGGTCAGTCGATCGACCGAGTGGGCAGACGCACCCTGTGATCGGTTACAAAGCCTCCGGTTGCACTGAATGTGCGTTCCGAAAGAACGCTGGATGCAGGACAGGCCAGTAGCTCAATTGCATACTGTGCAAGCTCTTGGCAGTGATCCATCCTCAAGACCCAGTAACCCAGAGGATTTTCGGTGGGAAAGGTGTCCAAGTCAGATCTTGCCCCTAGGTATTCCTGCACCATGTAAAACAGACGCTGGTGATGGTTGCTGGAACCGATCATACCTTGGGGCTGAGGACTAAAAAATTGTCTGAACGCATCGGTCAGATGGCCACCTTCTCCACCGCTCCTTCTTTGACTGACCGAAGCCTCAGCAACACGTTGTCCAGAAACAGGAGTTTGTAACCTCCCAGTCTCTGGGAACGCATTGCACAGACCTTTCTGCAAGGCCTCCTGAAGATGTTTCATTCTCTGCTCCCTCTGCAATGGCAAGATATGGTCCACAACCTTACCCTTGTAACGTGGATCAAGGAGGGTTGCCAGCCAGTATTGGTCCTTCTCCTTGATACCACAAATACGAGGATCCTTACGCAGGCTTTGCAGGATCAGGGAGGCCATGCAGCGTAGGTTTGCTGAGGCATTCGGTCCGGAGTCCGCTGGGTCACTAAGGATGACATGGTCCGCAGCCACCTCCTCCCAGCCACGTACAAGTCCATGTGTTTCTTGGGACTGATCCCTTAAAGACTGCTGCTGATGCTGAGTGCCAGGCTCCACCTCCATACTGACACAATCCTCCTCCTCCTCGTCCTCTTCCTGTGTGATCGGCGGGCATGCAGGAACACTGTCTGGATAAAGGGGGCCTTGAGAGCTAAGAAAGTCCTCCTCTTCCTGCCTCTGTTCTGGCTCAAGTGCCCTGTCCATTATTCCACGCAGCGTGTGCTCCAACAGGTGGACAAGGGGGACAGTGTCACTGATGCATGCACTGTCACTGCTCACCATCCTCGTGGCCTCCTCAAATGGTGACAGGACAGTGCATGCATCCCTGATCATGGCCCACTGGTGTGGGGGAAAAAAACCAAGCTCCCCTGACCCTGTCCTGGTGCCATAGTCGCACAGGTACTCATTGATGGCCCTCTGCTGTGTGTGCAGCCGCTGCAGCATGGCAAATGTTGAGTTCCACCTGGTGGGCATGTCACAGATTAGGCGGTTCTTGGGCAGGTTAAACTCCTTTTGGAGGTCTCCCAGCCGAGCATATGACCAGCGGAAATGCACACAGACTTTCCAGGCCTGCCTCAGGACATCCTGTAAGCCTGGGTACCTGCCCAAGAACCGCTGCACCACCAAGTTAAGGACGTGAGCCAAACAGGCCACATGGGTCATTTGTCCCTGTCGGAGGGCAGAGAGGAGGTTGGTGCCATTGTCGCAAACCACCATTCCTGCCTTAAGTTGGCGTGGCATCAACCACCTCTGAACCTGCCCCTGCAGAGCTGACAGAACCTCTGCCCCAGTGTGGCTCCTGTCCCCCAAGCACACCAGCTCAAGCACCGCATGGCATCTTTTGGCCTGCATACTTGTGTAGCCCCTTGAACGGCTACGGAGCACTGCTAGATCCAAGGACAAAGCACAGTAAGAGGCCGTGGAGGAAGAAGAAGAGGAGGGGGTGGAGGAGAGAGGTGTGTCACAATCATTAGTAGTGACATTTTGGAGACGTGGTGGTGGAACAACCTCCAACACTACTGCACCTTGTCCTGCATCCGTCCCAGCTGCCAGCAGAGTCACCCAATGCGCGGTGAAACTTAGGTAACGTCCCTGTGCATGCCTGCTGGACCATGAGTCAGCAGTAATATGCACCTTACCGCTGACCGCCCTGTCCAGCGAGGCATGGACATTGCCTTCCACATGCCGGTAGAGAGCCGGAATCGCCTTCCGTAAGAAAAAGTGGCGTTTGGGTACCTGCCACCGAGGAACCGCACATTCCACAAAAGGGGGCAGAGTCAACCAACTGAAAAGGCAGCAGTTAAAGTGCTAGTAATTTTGCCAAGCATTCAACCGCTGGGCATGTGGATGGCTGGGAGCAAACTTCTTTTGGCGGTGCTGGGGCAGGGAATTTTGCCTGGTACAATCTGACGTCGGTGTACCGAAAGCAGATTGCCCACAAGTACTTGGCTGTGACACACCTAATTCTACACCTTCATTCCTCTCAGTGCAGGTCTCAGAGAGGACTGAAGGTATAGTGGGCTTGGAGATCTCAGCTGATGAGAAGCAAGTAGAGGTCCTCTTTGTTCTTTGGTGTGGGGTGTGGGTCTTTTAGATATGCTTGCCAACGAACTGCATGGCAGGTCAACATATGTCTGGTCAAGCATGTGGTGCCCAAGCGGGAGATGTTTTGGCCACGCGAGATACGCTTGAGACATATGTTGTAAATAGCAGCAGTACGATCTGATGCACTCGTCTCAAAAAAGGCCCACACCAAAGAACTTTTGGAATAACGCGCAGAGACAGCAGCACCCTGCACATGCGGAGCTTTGGGGTGTGATGCAGTCAGTGTATTGCCCTTAGGCTGGCCCCTGAAGGGCATCCTGCTTCGTTGGTGATGTGCCTCCTCCTCCTCTCTCCTATCAGGCACCCACATTGAGTCAGTGACCTCATCATCCCCTCCCTACTCATCACTGGAGCAAACCTGGCAGTATGCTGCAGCAGGGGGAGCATGACTGCCAGATTGCTGTCCTTCTTGGGCACCCCCTCTGTCCGTGCTCACATTATTGCCTTCATCTAGCTCAGTATCATAATCAGAGCCTTCTAAACGCTGGGCATCCTCCTGGAGCATGTACCTAACACTGTGGTCAAACAGTTCGAGGGACTCCTCAGGAGGACATGGTGGGGCTAGGGAAGGAGTCACTGATGCCATTGAGCCGAGGGAAGAGGCCGCGTTGGCAGCTGCTTTGCCAGACAAAGTACCCTGAGCATGGGTGAGAGAGGATGAGGAGGACGAGGACGGCGGCTTGGTCATCCACTCGACCAAGTCTTCCGCATGTTGGGGCTCAACATGGCCAGCTGCGGAAAAAAAAGCCAAGCGTGTCCCACGGCCACGTGCTGATAAGGATGCACCGTCTCCATGACCACTGTTGCCAGTGTTGCCAATGACCATGAGCACTGTTGCCTCTAGACACAGAGCCTGCTTGCCCTCTTTTATTGGCTTTTGACTGTCTGCCTCTCCTTGTTGGCCTTCCAGACATACTAATGTCCTGTAGCTGCACTAAGCTGGGATATATATATATATATATATATATATATATATATATATACTGATACTGCAGCTAGCAAAATCAACTGCCTGCCTGTAGTATGAGAACACCACCAACCTTCTACAGGTAGCTTTAGGTGAACACTGTGCAGAGCTCACAAAAAACTAACTTGTAGCTTATTTAGCTGCCTGCGGTAGTGATAGGATCAGGAAAACACCACCAACCTTCTACAAGTAGCTTTAGCTAAATACTGTGCAGAGCTCGCACTACACTAACTTGTAGTTTTAGCTGAACACTGTGCAGAGCTCGCAAAAATATAACTTGTAGCTTATTTAGCTGCCTGCGGTAGTGATAGGATCAGGAAAACACCACCAACCTTCTACAGGTAGCTTTAGGTGAACACTGTGCAGAGCTCACAAAAAACTAACTTGTAGCTTATTTAGCTGCCTGCGGTAGTGATAGGATCAGGAAAACATCACCAACCTTCTACAAGTAGCTTTAGCTGAATACTGTGCAGAGCTCGCACTACACTAACTTGTAGTTTTAGCTGAACACTGTGCAGAGCTCGCAAAAATATAACTTGTAGCTTATTTAGCTGCCTGCGGTAGTGATAGGATCAGGAAAACACCACCAACCTTCTACAGGTAGCTTTAGGTGAACACTGTGCAGAGCTCACAAAAAACTTACTTGTAGCTTATTTAGCTGCCTGCGGTAGTGATAGGATCAGGAAAACACCACCAACCTTCTACAGGTAGCTTTAGGTGTACACCCCTACGCAGAGCTCGCAAAAAAATAACTTGTAGCTTATTTAGCTGCCTGCGGTAGTGATAGGATCAGAAAAACATCACCAACCTTCTACAAGTAGCTTTAGCTGAATACTGTGCAGAGCTCGCACTACACTAACTTGTAGTTTTAGCTGAACACTGTGCAGAGCTCGCAAAAAACTAACTTGTACCTTATTTAGCTGACTGTGGTAGTGATAGGATCAGGAAAACACCACCAACCTTCTACATGTAGCTTTAGGTGAACGCTGTGCAGAGCTTGCAAAAAACTAACTTGTAGCTTATTTAGCTGCCTGCGGTAGTGATAGGATCAGGAAAACACCACCAACCTTCTACAGGTAGCTTTAGGTGAACACTGTGCAGGGCTTGCAGAAAACTAACTTGTAGCTTATTTAGCTGCCTGCAGTAGTGATAGGATCAGGAAAACCCCACCAACCTTCTACAGGTAGCTTTAGGTGAACACTGTGCGTGCAGAGCTCGCAAAAAACTAACTTGTAGCTTATTTAGCTGCCTGCAGTAGTGATAGGATCAGGAAAACACCACCAACCTTCTACAGGTAGCTTTAGGTGAACACTGTGCAGAGCTCGCAAAAAAAATAACTTGTAGCTTATTTAGCTGCCTGTGGTAGTGATAGGATCAGGAAAACACCACCAACCTTCTACAAGTAGCTTTAGCTGAACACTGTGCAGAGCTCGCACTACACTAACTTGTAGTTTTAGCTGAACACTGTGAGGAGGACGCACTACACTAACTTGTAGCTTTAGCTGAACACTGTTCAGAGGACGCACTACACTAACTTGTAGCTTTAGCTGAACACTGTGCAGGGGTCGCACTACACTAACTTGTAGTTTTAGCTGAACACTGTGAGGAGGACGCACTACACTAACTTGTAGCTTTAGCTGAACACTGTGAGGAGGACGCACTACACTAACTTGTAGTTTTAGCTGAACACTGTGCAGAGGTCACACTAAACTAACTTGTAGCTTTAACTGAAAACTGTGAGGAGGACGCACTACACTAACCGTAAATAGTCTAGCTGCCTGACTGTGGTACTAATAGGTTCAAAAGGACACCAGCAATTTTCTTCAGGTAGCTGTAAATACTGTAACAAGACAAGCCTGCCTGTCAGTAGGAAGATAACAGGAATGGATCTAGCTAAACTGAATACAGTGTATATATATATATATATATATATATATATATATATATATATATATATATATATATACAACACCTGGGATGCATATATATATATATATATATATACAATACACTGTAAGTGCAGCTAACTCACTGACTGTCCTGCCTAATCTATCTAACTTAAATCAAATGACACTGTCTCTCTGCCTATCTCTTTCAACGCCGGAACACACACTACACAGGGCCGCCGTGCAGGTGGCCTTATATAGTGTGGGGTGTGTACTAAATCCTCTGAGCCATAATTGGCCAAAGCCTCCTTGTCTTTGGCCAATTACGGCTCTCTGTTCAGACGGCGCTGTGATTGGCTAAGCATGCGGGTCATAGTGCATGCTTGGGCAGTCATCAGCCAGCAATGCACTGCGATGCCGCAGTGAATTATGGGATGTGATGCGCCACACGAATTTGGCGCGAACGGATCATATCGTTCGCAATTCAGCGAACGAGCGAACAGACGATGTTCGAGTCGAACATGGGTTCGACTCGAACACAAAGCTCATCCCTAGTGACCACAGATAAGAAAGCTTCTTCAAATTGGTCCTCTGTCACAGCAACCACATCTTTTTCCCACAGAGCCTTCATCCTAATGGGGTATTTTTTTATTTTTTTTTAGATATACTGACAGTAACATGGAGTAACTTTGTGTTATAAAGCTCTTGGAGGATTCAGCACTGTAGAGCATATTAAACACTGGTGTCCGATACTAGTACCAGTCAGTTGCAGAACCCTGCACCCTTCATGGAATGTTATGACTTCATATGTAGCACCCTCTAATGTGTGCTAGAAGTAATGTTGTTGTAGTGTAGGAACATTTTAGCTTGGCTGAGGGCCAAGCCTGGGCTGTGAATCTGGGTTAGGGTTTTGTGACTCAGGGGTTGGATGACTCATCTAGCAGCTCTCTATGGCACTTCCCCCTGGTCTGAAAGTTTGTAGAAACTTCCAGAGCTGGAGGGTGGGAGTAAGGAGGGGCTGCCATGTATATTTTTGAGGTCTCGGCCAATCCCCAGCAATAGGCCAACAGGGGACAGAGCTTACCTCATAAATAGACATGGGCCATGATAGTAGGAGCAGTCTTGTGGAAGATGGAGATGGAGTGCTGAAGAGCCAGTTGGTGGCCCTTGTGGGTGCCTCCTAGTCTGGGTGGGGGGAGGGGTGACCTTGGGCCTGGGGCTCAGGTGCTGGAAGATAAAACACACAGGGGAAACCCTTCCTGGAGGCACAGGAGCAAGGAGAGAGGACAGTGTGAGCAAGTCAGCACATCTGGGAGATCTCCTGAGAGTCAGCCAGGTGGGCTGGTGAGTGTCAGTCTGGAGGACTGTGGGGAGAAGATAGCCTGGAGGGCTAGTGAAAGGGGCAGCTGCAGCCAAGTGGGTTGGCAGTGATCGAAGAGTTGGTGGTGGGATCAGTAGCCAGTAGTTCTACACAACTAAGGGGCCTCGGGTTCCTGCCTGTAATGGGCCATTGCTTCATCTTACTGAGTTACTCTCAGGTATACGCAGTGTTCCAGCTGGGTTCTGCAAGCAAGTGTGTGCTGGAGTAAAGAAGAGGAGCTGTATATAGAGACTGTATATAGGAAAAGTTGTCCCTGAAGTATTGTTGAAGTCAAGTGGGCATCCCATAATTTCCCATCCCCATCCAAGTTATTAACCCACAAAAACAAAGTCATGGACTGTTCTTTGTCTTTGAAGTGCCTGTGAAAATTTGGTGTGCCTGGCTGTGCAGGATGGGGGATCCCATTCTATTTATGGCCTCTTTAGGGGTTGCGCTACACATATAATAATAATGCATCTATTGAGGTAGAGAAAAAGCTGTCTGTAACTCTGAAAAGGGCAACAAGACCCTATCTCTGAAGATCTGGTGGATATGTGTTACTCCAAAAGCCCTCAAGCTTGTGCCCTGTTGTAATTTCACCAATTCCACATAGAAGGCATTGCGCCATATCGGCCTATATTTAGTAAGACCAGTGACTTTTTGTTATTGCCTGGCCTTATTCCAAACCAAGGATAGCAGCACTATTATTGAAGGAGGGGTGAAACATATTATCTCTGATATCTATATAAGATTGTGTGTGGGTTATCCCTCTGTGATGATGACTTCTTTAAATTAACTGTGGCTTGCATCTATTTGTCTAAAGCCAATTGGTCCCTATTTGGGATTCTGAATTATTGCTGCTTTATGTGTCATTCGTCCATCTTTCACACCTAAGGTATAGTGTGGTGAGCCCCTCGATCACGGTACATGCATTACAATCTACTTGGACTTCATCAACTCAGATTTTGGTTTACCCGGCCTTGACACTTTAACCTGATGGTTTCCCTCCCATGGGCCGGCAGGCTATTTTTTGAGAACATTGACCCTTTACCTTCCATGGACACCTAGTATATTATACTACATAAATTTTGGATCTGTTTTTAAATTGTTTGATGTATCAATCTCAATGTGCCTAACATTACTGGTCCTGATGAAGTGGATGTTTCGCGAAACATGTTGACCCTTCTAGCAGACCTTATGCACGACTATTACCAGATTTTTACATAGATTACCCTATGGACTTTTAAATCATTCAGATTATGGACTTTTGCATCTATGCACTGTGTTGATTATTTATCGCATGAATATCTGTGTCTGGTATTTCTCTATATATTGATTATACCATTTAGGTGTTTTTAAGCGCTGCCTATATCTGTGTTTAATTATGCAAAGACTTGTTTGTAATGTACTATATTGATAGCAACATATGCTTTTTATATTGTGTAAAAGAAAGACAAAATTATTTTACACATATTGTATGTTATTAGTATCTGTTTCTATGTTATTGTGCACACGGGTGTATATCCAAAGTCCCAATACCCATTCTCCCTCTTTGCTGCTGTTCTAGTTTAGTTCTAGGAGGACGATCATTCCATAATTGGGTACAAAAGATTGAGTTTGCCACACTGTATACTTTCAATGGGATCACTATTGGTGTGTTGTGAAGGAAATATAACAGTTGGGACATGAGAATAATTTTTATCATATTGGACAGAGGTAATAATACGTTTACAGAAATCAGTGAGGACAGGAGTAATTTAGACTCCCAGGTATTTAAACTGTGAAACAATAGGTACAGGACATGCTGGAGCCGCTAGCTGCTGCCCATCTCCATCCAATATCATCAGGGCAGACTTTTCCCAGTTAATAATGAGGTCTGAAAAAGGACACAAAGTGTAATATGGTATCCATGGCAGCTTGTACAGACGACATAGTGTCACCAAGCAGCAGCATCATGACGTTAGCACATGCCATTATCTTTTCATGGAGGTCTCCATATTGAAAGCCCACAATGTCCACAATGTCCAAGATGGATCGAACGAGAGCAACCAGTGGCACAATGGCAATAGCGCAAAGGAGGGGTGACAACAGGCATCTCTGTCTGGTCCCTCTTTCTAAAGTGAAACGTGTGGACAATCTACGAAAGGCCCTTTTATCCACCTTAGAGTTATGATTGCTATTCATTGTCAATTGTATCTCAATTGTACCTAACTGCTAAATGTGAGCCATACGTAACGTAAACGGGTGGCCCCGCCCCCCTCTGATGCCATGGGGAAGCCATTGGGAAGTCCTCATGTGTCAGAGGGGGGTGGGGTCACCCGGGTACGTCACCATGTGGCCCTGCCCTCAGTTATAAAAGAACTGTTATCAGCGCTGAAGCGTCATATGGTGGGTGCCTCCCGTTTTTATTTATTTTTTCGGTCCGTCGGCGAAGCGGAGAAGAAGATGAATGGAGTTTTTGGGACATTTTTATTTTTTTATTTTTTAATAAAGGACTTGTCCCAAGATGTGTCTTGTGGTTTAACATTTTGACACTTTTTTTGTGAAATGGTACGGATACAATTTACCCGTTACCATTTCAAACAGGGGGGGCCGGGATCTGGGGGTCCCCTTGTTAAAGGGGGCTTCCAGATTCCGATAAGCCCCCCACCCGCAGACCCCCCAAAACCACTGGGCAGGGGTTGTGAGGATGAGGCCCTTGTCCCCATCAACATGGGGACAAGGTGCTTTGGGGGGCTACCCCAAAGTACCCTCCCCATGTTGAGGGCATGTGGCCTGGTACAGTTCCGGAGGGGGGTTCCCTTAATATCCATGCCAGACCTGAAGGGCCTAGTATGGAATTTGGGGGGACACCCATGCAATTTTTTTTTTAAATTTTGGTTCAGGGTTCCCCTTAATATTCATACCAGACCCAAAAGGCCTGGTAATGGACTGGGGGAGATCCCATGTCATTTTTTTCAATGACTTTTATCTGCATTGCCGGGACCCGACAATTCATTATAGCTGTTAGTAATTTTAAATGACTTTTTTCCTTTAGAAATGTCATTTGGTGCAGTATATATACAGTATATCCCCCTTGGTGGGGGGGTTGTGAGAAATCGCTCCCCTCAAACAGGATATTGTGCTAAACCTGTGGGTAAATAAGAGAACCAGAACGTTTGTGAACTGGAAAAGTGGGTTTGATAATAAAGTTGGTAGCGGACAGAGCCTTGATGAACAGAGGGGATTCCCTTCCTGGGAAATTAATCAGTAATTAAAACAAAGTAATTTGGAAATTGAGAGCAGAAGACCTATTGCAACCAGCAACGCCCCTTCCTGTGGGGTTTTCAAAGCCCCTCCCTGAGACAGGAAGTGGTATTACAGAATTATACATAACACTGGGAGATTAGCAGCTAACACTAGAGGGCAGCATAATCTAAGTAGCAGCATATACTGTTTGTGAGTTATGTATATTTATATATATATACGAGGGGTCTTCAAAAAGTTTTCACACTTTTATATTTTCGTTGGTAACAGTGAAGGAGAGAAGAAGTAATTGGTCATGTCTGAAAGTGTCCTGTAACTAGTCTGTCTGGAAAGCCGGCTGACCTTGCAGTTTACCATAAGAGATGTCACGCTGTGGTGAAGATGGCTGTGAAACTTAAAAAGAAAGTGTGGAAACTTTTTGAAGAACACATGTGTGTGTATATATATATATACAGTATCTCACAAAAGAGAGTACACTCCTCACATTTTTGTAAATATTCTATTATATCTTTTTATGTGACAACACTAAAGAAATGACACTTTGCTACAATGTAAAGTAGTGAGTGTACAGCTTGTATAACAGTGTCAATTTGCTGTCCCCTCAAAATAACTCAACAAAAAGCCATTAATGTCTAAACTGCTGGCAACAAAAGTGAGTACATCCTTAAGTGAAAATGTCCAAATTGGGCCCAATTAGCCATTTTCCCTCCCCAGTGTCATATGACTCATTAGCGTTACATGGTCTCAGGTGTGAATGGGGAGCAGGTGTGTTAAATTTAGTGTTATCGCTCTCACTCTCTCATACTGGTCACTGGAAGTTCAACATAGCAAAGAACTCTCTGTGGATCTAAAAAAAAGCTTGTTGTTCTACAAAAAGATGGCCTAGGCTACAAGAAAATTGCCAAGACACTGAAACTGAGCTGCAGCATGGTGGCCAAGACAATACAGTGGTTTAACAGGACAGGTTCCACTCAGAACAGGACTCGCCATGATTGACCAAAGTAGTTGAGTGCATATGCTCAGCGTCATATCCAGAGGTTGTCTTTGGGAAATTGACGTATGAGTGCTGCAAGCACCTGCAGAGGTTGAAGGGGTGGGGGTCAGCCTGTCAGTGCTCAAACCATATGCCGCACAGTGCATCACATTGGTCTGCATGGCTGTCATCCCAGAAGGAAGCTTCTTCTAAAGATGATGCACAAGAAAGCCCTCAAACAGTTTGCTGAAGACAAGCAGACTAAGGACATGGATTACTGGAACAGTGTTCTGTAGTCAGATGAGACCAAAATAAACTTATTTGGTTCAGATGGTGTCAAGCGTGTGTTGTGGCAACCAGGTGAGGAGTACAAAGACATGTGTGTCTTGCCTACAATCAAGTGTGGTGGTGGGAGTGTCATGGTCTGGGGCTGCATGAGTGCTGCCTGGACTGGGGAGCTACAGTTCATTGTGTGAACCATGAATGCCAACATGTACTGTGACATACTGAAACAGAGCATGATCCCCTCCCTTAGGAGACTACACTGCGGGGCAGTATTCCAACATAATGACCTCAAACACACTTCCAAGACAACCACTGTCTTGCTAAAGAAGCTGAGGGTAAAGGTGATGGACTGGCCAAGCACGCTTCCAGACCTAAACCTTATTGCGCATATGTGGGGCATTCTCAAACGGAAGGTGGAGGAGCGCAAGGTCTCTAACATCCACCAGCCCCATAATGTTGTCATGGAGGAGTGGAAGAGGACTCCAGTGGCAACCTGTGAAGTTCTGGTGAACTCCATGCCCAAGAGGGTTAAGGCAGTGCTGGAAAATATTGGTGGCCACACAAAATATTGACACTTTGGGCCCAATTTGGACATTTTCACTTAGGGGTGTACTCACTTTTGTTGCCTTCAGTTTAGACATTAATGGCTGTGTGTTGAGTTATTTTGAGCGGACAGCAAATTTACACTGTTATACAAGCTGTACACTCACTACTTTCATTGTAGCAAAGTGTCATTTCTTCAGTGTTGTCACATAAAAAGATATATTAAAATATTTACAAAAATGTGAGGGGTGTACTCACTTTTGTTAGATACTGTATATATATATATATATATATATATATATATATATATATATATATATATATATATACTGTATATGTTTGGTTTGTTTTTACAATGTTTGTTATTTTTAACTGTAGGAGCTATGTTTGCTTTTAAGATCTCAGTAAAAATCTAAGACTTTCTTTTCTTAGTTTGTTAATTTGTGTATGGGTCACTGTGATTGACATGGATTACCTTGCTGGGTGATCTTATTTTATGGATACATCGCAGGACACTAATTGACACTAAATTTGCTTCTGGATTTACTTTTTATTCTGTGGATAATAATACAATTTGTTTGTATTTGTTTTTTTCTTCTGCAATATTTTTATTTAAAAGATTGCAGTGCGTATCTAACAACAATAGCGCTTCTTGGAGTGCTGAAAAAAACAAAAAGTATACAAGGTCCGCATACAATATCACAACAATAGAAGGTGAAAGCTAACAAAACTATGCTGTGTTACGTTGAAAGAGTTGGTCTTAAATATAAAGGGGACGGGAGCCCAGGGCCTCCAAAAACACATGTAACATAAGTCCATGCAATTGTAAATATAATGCCAACAGGTTAGCCGGTAATGAGAGAAACCAAATAGTCACAGGAGAAAACCCTTAAGAGCATATTGAAAGTGTAACAGAAAAGAAAGAAAGAAACAAACAGAAAAAAAGGAAAAAAGAAGAGGAAGGTCAGCCACTTGGCCCGGGCCATGGTCACATTCAACAGTCTCGACACAACCCCAAGCATCAGGGCTCAAGGAGAGAAGAGTCTAAATCAGGTGGTAAAAAAAAATACTATTTATTTTAAAAGCTGGCAAGTCGGTGTTTGTGCTTTATTTTATTAATAGATTTTCAATTCAATGTTGGTGTTTTGTTTTTATTACTTTTAACAGTTTGTAGAAATAGTTAAGGGGTACTAATTCATTCCCCTGGCGTGGGCTAGATATTTTGTTTCCCCCTTATTATTATTATTATTAATATAAAGGGGCCTACCAGATTTTACCATTTTATCATCCCAACTTAAAATGACCCCGTTCTCTTTTTGGTTCACATGAAGGTGGGGAAGGGGCTCCTGTCCCTCAACATTGGGACAAGGGTGCTATGCAAAGAGGGGGGGGGGCAGTACGTGGTCACATGATCCTTTACCTACGTCCGGTGAGCTGGTTGTTGCTCACGCCAGGTGGAATGCACGCCGACATCGAGGTGATGCGAAGGGACCCCTCTCCATATCCACACCTAGACAAGCAAGCAGCCCAAGTGCCGGGTAGGCACCTACCAATGTAAGCGGCCATTTGGCTTTTTATTTGTCTTTTATAATTTTAATAAAACGGTGTTACACTATGGAAGTTTCTATTGCCTTTTCCATATCCCATGTCTGAACAACCAGGGTTCCCAAGGTTCTTTGCCTACCATCATCCAGCACCCAGCCATCCAGCATCCAGCCATCCGATGTGAGCAGGCACAATCCTGCATAAGCACTAATGACTCTCCTTTTAACTAAAGGAGTCATTGGTATCTGGTAAGCAGATATCTATACACCATTGTGAGGTGCATTTTTCTTTTTTCTTGGTGAAGGAATCTCTATCTGAATATATCAAGAAATCAATCCAATTTGGAAGATGTTATCTACTTTTTATTTTACTGACTATTGAGTGTTCAACTGGGACATTTATATCACTATCGTTATTGTATATCACGTTTATCCTCATTTTTAATATCACATATATTTATTTATTATTTTTCATGTGTCAAGCAAACATGCTGTTTTTTTTTTTTTCTTGCATGTCCCTCTCAGATCTACAGCGACTGCACTTCAAAGTGCACTTGCAGTGCAAAGTGGATTTGCCTTTAGTAAATAAACCCCTTTGTTCCAAATCAGGGTCCGTTCCTCCAAATCAGGGACAGTTGGGAGGTATGTCTTCATGCATATGCATATGCTTATAACTACTGCTATGTGCATATAATCATGCATGGTGTATAGATTTTAATACATTTTCTTTAGGTGAATTCAGTCCACTTGAACAGATGCCTAGGTGTAGCTTATCAGAACCAAATCTGTGAAGTTTAGAATGAATTTAGCATTTTCCTGAATATGAAAAGCAACTCTGAAATGGGGATGTAAAGCACCAGGACATGGTTGGGCCACTCAGACTAATATGCAGCATTATCAAGAGCTGACTTCACATTTTCTTTTCTCCAGGTCTTAGAGATCAATTGTGTATACTCTCCTCAAGGTATCTTGGATAGTTTCCAACTATTGTTGATGAGCGAAGCCTCCCTGAAGGATAAAATATGAGGGGTGTTCAAGTCAAACCGTGAATTTTAAGTTCATATACTGTAATAAAAGAATAAACTTCAAGGTGTGAAAACTGCATTTATTTTTCAACATACTCCCCTGCTACATCTATATTCTTATCCCAGCGTTTAACCGATGCCTGGAAAGCTTTGGCATAGAAAGATTTGTCAGTACGCCTGAACCATCCTAGGACCTGCTTCACTTTGACATCAGTACTGAAATGCTGACCTTGTCTCTTGTGCAATTTCACGACAGGTTATGCATTGTTTATCCAGGATTAGGTGTTTTACTGCTGAATGTTCACAGAAATGACTGCTGTAGGTTGGAAACCACCGCGGACAGGATCATCACTGACGAACGTATGGCCATCTTTGAAACGTTTACACTATTCAAATGTCTAATGCCCCATACACACGGTCGGATTTTCCGATGGAAAATGTCCGATCAGAGCGTGTTGTCGGAAATTCCGACCGTGTGTGGGCGCCATCGGACATTTTCCATCGGATTTTCCGACACACAAAGTTGGACAGCAGGAGATAAAATTTTCCGACAACAAAATCCGATCGCGTCAATTCCGACCGTGTGTGGCCTGTTCCGACGCACAAAGTGCCACGCATGCTCAGAAGAAATTCCGACACGGGACAGCTCGTTCTGGTAAACTTAGCGTTCGTAATGGATAAAGCACTTTCATCACGCTGCAATGTAAAAAATGGTTTAATACAGCGCACTCTCTTCTTCTTTATAATGTGACAAGAATTACGTCGTTTTGATGCTCATATTCACACACACTTCTCACAAACTTTTTTCGTTACTATTTATCGGGATTCCCTCAATATATTTTGATTTCTCACATCTGACAACATATTTTTTTTTTTTTTTTTACTTTAATGTAGAATCTTTTTTTGTGTTTCTCTTTTTATTTTTTTATTTTTTTTGGTGATTTTGATTTGTACTCCCGAAAATGTTTGTGTGTTTTTTGTGACAAGTTCCCACAACACCATTGATATGTTGTTCTATTTAATCTGTAGGAGGAGATTGTTTGGTGTTGTTGTCCCTTGTTAATTTCACATTGTACTTTAGAAATGTACCTGAATACTCACCAACAAACTGTCCTTTTTGGATGAAAACACACACAGGAGAGTAGAATTTACCTAAAAATATTTTATTAAGGGGTCACAACTATAAACAAAGAGGGAGGCAACGCTGGAGAAATTGCAGAAGTGGGCGAAGCCTTGGACCCCCAGGGCAGACATCAATTATTTAAAAGCAAAATTGGTGGCCTGAGGAGTCCATATCTAAGGGAGTGCAGTCTGGTCCAGAAGTCCCAGAGATCCGGAAAGCAGCAGATGACATCTGTGTCCCCAGGCTGTGGTCATACGAGAGACTGCATCTTCTGTTAGACCAGACTGAACCCAGGGAAATCACTCTCAGGTCTTCTTTCCACGCTTCCTTCCAGCCTTTGGCTGTGGTGGTGGAGTTGTGGCAGCAGGAGGAGGAGGAGGAGGAGGATCGTCTCTCTCCATTCTATCCGTCTTTTGTGTCAGTTCCCCACTCTCCCCCTTCCGAAGGACTTTATAAATCAGGTCCTCAGAAATCTTGCGTTGGCCCTCCTGCATGCCCAGCAATTTGGTGGCAGCCATGCAGGCAAAGGTCTCTGCAGGACTGGGGAAGGCTCTGAGGGACGCCGAAGCCTCCTGGATCAGCCTGTACACTAAATCCTGCACAGGACTGGGAGTGGCCTTCCTGGCCCTTTTATATGGCAGGCGGAGGGGAGGGACCTGAGACTCAGTCAGGCTGCGACTTGTCCCAGGCTTCTCTTGGCTGACACTTAGCCCCGCCTCCTCCTGGCTGCCACTAATCCCCGCCTCCTCCTGGCTGCCACTAATCCCCGCCTCCTCCTGACTGCCACATTCCACAGCCTCCTCCTGGCTGAGGTCTTCCTGTGTATGAAAAAGGGACATAGTTTTAGTATTGTTTTCATCAATCACACACAATTTTCACCTCCTGACTGCTGCAAATTGAATGTTAACAAATATAACAGACTATCCTTCTGAGCCCAGCAGTTTTCATTCTTGTCCCAATTTTGGGTGCCCACTACTGTCTATTGATATGTAAAACACTTTATGAAATCAGCAAATAGTGATCAATAATAACATCTAGTAAACATCATTTCTTTATTGCCCAGAAATCTGTAGAGGAATGCTATACCTGACTCCAGCTGGGCTCCTCCACTTCTTCCTGGCTGGAAGGCACAGGTTGGACATCGGAAGCCTCAGCTGGGATGGAAGGAAGCGTGGAAGGAAGAGTGGAGAGGGATTCCCTGACCTCAGTGTGGTCTGACAGAAATCGCAGTCTCTCGTAGTACCACAGCGTGGGGACATAAACGTCATCTGCTGCAGCTCCAGACCTCTGGGAATCTGTGACCTTCTTGCGCTCCCTCAGATAAGTGCTCCTCAGGCCCCCAATTTTAGCTTTTAAATAAGGGATGGTTGCTGTGGGGACCACCGGCTTCACCAACTCCAGCAGTTTCTCCAGCGCTGCCTGCCTCTTCTGTTTGTGATTATAGTGGGGGTGCCTGACCTGCCACAGACAGGGCAGCTCCCTGTACTTGTCTATGAACAGGGGCAGGAAATTGTGGTCGTTGAACCCATCCATTTTCTCTGCAAGACACAACACAAGACAAACCCTAATGTCGGGCCAAACTCCCCTAATCTTGTTACAATATAGGCTTCAATTTCGAAGCAGTATAGGCCCAAGTTTAGATCCTACCTTCGTTAGCACGATCGGCGTCTCAGATGCTCCTTCCTCCGCTCACAGATCGTACGTAAGACGCGCGCGTTACGATTTATACACACTGCGCATGCGTATAACTCCGCCCGCCCCTGACGTTCTTTCTATTCTATTCCCCGCCCCTTTTCGTTCGGCGCAGTGGAGGAAGAGCACATGGCGGAGAGACAGCAGGATAGTGCTAAGTACAGCAACGAGGAGGAGGAGGAGGAAAGGCCGGAGCCTGAAACGTCCCGATCCAGAAGGAGATTAAAGGACTCAAATATGTCCTTTGGGGAGATGTTGGAAATGGTGGACATCCTGAAGAAGGCCGACTATGATGGAAAGTATGGGTCTTACCCCAACCGCAATGTCTGAAAGGCCAAGATCATGGCGAAAGTGGTCAGGAGTCTGCAACGGAAATTCGGGGTACGACGATCGAAAGATGAGCTCAGGAAGCGGTGGTCGGACCTGAAATTACGAGAACATGAGCAGTACAGAAAGATCCGGAGAGTGCTGCAAAAAAGTAAGTAGTTGTGCTGTGTTCCTATTGTTCTTGTGTTTATTACGTTCGTGCTGCTCCATGTGCTTTTAGGAACTGTTGTACAGTTTAAAATGGCAACTTTCATGTTCATGGGCACATTATTCGTTCGGATCACACATTTTTTTTTCGGACTATAAAATACCATTGTTTAGCCCATATGCATTTGGCCACCATTTTGACGCCCTATACTTGTCTTCAAAGAATTGGGTTGTGTAGATGGCTTTGTTACTAGAATGAAATGCAAACTAGATTGTGTGTAAGGAGAGGACACTGAGCAGCTGTTTTCACATCTGGACACTGGAGCACTAGTGTGGGACCCCAGAACACCCTTTTTATTAGGGGGGCCACACAGGTGCTCCAGGGTATACTATAGGGGGGGCTACATCTGTGAAGCTTGTACTAAACAGGTAAAGTATTGCAGCTTGACAAAGGACACTAAAAAAGCTACATCTTGGAACTCGGCTAAAATAGATCATTGTACCCCACTTCCAAGCAATGTTTCATCTTTATAGTTCTGCCATCAAATATCTGTGTGCTAAGTATACCATTTTTGTTTTACATAGGGGAGAAAAGACTTGGAGGACACCCCTCATCCGAGGAGACCAGAGCCCCCCCCCTCTGGAAGAAGGGGAAATACCAACACAAGCTGAGCAGGAGGATGAAGACGTGGTGGAAGTAGTCACCACAACAGGTGAGTGTCTGCAACCACAGGCTCAGATAAGAGATGGATGGCGGCATTTTTTTGCAAACCTAATTTATTTTGGGTTTCCTCTCTTTTTAGGTGATCGTGAGGTTGTGGATGAAGATCCTTTCACATCCGAAAGTGCCCAGATCCTGATCGGGGAGATCATGGGGTGTAATTTACAATTGGAAAACATCAAGCAAAACATCAATGATGTTATTCCAAAATATAAAAACATCATTGATGTTTTGGGGCGAGTTTAAAACCCCTCCAAATCACTTTCTTCTTTTGTCTGCTACAATGTGCGAAATGTTTTTGTGATTTTTCACAAAGCCAAATTTGGAGGATGCACACAGTGTGCCAACATGTGCTATCTGCCATCACGGGAGATCAATGGACGCGTTTTGGGGGAGCAACCCCTTCCTTAATAATAAAGTAGCGGTGAGGAAGAGCTTTCTCCCCCAAAACATGTCCCTTGATCCCCCCTGATGGCAGGTCGCACATGTTGACATTGGGAAATTTGTGTGCATCTTCCAAATTTGGCTTTTCCAGGGGTGATTTCCCCCCATCTTAACGCAATATCAAACACAGTTCCTAAATACTCATGTCTGATATTTCCTTCAAGTTCTAACAAATGTGAACTTTGTAAGATCAAGATTTGTGTCTTTCTTGTGGGTTTTACACAGGCGTGTTTTCTATAAAATGCACATTTTGATTTTGGATAATGACACCACAAAATATGTTATACAACAAACATGTCGGTTTGTCAGAAAAACCTTTGGTAAATGCACATGTGATTGTGCTGGTATTAAAAAGATTCTTCATCAAGAATGTGTGGATTATTGTCTCAATGCTACAACACTTTTGGGGTGATGTAATTGTTGTTTTATGAGAAAATGGGTGTAATTTCCTAAGGGCAAATCCACTTTGCACTACAAGTGCAGTTTCAGTGCAGTTGCAAGTGCACTTGTAGTGAAAAGTGTCTTTGCATTTAGTAAATAACAGCCAACAGTGCTTTGTAAGGTTACACAATCACAACATTTTCTGGACTCCACACATTTCTGTCAGGGTCAGCTCAAACAAACACAAGCAGTAAATGTCCACAAAGAAGAGCCTGGGGGGAGATGCCTGTCGAGAACTTGAGGTCCTGCAGGCTTCTCCCTGTGGCCAAATACTGCAGGGTAGCGACCAACCTCTGCTCCGGAGTGATGGCTTGCCTCATGCAGGTATCCTGCCTGCTGATATAGGGGGTCAGCGAAGCCAACAAACGGTGAAACACGGGGTCCGTCATCCGGAGAAAGTTCCTGAAATCATTAGGATTATTCTCACGGATCTCACGGAGCAAAGGCATATGACAGAACTGGTCACGCTGAAGCAACCAATTCTTGGTCCATGAACTCCTCCCCACCCTGTTCATGGACTGGACTTGTGTCAAGGTCAGGACCCCAACACCAAGCCCCCGCACAGCACGAACTCTACGAGGAGTACGCATACGAAACATGGCTAGAAAACGGTCGGCTGCTCAGAACGAAGTAACAGAACGCACTGAAGAACAGCAAGGCCTGTGAAGAGCGACCTGAAAAACAGCAACGAGCGGACAAGATCGCACAGAAAACTCCGATACGAACTGACTGCACGCACTGAAGAGCAGATACAAACCCACAAGCACAAACTGAACGGCAGAAAACGATCTGAAAGCCACGAGTCTGAAAAAGCGCGAATCGTCTCTCACCAAACTTTTACTAACATGAGATTAGCAAAAGGAGCTCAAAGGGTGCCGCGCTTGGTTCTGAACCGGCCTTTTCTAGTCTCGTCGTATGTGCTTGACGTCACCGCGTTCTTGGCGATCGGAAATTCCGACAACTTTGTGCGACCGTGTGTAGGCAAAACAAGTTTGAGCCAACATCCGTAGGAAAAAAATCCAAGGATTTTGTTGTCGGAATGTCCGATCAATGTCCGATCGTGTGTACGGGGCATTACTGTGGCTAAGTATTTTATAATGTGCTAGTATTCGATGCATACTAGTACATTATGCCATTGTCTTACAGGGTTAAAACAATACAGTTTACTACCGCTTTAATATCTGAAAAGTATGTTTTCATAATTTTCACATTTACAGTATGCCCAAAGTCTGCACCCTTATAAATAATAATACATTTCAGACATTGGGTGTGGAAATGACCATGTTGGTGCCTGAAGAGTAATATTGCAATTCTCTTTGCCAAGTGGTTTACCAAAGAAAGGAATATGAGATTTAATTTGTTGTAAAAGTAAAATGAAATCGGTTAACCGGACTTCTACCATCTATAGATATTGCAGAGGCATTTACTTTATTTTTTGAAAAAATGACATACTACCACAGTAACAAAAGCTGATAAAATACGTATTTAAGCTCAGTACCATTTACAAATATATTCACACAGGTTGTTACAGAACTAGAATCTCTAATTATAGAGGAAGAAGTTTCTAGTGCATTCAAATAATTTACATGGTGCAGAACTTTGTGAACTGATGGATTCAGTTTTGATGGGTTTTGGAAATTTTCTGACCTCCTTGCCCCAAGATTTTTCAACACACTTAATGAGGTACTGAAAACCAGGTTACCTTCTCCATCAATGGAGGGAAGCTTTAACAGTGCTCTTGAGAAACAGATAAGGATCCTATTAAATGTAAGTCTCATAGACCATGCTCATTAATTAACAGAAATATTAGGATTGTTGAAAGAAGTTGGAAAGCCAATGAAATCATCTTACACAAATTATATGCTTTCAATACTTTGACTAAGCACTACATTATAAAGGATTGGCAGACTATAAAATGATAAGTGCAATAATAAAAGGGGATTTTGAGCATATGCTCTAACACAATATGAAAATAAAAACATTTGATCATCTATCACAAAGTATATATCCAACTATTTCAATCTTCCACAGTATGTTGTACATACAGTATGTCTGAATAAATACAAACAAAAAAAAATCATAGGTATTTTAATATGTTAAATATTAAAATAAAAGCAACAAGGATACACTTAAAGTACATCTAAAGGGTCCCTGGGTGGCAGTCTAGACAGGCCCTCAAATTCAGTTGCTATAAGATGCAAGAGCCTTAAGTTCACCTTCAGCAACATTGCAATGCCATATCTTCTAAATAGTACATACTAGCATTTCTGTTTCAATTGCTGCAGCTTGTCCCATTACAATTGCGCTGTGGTGGGGTCTCTCAAAAACGGCTGGCTCCTTGATCCACCTTCCTCCTGATGTCACGGTGAACAAGCATAGTTTAAACAGCCTGGGGTGGCTAGAAAGACTTTCATAATTGTAGTGTCCAGCCTGTCCTGCAAACAGGAAGACAGCAAGACAGAGGGGGATTGAGGGGCCAGCAGTTTTTGCGGAGACCCCCGAAACAGCTGCATGTGTAATGAAAAGAGGTGCAGCATTTGAAACAAGAGGATCACTGATATGCACTATTCAGAAGATATGAAAAGCACAGGGGGATTTTTGGAAAATGTTGCTGAAGGTTAACTTACACTTAAAAAACTTTTTACCTTACCTGAGTGAGCCAAATCCTTCTTCATTTGTGTCTCACATACTCCCCTTTGCAGACACTGAAGCTCACAGTGGGAAGGTTTCAGCAGCACAGTCACTTCTGCCAATCCAGAAAGTAGTGAGTGTGACCAGCTACTAATTGACAAGCTACAGGTTAAAGAATCAGTGGTGACAATGCTAAAAGCCATGAACTCTGCAACGTGTTCTCACCCACAGTAGTGCAAGCAGCCATGTCTCTTGAGGGACAATGCTTTTATGTGTTCAGCAGCATTGCTCCAGTACTTTCCCATCATCACAGGACGCTGCATGATCAACAGGTATTTATGAGACTTTGCAGGGGGACAAAGGGAAAATGACAAGTTCGGATGCACTTACAATTAAAAGCTGCAGGACATTTTTTTTTTTCAGTGGGAGGCCATAACTCTATTTAAGTGGAAAGTCCTAAGTAGGGATGAGCTTCGAGTTCGAGTCGAACTCATGTTCTACTCGAACATTGGCTGTTCGCAAGTTCGCCGAACAGCGAACAATTTGGGGTGTTCGCGGCAAATTCGAATGCCGCGGAACACCCTTTAAAAGTCTATGGGAGAAATCAAAAGTGCTAATGTTAAAGGCTTATATGCAAGTTATTGTCATAAAAAGTGTTTGGGGACCCGGGTCCTGCCCCAGGGGACATGGATCAATGCAAAAAAAAGTTTTAAAAACGGACGTTTTTTCAGGAGCAGTGATTTTATTAATGCTTAAAGTCAAACAATAAAAGTGTAATATCCCTTTAAATTTCGTACCTGGGGGGTGTCTATAGTATGCCTGTAAAGGGGCGCATGTTTCCTGTGTTTAGAACAGTCTGACAGCAAAATGACATTTGGAAGGAAAAAACTCATTTAAAACTACCCGCGGCTATTGCATTGCTGACAATACACATAGAAGTTCGTTGATAAAAACGGCATGGGAATTCCCCACAGGGCAACCCCGAACCAAAATAAAAAAAAAAAAATGATGTGGGGGTCCCCCTAAATTCCATACAAGGCCCTTCAGGTCTGGTATGGATTTTAAGGGGAACCCCGCGCCAAAAAAAAAAAACGGCGTGGGGTCCCCCTAAAAATCCATACCAGACCCTTATCCGAGCACGCAACCTGGCAGGCCGCAGGAAAAGAGGGGGGGACGAGAGTGCGGCCCCCCCCCCTCCTGAACCGTACCAGGCCACATGCCCTCAACATTGGGAGGGTGCTTTGGGGTAGCCCCCCAAAACACCTTGTCCCCATGTTGATGAAGACAAGGGCCTCATCCCCACAACCCTGGCCGGTGGTTGTGGGGGTCTGCGGGCTGGGGGCTTATCGGAATCTGGAAGCCCCCTTTAACAAGGGGACCCCCAGATCCCGGCCCCCCCCTGTGTGAAATGGTAAGGGGGAACTTACCCCTACCATTTCACTAAAAAACTGTCAAAAATGTTAAAAATAACAAGAGAC
Organism: Lithobates clamitans; assembly: GCA_037952925.1. NCBI lineage: Eukaryota > Metazoa > Chordata > Amphibia > Anura > Ranidae > Lithobates > Lithobates clamitans. The sequence goes on from JBBGZY010000071.1 coordinate 327,199, forward strand.
AGTTTTTGACAATTCCTTTATTTAAATGCTTCTTCTTTCTTCCTTCATCTTCTTCTTCTTCTGGTTCTTCTGGCTCTTCTGGTTCTTCCTCCGGCGTTCTCGTCCAGCATCTCCTCCGCGGCGTCTTCTATCTTCTTCTCCTCGGGCCGCTCCGCACCCATGGCATGAGGGGGGAGGCTCCCGCTCTTCTCTTCATCTTCTTCTTCATCTTCATCTTCTTCTTCATCTTCTTCTCTTCTTCATCTCTTCTTCCTTCTTCATTTCTTCTCCGGGCCGCTCCGCAGCCATTCTGGCATGGTGGGAGGCTCCCGCTGTGTGACGGCGTCTCTTCGTCTGACGGTTCTTAAATAACGGGGGGCGGGGCCATCCGGTGACCCCGCCCCCCTCTGACGCACGGTGACTTGACGGGACTTCCCTGTGACGTCACGGGGAATGCCACAGGGAAGTCCCGTCATGTCCCGTGCGTCAGAGGGGGGCGGGGTCACCGGGTGGCCCCGCCCCCCGTTATTTAAGAACCGTCAGACGAAGAGACGCCGTCACACAGCGGGAGCCTCCCACCATGCCAGCATGGCTGCGGAGCGGCCCGGAGAAGAAATGAAGAAGGAAGAAGAAGAAGAAGAAGAAGATGAAGAAGAAGATGAAGAAGAAGATGAAGAGAAGAGCGGGAGCCTCCCCCCTCATGCCATGGGTGCGGAGCGGCCCGAGGAGAAGAAGATAGAAGATGCCGCGGAGGAGATGCTGGACGAGAACGCCGGAGGAAGAACCAGAAGAGCCAGAAGAACCAGAAGAAGAAGAAGATGAAGGAAGAAAGAAGAAGCATTTAAATAAAGGAATTGTCAAAAACTGTCTCTTGTCATTTTTAACATTTTTGACAGTTTTTTAGTGAAATGGTAGGGGTAAGTACCCCCTTACCATTTCACACGGGGGGGGCCGGGATCTGGGGGTCCCCTTGTTAAAGGGGGCTTCCAGATTCTGATAAGCCCCCCGCCCGCAGACCCCCACAACCACCGGCCAGGGTTGTGGGGATGAGGCCCTTGTCTTCATCAACATGGGGACAAGGTGTTTTGGGGGGCTACCCCAAAGCACCCTCCCAATGTTGAGGGCATGTGGCCTGGTACGGTTCAGGAGGGGGGGGGGCCGCACTCTCGTCCCCCCCTCTTTTCCTGCGGCCTGCCAGGTTGCGTGCTCGGATAAGGGTCTGGTATGGATTTTTAGGGGGACCCCACGCCGTTTTTTTTTTTTTTTTTGGCGCGGGGTTCCCCTTAAAATCCATACCAGACCTGAAGGGTCTGGTATGGAATTTAGGGGGAACCCCACGTCAATTTTTTTTTTAAATTTTGGCTGGGGTTCCCCTTAATATCCATACCAGACCTGAAGGGCCTTGTATGGAATTTAGGGGGACTCCCACATCATTTTTTTTTTTTAATTTTGGTTCGGGGTTGCCCTGTGGGGAATTCCTATGCCGTTTTTATCAATGAACTTCTATGTGTATTGTCGGCAATGCAATAGCCGCGGTAGTTTTAAATGAGTTTTTTCCTTCAAAATGTCATTTTGCTGTCAGACTGTTCTAAACACGGGAAACATGCGCCCCTTTACAGGCATACTATAGACACCCCCCAGGTATGAAATTTAAAGGGATATTACACTTTTATTGTTTGACTTTAAGCATTAATAAAATCACTGCTCCTGAAAAAACGTCCGTTTTTAAAACTTTTTTTTGCATTGATCCATGTCCCCTGGGGCAGGACCCAGGTCCCCAAACACTTTTATTGACAATAACTTGCATATTAGCCTTTAAAATTAGCACTTTTGATTATTCATGTTCGTGTCCCATAGACTTTAACGGTGTTCGCGTGTTCGAACAAATTTTTTTCCTGTTCGCATGTTCTGGTGCGAACCGAACAGGGGGGTGTTCAGCTCATCCCTAGTCCTAAGTAATAATAAAATGCAACAAAGAGTTTGAAAAGATCACCACCAGGTGAAGAGTCCCTCACACACCTGGATTAGGCAAGAGAGCACTTCTCAAAGGATGAGTCAGGTGTTGAGCTGACAATAAAGACCACATTTCAAGCGCTGTCTGAAAAATAGAATCTGGGCCCGGGTCTGCTGTGGGAATCAGGGTGGCTGCTACGGTAAAGATTAACTCAGAAATAGCTGTACTGAAGGTGGAAGTGTCCCAACTGAAGGAAATGATGACCCTGCTTGCCGGAAGAATGGTTTACTACCAAGTGTTTCAGTGGGGGTCAAGCAGTTAAGAGAGTCATGGCAGAACAGAGAACCCATCATCACCAGTGTTTTCTGTGGTGGTAAACGTTACACATGTACTAAGTGTGAAAACTTTTTCTTGAGGGATCACCCTGTAAGACTCATAAGCATCATTATTCCTGTAATGTTTTTTATCTCATGAGTGTATGGATTGAAGTAATACTGTATACAAACTTAGCATTTTATTTTTAGTGAATATAGACTTAATGTGAATAGTGATGTAGCGCCCTCTACTTTTAGGTAGGTGCTTAGTGATTCCAGGGAGGCCAAAAGTCTGGCCCCTGGAGACAAAGTCAACATGTAGCGCTGGAGTAATACCGGACGTACCATGCAGCGATGTGCCGGGCAGCGTGGGAGGAGGAGGAGTAAGTAGGAGCCAAGCAGAGGAAGAAGACTGGGTAATCGACTTTCTGTGAGTAGAACATGGACTGTTGATTGGGAGAGAGCAACGGGAGTGCAAACCCAGTAGAGCTAATCAGGAACTTCATACTGTGTATCTAAGGACCACAGTATCAAGCACTTTCCAGGACTGAGGGAAGTTTGACAATACAAGTCATGAAAATAGGCAGCATGGCCTGTGACTTTGAGTTCAACACCCACAGCGTTATTCAGAGTAATGCTTATCTGTCCAAAATTGTGAGTGCTACATCAGAGAGAGAAATTGAACCAGGAAAGGACCGCTATAAGGGACTTAATTAATAAAGCCATGGCTACAGATTAATACCCTTCAACCTAAAAATGGGACCGGGTGGGGCATCTTATATACCTCACTGAATAGCCCACTGATTTATACCCAAAATAAAGAATTATAAATCCAGAATCTTGACTGTTTGGTGTCATGTAATTGTATGGGGAATCGGAAGCGGAGCAGTCTGGCAAAAGGTAATGAACAAACTCTGCAGCCCCCATGGGGGTACCACCACACTTGGAGGTCCCACCGAGATTTGCCTTCACTGTCAGCCACTGGCCGCTGCCCATGGCAACCGAACTGAATTTTTTTGTTTGTCATTCAATTACAGGTGTATGGCGTGGCTACAGCGCCGACAATCACCCGCGGTTTGCAACAATTTGTCCTGCTATCACAGTAAAAAAAATGCGGATGGGGTTGGGGATGTTGCTGTTGCCCTTGGAAACATGGACACAGGGGGTGTCGCGGACAGGGACTACGGAGAAGTTGGTCCCTTACAGTTGGGAAATCACAAGGGGTCATTTTAATGTGAAATCAGTGACTGCTGCCAGTTAGCCCGCAATTCCACTGTATCTGCCACTAGGTCAACAACTTTCGGTGTGCAATGCGCCAAAAACCATGAGGCGGAGGAAGATGACTGATTGTATTCAGAGTGCATCAGTCATGCAACGGCCCATTGAGATGCAGGATCTGGTGTTGGTGGATACCGGCATCCACTCGGAGGTTACTGGAGGACTGGCTCTGGGAGTGATCCCTGGGGTGGAGAAGTTGTGCATGTTGTGTCCGGAATGTCGCCGGCCCACTGTTGGAGTTCGTGCCTGGGCCCGGTGCGGCCATTGCGGAATTCCCCTGACTCGGCTGGCACCAGCGCAACAGGAGACACAGTATTTCAATGTCCAACTCACTACCGGACTGTGCATTCCACAGACACAGGTGACCTGGAAGAGAGAGGGTCAAGTGTCGACTACCCCTGCGGTAAAGGAGATATCTCCTGGATTGTCCATCTCGCAGCTCTCAGCGTCAATGTCCCAAGGTAATGCTGGGGAAGCCTGTGGCCTGGCTGGGGATAGGGAGGGGGTCACTGTGTGTGGAAGAACCCTGGAAGATGTCCCTGAAAATTCGACTGATTCTAAGACCCTTGTTGTACCGGTCCAGAAGAAGCCGCAGTTAAGGGAAGGGGATCTTTCAGGTGAGCTGGATCGGGTGAGCAAAGGCCGGGCTGTGGACTTTGGGGTCACCACAAGTGTTGGAGAAGTATGGGTCTCTGGAGAACTTGTTTGAGTGGTCATCCCCTGAAGAGGCTGATGCTAGTGATGAGGAGGAATGGTCCATGGAGAGTTCTACTTCTGTTGGAATTTCCTCTGGAGCATCAGAGAATTTTTTTAAATCATTTGCAAGCCCAGTACCCTCCATTGGACTTTCCATAGCTCCTTCCACTGGAGCATCAAAATTTAACAAAGGGGTGAACAGGTCACCAGACTCTTGTGTTCTGCCTGGGCGGGGAAGGCCCAAAGTACTAACGCAGGTCTCAAGATTTCAGCGTAATGTGCAGAAGAGAGTTGCTGAGGAGTGGAAAATGGACTACCCTTATGTTTCTGAAAGTGTCATGCAGGTGATAGAGGATTCCCGGGAGCAGTGGGAAGATGAACTGGTGCGGAATTACCTGCATGTTCCAAAACCACTACGGACACCGGAGAGTGAAGTTTGGGTCCGTTTCCAGGATATCAAAAAGGAGTGGAAACTCGGAAGAGCCATACGTAAAGACAGGGTGCTTATTGTGAAGAAAGGGCAACACACCTGGTCTTATTCTATCTATGTTCGAGGAGAAGGGGATAGCAGAAGGACATTGCCTGACCCAAGGTACTATTTGTAGTTGAAGTTGAAGTTACCGCAAGATGGGTTAGAGTGGGTTTTCCCCCTTCACATATTTGTTTAAGCAGGAAATGGCCACTCAGGGTGCCTGGTAAAGGACAACACCATGGATACTAGTGTGTGTCATTCCTGTCCAATTCCCTTTTTCACTTTGAAAGAAAAAAAGAAAGGACTCCTGTTCAGAAGCCAAACAAAAGTATATTGGGCCATGGGCATATGTGTGTTTCAATTGTTAGCGTGTCTGTTCAGGCTGCACTCTGCAGGAGTTCTTGTAAATTCCTTTTTAGGGGTGACAACCTTGGCAGGGAATTACATGCCATTGTTCATTTGTGATTCTGTCACCAAAGGGAGGATCATAACCCCCTACTTCTGGTGAAGTGTCAAATATAAGATAGTTCCTAGTTAGTTGTATATATTTTATGTCTTCTATTAGGGGATTTGACAGCTGTCTATCTTACAGATGAAGGCCTGCAGTAAACAGAGTATTCCTCTCAAGGGAGCAGTGCTCTGATTCTGCTTGTATGGAATGTTAGTTGTAGGAACCTGCAGCTAGGTTGTGTTAAATGTACAGAATATATGTTTGTGTCATTTTTGTACTTTACTCATTGGTGTTATTCCTTTTCCCACTTTAAATCAGGTGATATGAGATGTCCTCCCTCTTTTAACGAAGAGGCATTTTTCAATTTGTTTTTTTTCCACAACTGAGGAGAGTTGTGATTTTTAGTGGGGGGTGGATGTAGCGCCCTCTACTTTTAGGTAGGTGCTTAGTGGTGTTTTCTGATAGTGTAGAATATAGAGACAGGCAAACTTAACCAGGGCTGTGTCCTTTGCTAGGCCTGGATGTAGATTCAGGGTTCGGAGTGTCAGAGTAAAAAGGGGTGTGGCTGCCTACACTTGGGCTCAGGGATACCTTCTCTGCTTAACAGTGGATTGTGCAGGAAAGAGAGGATGGGCTGAGACCTGAGTGGCAGGAAACCCCATGTGAGAGAACTGATCAATGGTTAATTCATATGGTCTAAGGGGAGGTCTCTCATAAAAAAGGGGGGGTCACATGCCCAGGGAGTTCGGAGTCGGGAGTTCAGAGTCTTTGGAGGCTAGAGCTCTGGGAGTTCAGAGAATAGTGATGTAGCGCCCTCTACTTTTAGGTAGGTGCTTAGTGATTCCAGGGAGGCCAAAAGTCTGGCCCCTGGATACGAAGTCAACGTGTAGCGCTGGAGTAATACCGGACGTCCCATGTGGGGATGTGCCGGGCAGCGTGGGAGGAGGAGGAGGAAGTAGGAGCCAAGCGGAGGAAAAAGACTGGGTGATCGACTTTCTGTGAGTAGAACATGGACTGTTGATTGGGAGAGAGCAACGGGTGTGCAAACCCAGTAGAGCTAATCAGGAACTTCATACTGTGTATCTAAGGACCACAGTATCAAGCACTTTCCAGGACTGAGGGAAGTTTGACAATACAAGTCATAGAAAACAGGCAGCATGGCCTGTGACTTTGAGTTCAACACCCACAGTGTTATTCAGAGTAATGCTTATCTGTCCAAAATTGTGAGTGCTACATCAGAGAGAGAAATGGAACCAGGTAAAGATCGCTATAAGGGACTTAATTAATAAAGCCATGGCTACAGATTAATACCCTTCAACCTAGAAATGGGACCGGGTGGGGCATCTCATATGCCTCACTGAATAGCCCACCGATTTATACCCAAAATAAAGAATTATAAATTTGGACTGTTTGGTGTCATGTAATTGCACGGGGAATCGGAAGTGGGGCAGTCTGGCAAAAGGTAATGAACAAACTCAGCAGACCCCATGGGGGTACCGCTACAGTAAGAAGTGATATCCTCTGTATTGATGGCTCTGAACAGGTCTATAGTGCTGATGGTATGGACAGGTAAAGTTAAATTTTTTTCCATATTGTACCATGAAAAAAACTTTATTATTCTAAATGTAATCCTAAAGCTGACCTCTGAGAAAATTCTGAAGTTACTCTTGCTGTTGTTGCCCCCACTCTGCAAGAGTTAAATGCTAGTTTTTGTTTAAGGCACCATTAAAAACTGTTTTGCCTCATACACACGGTCGGAATTTCCGACAACAAATGTTCGATGTGAGCTTGTTGTCGGAAATTCCGACCGTGTGTAGGCTCCATCGGACATTTTTTGTCGGAATTTCCAACAAACAAAATTTGAGAACTGGTTCTCAAATTTTCTGACAACAAAATCCGTATTCATAAATTCCGAGCGTATATAGACAATTCCAACACACAAAATTCAACGCATGCTCTGAATTGAGTATGAGACGGAAGCACTCAGTCTGGTAAAACTAGCGTTCGTAATGGAGATAGCACGTTTGTCACACTGCAAAGTTTTTAATCTTTTAATGCAGCACATTCTCTTCTTCTTTATAATGCTAGAATAATGAAGTTGTTTTGCTGCTGATATTCACACAGAGTTCTGACAAACGGATTTCTTTATTATTTCTCGTGATCTCATGAATAATCTTTATTATTTTTTTGCCAGATCTCCAGAATAATGTTTATATTTTTTTCTATAGTGATCTATTTTTTTTTTTATCAGCATCTCCTGATTTTTTTTTATAGTGATCTTCATAATATTTTTTTTCGTTTTGTGTGTCAAGTTACCACAACACCATTATTATCTTATATTTTTTAACCTTAAGGGCCCTTTCACACTGGGGCGGTTTGCAGGCGCTATTGCGCTAATAATAGCGCCTGCAAACCAACCCGAAACAGCCGCTGCTCCCAAGGGCTTTCACACTGGAACGGTGCGCTAGCAGGACGGGAAAAAAAGTCCTGCTAGCAGTATCTTCGGAGCAGTGAAGGAGCGGAGTATATACCGCTGCTTCACTGCTCCTGCCCATTGAAATCAATGGGACAGCGTGGCTATACCGCCGACAAAGCGCCTCTACAGAGGCACTTTCCGGTGGTTTTTAACCCTTTCTCGGCCGCTAGCGGGGAGTAAAACTGCCCCGCTAGTGGCCGAATACCGATGGTAACGCGCCGCTTACAATAGCGGCGCTTTACCGCCGACACTGCCCCGGTGTGAAAGGGCCCTTAGGAGCTTGGTTGGTGTTGGTGTTGTCCCTTGTTAATTTGACATAGTATTTTTGAAATGTACCTGCCTACTCACAAACAAATTGTCCTTTTTGAACTAAAACACATAGCCAAGTATTTGTGATAAAAAAAAATAGACATTAGTTAGGGATCCTAACAAAATAAAGAGGAAGGCAACGCTGGATAAACTGGTGAAATTGACGAAGCCTTTGTACCCCAGGCCACACATCAATTATTTGACAGGCAAAATTGGTGGCCCGAGGAGTCCATTTTATAGGGAGCACAATATGATCCAGGACTCTGAGAGATCAGGAACAGTAGCAGATGACATATGTGCCCCCAGGCTGTGGTCATACAACAGCCTGCATCTTTTGTCAGACCAGACTGAACCCAGGCCATCACACTCTTGTCTTCCTTCCATGCTTGCTTCCATGCTTGCTTTCAGGCTGTGGCTCTGGTGTTGGAGTTGTGCCAGGAGGTGGAGGAGGAGGAGGATGGTCCAATTCACACAGGTGGGTTCTGCTTGTGAGTTTGCCTCTCAACCCCTTATTTAGGGCCAGATACATCACTTCCGCACAAATGAGGCATTGGCCCACCTCCATTTCCTGCATTTTGCTGGCAGCCATGCAGGCATAGGCCTCTTGAATATTGGGGTGGTTCTGAGGGCCGCAGTAGCCTCCTGAATCAAAGAAAGTGATGACTCCTGCACATTCCTCCCCTTCCTGGTCCTTTTTGTTGGAAGGCGGAGGGGAGGAACCTGCGATTCGGTCAGGTTACTGAGCCTGGCCACTTTCCCACACCACCTCATGGCTGCCACTTTCCACACCCTCCTCCTGGCTGAGGCTTTCCTGTGTATGAAAATGGGACATAGTTTTAGTTTATTGTTCATCAATCACACACAATTTTGAGAAGTATGTTGAACAATGCTATACCTGACTCAAGCTGGGCTCCTCCATTTCTTCCTGGGTGGAAGGGTGGAAGGCCCAGGTTGGACTTCTGAAGTTTCATTTGAGGTGGAAGGAAGCGTGGAAGGAAGAGTGGAAGGAAGGGTTGAGAGTGATGGCCTGATTTCAGTCTGGTCTGACAGAAATTATAGTCTGTCATAGCACCAGAGCCTGGGGATATAAATGTCACCTGCTGCTGCTCCTAAAAGGGGTGTTTTGTCTGCCACAGACAGGGCAGCTCTCTGTACATATCACTGAATTGGGGGAGGAAGTTGTGATCATTGAATCGATCCATTTTATCTGCAAGACACAACACAAGACAAACCCTAATGTCAGGCTAAACTCTACTAATCTTGTCCCAATATAGGCCTCAAACTATAAGCAGTATAGGCCACCCAAGTTAAAATGGTACCTTTGTTAGCATGATCGGTGCTTCCGCTACTCCGTCGTCCGCTCACAGATCGTACGTACGACGCACGCGTGTTACACTTTATATACACTGCTCATGCGTGAAACTCTACCCGCCCCTGACCTTCTTTCTAGTATATTCCCCACCCCTTCTCTTTCAGCGTAGTGGGAGAGCACATGGTGAAGAAAGAGCAAGTGCATGCAGAGGAGAGCAGCAATGAGGAGAACAACGAAAGCCCGGAATCACAAACGTACCAATCCTGGAGGAGATTTAAGGCCTCAAATACGTCTTTTGTAGAGATGGTGGAGATGGTGGACATCTTGAAGAGGGCCAACTATGATGGGAAGCATGGACCTTACCCAAACCCAAATGTGAGAAAGGCCAAGATCATGGCTAAAGTTGTGAAAAGTCTGCAGAAGAATTTTGGGGTACGGCCATCCAAGGATCAACGGAGGAAATGATGGTCATACCTCAAATTGAGGGAGCAGAATTAGTACAGAAGAATCAAGAGAGTGCTGCAAAAAAAGTAAGTATTTTGTCATGTGTTCCTATTATTATTATTATGTTTGTGCTGCTCCATGTGCTTTTCTTTACTATTGAACAGTTTAAAATGGCGTTTAAAATGGCAAGTTTCAGGTTCGTGGGCACAGTAATCGTTCGTAGTAAGCATTGTTTGTTCACTCACTAATAAGATGTTTTTGACAGATGCAGGTTAACTACATTTGTTCATGCCTATTTTTCTTAAAAGAAGTTTGTTGTCTAGATGGGTTTGTAACTAGAATGAAATGCAAACTTGATTCAGTGTAAGGAGAGGACACTCAGCAGCTGTTTACACATCTGGATGCAGGAGCACTAGTGTGGGACACCAGAACACCCTTTTTAGGGTGTCCCACACAGGTGCTCCAGTGGATACTGTGTAAAAGTTGCACAAGACAGGTAAGTATTCTAGCTTTAGAAAGGGAAAAAAATAATGTCTTCAGCTTGGAACTCTGCCAAAACAGACAATTGTACATCACGCAATGTTTCATATTCCTAATTCTGTCCTCAAATATCTGTGTGCTAAGTATACCTATTATTTAATTCACATAGGGGAGAAAAGACTCTGGACTTCAGAGAACACCAGGGATCCCCAAACTCATAAAGAAGGGGAAATCACCACACCCCAACCTCAGGATGTGGAGGAAGGAGAGGTTTATGAAGTAGGCGAAATAGTGACCACACAGGTAAGTGTCTGAGACCACAGATTCAGGTAACAGATGGATGCCTGCATATTTATAATACATGGTGTGTTTTTTAATTTTTAGGTGATGTGGATGTTGTTGAAGAAGAATCTCATTTCACCAGTGCAAGTGCACACGTCCTCATCAGGGAGATCATGGTGTGCAATTGTGATTTAGAAAAGATAAAGGAAAACATCAATGATGTTCACCAAAAAATAAAGAACATCATTGATGTTTTGGGCAGAATATAAAACACACAAAAATTGTACTGTTTTGTTGCGTACATTTTTCTTTTAAATCAAGTTTTAAAGTATTTTAAAAAACAAATTTTGAAGATGCACACAGTGTGTCAACATGTGCTATCTGCCATCACGGGATATCAATGTACGTGTTTTGTGGGTGCAACCTCTTCCTCGCAACTAAAATAGATGAGAGGAAGGGGTTGCACCCCCGAAACACATCCATTGATCCCCCATGATGGGAGCTAGCACATGTTGACATTAGGCATGGGATGAGGAGGGAAATCCACATTTTGACTCCCAATTTGTGTACATCTTCAAAATTTGCCTTTTACAGGGGTGACATCACTCCATCTGATGAAGCCAATATCAACACAGTTTGGACATACTAATGTCTGATTTTGCCTTCACTTTGTCAAAGTTGAACTAAGTTTTGTATGTTTTATGGTTTTAAACATGCTTGTTTAACCCAAAAAAAGGCTATTTATATTGTCAAACCTAAAAATGTTATACAACAAATAGGTTGGTTTGTTCAAAAACCCTTTTCTAACGCACATGTGAATGTGCTTTGAGTAAAATGTTTTCTCCTCAACAATGTGTGGCTTCTTCTTTCAATGCTCAATACCAGTTTTTGGAGTAAGTTGGTGTTTACAGTGACAATGAGGGTTATTTACTAAAGGCAAATCCACTTTGCACTATGAGTGCACTTTCAAGTGCACTTGCAGTGCATGTGTTGTGTAAAGTGGATTTGCCTTTAGTAAATAACCCCCATACTGCTCTAAAATTTGCCCCAATCAGGCCATTTTCGGGACTCAAAACAATTAATTCATGGTGTTGAAAAGGATGTGTTTTTTTTTTAGCATTAATGCATTACATACATTAAAACAAAAACAAGGTGTGTGTGTGTAAGTAAGAACTCCAACACCAAGCCCCCGCATAGCATGAACTCTACGATGAGTACGTACCCGCAACATGGCTTCAAAATGGTCGGCTGGTCAGAATGAACTAACAGAACGCACTGAAAATCAGAAAGACCTGAGAAGAGCGAGCTGAAAATCAGAAACGAGCGGACAAAAACGCACTGAAACACAGATACGAACTGACTACACGCACTGAAAAACAGATACAAACCCACAAGCACAACCTGAAGAGCAGTAACGGACTGAAAAGCACGAGGCTGAAAAGCGCAAATCGTCTCTCACCAAACTTCTACTAACACGAGATTAGCAGAAGGAGCCCAAAGGGTGGCGCACTTGGTATTGAACTTTCTTTTTCTAGTCCCGTCGTACGTGTTGTACATCAGCGCGTTCTTGGCGATCGGAATTTCTGACAACATTTGTGCGACTGTGTGTTTTTTGAAGACAAATTTGAGCCAACATCCGTCGGACATTTTGTTGTTGGAATGTCCGATCATCTGTACGCTGCATTTCACATATGACATCCCTCAATTTCCTGGCAACTGGTGCTCTCGTTTCCTCTGGGTTAGAGAAGAGTCTTTGCATTCTCACTTACAAAGCAAAACTGCTGGACCTGCATAGTAAATGATTACATCAGAGTGTCAGCAACCACTAGAGCAGTAAAGAGAAGCATTTTAGGGAACCAATTGCATAGAAAAGAGGAAAAAGAAAACCAATTCACCGTGCTAGGTGATATAAATTTAGGCAATAATATATATTGTAGAAATTGCAATGTGACAGTGATGTTGACAGGTGTTCATGCTCAAAAATATCTGTGCTCCTTAGTGCTCAGACTGGGTGCTCCACATAGATGTACACTCACCCCTCTATGTTGACCTACTATCGCTAGTATGGTCAAACAAGCATGTGGGGAGACCCCTGGAGATATCTGCTGCTGGTGGTGCTTGAAGTAAATATGCCTCATGAAGATGGATAGGAATAAAGAAGAAACCTCATTGCGCAATACCGTTTGAGAAGATTTGATGATAAAAACAATATGACACACTCACATGTAAGGGTGCCTATGTCCTGCACCCATACAAATTATGAGACTATGAGTAAGGGTATAAATGCCCTCAATATGGCAGAATTAGAGCTTCCTGATGATGGCCCATTGATTGGCTGAAACGCGCCGAGGCTAGATCGTGTCATCGCGACACACTTACGTCCACGACCAACTTCCGGGAATCGAGTAGAATGCGGCAGTGGTCAACCATCCATTACGGGCCGATTTCCCCTAAAATAATCACCTGCTATTTACACTGGGTGTCTGAGAACTAAGAAGCACGGATATTTTTGAGCATGGACACCTGTCAACATCACTTTGTTGGGACTGTCACATTGCAATTTATACAATATATATTATTGCTTTAATAAATAAGTTTATATCACCTAGCGCAGTGAATTGGTTTTCTTTATTTTTATTTGCGGATTTAGTAAGTTTTTCACTGCAGCTGATATATTTTATTATTTTATTATTTATTATTTATTGATTTATATCTTTGGCGCTTAGTATCCATTTATTTTCCCAGAAAAGATCAAGCCTGCAAATGCAAAGGATAAGATAACTAAAACCAGTTTTAAAATTGTACCCTAGACACAAAAAAGTCATTTTAGATGTGTCCCTTTAGTTTAGCTGTAAGTCTGGTTTCTGAATGCTTAAAGAGTTACCCAGGACCCTGCATTAACTATATCTGGTCTCTCACAACACACAGAGCATGGAATTGCAATTATTTCAGTAAATCTAAATGGCTAAATACCTTTGTTCGGACTGTCACATTGCAATTTATACAATATATATTATTGCTTTATTAATTAAGTTTATATTACCTAGCGCAGTGAATTGGTTTTCTTTATTCTTATTTGCCGATTTAGCAAGTTTTTCACTGCAGCTGATATATTTTATTATTTTGTTATTTATTATTTATTGATTTATATCTTTGGTGCTTAGTATCCATTTATTTTCCCAGAAAAGAGGAAGCCTGCAAACGCAAAGGATAAGATAACTAAAACCAGTTTTAAAATCCATGTCCCTTTAGTTTAGCTGTAAGTCTGGATTGCATGGAAATGCAATTATTTTAGTAAATCTAAATGGCTAAATACCTTTTTCTTTTTTTTTTTTTCATTCTTTTTATTGATTTCAATTTAAAGGTATAAAAGTTGTACAAAAGATACAAAAGTAAGTACAACATATTTACAAAGGGTGAAGGGGAGAAAACAAAAGGGTTAGGTCCAAAGTGTAGGCTTCCATGTATAACATAGCTAAAAAAAAAAAGATCTCTAACTATGTAAAATGTCAAGTGCAGCTGCTTGTGTAAGCCTAAATACAAAAAAGTAAAAAAACAAATACTCTAAAAAAAGACAAACGCACAACCACAAATTAATTCATATACAGTGAGCTTAACTAATTATGAACATATAACACCTAAATGGCATATATTAATATGTATAACTGTATACAGGCATACCCCACTTTTAAAGCGGGGTTCCACCCAAATTTTGAACAATATCTGTATGTATTCTCTTCCTTGCCCAGATGCTGACATGCCGTTTAAAAAAATTTAATAGTCTCAGGCTTCCCAGGATGTCACTGAGCATGTGCGGGAATGAGCAGTGAATGCTGGGAGCACAGCATTCACCGCATCCAGGAAATAATTGCTTGTGGGCTTCAAATGCCCACAATGAAGATGGAAACCGCCTGCAGTGAATAATATAAGTTATTCTTTCCGACGAAATCTGACACAGGCGGACATATTACACACAATATGTGAGTATGTAATGCTGAGAAGAAAAGTTTGTGAATGAACTAAAAAAAACAAAAAACGATAGATAGGTGGACCCCCGCTTTAAGTACACAATGGGGTTTATTTACTAAAGCTGGAAAGTGCTAAATCAGGCTCCCTTCTGCAAAGAAACCAATGAGCTTCTAACCCCAGATTGTTCAATTAAGCTTGGTAATAAAACCTGGAAGCTCATTGGTTTTTTGCAGAAGTGAGCCTGATTTTGCACTTTCCAGCTTTAGTAAATAAACCTTATTGTGTACTTAAAAGTGGGGTATGCCTGTACAAAACAGTGATATATTACAGTGAGAAATGGTGAAAAGTAAAAACGCTAACCAAAAACGCCCATGTGGACAGTGATGTGCACCACAAAAATGTTTCACAAAAATGTTTAAGAAATGTTACAAAAGAATCTATAACAATAGTGCTCTGATGCAAACAAAGTCCATTGTAAGTAATAATGTGAGTATGAAAATTCTAAATATTCAACAACCTATAGTGCTATATTATGAACAAAAGTCCATATAGATGATAATGTGAGCATGGAAATTCTCAATATTCAGGAGAGATAGGAATAAGATGTTCCTGCAGCCAAAAACTTGTGATATTAATGCCGCTTACCAGATCAGTTGGACCTCAAGTTATAGAGATCATGGGAGCCTGTTGCATCAGCCTGCCGGAATCAATAGCCTCCACCTGTCCTTCAATCCAGGGAATGCGCTTTCAGTCAGCCTCAACGACCAAAGGTAACTCCTCTCTCCTTTTAAGAACTACACTCCGGAAAAAATATAACCACCCTTGATTCAGATCTCTTTGCAATGATGATCCCAGAGGAATATCACTCAATAGGGGATAAAAAATGAAGGCTTATTTCACTAAAACTCCACAGCAATTCCAATAAAACTTCACAGCAAGCATTCACAGCAGGCTAGCAAACATAAAAAAATCATAAAAACGGGAACAAAAAAAGGATAAAAACTATTGAAAAAACAGCTCAATTATCAAACCAAGTAGCTGGAAGCAAAAAAACGTGATGACGTCAGAATCAGCTGCTCCATCCAACGCGTTTCTCCATATAAGGCATCAACGGAGGCCTCTTTTTCACTGTAATATATCACTGTTTTGTATACAGTTATATATATTAATATATGCCATTTAGGTGTTATATGTTCATAATTAGTTAAGCTCACTGTATATGAACTAATTTGTGGTTATGCGCTTGTCTCTTTTTAGAGTTCCATGTATAACAAAATTGGGCAAACAGAGTTATACATCTCTTTAGTTCTCTATGGGATCATCAGATAAAAACATTACAACATTTACCTTGGTGTAAATCTATCAGTCCCTAATTGCCAATGTGAGTCAAAACTCCTTCTATCACCTTGTTTGATTATAGCTTCATATATGGGATGCAAGTGGACAATCTAAATTGCTTCCGAGAGATTTGGGACTTTGTCTGACTTCCACCCCCTTACTATTAGTAATCTGGCAGCCAAAAGAACATGAGTGACTATGGCTCGGTAAGAGGGGGGAAATCCACCAACCCCCAAATTGAGTATCGCCAGACCTGGTTCTGGTGGCACAAGAATACCTGTGATGTCAGAAATTAAGTGGAAGACATTATTCCAGAAGCCTGTAAGATTTTTACAAGTCCAGAACATAAGAAAAAGGTGTCCAACCTCTCCACATCCTCTCCAACAGAGAGGTGAGGAGGACTGGAGAAATTTGGATGTATGTAGGTGGGTTAGGCACCACCTCAATGCAATTTTTTGGGACATTTCCCAATGATTCACACAGTGGGAGGTCTTGTATATGGATTTGAAGGCAGATTGCCACTGTTCCAAAGTATAGGAAGTACCTAAATCTGTTTCCCATTTTAGATATGGTGTGGACTTAGTGTAAGTGAGTTGTTCTTGGAATAGGTTATAAAATATAGAGATTCCCTTAGGGATAGGTGGGGAGCAGTGAGGAACCTCAGTGCTACAGATGGGAGTGTAATATTGTAAAATTGTGAAGATTTCAGAAGGTGATACATTTGAAGGTATACAGTATCTCACAAAAGTGAGTACACCCCTCACATTTTTGTAAATATTTTATTATATCTTTTCATGTGACAACAATGAAGAAATGACACTTTACTACAATGTAAAATAGTGAGTGTACAGCTTGTATAACGGTGTAAATAATGCACAGCCATTACTCTCTGAGGATCTGAAAAAAAAGAATTATTTCTCTACATAAAGATGGCATAGGCTATGAGAAGATTGCCAAGACCCTGAAACTGAGCTGCAGCACGGTGGCCAAGACCATTCAGCGGTTTAATGGGACAGGTTTGTCAGGGCTGGGCTCAGCCCTTCCTTCTCTAAGCTGGCCACTCAGCTGTCGGCTAATTGCCAGCTCCTATCTCTCCACAGTGACTCACCTGTTGATGATATCCTGCTCGTCAGTCCTGCCTACTTAAGCAGTCCAGTCCAGATGATCTCTGCTTCAGATCCTGCTTGCTGTTCTACTATGCTCATCTCTGGCTCCCTGATGTTTTGGCTTGTCTGACTATTCGTTTTGGTTCCTGAACTCTGGCTATGTTTTGAATACGTTTAGTCTGTTTACCTTTTTTTATTATTGTTAAACAAGTGTGATTTAACTGTACTTCTGTCTCAGTCTGATTCATGGTTTCTGACAAGGTTCCACTCAGAACAGGCCTCACCATGGTCTACTAAAGAAGTTGAGTGCACGTGCTCAGCATCATATCCAGCGGCTATCTTTGGGAAATAGATGTATGAATGCTTCCAGCATTGCTGCAGAGGTTGAAGAGGTGGGGGCTCAGTCTGTCACACTGCATCAACTGGTTTGCATGGCTGTTGACCCAGAAGGAAGCCTCTTCCAAAGATGATGCATAAGACAAGAAGACTAAGGACATGGATTACTGGAACCATGTTATGTGGTCGGATGAGACCAGGATAAACTTATTTGGTTGAGATGGTGTCAAGCGTGTGTGGCGGCAACCAGGTAAGGGGAGTACAAAGACAAGTGTATCTTGCCTACAGTCAAGCATGGTGGTGGGAGTCTCATGGTCTGGGGCTGCATAAGTGCTGCCGGCACTGGGGAGCTACAGTTCATTGAGGGAACCATGAATGCCAATATGTACTGTGACATACTGAAGCAGAGCATGATTACCTCCCTTCGGAGACTGGGCCACAGAGAAGTATTCCAACATATTAACGACTCCAAACACACCTCCAAGACGACCACTGCCTTGCTAAAGAAGCTGAGGGAAAAGGTGATGGTCTGGCCAAGCATGTCTCCAGACCTAAAACCCTATTGAGCATCTGCGGGGCATCCTCAAACAGAAGGTGGAGGAGTGCAAGGTCTCTAACATCCACCAGCTCTGTGATGTTGTCATGAAGGAGTGGAAGAAGACTCCAGTAGCAACCTGTAAAGCTCTGGTGATCTCCTTGACCCAGAGTGTTGAGGGAATGCTGGAAAATAATGGTAGCCACACAAAATATTGACACTTTGGGCCCAATTTGGAGATTTTCACTTAGGGGTGTACTCACTTTGGTTGCCAGCGGTTTAGACATTAATGGCTGTGTGTTGAGTTATTTTGAAGGGACAGCAAATTTACACTGTTATACAAGCTGTACACTCAATACTTTACATTGTAGGAAAGTGTCATTTCTTAAGTGTTGTCACATTAAAAGATATAATAAAATATTTACTAAAATGCGGGGGTGTACTCACTTTTGTGAGATACTGTACATATTGATCTGTAGTTGAAAGGTTAAATTCTGTGCAAAGTTCCTCAAATGTTTTAATTCTCTTGACTGATAGAAGATCTGTGATTGAGTTAATACCTTTACGTTGCCAATGCGTGAGATTTATGTTTGGAATTCAATTTTCTAGAATTGTGAGAGGGAGGTGTATAGTAGTTTGGGAAGTTAGAGAAGGTTGGTTTTTCCTCATGGCTCTCCAGGCCACCACAGAAGCTTGGATCGTGGGAGTTCTAGGGAATATGGTTTCCACATGTCTGTTAGTAGAAAGGAGCAGAGCTCTCCTCCAGGGCTGAGAGTCATTGCTATTTGAGTCCACAGAATATCCAGGGAGGCGGAGAACCAGTGTCTGAGTTGGGTAAGAAGAGATGAGTAGTAATAGTCCTTGAGGTCTATGTTACCCATCTCTCCTGCTGTACTATATTTTATAAGAAGAGTTTGAGAGCACCGAGGGCATTTCGATTTCCATAAACATTGCTTCAGTATATTCTGCAGGGCTTTGAAATGGTTGTTTTTCAAGGGGATTGGTAATGTGGGAAACATGCACAAAATCTGAGGTAGGTATAGCATTTTAAAAGAAGCTAGGCGCCCTGATCAAGTCAGCTCCACCCTAGCTAGGCATTTGGTTTCCTGGGATATTTTATTAATGAGGGGAATATAGTTGACCTCGGCTAGTTTGTAGGAGTCTGCTGTCAAAGAGAGTCCTAGGTATGAGATAGTAGATTCAAACCAGGTATAGGGAAATTAAGTTTGAAGTTTAGTTTTAAAGGAAGAATTGATATTCATACCTAGAATTGTTGATTTACTATAATTAGCTTTATAGTATGAAATCTCGCTAAAGGTGGTCAGCATTTTGTGGGCATTAGATAGAGAAGTAATAGGGTTGGTTAGGCATAAAATGACATCATCTGCAAACATATTTATAGTATGGGATCTATTCTGAAATGTGAATACATGAATGTTTGGATGGGATCTAATTGAGGCTGCAAGGGGCTCTATAAGAATATTAAATATGATGGGGGATAAGGGACAACCCTGTCTCATTGCATTGGTTATAGTAAAGGATCTCAAAAGAGTATTTGAGGTACATACTGCCGATGGGGATGAGTAAAGGGCTAGGATGGCAGAAAGGGCAGGGCCCGTGATGCCAAATTTTTTAAGAGTATGTGTCATATAGTCCCAGTAGACCCTATTGAATGCCTTCTCCGCATCCAATGAAAGGAGCAGAGAAGGCATGTGATGAGTGTTAGAATAGTGGATTATGTTTATAATTCTTCGAGTTGCTTTAGAACCTTATCTGTCTTGAGGTGAATCACATCTGGTCAGGGTTAATCAGGTAGGATAGAATAGGGGAGTAATCTGAGAGCAAGTATCTTTGCATATATTTTGATATCCATGTTCAATAATGAGATGGGCCTAAAGTTAGGCAGGGTCATAGGATCTTTCCCCGACTTTGGGATGGTGACAATATATGCTTGTAGCATCTTGGTGGGAAAGATGCTGAGGATATTGCTGCAGAATATACAGAGGCAAGGGTGGGGCTGAGGTTAGTCAGAAATACCATCCGGTCCAGGGGACTTTGCTAAGGTTATCAAGACTCTTCCTAATGCTATCTCTGACACTGTGATAAGTGCATTTAATGAGGCCAACTGGGCTGGAGGGAGGGAGGGTAAGTTGACTGAGTCTAGAAATGTATGGATCTTGCCCTCAGTAGGTTGGACAGTACCGAGGTCCTCGGAGAGGTTAAAGAGAATAATAGTAATCAGCAAAGGAGTTTGCAATCTCTTTGGGGTTCATGATTTTGCTTTTTTTTTAATCTAAATGCATAGAATGCATTAAGATAAAAAAAACCTTCTGCCTTTACAACCACTTTAAGTAAATTAGGTGCAATTTAATACAATCCAGATCATTAACATACTAAATTTTAAAAATTTGGGCTGATCTTTATTATTATATTATTATATTATTCTAGCCACAGAGGCATTGCAGAAAAAAAAATATTAGACATTTCAGATCATTATAGGGCATACACTATTTAAATCTGGCTTTTGTATGATATCATATTTGCTCACTGCATATGTACACAGGCATCCACAAAGGGTAAACAAGCTGAACATGGTTCCATCTCTTTTCACATCTGGAAAAGGTTGCAACAGAGCTTCAGGAGCTGAGGCCCCAAAGAGAAGGAAGATCCCAGAGCTCAACTTTTAACCTTTGTTCCTGTACTTAATTGGACACTGAGCAATTTGGAGGTGAGAACAGATGCAAGAGGGAGGGTGGAGAACTCAGAGTTGTGCTTTAATCCAACCAACCAGCCAACTTTCCAGCCTAGAAGCTTTCCTGGGCTGTCTATAGATGGAGCAAATGTATTATCTGCAACCACAGGTATCTCTGTCTGGTTTATTGTAAGTGTTCCGGGTTTGGTGTGACCACATCTTTGGAGTTTGCTGTTCTCTCTCAACATTGTTGTGCCACTATATTTTGCTGCATCAACCAGTCTCTGTGTGAGTTCTCTTGCCCTGGGTGCAGCAAGTCTGGGCCACACCAACATGCTATTCACATATTGATATTATTTTCATACATCTATTATTTCTCCAATATCAACCCTTTATTTCACTGGAATGCTTTAAGTTTTGGCAACATTTTGTGTTTTTCCAGACAATTAAATAGGAATGGGGCACTGAAGACAAAAATTGTAGAAAATAGGTCAAATATCTGACGCAGATAAAGGAAATAGAGGTGGAGGTAAGGCATTGGATACAAATCCCTAAATAGTACATCTTTTGGGGCCCAATGGTGTAAGTGGTGGACAGCTTGAAAAATGTATGTAAAGTTAAAGTGGTTCCAAAGCCTTAAAGAATATGTAAATCCAATGCTGCATATTCCTGATATGTGCCTGCTGTACCATGTACTTGTATGAAAAAGTATCCTGTTCTCTTTATAGTGCTTCCTTTGTGTGAAATTCCTGGCATCCTTGTATTTCCCTTTAAACTCTTGGAACAATTGACAGATTCAGAGGGACGCTATCTATTCGTAAAGGGTACAGCATATATAAAAATTACATAACAAATGTGCGGCGCTAAGATCAAACAATGAATAACTAGTTGAAATAACTATATAAAAAATACCGTATTTATCGGCGTATAACACGCACTTTTTTCCCCTTAAAATCAGGGGAAAATAGTGGGTGCGTGTTATACGCCGTTCGCCGCTAATTGTGAGCTATCGGCGGCAATCGCCGCCGACATTCACATAGCGAGTAGTTTTAAATATGGCGCCGCGGAGTTCGGAGGGACTCGGCGGAGCTGAACGAGCGCCGCCGAAATCACAGAGCCGAGATACACATAGTCGAGTGTATCGGCTCTTTCCGGCGCCGCTCACAGTCACACCCAGTCCTGCCATTGGACCTGTGTTATGTCCATCATAGGGCAGGACTGGGCGGGACTGTGAGCGGCGCCGGAAAGAGCCGAGTACACTCGACTATGTGTATCTCGGCGGCGTTCTTTCAGTTCCGCAGGCGCCGAGTCCCTCTGAACTCCGCGGCGCCATATTTAAAACTACAACTACATGCAGCTATGTGTATGTCGTCGGCGGCGGCGGCTGTAGGCATGGACACTGGGGGCAAAGCTGCACTGACCACTGGGGCAAAGCTGCACTGGGGCAAGGCTGCACTGGGGCAAAGCTGCACTGACAAGACTGCACTGGGGCAAAGCTGTACTGACAAGACTGCACTGGGGCAAAGCTGCACTGGGGCAAAGCTGCACTGGGGCAAGGCTGCACTGGGGCAAAGCTGCACTGACAAGGCTGCACTGGGGCAAAGCTGCACTGACAAGGCTGCAATTGACACTGGGTTTTAGGCTGCAATGACACTAACAAGGCTGCAGATGAACACTGATGAGGCTGCATTGATGGGCATTTTAATGTAAGTTTCTTTTCCTTAAACATCCCTCCTAAAAGTTTTTTTCCTTAAAATTCTCTCCTAAACTTGGGGTGCGTGTTATATGCCGGCGCGTGTTATACGCCGATAAATACGGTATATATATATAGTGCAAAAATCTACTAAAAAATATATTAAATAAATAAATATATTACATTAATAATAAGATATATCCTATGAAACAAATCCAAAAACGTGCAAGTAACATTCAATTATTTGTAATGTCCAAAGTAAAGTGCAAGTGCTCCATGTGCTGCATAATATCCTTAATATATATGTTGAATCAAATTCTTTGACAGTCCATCATAAAACCATAGATAAAAGTGATGCTGGTGCCTTCATGCAATGCGCACACAGTCCTCGTGTACCCCTCCACCAGATGTACCCTCACCTTAAGGGCTTTGTCTAAAAAGCCTGTAGTAAATGTTAACAGCATTAAGAGATCCTCCTGTGATTCTTCCTTCCTGTGGTAACTGTTTGGCTTAAAATGCGGATCAAGAACAACTCCTTCGTAAACTCATGTGTAATGGGGTGGTAGTGTCACCTGAAACCAGAGCTGCAGCCCCGGTCAGCGGCGCTCACCACATCCTAAGCCTGTTCTCCAGAGCACTTCCTGATTCCTTTCATGTCAGCTGGTCAAGTTCCTCCTATCGGGTTCGTCACAATCTCGTGACTTCCTCTGGGATTTGTGATTGGCTGGAAACTTTCCATGTTATTTATAGCGGCGATCGCTGCCATTTTTCCGTAGCCCGCAATTACATAGTAATTTCAGCGATTTCTTAGTCAGTATCTTATACTCCTAAAGTCTGTATGCTAATATGTTTTATAAATATTTATTTATTATCTGATAGGTGGGTTGCTGTGCTCCCATATATAAGCCTATTCCACTCTAGTGCCAAAACGGACCCCAGTGGTGATTACTATGTAGTGTACTGGTCGTTGCCATTTTTCTTTAGCCCACATTAATACCTAAGCAGTGGCCATTTTCTTGTAGCAGTGTTTACACTCACAGTGACTTTACTGCTATAACGATCCCTTTGTGTGTGTAATGGTAGTGCACACAGCCACCATCAATTACACTATTAGCACAGTTCTGTGTGCACTCCTTATCTCCACATCTAATTATGTGAGATAACTGGTATTTTATCCACACTTACATCCCTGACAGTATGGAAAATATTAAAATTACATTATTTAAAAATGATATTACAATTATCAATATTAAGAATATTGAATCTATATATTACTATATTATTGCTATTCTAATTATCAGAAGATCTATATAGAACAGAATCCGTATAAATATTTGCAGTAGAGTCACTGTGAGTGTGAACACAGCTACAAGAAAATAGCCACTGCTTCCGACACACAAAGTTCCATGCATGCTCTAAATCAATTACGACACAGAAGCGCTCAGTCTGGTAAAACTAGCGTTCGTAATGGAGATAGCACATTCGTCACGCTGCAAATTTTGAAATCTTTTAATGCAGTGCATTCTCTTCTTCTTTATAATTCTAGAATAACGAAGTTGTTTTGCTGCTCATATTCACACAGAGTTCTGAAAAAATTATTTCTTTATTATTTCTTGTGATCTCCTGAATATTTTTTTTTTCGGCAGATCTCCATAATAATGTTTTTAATTTTTGTTTATAGTTTTTTTTTATATTTTATCAAGATCTCCTTCTTTTTTTTTTAGTGCTCTCCATAATATTGTTTTTCGTTTTGCGTGTCAAGTTACCACAAACATAGCCATTTATTATGGGTCATAATAAAATAAAGAGGAAGACAACGCTGGAGAAACTGATGAAATTGGCGAAGCCTTTGTACCCCAGGGCACACATCAACTATTTTACAGCCAAAATTGGTAGCATGAGGAGTCCATATAATAGTGAGCACAATCCCGGACTACAAGAGATCAGGAACAGCAGCAGATAAGATATATGTCCCCAGGATGTGGTCATACAACAGCCTGCGTCTTTTGTCAGACCAGACTGAATCCAGGGCATCACACTCTTGTCTTCCTTCCACTCTTCCTTCCAGGCTTGCTTCCAGGCTGTGTTTTTGGAGTTGTGGCAGGAGGTGGAGGAGGAGGATAATCGAACTCAGAAAGGTGGGTTTTGGTTGTGAGTTGGCCCCTCAACCCCATATTTAGAGACAAATAGTAGGTGACACAGTTACATAGTAGGTGAGGTTGAAAAAAGACACACGTCCATCAAGTCCAACCATGTATGTGATTATGTGTCAGTATTACATTGTATATTCCTGTATGTTGCAGTCGTTCAGGTGCTTATCTAATAGTTTCTTGAAACTATCGATGCTCCCCGCTGAGACTACCGCCTGTGGAAGGGAATTCCACATCCTTGCCGCTCTTACAGTAAAGAACCCTCTACATAGTTTAAGGTTAAACCTCTTTTCTTCTAATTTTAATGAGTGGCCATGAGTCTTGTTAAATTCCCTTCTTATTCAGAGAGAATAAGTTCAGTGCTCGCAACCTTTCCTCATAACTAATATCATCCAGACCCTTTATTAGCTTTGTTGCCTTTCTTTGTACTCGCTCCATTTCCAGTACATCTTTCCTGAGGACTGGTGCCCAGAACTGGACAGCATACTCTAGGTGCGGCCGGACCAGAGTCTTGTAGAGCGGGAGAATTATCATTTTATCTCTGGAGTTGATCCCCTTTTTAATGCATGCCAATATTCTGTTTGCTTTGTTAGCAGCAGCTTGGCATTGCATGCCATTGCTGAGCCTATCATCTACTAGGACCCCCAGGTCCTTTTCCATCCTAGATTCTCCCAGAGGTTCTCCCCACAGTGTATAGATTGCATTCATATTTTTGCCACCCAAATGCATTATTTTACATTTTTCTACATTGAACCTTATTGCCATGTCGCTGCCTACCCCATTAATTTGTTCAGATCTTTTTGCAAGGTTTCCACATCCTGCAGAGAAGTTATTGCCCTGCTTAGCTTAGTATCGTCCGCAAATACAGAGATTGAACTGTTTACCCCATCCTCCAGGTTGTTTATGAACAAATTAAATAGGATTGGTCCCAGCACAGAACCCTGGGGGATCCCACTACCCACCCCTGACCATTCCAAGTACTCCCCATTTATCACCACCCTCTGAACTCACCCTTGTAGCCAGTTTTCAATCCATGTACTCACCCTATGGTCCATGCCAACAGACCTTATTTTGTACAGTAAACGTTTATGGAGAACTGTGTCAAATGCTTTTGCAAAATCCAGATACACCACGTCTACGGGCCTTCCTTTATCTAGATTGCAACTCACCTCCTCATAGAAGGTTAATAGATTGGTTTGGCAAGAACGATTCTTCATGAATCCATGCTGATTACTGCTAATGATACCCTTCCCATTACTAAAATCTTGTATATAGTCCCTTATCATCCCCTCCAAGAGCTTATATACCATTGATGTTAGGATAACTGGTCTGTAATTCCCAGGGATGTATTTTGAGCCCTTTTTAAATATTGGTGCTACATTGGCTTTTCTCCAATCAGCTGGTACCATTCCAGTCAGTAGACTGTCAGTAAAAATTAGGAACAATGGTCTAGCAATTACTTGACTGAGTTCTCTAAGTACCCTCAGGTGCAAACCATCTGGTCCCAGTGGTTTATTAATGTTACAGTACCTGACTGCGAGATTGTGTTTCCAGCGTGATCCCATCGCGCTGATTCTCGGCGGCAGGGTACTGTGCGTCTTGCGCTGGCCTGCTCATCGGGAAAGGAAAACTGTTTTTCCTTTCGCGATGAGCGACAGGCAGTGCTGACAGCTGTCTGGTATGAATCATGAGGGGGAACGCCACGCCAAATTTTAAATAAAAAAACGCCGAAAAATTGGCATGGGGGTCCCCCCAAAATCCATACCAGACCCTTATCCGAGCACACAGCCCAGCCAGTCAGGAAAGGGGGTGGGGATGAGTGAGCGCCCCCCCTCTGGAACCGTACCAGGCCGCATACCCTCAACATGGGGGGGTGGGTGCTTTGGGGCAGGGGGGGCGCCCTGCGGACAAGGGCCTCTTCCTGACAACCCTGGCCATTGGTTGTCGGGGTCTGCGGGCGGAGGGCTTATCGGAGTCCAGGAGCCCCCTTTAATAAGGGGGCCCCCAGATCCCGCCGCCCACCCTATGTGAATGAGTATGGGGTATATCGTACCCCTACCCATTCACCTAGGGAAAAAGTGTCAATAAAAAACACACTACACAGGTTTTAAAAGTAATTTATTAGGCAGCTCTGGGGGTCTTCTTCCGACTTCGGGGGTCTACTTCCAACTTCAGGGGTCTTCTTCTGACTTCTCTGCTCTCTCCGGCCTCTTCTCCCGGTGTCTGCCTCTTCTCCCGGTGTCTTCTCCCGCTCTCCGGCCTCTTCTCCCAGTGTCCGGTTCTTCTGCCGGGCTCCTCCGTTATCTTCTGCCACTCTTTTGCTAGCGGTGGCCCGGTCTTCGTCGTTTTGTTCCTTCTTCTCTTCTTCCGATGTTGACACAACGCTGTCTCCCGCTGTAATGCCGTATGAGCGGTGCAAGATGACTTATATAGGCATGGGGCATGGTCACCTGGTGCTGTCACCCTGTGACCCGCCCCTTATGCTGTCACAGTCCCATCATGCTCTAGGACTGTGACATCATAAGGGGCAGGGTCACCGGGTGACAGCATGCCCCATGCCTATATAAGTCATCGTGCACCGCTCACACGGCATTACAGCGGGAGACAGCGTTGTGTCAACATCGGAGGAAGAGAAAAAGGAACAAGACGGCAAAGACCGGGCCACCCCTAGCAAAAGAGCGGCAGAAGATAGCGGAGGAGCCCGACAGAAGAACCGGACACTGGGAGAAGAGGCCGGAGAGCGGGAGAAGAAGCAGATACCAGGAGAAGAGGCGGACATCGGGAGAAGAGGCCGGAGAGAGCGGAGAAGTCAGAAGAAGACCCCCGAAGTCGGAATAAGACCCCCAAAGTTGGAAGAAGACCCCCAGAGCTGCCTAATAAATTACTTTTAAAACCTGTGTAGTGTGTTTTTTTTATTGACACTTTTTCCCTAGGTGAATGGGTAGGGGTACGATGTACCCCATACTCATCCACATAGGGTGGGGGGCCGGGATCTGGGGGCCCCCTTAATAAAGGGGGCTCCCAGATTCCGATAAGCCCTCCGCCCGCAGACCATGACAACCAACGGCCAGGGTTGTCGGGAAGAGGCCCTTGTCCTCATCAACATGGGGACAAGGTGCTTTTTCGGCATAGGGTGTTCCCCTTAAAATCCATACCAGACCTAAGGGCCTGGTATGCTCCTGGGGGGAACCCACGCCGTTTTTTTATTTAAAATTTGGCACAGCGTTCCCCCTCATGATTCATACCAGACAGCTGTCAGCACTGCCTTTCGCTCATCGCGAAAGAAAAAAACAGTTTTTCTTTCCTAATGAGCGGGCCAGCTCGGTGCTGGCTCCCGCGAAGGGGCTCGCAGGTGTCAAATCTCGCTGATAACAGCGGCGAGATTGACACAATATCTCAGTCACCTACTGTAAGTTTCCCAAGTCTAATTTTAATTCTGTCCTCTATTAACCATGGAGGTGCTTCCTGTGATGTATCATGAGGACAAACACTGCAGCTTTGGTTACTGAAGCCCCCCGATTCCCTCGTGAAGACTGAGGAGAAGAATAAATTCAATACCTTCGCCATTTCCCCATCCTTTGTAACCAGATGTCCTTCCTCATTCTTTATGGGGCAAATATGGTCTGCCCTCCCTTTTTTACTGTTTACATACTTAAAGAATTTCTTGGGATTCTTTTTGCTCTCCTCCGCTATGTACCTTTCATGTTCTATCTCAGCTGTCCTTACATTTCTTGTTGCATTCTTTATAAAGTCTGAATGCTGATGATGATCCCTAAACCTTGTATTTTTTGAAGGCCTTCTCATTTGCTTTTATATGCGTTTTTACATTGGAGTTAAGCCATACAGGACTTTTGATTGCTCTTTTAAATTTATTACCCAATGGGATGCATTGGCTAATGCCCTTATTTAATATGCTCTTTAATGCCGGTTCACACTGATGCGAGTTCATAACGAATGTGATGCGTCAAAAACATTCTAAATTCGCATGTCATCCATAAAGTAATTGTTTTCAATGACCGTCGTTTACATACATGCGTTGCGATTCCCCTACAAATGCGATGCGATAAAAAAAGGGTCTTGTGCGAGTTTACAGCATTGCGTTGCGATTTTAGCCTCCATAGACTTCAATGTAAATCGTTCTGGAATCGCATTGTTGGTTCAGATATGTGCGAATTCCACCACACTACTCTCCACAAAAAACAGGAAATACACAGGAAGTTAACACCTTTTTTTTGTTTCCATTATGATTCCATTGGCTAGAACATCAATCGCAGCTATGGCCAACTCCTGAAATTCACGTTAAAATCGCGGTAAAATCGTGGTAAATTCACGGTAAAATCGCACCTCACACAGGACAAAAAAACGGAACAAATTCACAGCGCAGCAGTGTGAACCGACACTAAAGCAAACCCATCTCTCCTCCGTGTTCTTTGTTCCTAAGATTTTATCCCAATTTATGCCTTCTAGCAAGGCTTGTAGTTTAGGGAAGTTGGCTCTTTTGAAATTCAGTGTCTTTGTATTCCCCTTATGTTTCCTATTTGTGTGATTTATACTGAAGCCAATTGACCTGTGATCGCTGTTACCTAAATTGCCCCGTATTTCGACATCTGTGATCAGGCCTGTATTGTTGGTAATCAGTAGATCCAGTAACGCTTTATTTATAGTTGGTGTGTCTACCATCTGACCCATAAAATTGTCCTGCAAGACATTTAGGAACTGGCAAGCCTTAGATGAATGCGTGGTTCCCTCCACCCAGTCTTTGACTGGATATTTAAAATCCCCCATTATGATAACACTTCCCATCCTTGCTGCTAATCCAAATTGTGATAGGAGATCTGTCTCCCCTTCATCCCTCAGGTTAGGGGGCCTATAACATACTCCCAGTATTATTTTCCCCTTAGCTTCATTCCTTTGGAGCTCCACCCATAAGGATTGCACCTCCTCCCTAGCTCCCTTAGTGATGTCATCTCTCAGGTTAGGGGGCCTATAACATACTCCCAGTATTATTTTCCCCTTAGCGTCATTCCTTTGGAGCTCCACCCATAAGGATTGCACCTCCTCCCTAGCTCCCTTAGTGATGTCATCTCTCACATTCACTTGTACATTATTCTTGATATATAGGCATACCCTACCCCCTTTTTTACCCTCTCTTGCCTTGAGATAAAGGGTATACCTTTGAATGTTTGCCAGTCAATCATGAGAGCTGTTGAACCAGGTCTCTGAAATTCCCACAAAATCCAAATCCTCCTCCTACAACAGTATCTCTAGTTCACCCATCTTGTCCGCCAGGCTCCTGGCATTGGTGAACATGCCACGTAATTTAGACCGGTCACATAATATCCTCTTATTGGGTGTTCCGAGATTGCAACTACAACTTGCTACTATACTTACCTTGGGTTTATGTGCTTTGGTCAACCTACCACTAATGCCCCCAATACTACCCTCTGGAACATGTTCCGCACTGACTATCTCTATCTCTGGACCCCCCCCCACATCTCCTCACAGATGAGGCATTGGCCCTCCTCCATTTACTGCATTTTACATGCAGCCATGGAGGCAAAGGCCTCTTGAAGGGTGGGGGTGGTTCTGAGGGCAGCATTAGCCTCCCGAATGAGCCCAAGCGCTGCCTCCTCCATGTTACTCCCCTTCCTGGACCTTTTGGCTGGAAGGTGGAGGGGAGGGGCCTGAGATTCAGTCAGGCTGCTGGGCCAGGCCACCTCCTGGATGCCACTTACCCCCGCCACCTCTTGGCTGCCACTTTCCCCCGCCACCTCCTGGCTGCCACTTTCCGCCGCCACCTCCTGTCTGCCACATTCCACAGCCTCCTCCTGGCTGCCACATTCCACGCCCTCCTCCTGGCTGAGGCTTTCCTGTGTATGAAAAAGGGACATAGTTTTAGTTTTTTATTCATCAATCACACACAATTTTGAGCTCATGACTGTTGCAAATTGAATGTTAACAAATAGAAAACACTATCATTCTAACCTCAGCATTTTTCATTCTTGTTTGGCCACTACTGTCTATTGATATGTAAAACACTTTATGAAATCAGCAATTAGTGATCAATAATAACATCTAGTTAACATCATTAATTTAATTTTCATTAAGAAATATGTAGAACAATGCTATACCTGGCTCAAGCTGGGCCCCTCCACTTCTTCCTGACTGGAAGGCCCAGGTTAGATGTTGGAAGCCTCAGCTGGGGTGGAAGGAAGCGTGGAAGGAAGAGTGGAAGGAAGGGTTGAGAGTGATTGCCTGACTTTAGTCTGGTCTGACAGAAAATGCAGTTTGTCATAGTACCACAGCCTGGGGACATAAATGGCATCTGCTGCAGCTCCCTATTATAATTGCTCCTCACCAATTTTTCCCTTCAAATAGGGGATGGTTGCAGTGGGGATCTGTGGCTTCACCAACTCCAGCAGTTTTTCCAGCGCTGCCTGCCTCTTTTGTTTATGTTTTGGGAGCAAGGACCCCAACTCCAAGCTCTCCAAGATAAGGTTCAAGCGGACTATCACGGTACAAATAAGAAGGGATAAACAGCAAAAATACAGAAACATGTATATAAAACCAAAATGTATTTATACAAGAATAAAGAGCATATAAAAGTACAAACTATATAAAGATGTGCACAGATATCATGGAGTATCGACTAGTTTCGCGGGGTACCCGCTTCATCGGGAAATGTATCTGTGAATAAAATACAATACAATCAAGTATATATATATTTTCAGGGGAAAAGGTGTGGAAAGTAATACCAGGATATGAGGGAAGGGGGGGAAGAAGTAGAGAAAATGTTAGTGAACAGATGTAGGGGGCTGCTTACCCATGCTGATGTGCGAACAGAATTCAGGCCAATTCTGGCAGGGTCTCCCGCGGCGACTGGGGAAGACACATATACAACCACCAAGGGGCAAAAGTCTAGATGGGTAATGAAGGGGTATACATGAATAGAGCATATATGTTGTATGTCTATAAGCCAGGAGGTGGGAGTAAGTGTGTGAAAACACCAGGAAATGGGAGAAACCAGGAAGGGTTAAAAGGAATCCAATACCAGGAGACCCACCTGAAAGGAAAGGAAAAAGAGGGATGCAATCAAGGGAGGGGAAGAACAGTGAGGGAAAAGGGTGAGAATGAGTGAAAATTGAGGTAATCCAGGAAAACCAGGTTATAACTGGATAGTGACGGGAAGGGTAGATTAGAAAATACCCATGCTGAGTGCATGAGAAGACCAAGTTGCATGCGTGAAGGAAAATCTGAGGCAAAAAAGAAAATGTGTGAACCAGATGGGGGGACAAAATAGAATAACTAAAAGAGCGCAGGCAGTGAATGGTGAGGCCCAAAACAAGCACAAAAGTTAGGTACATGCAAGTAGTAAAAGTGAAAACAAAAACCAATAGATACCTATATCTAGTAATATGAGGGAGCCCGGATATAAAGTTCTATTCATTGACCAGCAGATGGATAATGAACAGGAAAGGAACAATAGGTGTATGCTTGGAGTACAGGCTATATGTCTGTTAAGTGTCCATTATCTGGCATTCCGGCTCAAGGTCTGGAGAGTAAAATAAATGTACTAAATAAGATCACCCGGCTCGTCCCTCCACACCTAGAGTTAGATAAGTGCGGTGGGCAGATTGCGCAAGGGAAATATGAGAGACTTACTGTGAATGCCATGCTGGGACTGTGAGGACTGCGGAAACGCAGCGCAGTTCAAGTGTCTTCCAATCCCCCGGCGTCACGACAGCGCCAGTCATGGCATGAAGTGGCATCGCGGGGTCAAGAATTCCGCCGGGAGTGCGTGCGATACGATTGCGCACGCGCCAGCGCACTACGTCTCGGGAGGGCCAGGAAGATGCCTGGCCCACGCAGCTGGTGAGGTGAATTGAACGCCACCCAGCAAAGCCATGGCGATGCGCGTGCAACAAGTACCCGCGTGCACATGCGCAATGGCTAGATTGGGTCCACATAGGACTCAATAAGAGGCATGTGCAAGTGGCAGGTAGGGTCCCACAACGTCTGTCCCAAATAAACTCGGATGATGGTACACCCCTATATAATTTATACCGATGTGTGAGGCCAGCAAATCCCCTTTTTTGTTTATGATTATAATGCGGATATTTCACCCTCCACAGACAGGGCAGCTCCCTGTCCTTGTCTATGAATAGGGGGAGGAAGTTGTGATCATTGAAGTCATCCATTTTCTCTGCAAGACACAACATAAGACAAACCCTAATTAAGCTAAACTCTCCTAATCTTGTCCCAATATAGGCCTCAATCTAGAAGCAGTATAGGCCACTGATGCACCAAGTTAAACGTGTACCTTTGTTAGAACGATCAGTGCTTCCGCTACTCCTTCCTCCGTTCACAGATTGTACGTACGACGCACGTGTGTTACGCTTTAAATACACTGTGCATGCATGAAACTCCGCCCGCCCCTGACGTTCTTTCTAGAATATTCCCCACCTCTTGTCTTTCGGCGCAGTGGGAGAGCACATGGCAGAAAAAGAGCAAGTGCATGCAGACAGCAGCAGCAGGCCACAGCCACGAA
This sequence comes from Lithobates clamitans, assembly GCA_037952925.1. Classification (NCBI taxonomy): domain Eukaryota; kingdom Metazoa; phylum Chordata; class Amphibia; order Anura; family Ranidae; genus Lithobates; species Lithobates clamitans. The sequence continues at coordinate 360,013 of JBBGZY010000071.1, forward strand.
GGCCTCAAATATGTCCTTTATAGAGATGGTGGAGATGGTGGACATCTTGAAGAGGGCCAACTATGATGGGAAGCATTAACCTTACCCAAAACCAAATGTGAGAAAGGCCAAGATCATGACTAAAGTTGTGAAAAGTCTGCACAGGAATTTTGGGGTACGGTGATCCAAGGATCAATTGAGGAAACGCTGGTCAAACCTGAAATTGAGGGAGCATGATCAGTACAGAAAGATCAAGAGAGTTCTTCAAAAAAGTAAGTAGTTGTCATGTGTTCCTATTATTATTATTACTTGCATGCTGCTCCATGTGCTTTTCTTTACTGTTGTACAGTTTAAAATGGCAAGTTTCAGGTTCGTGGGCACAGTAATCGTTCGTAGTAAACATCATCATCATTCGCCCACTAATACAATGTTTTTAGCAGATGCAGGTTAACTACACTTGTTCATGCCTATTTGTATTAAAAGAAGTTTGTTGTCTAGATGGGTTTGTAACTATAATGAAATTCAAACTTGATTCAGTGTAAGGAGAGGACACTCAGCAGCTGTTTACACATCTGGACACAAGAGCACTAGTGTGTGACACCAGAATACCCTTTTTAGGGTGTCCTACACAGGTGCTCCAGTGGATACTAGGGGTGTCTCCATGTGTGAAAATTGTACAAAAAAGGTAAGTATTCCAGCTTCATAAAGGGAAAAAAATAATGTCTTCAGCTTGGAACTCTGCCAAAAAAGACAATTGTACGACACTTCCAAGCAATGTTTCATATTACTATTTTTCGCATCAAATATCTATGTGCTAAGTATACCTTTTTTTTATTCACATAGGGGAGAAAAGACTCGGGACATCTGAGGACACCAGGGACCCCCCATCTCCTAAAGAAAAGGAAATCCCCACACCACAACCAGATGTGGAGGATGGAGAGGTTTGTGAAGTGGGCGAAATTGTGACCACAACAGGTGAATGTCTGAGACCACAGCTTCGAGTAATAGATAGATGCCTGCATATTTATAATACATGGTGTTTTTTTATTTTAGGTGATGTGGATGTCGTGGAAGAAGAATCTCATTTCACAAGTGCAAGTGCACACGTCCTCATTGGGGAGATCATGGTGTGCAATCGTGATTTACAGAAGATCAAGGAAGACATCGGTGATGTGGAAAAAAGACTCAAAAACATCATTGGTGTTTTAGGCAGAATCTAAAACACCCCAAAATTCTTCTAGTTTATATTTTTATTATTTTCACACATTTTAAATATTTTTTAGAAAGCCAAATTTGGAAGATGCACACAGTGTATCAACATGTGCTATCTGCTATCATGGGATATCAAGGTATGCGTTTTGTGGGTGCAACCCCTTCCTTGCAACTAAAGTAGATGCAAGGAAGGGGTTGCACCCCCCGAAACACATCCATTGGTCACCCATGATGGGAGCTAGCACATGTTGACATTAGGCATGGGATCAGGAGGGAAATCAACATTTTGACTCTCAATTTGTGTGCATCTTCAAAATTTGGCTTTCACAGGGGTGACATCACCCCATCTGATGAAGGCAATATCAACACAGTTTGGACATACTATGTACATGTCTGATACTGCCTTCACTTTGTCAAAGTTGAACTTTGTAAGTTCCTGAGTTGTGTATTGTTTTATGGTTTTAAACATGCCTGTTTTAACACAAAAAAAGGCTATTTGTACTGTCAAAAACAAAAATGTTATTACTAAAATATGTTGGTTTGTTCAAAAACCCTTTACTAACTCATATGTGAATGTGCACAGAGTAAAAAGTTTTCTACTCAACAATGTGTGGCTTCTTCTTTCCATGCTCAATATCATTTTTTGGACTAAGTTGGTGTTTACACTGAAATGGGGGTTATTTACTAAAGGCAAATCCACTGGACAGGTAAGAAGTGTCATAATACAAAAATATAATCAATATTTTCTTATTAATTTTCACAGAATATACATTGTACAATTGAACATTGTACGTCGTGCAACGACGTTTGAGTGGACAATGCAATAAAAATAACTCCATTCTGAGTAGAGTACAACTTTGTCCATACACAATAATCTATTGCAATAAGTACATAATAACCAGTATCTCTAACATTTGTAATATTTTGTAGTTGTGGCTGGTCCACTTCACTAGTGTGACACCCCATGTGGGATCTCTGGAGCCACAGGATCGAAGTGGACCATCTAATCTTGTAATATTCCAAAAATGGGACTTATTTTGAAAGGTTACCAGATGAACATATGCATGTAAGATTGCTCTATTCTTGGTATTGCTCGGTCAAGAGGAAGGGGTTGTACTGCAGTATATTTAGACGTGAGGTGCACAGTGTCTAGTCCAGGTGGTCCATGAGTGCCAGCTGGATTGTACTTTTGTATAATGGTTTGTGCCAGTAGCAGATGCATGCTCATAGCTGTAATGTAATGATACCAAGTCGACGACTTGGGTTAGAGTTAAAGGTGTGGTGGACTTCCAGTGTCTAGCTATATTAAGTCTAGCTGCCATCAGGACGTGGGTGGTCACTATTCTAAAAGGGTGAGGAAAGTCTTCAATAGTAAGGTTCAGGATCGCAAGTGCTGGGGAGGGGGGAGTTTTGATGTGAGTGATGTGAGAGACTAACTGGAAAATACTATCCCAGTACGTTTTAAGAAGATGGCATGTCCAGAAAACATGAAGTAGATCACTTGGGGATGAGTTACATCTCCAGCCTGTGTTGGGAATTTGAGGATTAATGGACGTGATTCTGGCTGGGGTCATATACCAATGCAGAGAAATTTTTTGCGCCAGTTCCCAAAGGGCCGCGCATTTTGTGGCTTTGTATATTGACTTGAAGGCTTGATGCCATTGATTGTCTGTGAATTCGTGGTTCAGATCAATTTCCCATTTCCTATGTGGTTTTAGTTTGGTGAAGGTATGTTTTTGGTGGAGGGAGTTGTAGAAGTATGAGATTCCTCTGAGATTTGTGTCAGGGTTAGTGAGATAGTCCCAAGTCTTGGGGTGGATGATGTACAGAGGAAGGGGGACAGTTTTGAGGCAGTGTTGTATACGAAGGTAAGTGAAATGTTCAGATGTGGGTAGTGCATATTCAGATTGCAATTGGGAGAATGGTTTGAGGGAGTTGTCTTGTAGTAAATGTTGTAGGGACCCTATGCCTTTATGTATTCATGAGGTTACTGAGAGTTCAGGCGTTATATGTTTCAAGGTGTCTAGAGGGATATGTGTTTGTGGTTCATGGGGAGTGTGATTCATTGAGGTTGACACTTTTCTCCAGGCTTGCGCTGATGCTTTTATAGTTGGAGATAGGGACTTTGGGATCGGTGAGCCCAGTGGGATGCTCAATAACCAGGTTTTCAGGTCTGATCTTGTAATTGAGGAGCATTCAATTTGTCCCCATAGCGTGGTTGGAGATGGTTGGAACCAGCAGGGTAATTGGGCCAGAATAGCTGCTAGATGATAATCTTCAAAATCTATAGAGCTCGTACCACCCACTTGTTTGTGTTTAACCAGTTGTTGATGTGCACACCTGGGACGTTTACCATCCCACAGGAGTTTGTTATACGTTGTACGTAGGGATCTAAAAAATGTGGCGGGTAGTGGAATGGGTAGGGTTCTGAAATAATAAAGTATTTGGGGGAGGCATATCATTTTAAAGGCCGCAAGTTTGCCTGTCCAAGAAAGTTTGTGTTTTGCTATTTGTTGTGTTGTTTGTTGTATGGTTTGGAGTAGTGGAAGGAAATTACATGAATAGAGGTTTTTAGTGTTTCTTGGGAGTTTAATGCCCAGGTAAGATATGTCAGCGTCAGCCCATGCAAAAGGATATTGCAGTTGTAAAAGGTTTTTTATGGTGGCCTTTATGTTTATGTCTAGGATGAAGGATTTGGATGTATTCACCTTGTAGTAGGAGATCGAACTAAACCATTGGAACATATTTTGTACTTCAGCCAGGGAAACAGTCGGATTGGATAGGATAAGAATAATATCATCCGCAAATAAGCTGATCTTATGGTGTGTGGTTCCATATTGTAAGCCAGAGATGTTGGGGTGAGAATGGATACTTTCTGCTAGGGGCTCCATGAGCATATTGAATATGAGGGGAGATAGAGGGCAGCCTTGGCGGGTGCCATTGGTAATGGGAAATGGGCAGAGGAGCATGCCCTCTGTGTAAAGTTGAGCTTCGAGGTTGGAGTATAGTGCCATAATGGCTCCAAGAATCTGACCCTGGAACCCAAACTTTTGGAGGACCTTTTCAAGGTAGGTCCAATGTACCCTATCGAACGCCTCCTCTGCATCCAAGGAGAGGAGCAGAGAAGGCGTTCCGGTGGATTCAGCGTGGTGGATTAGGTTTATCATCCTTCTGGTGGCATCAAAGGATTGTCTGCCTTTTGTGAACCCCGTCTGATCATGGTGTATAATAGTGGGCATAATTTTAATCAATCTTGTTGCTATGGTTTTAGCGTAAATTTTAAGGTCGAGATTAAGCAGAGATATTGGGCGGAAATTTTGAGGTACATTTGACTGTTTCCCTGGTTTCGGTAATGTTATCACTAAAGCATTCAAGTATTCTTTAGAGGGGGGCGTGACCGGATGTTTATCATCCTTCTGGTGGCATCAAAGGATTGTCTGCCTTTTGTGAACCCCGTCTGATCATGGTGTATAATAGTGGGCATAATTTTGATCAATCTTGTTGCTATGGTTTTAGCGTAACTTTTAAGGTCGAGATTAAGCAGAGATATTGGGGTATTTGAGGTACATTTGACTGTTTCCCTGGTTTCGGTAATGTTATCACTAAAGCATTCAAGTATTCTTTAGAGGGGGGAGTGACCGGATGTCATTGTGAGCGGGCGTGTGTGAGAGCTCCCTCCTAGCTCCGGCTTTCATGCTGCCCAGCCCCATCCCTAGCAGCTCAACCTAGCCCGCTATCTGCCTGCTTACTTTCTGGCTTGCCTTTCTGCCTTTGTGTGCACCGCTCCACCTGACGGCGATTGTGATCGGCCAGCCGCATCTTACCTCCAGGAGTGGGGGCGCTGCATTGCGCTGCCGTGTATCGGCTTGATCCCTGCCCTGCATTCCACGCTCTCGGTGATCCGGACAGAGACTCGGGAGTGACAGCTGAGACGCTCCGCTTCGGTCCCAGCCTCCCTCCCCCTGCTTCAGCCACAGCTATAGCAGCAGACGCCAGATACAGCAAAAGACACACACGTTGAGAGAGCACGCAGCTCTGAAAATACCACAGGACAGATATGAGAACACTTGGGCACAGTTTAAAAGCCCTGGGGCTATAGAGGTGGACTGCATGGTATCGTGTTAAAACTATGCCCTGTTATATCTGTTAATACCTGTTAATGCCATTCAATTGCACATTAGCTCCAAAGAGTCATTGTAAAAGCAAAATAAGGAAGAGCAAGGGGAGAGAGGGAAGAGGAGAGCAGAGAAGAACGTAAAGAGGCAAGGAAATCGCTTGTTAAAGGGGGAAGGAATAAGAGAAGAAAAGAGGGAGGAAAACAAACAAAAAAAAAAAAAAAAAGAAAAAGAAAAGAAGAAAGTAAAAGGCCAACTAAGCTCCAGCTGTGAGCTCAAAAGACGTCACGCATATCTCAGAGGGTGGGCTGCAGGGGGGCAGCAGTGGCAGCATCTGGGCATATTAATTAGCAGATAAGGGGCAAACCACTGTTGGAATTCTGCTTTTTTAGCGTCCCCAATGATGACCAGGAAGAAGGGTGAGGAGCCCCAACAGCTACACAAAAACACAACAACACAGGCTGCCCGCTCTGTTAAGGAAAAGGGGAACCTAGCAGCATCAGCTTCTGCGGCGGCACAGCTGCAGCAAAATTAGAAAAGTTTGCACATACCCCTGCACATACCCCCGTTAAAGGTAACCAATTGCCTCACGAGAAGACACAGACAGGCCCGCCTGGGGATCGTAAAAGCGTGGGCAGAATGTCAGCAGCTCCAGCTGCACTACCGGCTAGCACTAAAATTACAACAAATAAAAAAAGTCCAGAGCTAGCCCCCCTGGAGAGAGGAACTGTATCAGCCAGCGGTGCTCCACCTGATCCTAGTATAACTGTTGAACCAGAACCCACACTAAAGGAAGTACTAGCTGCAGTTAATTCATGTAAGGGGTCCCTGAATGACCTGTGTGACCAATTAGGGGGCCTTAAGGTAGAACTACGTTCTATGAGCCAGGAACTTCAGAAAGTTCTAGAAAGGACTACCCTTATAGAAGAAAGATTGAGTCAACTTGAGGACATAGTGTTTCCAATGCAACAGGAATTTAAGAGTATACAAACACAGTTTGAAATGTATAGAAACAAAATGGATGAAATAGAGAATAGGATGCGCAGATGCAATGTTAGAGTGCTGGGCCTCCCTGAGGGAAGTGAGGGCCCCCGCCCTGAGGTATATATGGAAAATCTGCTTAAGGGGCTATTTGGGTCCGATACTTTTTCACCTTACTTTGCTATTGAGAGGGCGCATCGAATTCCCACCAGGCCTACCGCATCAGGTGGACGCCCTAGACCAATGATTCTTAAGCTGTTCTGCTACAAGGACAAGGTGATGCTAATGCAAAGATCTAGAGAGAAAGGAGATATTTTTCATAATGGCAGTAGGATTTCACTGTACCCCGCTTATTCCCCGGACTTGCAAAAAAGAAGGGCATGCTTTGCGGAGGTGAAACGTACTCTACGGTCTTATAAAGTCCCATACGCTTTGCTATACCCAGCACGACTCCGTGTAGAAGCCTCAGGGACAGTCTATTTCTTCGATGCAGCTGACAAGGCCTCAGCATGGCTTGAGGACCACAAAAAGAACTTATAAATCTAGGAAATTGGGAGAGATGTGAAAGAGGAAAATGATAAAGAGGACAAAACACTGCATTATTAAAAGTTAAATAAGGAATGGGGCTGGGGGGGTGGGGGAGGGGTTTTTTTTTTTTCAGCATGAGCTGGAGGTGGGGGGGGGGGGGGTGTGGGTTGAAGAGTGTGAGAAAGTCTCAAATGTGTGTTGGTACACGATTAAGGTTGTGGGGTGGTTTGATTTTCTTTTTTCTTCTGTTCTTTTGCTTTAGGACTCCCCTTAAGGGAGATGTTAGAAAACAAGGGGGGGAGGGAGGGGGGCAGGCGGAGGTTGACGGGTGGGTATGGTTGTTAATAGTTGTGGTATGGAGATATGGGTTAGAATGGGTCACAATAAAGGCTCCTAGGGCTAGCCGAAATAGGCACGGGAGGGGCAAGGGGAGGTCACGGGGTAAAGAGCTAATTATTCCCCATATGGGACTTAAACACATTAGTAAACAGAAGCAGGAGTGGGGGGAGGGTAACAATTTAAATAAGGGTTTGTGCCACTTATACACGCGGGCGGAAAGAATTGGAGTATTGGGGGCATGGGGGAGACAAGAGGGGAAGGGTATTTGCCTTCTCCCTCCGCCCCTCACACCCCTAAAATTTGGTTCCAGCACTGTTTGTGGACCTAGGAATTACAGAGGAGTCACAACAAAAGTTAAAAAATTTGACGTGTTCGGTTGGGGTTTAAAAAGTGGTTTATATTTTATATTGCACAAGACGGTTGTTTTTTATTTTTTATTTTGTGTTAAAAACCTCTCATTTTCTTTCTGATGCTTAGTCTAGTCGGAATAGGATCGTGGAATGTTAGGGGTTTAGGTGATCCCGATAAGAGAACTGCTGTATTATCAGAGCTGGAGGCCCAGGGTGTTGATCTGATCTGTCTGCAGGAGACGCACTTGACAAATAAAACCAGGATACGAATTGGGGGTAGGAAATTTCAGACGCAATTCCATTCTGTCTACTCTTCCTACTCGAGAGGAGTGTGTATATTGGTTAAAAAAGGGGTATCGTTCACCTGCAGAGGCGTTCGGATCGACACGTTGGGCTGCTATATTTTTTTGCATTGCCTGTTAGACGGTAGAGAATTTGTTATTGCAAATATATATATTCCTCCTCCAAGTAGGTTGGAAATTCTATATTGTCTGTTGGAATATATAGAGAACAAGATAGGGATTCCGTTGATCCTGGTTGGCGATTTTAACACAGTCCTCGATAATCGGCAGGATAGACTCCCATCTGGTACCCGGACAGTGAGGGCAATGGAGGGTAGGCTTAGGCAGTTTTTAGAGGAAGTGGGGTGGTGTGATCTATGGAGAATTCGAAACCCAAACGCGAGACAATATTCTTGTTACTCAGGGACACACCACACACTATCCCGAATAGATCTAGCCATAGGCAATAAGGAAGCGCACCCCCTAGTACATAAAATAGAATACGGCCCAAGAGGACTATCAGACCACTCGCCCTTAAAGCTGGTGATGTACACCGGTGATAGACAAATACATAGGCCTTGGTCAGTAAACCCATTATGGTTAGAGGTAATAGGGAGCTAGGAAGAAATTTCTACTAGTCTAAAGGAGTTTATGGTAGGTAACTCAGGTACAGCGGCAGGGGGAGTGGTCTGGGACGCTTTAAAGGCCTTTCTCAGAGGGCTTCTAATTCAGCAAATAGCAAGGGTAAAGCGGAAAACAAGAATGCAGGAAGATCGCATTAGAAATGAGGTTATGGAGCTGGAGAGGCAGTATGTTCTGGGCCCCACTATAGAGCTAGGGGAGCTATGGATTAGGAAATAACAGGAATTTAATGCGGTAATAATGAGAAAAGCTGAAAATAAAAGATTTTTCCAGAGGCAGAGGTTTTTTGAGGAGGGGGAAAGAGTGGGCCGAATGCTGGCCGTAGTGGCAAGCTCCAACTCCCCGACCTCAACAATCTCTGCGATTAGATCCCCAAATGGGGAAATCGTGACGGATCCTGTGAAAGTCAAGGAGATATCCTTTGATTTCTACAGCTCCCTGTACAAGTCAAAACAGCCTACAGCAAGAGGAGAGCTGGATAAACTACTGGAGGGACTGGTATTACCTACCTTAACTACAGTAGATAAAGTTAACTTAGAATCCCCTATAACCCTATAAGAATTAAGGATGGCTGTGGCTGCTATGCCCAATCATAAGACCCCAGGCCCAGACGGACTTCCCCTGGAAATATATAAATATTATGGGGGGATCCTGCTCCCCACTCTCTTGAGGACACTAGAGGAGGCGTTTATAGACGGTGGTCTCCCCGCCTCAATGACAGAGTCTAATATTATACTTATTCATAAGGAAGGGAAGGACCAACTGGATGTAGCATCATATAGACCAATTTCTTTGCTTTGCTCGGACGTTAAAATCCTAGCAAAGGTACTAGCAACTAGGCTAAGTAAATGTATTAATAACCTGGTACATCCGGACCAGGCAGGATTTATCCCCCATAGGTCTACCGGTGTCAATATTAGGAGACCATATCTGAACCTGCAGACCCCATTTGCAGAAAGGGACGCCAGAGCCATTATGTCCCTGGACATTATTAAAGCATTTGATAGCTTGGAGTGGGGCTACCTCTGGGGAATAATGGACAAATTTGGGTTTGGCCCGATTTTTATCAACTGGGTAAAAATTTTGTACAGCCGACCAACTGCTAAGCTAAAGATTAACAACGAGTATACAGACAGCTTGACATTAGAGAGGGGTACAAGACAGGGGTGTCCATTATCGCCCCTCCTGTTCGCTCTGGCAATGGAGCCGCTGGCGGAGGCTATAAGAAGGGCACCGGGTCTGCGGGGTTTTAGGAGGAAGGGTAGCGAAGAAAGAGTCGCACTTTACGCAGACGACGTCTTGGTATTCCTGGGGGATATGGGTCCATCTTTGGAAAAAACGATGCAACTGGTAGAAGGATTTGGGAAGGTATCGGGCCTAGTAGTTAACTGGGATAAATCTTCATTGCTACAGATTGACTTAATCAATAATCCCCTCCCTGATGGTCTCCCTGGGTTAAAAGTAACTGACAAGATAAAGTACCTGGGAATAGTAATGACTAGGGATCCCAATAACTACATCCGAGATAACCTGGCCCCCTTGCTTGAGAAGTTTAGAAGAAAATGCGATATCTGGTGTCGGCTCCCCCTGTCGCTGGCAGGACGCTCAAACCTGATTAGAATGATCTGGTTGCCGCAACTACTCTATATTCTCCATAACTCCCCGGTATGGATCGGGAGAAAATGGTTCATGAAAATAAACTCTCTATTTATGGAACTTATCTGGAAGAAGGGTCAGGCTAGGATCAAATTGCAGACATTGCAACGACCTACCTGGGAAGGAGGATTGGCAATTCCCCATCCGTATGGTTACTATTTAGCTGCTCAAATGCAGCATTTAGGGGGCTGCGAATCCCTGGGCGAAGCAAGCGCTAGCAATAAAATAATGTTAGAAGGTAGCTCACACAGACGCTTGGTGGATGCACTAGAGGCGGGCTCACTCCAGAGAAAGTTGCCAACATACAAATTAGTAAATAAGACCTGGCAGACAGTCAAGAAGATCATGGGGTATAGAGGCATTACTGAGTTCTCACCCATTTGGTTTAACGAATCCCTGGGGGAATTAAGGGCTATAGAAAAGAACCCCGTTTGGGAAAACTACAGAATCCATAGATTGGCTCAGCTGTACAGCGACACCAACTTGAAATCCTTTATGGAACTGAGAATGGAATTCGGAGTTCCATATAATATATTCTATAATTATCTACAGATCAGGCACGCACTGAATACCCAATTTAGGTCCTCCCCTATGAAGCGATGTAAAACACCGCTTCTTAATAAAATAGTTAAAGCAACAAACACCGAGGGGCTGATTGGAGATGTGTATACGCAGCTATTGGACAAGATCCTGATTCAAGGCGTGCCCCTCGGGTCTAGAGAAGGATGGGAGGCGGATGTGGGGGAGTTGTCGGACGCCCAGTGGAAAAAAATACTGGAACTTGGGCAGACGGTGTCCGTCTCTCCATCACAGAAGGCCTCACACCTCCTCCTTCTACATAGAGCATATTACACTCCTAGAAGACTGTATAGGTTTGGGAATAGGCCAGACGACAGATGCCCCAGGTGCTATAGGTCAGGAGATCTTATACACATGGTTTGGAGATGTCCAAAATTGGTAAGATATTGGTCGGAAGTGGTCGGGACAATAAACCGTAGATTCAAGGTAAACTTGGAATTAGACGCTAAGGTGTGTGTGCTGGGGCTAGTGGGAGCTAACATAGGAAACACCAGCACAACCACTGCCATAGTAAGATGTCTATACCAAGCGAGAAAGCTAATAGCACAATCCTGGCTCTCAACAAACCCTCCAACTATAGGGGAATGGCTTAAAACAATGGACTCTTTGGTCTGGACAGAAAGGACAGTATACACTAAAAAAGGAAACTACAGTAAATTTCTTGGCATATGGAAGCTCTGGCTCCAGGAGCTGAACATTCGACACCTATTTTGAACTAATTCCCCCGGAACCCCTCACGAGTGCGGGGGCGAATAATGCCTCAGATCAGTTAACTCTGGGTGTAGGAACAGGCCTCACTGGGGCTTAGACAGTTGTAGCACGCCGTAAGTCCTAGCGTTAATGAATTTAATCTTTGAGCTGTTTATAAGGGAAGGGAGGGGGGTGGTAAGGCGGGTAGTAGATAAAGTGTGGGTGGGAAGAGTAGGGAAGGAAAGGGTGAAGGAAAAGGGGGGGGGGGGAAATAGCACATTGTAAGCTATTACTATTTACATATTTATCACTGTTTGTATTTACCACAGCGCACAGAAGAAATGCGAGGTACTTAGCTCTTTTTTTTTTTTTTGCCTTTGTAATTTGTTTCATCGTTTTTGCTATTTGCACTTTAAATACAATATGCTACGAAAAAAAAAAGAAAAAAAAAAAAAAGTATTCTTTAGAGAAAGCAGAAGAGGAGGCAACGTGGTTATATAGTTCTGTTAGGTATGGGGTCAAATGGGATGATAATTGCTCATAGTATTCCCCAGTTAGACCATCAGGGCCTGGGGCTTTGCCGCTAGGTAGCGAGGCAATTGTCGTTTTTATTTCTTTTTCTGTGAAGGGGGCATTTAAGGCGGTCAGTTGGTCTGTTGTCAGTGTGGGTAGTTTGACTTTCCTGAGAAATTGGTCAATATCGTCTGGAGTAGGTTGCGGTGTGAGAGGGTCTTGTTTTAGATTATATAAGTCTCCATAATAGACACTGAAGGCATTGGCTATGTCTTGGGGGTTACTCAATGGGGCTTTGGTGTGAGGGTGGAAAAGTTGAGAAATTTTGGCTTTGGTGCGCCTACCTTTTGGTCTTTGTGCTAGTTTCTTCCCCGCTTTGTTAGAGGTAGAGTACGATGTCGCCTTAAATTTTTTCTGAAGGAATTCGTAAGAGTGAAGGAGTAGTGTTCTATGTTCCTGTCTAAGGGACAAGAGGTGATTTGTCTGGTGGTCTCGGGGGTCAGATTTGTGTTTCAATTCTAGGGCTGCTATTTGAGTTGTTAAGTCGTCTATACGTTGCGTCCTCTTTTTCTTATGGTGGGAGCTTAATTTAATTAACATTCCTCTCATGTACGCTTTGTGCGTACTCCACACCACGGCAGGGTCGGGCACCGAGCCTTTGTTTAGTGAGAAAAAATTGGTTATTTGTTCTGCAATAGTTGGCGCATATTGGTTGTGTTGAATGATATGGTTGTTTACTCGCCAAATAAATGTATTTTGTTGTAAGTTAGAGTCTTGGATCGTGATAGAGATTGGGGCATGGTCCGACCATGTCGTGGTGTGGATTGTAGAGTTAGATATTTTTTGTAGAATAAACTTGTCGGTTAGGAACAGGTCTATTCTCGAATATGAGCGGTGCCTGGACGAAAAGAAGGTGTAGTCCCGTTCGGAGCCATGGTGACAGCGCCAAACGTCGTAGAGGTCTTGGGAGGAGATACATTTATTTCAGAGGTGAGTCTCTTCGGGTTGCTGTCGATGTAGAGTTGATGGAAAATTCAGGGATGAGATTGAAGTCTCCACAGAGTATTAGGTGTCCTTTTTGAATGGGTTTGGCTTTATGTAGGACTCTGTGAAGGAATTTCGTTTGGCAAGAATTTGGGGCATAGACGTTGATTATGGTGTAGGTCACTTTGTTGACTTTGCAGGCAAGTATGATAAAACGACCTTCGGGGTCTGTTTCGATATCTAGAAGTTGGAAGTCCAGTGAGTCTCTGATTGCAATCATGACCCCTCTGGTTTTAGTTGAATGGGTGGCGTGGAACAGATGAGGAAAATGGTTGTTCTTGCATAGGGATGTATCATTGGAAAGCAGGTGTGTTTCCTGGACGCAAAGGATGTCACTGTGAAGATCTGTGACGGACCTCCACAGTGAGTGTCTCTTGGCAGGATGATTGAGGCCGTTGGCATTTAATGATAGTATAGTGAATGGCATTTTGTGGCTGTGAGAATGGTGTGTGTTGAGTGCAACACTTACGGTTCGCTGCTGGAGGGTGAGTCTGGTGGTAGTTGGGGGTCAGCTACGTTGATCTGGAAGTGGAAGTCCGATTGCAGATATGTTGAGGTACCAGTAGTGGGATGATGTTACTTCTGGCTGCTGATGAGTCTTGGAGTTAGAGCGCAGTGGTGTACTGGTGGCAATCCAAGGGTCTGAAATAGAAGTGGACTAGAGTGCTGCGGATAGAGAAATATGTCAGTAACCAATAGAGAAATGCATTAACAGATCACTGGTATAGAATGCGGAAACTAGTGGAAAAATAACTTGGAGTTTAATTCGCTGTTGATTGATATGAAATTATTATTGCTGTATATTTCAATAAAGCGAAGATTAGAGGGGGTGTTTGACACCGTTGAATCCTCTACGTGGGGGTAAACAGAGTCAGTGTCACCGGAGGTAGAGAGCTAAGGTAACAGGTTGTCAGAGCTCAGGGGAACTATGGAAAGAGTTGTCGGCCATTGTAGCGGAGAAGAGAGCATCCTCAGGTGAGGTGGCGAGTTTGTTGTCTACGAGGTGGCATAACACCGTTGGTTTGTGGGGCAGAGACTGCCATGTCAGGGATTATGCTCCAGGAGTGGAGGAGCTTAAGGCCTTTGTCCAGGTCTCCTATTGCGTGTGTCTGTCCATTGCGGACAACAAGGATGGTAGCTGGGTGGCGCCATTTGTATGGTACCTTATGGTTCTGCAGACCTTTGATTATCGGGTTTAGTTGACGTCGCAGTTGGAGGGTGTACTTGGACAGGTCAGGGAAAAGTTGGATCCCAGTATAGGGGGCAGGTAGTGGTGATTTAGCTCTAAGGCCCATAAGGAGTTTTTCTTTGGTTTGATAGAAGTAAACCCTCATCAGTACATCTCTAGGGACTGAGGCTGCCAGGTGGGACGGTTTGGTGATTCTGTGTATTCTGTCAATGATGGCATCTCGTGGGGAGGCTTCAGGTATCACTAGGTGTATCAATTCTTTCGCGTAATGCGGTAGGTCCACAGGGAGTATGGACTCTGGGACTCCCCTCAGTTTAATGTTGTTCCTGCGAGACCTGTCTTCTAAATCCGCCATTTTGGCACGCATCCATGCCTGTTCTTCCTTAACAGTGTCATAAGTATCAATCACTTCATTTACTGTGGAAGTGCAGGCCTGTATTCCCCTCTCAGCATTAGTCATTCTGTCATCCAGCTTGTGAATGTCAGAGGTGACTCCGTGAAATATGGATGAAAGATCATTCATGAGGAAAGACTGCAGGGATAGAAGCATGTCCTTCAGGGTTGTGTCCATGACTGGCTGCCCTGATGTGGGGAAAGAAGCCATGGAGGAGTGTAGGGCCTGGTCTATGGAGAAGGGGATGGAAGCCTGGGCCTCAATTTGCTGGCGCTGTGTGCAGCGGCCGTGTATCTAGCCTCATCCTAGCTTTTGCTGGGCTGCTGGGGAGAGGGTCACACTCTGGGGCTTGGTGCTTGTCAGGATTAGTACCTGTAGTGTGCTGTGTGTCCTGGATGTCATCCAGGAGGTCCGTGTACGGTTCGGGCGGCGCGGCCTGGTCGGCGCCATCTTGGGAATCCCAGCCCGCCGGCTTGTAAGCGAATTCCGTCAGTTTTTGAGGCTTGTGCTCCGTAAATCTTTTCCTGGATGGCTGCATCTTTGTCTCCTGAATGTCTGGAGCGAGGATGGGTGTGGATGGAGTCGTGGTGTGGGCCGATTGCGCTGGATTGTGTCCCCTGGCTGCTGAGCTATGCAGTTAAGCGTCCATCTTCTGCTCCGGCTGGCCACGCCCCCATAATACAAAAATATAAATACACACTGTACAAATTGAAGCACTTTTTTACATTCTGCAATAACCTATCAAGATAATAGGAGAACAAAACAGTACCATTCAAAAGTATTCTGGCAGGCCCTTTCACTACATGCTTTGGTGAATTCATACAGAAATCACAGAGGTAGGTATAGTGTGTATGGGTTTGGCAAAGTCAGCAGATAGAGGATTGGTATCAGGTAACTTAGCAGTTGGGGGGGAGGGAGGGTTACAAATGATTTGGGAACCCAAAAAAATAGCCTCTGGCACTGCATGAATTTAAGGACACAAATAACATTAGTACACATTTTATGGGGTATTTAGGGTAATGCACTACTATTGAGCTGACAAAATACATTGTTAAGTGACTAGGCTAGGTTTGTATGGGCCCAGGATAGCATGCTGGAGAGGTTAGTGATTACAAATATGCATGAAGGACAAAAAAGGAAGTTTAAAAAATTGAAGCATGCATGAGAACAAAGGGTAAATCCACAGCATATTACAATCTTGGTAATTAGGGAATGATGAAAGAAATACATTAGCAAACATTAAATACATTGAATGTGATGTTAAAGGAGAAAACTTACCCTAATATAGTCCTTCTGCAGGACCTGAATGATGGCAGAACAGGTCTTTGGAATAATGATCCCCAGAGCCTGGGGGGAGATGCCTGTCGAGAACTTGATGTCCTGCAGACTTCTCCCTGTCGCTAAGTACCGCAACGTGTCGACTAGCCTCTGCTCGGGAGTGATGGCTTGCCGCATGCAGGTGTCCTGCTTCGTAATATAAGGGGACAGCAAAGCCAACAGGTGGTGAAAAACGGGGTCCGCCACCCGGAGATAATTCCTAAAATCATCAGGATTATTCTCCCGGATCTCCTGCAACAAAGGCATATGAAAGAATTGGTCACGCTGGAGTAACCAATTCTTGGTCTATGAACTCCTCCCCGCCCTGTTCATGGACTGGGCTTGGGTGAACGTAAGAACCCCAACACCAAGCCCCTGCACAGCAAGAACTCTACGACAAGTACATACTCGCAACATGGCTTCAAAACGGTCGGCTGGTCAGAACGAACTAACAGAATGCGCTGAAAATCAGAAAGGCCTGAGAAGAGCGAGCTGAAAATCAGAAACAAGCGGACAAGAATGCACTGAAAATCAAATAGGTACTATAATAATACGCACTGAAAAACAAATGCGAACTGACCACACACACTGAAAACCAGATATGAACCCACAAGCACAAACTGAAGAGCAGTAACAATCAGAAAAACACGAGGCTGAGAAGCGCAAATCGTCTCTCACCAAACTACTACTAACGCGAGATTAGCAGAAGGAGCCCAAAGGGTGGAGCGCTGGCTATTGAACTTCCCTTTTCTAGTGCCGTTGTACATCACCGCGTTCTTGACGTTCGGAATTTCCAACAAGATTTGTGAGACCGTGTATATGCAAGACAAGTTTGAGCCAACATCCATCGGAAAAAAAACATGGATTTTGTTGTTGGAATGTGCGATCGTGTGTACATGGCATTAGAGTGTGTTTGTTTCTATTTCTCATTAAATCCTGGGTCATCTGATATCACAGATTTATTCATCCATTACATCCATCCCATCTGTGGATACAAGCTCATATGACCTTCTGTTAGTTCAGAGGTCCATCTGATCTGGTAAGAGTTTGAATTGGCTGGTGGAGGATAAGTCACCTTGAAAATTGACAACGGGAGTCTGTATGTTCCCCCACAAGGTGTTTTCCATCATTGAATAACTTTAGATGTTTAGTTTTGCTCTTTTTACATGTACGGACTTTTAAATGCGCTGCCCCCTTTTTTCTTATATTTATCTGAGGTATTGTGATTTGCCTTTAAGTGTTCAGCTTGCATATTTCATCTTTTGCTACTTTACCAATTTAGTTGTGTGTGCACTGATTGTTCTATATTTTATTTTATGATGGACTGTCAAAGAATTTGATTCAACATATATATTAAGGATATTGTGCAGCACACGGAGCACTTGCACATTATTTTGGACATTACAAATAATTGAATGTTACTTGCACGTTTTTGGATTTGTTTCATAGGATATATCTTATTATTAATTTAATATATTCATTTATTTAATATATTTTTTAGTAAATTTGTGCAATATATATATATTTTTTTTATATAGTTATTTCATCTAGTTAATCACTGTTTGGTCTTAGCGCCACACATTTGTTATGTAATTTTGTATTGTCACATTTAGGGAAGTATGGGGAGTGCGGGCAGCTGTCTATATTATTTTTATTTTATTTTATTTACAATAGTTTATTATTTATTTTTTATTTTTCATTTCATTTATTAAGTTTAGCAGCTCACAAGGTTTTCACCTGTTTGCATTTACAGCATATAACAAACCTATAAAATTTTCCAATATATTTTGCCCAAATGAAAGCCAGGTTTCCTTCTTACGTAAAGTTTCTGACATACTCATCCCCTTCCATGAAGGCCAGACAATATTAGGAGGTGACATGAATATTCCTCTTAACACAATCCAAGATTCCTCCACGGGAACCTCCTCGATACCATACCGAGCCCTAAAAGAAATAAAAGCTCAACCCAATACATTACTTCTACACGATTCCTGGCGAACTCTAAATCCAGACACTAAAGACTACTGCCCCGTACACACGGTCGGATTTTCCGATGGAAAATGTCCGATCGGAGCGTGTTGTTGGAAATTCCGACCGTGTGTGGGCGCCATCGGACATTTTCCATCGGATTTTCCGACACACAAAGTTGGACAGCAGGAGATAAAATTTTCCGACAACAAAATCCGATCGCGTCAATTCCGACCGTGTGTGGCCTGTTCCGACGCACAAAGTGCCACGCATGCTCAGAAGAAATTCCGAGACGGGACAGCTCGTTCTGGTAAACTTAGCGTTCGTAATGGATAAAGCACTTTCGTCACGCTGCAATGTAAAAAATGGTTTAATACAGCGCACTCTCTTCTTTATAATGTGACAAGAATTAAGTTGTTTTGCTGCTCATATTCACACACACTTCTCACAAACTTCTTTCGTTACTATTTATCGGGATTCCCTCAATATATTTTGATTTCTCACATCTGACAACATATTTGTTTTATTTTTTTTTTTACTTTAATGTAGAATCTTTTTTTGTGTTTCTCTTTTTTTTTTTTTGGTGATTTTGATTTGTACTCCCGAAAATGTTTGTGTGTTTTTTGTGACAAGTTCCCACAACACCATTGATATGTTGTTCGATTTAATCTGTAGGAGGAGATTGTTTGGTGTTGTTGTCCCTTGTTAATTTCACATTGTACTTTAGAAATGTACCTGAATACTCACCAACAAACTGTCCTTTTTGGATGAAAACACACACAGGAGAGTAGAATTTACCTAAAAATATTTTATTAAGGGGTCACAACTATAAACAAAGAGGGAGGCAACGCTGGAGAAACTGCAGAAGTGGGCGAAGCCTTGGACCCCCAGGGCAGACATCAATTATTTAAAAGCAAAATTGGTGGCCTGAGGAGTCCTTATCTAAGGGAGGGCAGTCTGGTCCAGAAGTCCCAGAGATCCGGAAAGCAGCAGATGACATCTGTGTCCCCAGGCTGTGGTCATACGAGAGACTGCATCTTCTGTCAGACCAGACTGAACCCAGGTCATCACTCTCAGGTCTTCTTTCCACACTTCCTTCCAGCCTTTGGCTGTGGTGGTGGAGTTGTGGCAGCAGGAGGAGGAGGAGGAGGAGGAGGATCGTCCCTCTCCATGACATCCGTCTTGTGTGTCAGTTCCCCACTCTCCCTCTTCCGAAGGACTTTATAAATCAGGTCCTCAGAGATCTTGCGTTGGCCCTCCTGCATGCCCAGCAATTTGGTGGCAGCCATGCAGGCAAAGGCCTCTGCAGGACTGGGGAAGGCTCTGAGGGACGCCGAAGCCTCCTGGATCAGCCTGTACACTGAATCCTGCACAGGACTGGGAGTGGCCTTCCTGGCCCTTTTATATGGCAGGCGGAGGGGAGGGACCTGAGACTCAGTCAGGCTGCGACTTGTCCCAGGCTTCTCTTGGCTGCCACTTAGCCCCGCCTCCTCCTGGCTGCCACTAATCCCCGCCTCCTCCTGGCTGCCACTAATCCCCGCCTCCTCCTGACTGCCACATTCCACAGCCTCCTCCTGGCTGAGGTCTTCCTGTGTATGAAAAAGGGACATAGTTTTAGTATTGTTTTCATCAATCACACACAATGTTCACCTCCTGACTGCTGCAAATTCAATGTTAACAAATATAACAGACTATCCTTCTGAGCCCAGCATTTTGCATTCTTGTCCCAATTATTTTTGCCCACTACTGTCTATTGATATGTAAAACACTTTTTTTAATCAGCAATTAGTGATCAATAATAACATCTAGTAAACATCATTTCTTTATTGACCAGAAACCAGTAGAAGAATGCTATACCTGACTCCAGCTGGGCTCCTCCACTTCTTCCTGGCTGGAAGGCCCAGGTTGGACATCGGAAGCCTCAGCTGGGATGGAAGGAAGGGTGGAAGGAAGAGTAGAGAGGGATTCCCTGACTTCAGTGTGGTCTGACAGAAACCGCAGTCTCTCATAGTACCACAGCCTGGGGACATAAACGTCATCTGCTGCAGCTCCGGACCTCTGGGAATCTGTGACCTTCTTGCGCTCCCTAAGATAAGTGCTCCTCAGGCCCCCAATTTTAGCTTTTAAATAAGGGATGGTTGCTGTGGGGACCACCGGCGTCACCAACTCCAGCAGTTTCTCCAGCGCTGCCTGCCTCTTCTGTTTATGGTTATAGTGGGGGTGTCTCACTTGCCACAGACAGGGCAGCTCCCTGTACTTGTCTATGAACAGGGGCAGGAAATTGTGGTCGTTGAACCCATCCATTTTCTCTGCAAGACACAACACATGACAAACCCTAATGTCAGGCCAAACTCCCCTAATCTTGTTACAATATAGGCTTCAATTTCGAAGCAGTATAGGCCCAAGTTTAGATCCTACCTTCGTTAGCACGATCGGCGTCTCCGATGCTCCTTCCTCCGCTCACAGATCGTACGTAAGACGCGCGCGTTACGATTTATACACACTGCGCATGCGTATAACTCTACCCGCCCCTGACGTTCTTTCTATTCTATTCCCCGCCCCTTTTCGTTCGGCGCAGTGGAGGAAGAGCACATGGCGGAGAGACAGCAGGATAGTGCTAAGTACAGCAACGAGGAGGAGGAGGAAAGGCTGGAGCCTGAAACGTCCCGATCCAGAAGGAGATTGAAGAACTCAAATATGTCCTTTGGGGAGATGTTGGAAATGGTGGACATCCTGAAGAAGGCCGACTATGATGGAAAGTATGGGCCTTACCCCAACCACAATGTCCGAAAGGCCAAGATCATGGCGAATGTGGTCAGGAGTCTGCAACGGAAATTCGGGGTACGACGATCGAAAGATCAGCTCAGGAAGCAGTGGTCGGATCTGAAATTACGAGAACATGAGCAGTACAGAAAGATCCGGAGAGTGCTGCAAAAAAGTAAGTAGTTGTGCTGTGTTCCTATTGTTCTTGTGTTTATTACGTTCGTGCTGCTCCATGTGCTTTTAGGAACTGTTGTACAGTTTAAAATGGCAACTTTCATGTTCATCGGCACATTATTCGTTCGGATCACACATTTTTCGTTGCAAATATAAAATACCATTGTTTAGCCCATATGCATTTGGCCACCATTTTGACGCCCTATACTTGTCTTCAAAGAATTGGGTTGTGTAGATGGCTTTGTTACTAGAATGAAATGCAAACTAGATTGTGTGTAAGGAGAGGACACTGAGCAGCTGTTTTCACATCTGGACACTGGAGCACTAGTGTGGGACCCCAGAACACCATTTTTATTAGGGGGGCCACACAGGTGCTCCAGTGTATACTATAGGGGGGTCTCCATCTGTGAAGCTTGTACAAAACAAGTAAAGTATTGCAGCTTGACAAAGGACACTAAAAAAGCTACATCTTGGAACTCGGCTAAAATAGATCATTGTACCCCACTTCCAAGCAATGTTTCCTATTTATAGTTCTGCCATCAAATATCTGTGTGCTAATTATACCATTTTTGTTTTACATAGGGGAGAAAAGACTCGGAGGACACCCCTCATCCGAGGAGACCAGAGCCCCCCCCCCCCTGGAAGAAGGGAAAATCCCCCCAACACAAGATAAGCAGGAGGAAGAAGACGTGGTGGAAGTAGTCACCACAACAGGTGAGTGTCTGCGACCACAGGCTCAGATAAGCGATGGATGGCGGCATTTTTTTTAGACCTAATTTATTTTGGGTTTCCTCTCTTTTTAGGTGATCGTGAGGTTTTGGATCCAGATCCTTTCACATCCGAAAGTGCCCAGATCCTGATCGGGGAGATCATGGGGTGCAATTTACAATTGGAAATCATCAAGCAAAACATCAATGATGTTATTCCAAAATATAAAAACATCATTGATGTTTTGGGGCGAGTTTAAAACCCCTCCAAATCACTTTCTTCTTTTGTGTGCTACAATGTGCGAAATGTTTTTGTGATTTTTCCCAAAGCCAAAATTGGAGGATGCACACAGTGTGCCAACATGTGCTATCTGCCATCACGGGAGATCAATGGACGCGTTTTGGGGGTGCAACCCCTTCCTCAATAATAAAGTAGCTGAGAGGAAGGGCTTTCTCCCCCAAAACATGTCCCTTGATCCCCCCTGATGGCAGATAGCACATGTTGACATTGTGAAATTTGTGTGCATCTTCCAAATTTGGCTTTTCCAGGGGTGATTTCCCCCCATCTGAACGCAATATCAAACACAGTTCCTAAATACTCATGTCTGATATTGCCTTCCAGTTCTACCAAATGTGAACTTTGTAAGATCAAGATTTGTGTCTTTATTGTGGGTTTTACACAGGCCTGTTTTCTATAAAATGCACATTTTGATTTTGGATAATGACACCACAAAATATGTTATACAATAAACATGTCGGTTTGTCAGAAAAACCTTTGGTAAATGCACATGTGATTGTGCTGGTATTAAAAAGATTGTTCATCAAGAATGTGTGGATTATTGTCTCAATGCTACAACACTTTTGGGGTGATGTAATTGTTGTTTTAGGAGAAAATAGGGGGTAATTTCCTAAGGGCAAATCCACTTTGCACTACAAGTGCAGTTCCAGTGCAGTTGCAAGTGCACTTGTAGTGAAAAGTGTCTTTGCATTTAGTAAATAACAGCCAACAGTGCTTTGTATAAGGTTACACAATCACGACATTTTCTGGACTCCACACATTTCTGTCAGGGTCAGCTCAAACAAACACAAGCAGTATAAATGTCCACAGAGAAGAGCCTGGGGGGAGATGCCTGTCGAGAACTTGAGGTCCTGCAGGCTTCTCCCTGTGGCCAAATACCGCAAGGTAGCGACCAGCCTCTGCTCCGGAGTTATGGCTTGCCTCATGCAAGTATCCTGCCTGCTAATATAGGGGGTCAGCGAAGCCAACAAATGGTGAAACACGGGGTCCGTCATCCTGAGAAAGTTCCTGAAATCATCAGGATTATTCTCACGGATCTATCTATCTATCTATCTATCTATCTATCTATCTATCTATCTATCTATCTATCTATCTATCTATCTATCTATCTATCTATCTATCTATCTATGCAAAGGTATATGACAGAACTGGTCACGCTGAAGCAACCAATTCTTGGTCCATGAACTCCTCCCCACCCTGTTCATGGACTGGACTTGTGTCAAGGTCAGGACCCCAACATCAAGCCCCTGCACAGCACGAACTCTACAAGGAGTACGCATACGAAACATGGCTAGAAAACGGTCGGCTGCTCAGAACGAAGTAACAGAACGCACTGAAGAACAGCAAGGC
Source organism: Lithobates clamitans (assembly GCA_037952925.1). Lineage (NCBI taxonomy): Eukaryota > Metazoa > Chordata > Amphibia > Anura > Ranidae > Lithobates > Lithobates clamitans. Next base: position 383,082 of record JBBGZY010000071.1, read on the forward strand.
CTGTGAAGAGCGACCTGAAAAACAGCAACGAGCGGACAAGATCGCACAGAAAACTCCGATACAAACTGACTGCACGCACTGAAGAGCAGATACAAACCCACAAGCACCGACTGAATGGCAGAAAACGATCTGAAAGCCACGAGTCTGAAAAAGCGCGAATCGTCTCTCACCAAACTTTTACTAACACGAGATTAGCAAAAGGAGCCCAAAGGGTGCCGCGCTTGGTTCTGAACCGGCCTTTTCTAGTCTCGTCGTACGTGCTTGACGTCACCGCATTCTTGGCGATCGGAGATTCCGACAACTTTGTGCGACCGTGTGTAGGCAAAACAAGTTTGAGCCAACATCCGTAGGAAAAAATCAGAGGATTTTGTTGTCGGAATGTCCGATCAATGTCCGACCGTGTGTACGGGGCATACATGTTCTTTTCTCCCCCACATCACAAATACTTACTTACATATTGACTACCTATTCATCTCTGGAGCAGACCTGAAATTTCTACATAACACCAGTATAGAACCCATGAACATTTTGGATCACCACCCAATCACGATGACTTTGAAATTCCCACAGCCTGACTCCACTTCCAAAACCAAAACTTGGAGACTCAATGCTTCCCTTCTCAGTACATCATGACAAATTGAAACTTGCCTTGCAAGAATACTTTAGGCTGGATTCACACCTATGCAGTTCTAGTGCTTTTTGCATTTTGCAGATTTGCACTACAGTCCATTTTACATGGTTTCCTATGGAACACAATCTGTAGTGCAAATCTGCAAAAATGCAAAAAGCACCAAAAATGCATAGGTGTGAATCCAGCCTTAAACTGAACTCATCCACAGATACCTCCGCCTTAATTTAATGGTTAGCCCATAAATATGTGTTTTCCATGGTGAATGTATCTCCATGTCTACACAAATTAAAAACAGAAACAAGTTACTATTGATGTCCTAACATCGCAAATCTGTCAATTAGAATCAACACATAAGCAAAGCAAAGAGGCTCAAGTGTACTCAGCATTAACTACAGCTAGACGTAATCTACTCGAAGAATTAAGTACACAGATTAAACATAAATACATTTTGACAACAAAGCTGTTCTATGAACAAGCTAATAAAAGCGGAAAACTGCTAGCAAGATTACTCCAAGGCAAATAAACAAAAATGAATAACCCCAATATTCATGACAGCAAGGGTAAGAGCTATAATAAAACAGAAGAGATAGCTCATCAGTTAGTGAAGTACTACACCAGGCTCTATAATTTATCCACTCCTACCTCTCCTGACCCTGCACTAAATAGTCGTGTGCAATTGATCGAATATTATTTAACCTCACGCGGCATGCCTAAAATCTCCTCAGACTCAGCCCAAGCCTTGGAAAAACCTACCACCCAGGAGCAATTTCTCACAGCCCTGAAAAGCATGAAACCAGGCAAAATCCCAGGGCCAGATGGTCTACCCACCCAATACTACAAAAGCTTCTCTGAAATTCCAATGCCCCACTTCCTGGGAACATTTAACACACTCTCACAATGTAAATCAACCCCCAACTCAATTATTGGAAGCGCACATTTTGGTAATCCATAAAAAAAATTAAAAATCCCACACAAGTTTAAAACTATCTCTCCATATCACTTCTAAACAAAGGAGTGAAAATATATGCAACAATTTTGCCAAACAGACTTCTACCCCTTCTTCCCAATTTAGTATCCCAAGATCAAATCGGCTTTGTACCAGGCAGAGAAGCTTGTGATAACACTATAAAAGCCCTCAACATTCACCACTGGCTCACAAATACAGCAACGGAAGGTTTCTTTCTATCAACAGATGCTGAAAAGGCATTGGATAGAGTGGCTTGGGACTATATGAGTGCAATCAAGCATAATAAGTCTGTACTCTAACTCCCAGGCTAGAGTGAGGGCCATTGGACGCCTTCTCTATTCGCAACGGAACAAGTCAGGGGTGCCATGTCCCCAATTATTTTTGTATTGACACTGGAGGCCTTCCTGCGCTGTATCCGATCACATGCTGACATATCAGGAGTAAATATTGCGAATAAAGAAACCAAGATCACAGCATTTGCAGATGACATTCTCTTGTTTCTCACAAACCCACATATTTCGCTGCCCAATTTACTCCAGGAATTTAAGCAATACAGCGAAATATCAAACTTAAAATTAACCTGAATAAATCTTGCACCTTGAATGTAACCCCACCTCAGGCACTAGCTCAAAGTTGTCAAGAATCTTTCTCTTTTTCCTTAACAGACCGCTACTCACTGAACTTCCACCCCCTTCTACAAGCATTCAGAAAAGATTTAGCTAGTTGGGACAAATCTACCCTATCATGGTTTGGACGAGTTGCTGCAATTAAAACAACGATCTTTCCACAGTTTCTTTATCTCTCACAAGCTACCTCCATAACATTACCAAAATAATTTTCCTTTATAAATATTTTATTGTTTTCAAGGTTTAACAGAGGTAAAAAAAATATATCATATTTGTTAAAACAATATTATGAAAAATAAAATAAGGAAATAAAATATTAATAATGCTTCTCTCGTGGAGTGTATGAAATGAAAAATAAGGATGATTCCATTATATAATTTTACATTGAACATATTTATCTCATGCAGTGGTTTCAGAGATCAGGAGTAGCAGACATAAATAATAGGGGTTAAAAAGATAAGGAAATAAAATGAAATCTATAACAGAGTTTAAAGGAGAGTTATGCCATGTAGACACGAGCAGACTTTTTGACCGGACTGGTCCGACGGACCGACCTTGGCGGACAATTCGACCGTGTTTGAGCTTTATCGGACCTGCAGCTGACTTTTTTGGTCGAAAATCTGACGGACTTTAGATTTGGAACATGTTTCAAATCTTTAAGTCGGAACTCCGCCGGACCCAGTTCCTATCGAAAAGTCCGCTCGTCTGTATGCTAGTCCGATGAACAAAAACTGCCGCTAGGGCAGCTATTGGCTCCTGGCTATCAACTTCCTTATTTTAGTCCGGCCGTACGTCATCACGTACAAATCCAACAGACTTTGGTGTGATCGTGTGTAGGCAAGTCCGTTTTACGTAAAGTCCGCCGAAAGTCCGTCGGATAGACTGCCGGACCAGTCCGGTCGAAAAGTCAGCTCGTGTGTACGCGGCATAAGATTTGTTAGATATTGTAAATCAAAAATCATACAGGATAGTTAGGGGAAGTAAATAGGCATTTCCAGGGCCAAGTTCCTGCAATATGGCTTGGCATTATCTGGAGATAAAGCAACATTCCCAACTATCCCTAGTGACTAAATATTGAATAGAGCAGTATTGTAGGTTATGGATCAAATGTCTTCAAGGAAGTAGTAACGTGTTATTGAATCCTGGAAGTAGGAAATGCTCAAACCATGGTTTCTATAGGGCTTCATATTTGGATACATTGTCAAGTAGGATTGCTTCTGTTTTTGCATTAATCATAGACTGAGTAACTCAATTTTTGATGACAAAATACAAAACGAGTCAGATTTCCATGCTTATGCAATGGTCTGTTTTGCCGCTGTGTTTACGAAGAGCATGAGTTTGAACTGGCAGTGGCATAAGGCACGTGGTTTGTTGTTTAGGAGTGCTGTGGTTGGATCAGGTGGCAAAGTTATGTTGAACATAGTGGAAAGTATTTTAAACATTTCTGACCAAAAAGATCTGACTATTTTGCATTCCCACCAGATATGTACTTGTGTTCCCAGAGTTGAGCATCCTCGGAAGCAGTGGGAAGGATATTGTGGAGAAAATGTAGAAATTCTGGCAGGGACCAGGTACCATCTAGTGAGTACTTTGTAGTTGGTTTTGAGAGCTACTATATTAGGCGAGGCTGATTTGGTAGTTTACCTGATTAGGGTCCAATGTATGTGTTCTGGTTGTAGTCGGAGGTAATTTTACCATTTTCTGGTATGGGTTAGTGGAGAAGAAGACTTGTGTGAGAGTAGTTGGATATATAGATTGGAATTGAGTCCCCGTCTATGAGGACCAGTTTTACAGGCTTGCTCAAAGGGTGATTGTTTATCAAAAAAAATTTAATTTGTAGGTATCTGAATGTTTCTGAGGGTGAAAGATTACAAGTTTCACGTAGGGTGTGAAATTGTGTAATGGTCGTGGATTTATAGAAACGGTGGGCACATGTCAATCCTGCTTTTGACCAGGCTAAGAAGGAGGTTAGGGCAGACCAGGCCGGGTAGAATGATGGGTTATGGGGAAAAGAGAGAAGAGGATTGTGTCATGATTGTAGACCAAATCGTTTTTTTAGTCTGTCCCAAATAGAAAGGCTGTGTTTGGTAATGGGGTTAGTAATTGTCCGACATTGTGCAGAAGAGAGCCAATTAAAGATTTGCCGTGGAAAGAGGGTCACAGTCAACCGACTCCAATGCTACCCATAGTGGGGTTTCAGACGTACCATGGTATTTGGGTAATCGTGACAATTGCGCTGCATAGTAGTACTTGGTGAAGTCAGGTATGCCGAGACCTCCTCAAATTCTGGGGGAATATAAGGTAGGTTTAGGTAATCGGGGTCTTGTTCTGCCCCAGAGGAATTGCAAGGTTTTACGTTGTAGGATGCGTAAGAAATATGAAGGGATCGTGATAAGAAGCACTCTGAAAAGTTATAAAATTTTTAGAAGGATAGACATTTTTATCACTGTAATTCTACCCATCCATGCCAAAGGTAAAGTCGACCAATTTGTGAGGGGTTTATTAACTTGTGATAACATCGGTGGGTAGTTTGTAGCTTAAAGTTCCATTGGATTGGCCATGAAATTAATTCCCAAATAGGAGATAAATGTTGTTGACCAAGCAAATGGTAAGGCGTGAATCAATTGGGTTTGGATGTCAGGTGGTAATGAAATATTTAGGGCTTTTGATTTGTGTGGATTTATTGAGAGGCCCAATACTCGTTTGTATTTGGAGAGGATATCAAGAAGAGTTGATGCTAATATTATGGGTGTGGTTAAGAATATTAGGACATAGTCTGCAAACAATCACAGCGCCGTCTGTACAGAGAGCTGTAATTGGCCAAAGCTAGGGTGGCTTTGGCCAATTATGGCTCAGGGGGTTTAGTACACACCCCACACTATATAAGTAGGGATGAGCTTCGTGTTCGAGTCGAACCCATGTTCGACTCGAACATCGGCTGTTCGACCGTCCGTCGAATTGCGAACGTTATGGGCCGTTCGCGCCAAATTCGTGTGGCGCGTCACGGCCCATAATTCACTGCGGCATCGCAGTGCATTGCTGGCTGATGATTGGCCAAGCATGCACTATGACCCGCATGCTTGGCCAATCACAGCGCCGTCAGTAGAGAGAGCTGTAATTGGCCAAAGCCAGGGTGGCTTTGGCCAATTATGGCTCAGGGGATTTAGTACACGCCCCACACTATATAAGGCCGCCTGCACGGCGGCCCTGTGTAGTGTGTTCCGGTGTGCTGATAGAGAGAGAGACAGACAGTGTCATTTGATTTGAGTTAGCTAGATTAGGCTAGATCTGTTCCTGCTATTTACATTTAGTGCAGTGCGTCCTGCTCACAGTGTTCAGCTAGATCCGTTCCTGCTATTTACATTTAGTGCAGTCAGTACGTCCTGCTCACAGTGTTCAGCTAGATCCGTTCCTGCTATTTACATTTAGTGCAGTGCGTCCTGCTCACAGTGTTCAGCTAGATCTGTTCCTGCTATTTACATTTAGTGCAGTGCGTCCTGCTCACAGTGTTCAGCTAGATCTGTTCCTGCTATTTACATTTAGTGCAGTGCGTCCTGCTCACAGTGTTCAGCTAGATCTGTTCCTGCTATTTACATTTAGTGCAGTGCGTCCTGCTCACAGTGTTCAGCTAGATCCGTTCCTGCTATTTACATTTAGTGCAGTCAGTGCGTCCTGCTCACAGTGTTCAGCTAGATCCGTTCCTGCTATTTACATTTAGTGCAGTCAGTGCGTCCTGCTCACAGTGTTCAGCTAGATCCGTTCCTGCTATTTACATTTAGTGCAGTGCGTCCTGCTCACAGTGTTCAGCTAGATCTGTTCCTGCTATTTACATTTAGTGCAGTGCGTCCTGCTCACAGTGTTCAGCTAGATCCGTTCCTGCTATTTACATTTAGTGCAGTGCGTCCTGCTCACAGTGTTCAGCTAGATCCGTTCCTGCTATTTACATTTAGTGCAGTGCGTCCTGCTCACAGTGTTCAGCTAGATCCGTTCCTGCTATTTCCATTTAGTGCAGTCAGTGCGTCCTGCTCACAGTGTTCAGCTAGATCCGTTCCTGCTATTTACATTTAGTGCAGTCAGTGCGTCCTGCTCACAGTGTTCAGCTAGATCTGTTCCTGCTATTTACATTTAGTGCAGTCAGTGCGTCCTGCTCACAGTGTTCAGCTAGATCCGTTCCTGCTATTTACATTTAGTGCAGTGCGTCCTGCTCACAGTGTTCAGCTAGATCTGTTCCTGCTATTTACATTTAGTGCAGTCAGTGCGTCCTGCTCACAGTGTTCAGCTAGATCTGTTCCTGCTATTTACATTTAGTGCAGTGCGTCCTGCTCACAGTGTTCAGCTAGATCCGTTCCTGCTATTTACATTTAGTGCAGTGCGTCCTGCTCACAGTGTTCAGCTAGATCCGTTCCTGCTATTTACATTTAGTGCAGTCAGTGCGTCCTGCTCACAGTGTTCAGCTAGATCCGTTCCTGCTATTTACATTTAGTGCAGTCAGTGCGTCCTGCTCACAGTGTTCAGCTAGATCTGTTCCTGCTATTTACATTTAGTGCAGTCAGTGCGTCCTGCTCACAGTGTTCAGCTAGATCCGTTCCTGCTATTTACATTTAGTGCAGTGCGTCCTGCTCACAGTGTTCAGCTAGATCTGTTCCTGCTATTTACATTTAGTGCAGTCAGTGCGTCCTGCTCACAGTGTTCAGCTAGATCCGTTCCTGCTATTTACATTTAGTGCAGTGCGTCCTGCTCACAGTGTTCAGCTAGATCTGTTCCTGCTATTTACATTTAGTGCAGTCAGTGCGTCCTGCTCACAGTGTTCAGCTAGATCCGTTCCTGCTATTTACATTTAGTGCAGTGCGTCCTGCTCACAGTGTTCAGCTAGATCTGTTCCTGCTATTTACATTTAGTGCAGTGCGTCCTGCTCACAGTGTTCAGCTAGATCCGTTCCTGCTATTTACATTTAGTGCAGTGCGTCCTGCTCACAGTGTTCAGCTAGATCCGTTCCTGCTATTTACATTTAGTGCAGTGCGTCCTGCTCACAGTGTTCAGCTAGATCCGTTCCTGCTATTTCCATTTAGTGCAGTCAGTGCGTCCTGCTCACAGTGTTCAGCTAGATCCGTTCCTGCTATTTACATTTAGTGCAGTCAGTGCGTCCTGCTCACAGTGTTCAGCTAGATCTGTTCCTGCTATTTACATTTAGTGCAGTCAGTGCGTCCTGCTCACAGTGTTCAGCTAGATCCGTTCCTGCTATTTACATTTAGTGCAGTGCGTCCTGCTCACAGTGTTCAGCTAGATCTGTTCCTGCTATTTACATTTAGTGCAGTGCGTCCTGCTCACAGTGTTCAGCTAGATCTGTTCCTGCTATTTACATTTAGTGCAGTGCGTCCTGCTCACAGTGTTCAGCTAGATCCGTTCCTGCTATTTACATTTAGTGCAGTGCGTCCTCCTCACAGTGTTCAGCTAGATCCGTTCCTGCTATTTACATTTAGTGCAGTCAGTGCGTCCTGCTCACAGTGTTCAGCTAGATCCGTTCCTGCTATTTACATTTAGTGCAGTCAGTGCGTCCTGCTCACAGTGTTCAGCTAGATCTGTTCCTGCTATTTACATTTAGTGCAGTCAGTGCGTCCTGCTCACAGTGTTCAGCTAGATCCGTTCCTGCTATTTACATTTAGTGCAGTGCGTCCTGCTCACAGTGTTCAGCTAGATCTGTTCCTGCTATTTACATTTAGTGCAGTCAGTGCGTCCTGCTCACAGTGTTCAGCTAGATCCGTTCCTGCTATTTACATTTAGTGCAGTGCGTCCTGCTCACAGTGTTCAGCTAGATCCGTTCCTGCTATTTACATTTAGTGCAGTGCGTCCTGCTCACAGTGTTCAGCTAGATCTGTTCCTGCTATTTACATTTAGTGCAGTGCGTCCTGCTCACAGTGTTCAGCTAGATCCGTTCCTGCTATTTACATTTAGTGCAGTGCGTCCTGCTCACAGTGTTCAGCTAGATCCGTTCCTGCTATTTACATTTAGTGCAGTGCGTCCTGCTCACAGTGTTCAGCTAGATCCGTTCCTGCTATTTACATTTAGTGCAGTCAGTGCGTCCTGCTCACAGTGTTCAGCTAGATCCGTTCCTGCTATTTACATTTAGTGCAGTCAGTGCGTCCTGCTCACAGTGTTCAGCTAGATCTGTTCCTGCTATTTACATTTAGTGCAGTCAGTGCGTCCTGCTCACAGTGTTCAGCTAGATCCGTTCCTGCTATTTACATTTAGTGCAGTGCGTCCTGCTCACAGTGTTCAGCTAGATCTGTTCCTGCTATTTACATTTAGTGCAGTGCGTCCTGCTCACAGTGTTCAGCTAGATCTGTTCCTGCTATTTACATTTAGTGCAGTGCGTCCTGCTCACAGTGTTCAGCTAGATCTGTTCCTGCTATTTACATTTAGTGCAGTGCATCCTGCTCACAGTGTTCAGCTAGATCTGTTCCTGCTATTTACATTTAGTGCAGTGCGTCCTGCTCACAGTGTTCAGCTAGATCTGTTCCTGCTATTTACATTTAGTGCAGTGCGTCCTGCTCACAGTGTTCAGCTAGATCCGTTCCTGCTATTTACATTTAGTGCAGTGCGTCCTGCTCACAGTGTTCAGCTAGATCTGTTCCTGCTATTTACATTTAGTGCAGTGCGTCCTGCTCACAGTGTTCAGCTAGATCCGTTCCTGCTATTTACATTTAGTGCAGTCAGTGCGTCCTGCTCACAGTGTTCAGCTAGATCCGTTCCTGCTATTTACATTTAGTGCAGTCAGTGCGTCCTGCTCACAGTGTTCAGCTAGATCCGTTCCTGCTATTTACATTTAGTGTAGTCAGTGCGTCCTGCTCACAGTGTTCAGCTAGATCCGTTTCTGCTATTTACATTTAGTGTAGTCAGTGCGTCCTGCTCACAGTGTTCAGCTAGATCTGTTCCTGCTATTTACATTTAGTGCAGTCAGTGCATCCTGCTCACAGTGTTCAGCTAGATCCGTTCCTGCTATTTACATTTAGTGCAGTGCGTCCTGCTCACAGTGTTCAGCTAGATCTGTTCCTGCTATTTACATTTAGGGCAGTGCGTCCTGCTCACAGTGTTCAGCTAGATCTGTTCCTGCTATTTACATTTAGTGCAGTGCGTCCTGCTCACAGTGTTCAGCTAGATCTGTTCCTGCTATTTACATTTAGTGCAGTGCGTCCTGCTCACAGTGTTCAGCTAGATCCGTTCCTGCTATTTACATTTAGTGCAGTGCGTCCTGCTCACAGTGTTCAGCTAGATCTGTTCCTGCTATTTACATTTAGTGCAGTGTGTCCTGCTCACAGTGTTCAGCTAGATCCGTTCCTGCTATTTACATTTAGTGCAGTCAGTGCGTCCTGCTCACAGTGTTCAGCTAGATCCGTTCCTGCTATTTACATTTAGTGCAGTCAGTGCGTCCTGCTCACAGTGTTCAGCTAGATCCGTTCCTGCTATTTACATTTAGTGTAGTCAGTGCGTCCTGCTCACAGTGTTCAGCTAGATCTGTTCCTGCTATTTACATTTAGTGCAGTCAGTGCGTCCTGCTCACAGTGTTCAGCTAGATCCGTTCCTGCTATTTACATTTAGTGCAGTGAATCCTGCTCACAGTGTTCAGCTAGATCTGTTCCTGCTATTTACATTTAGTGCAGTGCGTCCTGCTCACAGTGTTCAGCTAGATCTGTTCCTGCTATTTACATTTAGTGCAGTGCGTCCTGCTCACAGTGTTCAGCTAGATCTGTACCTGCTATTTACATTTAGTGCAGTGCGTCCTGCTCACAGTGTTCAGCTAGATCTGTTCCTGCTATTTACATTTAGTGCAGTGCGTCCTGCTCACAGTATTCAGCTACATCCGTTCCTGCTATTTACATTTAGTGCAGTGCGTCCTGCTCATAGTGTTCAGCTAGATCTGTTCCTGCTATTTACATTTAGTGCAGTGCGTCCTGCTCACAGTGTTCAGCTAGATCCGTTCCTGCTATTTACATTTAGTGCAGTCAGTGCGTCCTGCTCACAGTGTTCAGCTAGATCCGTTCCTGCTATTTACATTTAGTGCAGTCAGTGCGTCCTGCTCACAGTGTTCAGCTAGATCCGTTCCTGCTATTTACATTTAGTGCAGTCAGTGCGTCCTGCTCACAGTGTTCAGCTAGATCCGTTCCTGCTATTTACATTTAGTGCAGTCAGTGCGTCAGTGCGTCCTGCTCACAGTGTTCAGCTAGATCTGTTCCTGCTATTTACATTTAGTGCAGTGCGTCCTGCTCACAGTGTTCAGCTAGATCCGTTCCTGCTATTTACATTTAGTGCAGTGCGTCCTGCTCACAGTGTTCAGCTAGATCCGTTCCTGCTATTTACATTTAGTGCAGTGCGTCCTGCTCACAGTGTTTAGCTAGATCCGTTCCTGCTATTTACATTTAGTGCAGTGCGTCCTGCTCACAGTGTTCAGCTAGATCTGTTCCTGCTATTTACATTTAGTGCAGTGCGTCCTGCTCACAGTGTTCAGCTAGATCCGTTCCTGCTATTTACATTTAGTGCAGTGCGTCCTGCTCACAGTGTTCAGCTAGATCCGTTCCTGCTATTTACATTTAGTGCAGTGCGTCCTGCTCACAGTGTTCAGCTAGATCCGTTCCTGCTATTTCCATTTAGTGCAGTCAGTGCGTCCTGCTCACAGTGTTCAGCTAGATCTGTTCCTGCTATTTACATTTAGTGCAGTCAGTGCGTCCTGCTCACAGTGTTCAGCTAGATCCGTTCCTGCTATTTACATTTAGTGCAGTGCGTCCTGCTCACAGTGTTCAGCTAGATCTGTTCCTGCTATTTACATTTAGTGCAGTGCGTCCTGCTCACAGTGTTCAGCTAGATCTGTTCCTGCTATTTACATTTAGTGCAGTGCGTCCTGCTCACAGTGTTCAGCTAGATCCGTTCCTGCTATTTACATTTAGTGCAGTGCGTCCTGCTCACAGTGTTCAGCTAGATCCGTTCCTGCTATTTACATTTAGTGCAGTCAGTGCGTCCTGCTCACAGTGTTCAGCTAGATCCGTTCCTGCTATTTACATTTAGTGCAGTCAGTGCGTCCTGCTCACAGTGTTCAGCTAGATCTGTTCCTGCTATTTACATTTAGTGCAGTCAGTGCGTCCTGCTCACAGTGTTCAGCTAGATCCGTTCCTGCTATTTACATTTAGTGCAGTGCGTCCTGCTCACAGTGTTCAGCTAGATCTGTTCCTGCTATTTACATTTAGGGCAGTCAGTGCGTCCTGCTCACAGTGTTCAGCTAGATCCGTTCCTGCTATTTACATTTAGTGCAGTGCGTCCTGCTCACAGTGTTCAGCTAGATCTGTTCCTGCTATTTACATTTAGTGCAGTGCGTCCTGCTCACAGTGTTCAGCTAGATCTGTTCCTGCTATTTACATTTAGTGCAGTGCGTCCTGCTCACAGTGTTCAGCTAGATCCGTTCCTGCTATTTACATTTAGTGCAGTGCGTCCTGCTCACAGTGTTCAGCTAGATCTGTTCCTGCTATTTACATTTAGTGCAGTGCGTCCTGCTCACAGTGTTCAGCTAGATCCGTTCCTGCTATTTACATTTAGTGCAGTCAGTGCGTCCTGCTCACAGTGTTCAGCTAGATCCGTTCCTGCTATTTACATTTAGTGCAGTCAGTGCGTCCTGCTCACAGTGTTCAGCTAGATCTGTTCCTGCTATTTACATTTAGTGCAGTCAGTGCGTCCTGCTCACAGTGTTCAGCTAGATCCGTTCCTGCTATTTACATTTAGTGCAGTGCGTCCTGCTCACAGTGTTCAGCTAGATCTGTTCCTGCTATTTACATTTAGTGCAGTGCGTCCTGCTCACAGTGTTCAGCTAGATCTGTTCCTGCTATTTACATTTAGTGCAGTGCGTCCTGCTCACAGTGTTCAGCTAGATCTGTTCCTGCTATTTACATTTAGTGCAGTGCATCCTGCTCACAGTGTTCAGCTAGATCTGTTCCTGCTATTTACATTTAGTGCAGTGCGTCCTGCTCACAGTGTTCAGCTAGATCTGTTCCTGCTATTTACATTTAGTGCAGTGCGTCCTGCTCACAGTGTTCAGCTAGATCCGTTCCTGCTATTTACATTTAGTGCAGTGCGTCCTGCTCACAGTGTTCAGCTAGATCTGTTCCTGCTATTTACATTTAGTGCAGTGCGTCCTGCTCACAGTGTTCAGCTAGATCCGTTCCTGCTATTTACATTTAGTGCAGTCAGTGCGTCCTGCTCACAGTGTTCAGCTAGATCCGTTCCTGCTATTTACATTTAGTGCAGTCAGTGCGTCCTGCTCACAGTGTTCAGCTAGATCCGTTCCTGCTATTTACATTTAGTGCAGTCAGTGCGTCCTGCTCACAGTGTTCAGCTAGATCCGTTCCTGCTATTTACATTTAGTGTAGTCAGTGCGTCCTGCTCACAGTGTTCAGCTAGATCTGTTCCTGCTATTTACATTTAGTGCAGTCAGTGCATCCTGCTCACAGTGTTCAGCTAGATCCGTTCCTGCTATTTAAATTTAGTGCAGTGCGTCCTGCTCACAGTGTTCAGCTAGATCTGTTCCTGCTATTTACATTTAGGGCAGTGCGTCCTGCTCACAGTGTTCAGCTAGATCTGTTCCTGCTATTTACATTTAGTGCAGTGCGTCCTGCTCACAGTGTTCAGCTAGATCTGTTCCTGCTATTTACATTTAGTGCAGTGCGTCCTGCTCACAGTGTTCAGCTAGATCTGTTCCTGCTATTTACATTTAGTGCAGTGCGTCCTGCTCACAGTGTTCAGCTAGATCTGTTCCTGCTATTTACATTTAGTGCAGTGCGTCCTGCTCACAGTGTTCAGCTAGATCCGTTCCTGCTATTTACATTTAGTGCAGTGCGTCCTGCTCACAGTGTTCAGCTAGATCTGTTCCTGCTATTTACATTTAGTGCAGTGCGTCCTGCTCACAGTGTTCAGCTAGATCCGTTCCTGCTATTTACATTTAGTGCAGTCAGTGCGTCCTGCTCACAGTGTTCAGCTAGATCCGTTCCTGCTATTTACATTTAGTGCAGTCAGTGCGTCCTGCTCACAGTGTTCAGCTAGATCCGTTCCTGCTATTTACATTTAGTGTAGTCAGTGCGTCCTGCTCACAGTGTTCAGCTAGATCTGTTCCTGCTATTTACATTTAGTGCAGTCAGTGCGTCCTGCTCACAGTGTTCAGCTAGATCTGTTCCTGCTATTTACATTTAGTGCAGTCAGTGCGTCCTGCTCACAGTGTTCAGCTAGATCCGTTCCTGCTATTTACATTTAGTGCAGTGCGTCCTGCTCACAGTGTTCAGCTAGATCTGTTCCTGCTATTTACATTTAGTGCAGTGCGTCCTGCTCACAGTGTTCAGCTAGATCTGTTCCTGCTATTTACATTTAGTGCAGTGCGTCCTGCTCACAGTGTTCAGCTAGATCCGTTCCTGCTATTTACATTTAGTGCAGTGCGTCCTGCTCACAGTGTTCAGCTAGATCCGTTCCTGCTATTTACATTTAGTGCAGTCAGTGCGTCCTGCTCACAGTGTTCAGCTAGATCCGTTCCTGCTATTTACATTTAGTGCAGTCAGTGCGTCCTGCTCACAGTGTTCAGCTAGATCTGTTCCTGCTATTTACATTTAGTGCAGTCAGTGCGTCCTGCTCACAGTGTTCAGCTAGATCCGTTCCTGCTATTTACATTTAGTGCAGTGCGTCCTGCTCACAGTGTTCAGCTAGATCTGTTCCTGCTATTTACATTTAGTGCAGTCAGTGCGTCCTGCTCACAGTGTTCAGCTAGATCCGTTCCTGCTATTTACATTTAGTGCAGTGCGTCCTGCTCACAGTGTTCAGCTAGATCTGTTCCTGCTATTTACATTTAGTGCAGTGCGTCCTGCTCACAGTGTTCAGCTAGATCTGTTCCTGCTATTTACATTTAGTGCAGTGCGTCCTGCTCACAGTGTTCAGCTAGATCCGTTCCTGCTATTTACATTTAGTGCAGTGCGTCCTGCTCACAGTGTTCAGCTAGATCTGTTCCTGCTATTTACATTTAGTGCAGTGCGTCCTGCTCACAGTGTTCAGCTAGATCCGTTCCTGCTATTTACATTTAGTGCAGTCAGTGCGTCCTGCTCACAGTGTTCAGCTAGATCCGTTCCTGCTATTTACATTTAGTGCAGTCAGTGCGTCCTGCTCACAGTGTTCAGCTAGATCTGTTCCTGCTATTTACATTTAGTGCAGTCAGTGCGTCCTGCTCACAGTGTTCAGCTAGATCCGTTCCTGCTATTTACATTTAGTGCAGTGCGTCCTGCTCACAGTGTTCAGCTAGATCTGTTCCTGCTATTTACATTTAGTGCAGTGCGTCCTGCTCACAGTGTTCAGCTAGATCTGTTCCTGCTATTTACATTTAGTGCAGTGCGTCCTGCTCACAGTGTTCAGCTAGATCTGTTCCTGCTATTTACATTTAGTGCAGTGCATCCTGCTCACAGTGTTCAGCTAGATCTGTTCCTGCTATTTACATTTAGTGCAGTGCGTCCTGCTCACAGTGTTCAGCTAGATCTGTTCCTGCTATTTACATTTAGTGCAGTGCGTCCTGCTCACAGTGTTCAGCTAGATCCGTTCCTGCTATTTACATTTAGTGCAGTGCGTCCTGCTCACAGTGTTCAGCTAGATCTGTTCCTGCTATTTACATTTAGTGCAGTGCGTCCTGCTCACAGTGTTCAGCTAGATCCGTTCCTGCTATTTACATTTAGTGCAGTCAGTGCGTCCTGCTCACAGTGTTCAGCTAGATCCGTTCCTGCTATTTACATTTAGTGCAGTCAGTGCGTCCTGCTCACAGTGTTCAGCTAGATCCGTTCCTGCTATTTACATTTAGTGTAGTCAGTGCGTCCTGCTCACAGTGTTCAGCTAGATCCGTTCCTGCTATTTACATTTAGTGTAGTCAGTGCGTCCTGCTCACAGTGTTCAGCTAGATCTGTTCCTGCTATTTACATTTAGTGCAGTCAGTGCATCCTGCTCACAGTGTTCAGCTAGATCCGTTCCTGCTATTTAAATTTAGTGCAGTGCGTCCTGCTCACAGTGTTCAGCTAGATCTGTTCCTGCTATTTACATTTAGGGCAGTGCGTCCTGCTCACAGTGTTCAGCTAGATCTGTTCCTGCTATTTACATTTAGTGCAGTGCGTCCTGCTCACAGTGTTCAGCTAGATCTGTTCCTGCTATTTACATTTAGTGCAGTGCGTCCTGCTCACAGTGTTCAGCTAGATCTGTTCCTGCTATTTACATTTAGTGCAGTGCGTCCTGCTCACAGTGTTCAGCTAGATCTGTTCCTGCTATTTACATTTAGTGCAGTGCGTCCTGCTCACAGTGTTCAGCTAGATCCGTTCCTGCTATTTACATTTAGTGCAGTGCGTCCTGCTCACAGTGTTCAGCTAGATCTGTTCCTGCTATTTACATTTAGTGCAGTGCGTCCTGCTCACAGTGTTCAGCTAGATCCGTTCCTGCTATTTACATTTAGTGCAGTCAGTGCGTCCTGCTCACAGTGTTCAGTTAGATCCGTTCCTGCTATTTACATTTAGTGCAGTCAGTGCGTCCTGCTCACAGTGTTCAGCTAGATCCGTTCCTGCTATTTACATTTAGTGTAGTCAGTGCGTCCTGCTCACAGTGTTCAGCTAGATCTGTTCCTGCTATTTACATTTAGTGCAGTCAGTGCGCCCTGCTCACAGTGTTCAGCTAGATCCGTTCCTGCTATTTACATTTAGTGCAGTCAGTGCGTCCTGCTCACAGTGTTCAGCTAGATCCCTTCCTGCTATTTACATTTAGTGCAGTGCGTCCTGCTCACAGTGTTCAGCTAGATCTGTTCCTGCTATTTACATTTAGTGCAGTGCGTCCTGCTCACAGTGTTCAGCTAGATCTGTTCCTGCTATTTACATTTAGTGCAGTGCGTCCTGCTCACAGTGTTCAGCTAGATCCGTTCCTGCTATTTACATTTAGTGCAGTGCGTCCTGCTCACAGTGTTCAGCTAGATCTGTTCCTGCTATTTACATTTAGTGCAGTGTGTCCTGCTCACAGTGTTCAGCTAGATCCGTTCCTGCTATTTACATTTAGTGCAGTCAGTGCGTCCTGCTCACAGTGTTCAGCTAGATCCGTTCCTGCTATTTACATTTAGTGCAGTCAGTGCGTCCTGCTCACAGTGTTCAGCTAGATCCGTTCCTGCTATTTACATTTAGTGTAGTCAGTGCGTCCTGCTCACAGTGTTTAGCTAGATCTGTTCCTGCTATTTACATTTAGTGCAGTCAGTGCGTCCTGCTCACAGTGTTCAGCTAGATCCGTTCCTGCTATTTACATTTAGTGCAGTGAATCCTGCTCACAGTGTTCAGCTAGATCTGTTCCTGCTATTTACATTTAGTGCAGTGCGTCCTGCTCACAGTGTTCAGCTAGATCTGTTCCTGCTATTTACATTTAGTGCAGTGCGTCCTGCTCACAGTGTTCAGCTAGATCTGTACCTGCTATTTACATTTAGTGCAGTGCATCCTGCTCACAGTGTTCAGCTAGATCTGTTCCTGCTATTTACATTTAGTGCAGTGCGTCCTGCTCACAGTATTCAGCTACATCCGTTCCTGCTATTTACATTTAGTGCAGTGCGTCCTGCTCATAGTGTTCAGCTAGATCTGTTCCTGCTATTTACATTTAGTGCAGTGCGTCCTGCTCACAGTGTTCAGCTAGATTTGTTCCTGCTATTTACATTTAGTGCAGTCAGTGCGTCCTGCTCACAGTGTTCAGCTAGATCCACTCCTGCTATTTACATTTAGTGCAGTCAGTGCGTCCTGCTCACAGTGTTCAGCTAGATCCGTTCCTGCTATTTACATTTAGTGCAGTCAGTGCGTCCTGCTCACAGTGTTCAGCTAGATCCGTTCCTGCTATTTACATTTAGTGCAGTCAGTGCGTCAGTGCGTCCTGCTCACAGTGTTCAGCTAGATCTGTTCCTGCTATTTACATTTAGTGCAGTGCGTCCTGCTCACAGTGTTCAGCTAGATCCGTTCCTGCTATTTACATTTAGTGCAGTGCGTCCTGCTCACAGTGTTCAGCTAGATCCGTTCCTGCTATTTACATTTAGTGCAGTGCGTCCTGCTCACAGTGTTTAGCTAGATCCGTTCCTGCTATTTACATTTAGTGCAGTGCGTCCTGCTCACAGTGTTCAGCTAGATCTGTTCCTGCTATTTACATTTAGTGCAGTCAGTGCGTCCTGCTCACAGTGTTCAGCTAGATCCGTTCCTGCTATTTACATTTAGTGCAGTGCGTCCTGCTCACAGTGTTCAGCTAGATCTGTTCCTGCTATTTACATTTAGTGCAGTGCGTCCTGCTCACAGTGTTCAGCTAGATCTGTTCCTGCTATTTACATTTAGTGCAGTGCGTCCTGCTCACAGTGTTCAGCTAGATCCGTTCCTGCTATTTACATTTAGTGCAGTGCGTCCTGCTCACAGTGTTCAGCTAGATCTGTTCCTGCTATTTACATTTAGTGCAGTGCGTCCTGCTCACAGTGTTCAGCTAGATCCGTTCCTGCTATTTACATTTAGTGCAGTCAGTGCGTCCTGCTCACAGTGTTCAGCTAGATCCGTTCCTGCTATTTACATTTAGTGCAGTCAGTGCGTCCTGCTCACAGTGTTCAGCTAGATCTGTTCCTGCTATTTACATTTAGTGCAGTCAGTGCGTCCTGCTCACAGTGTTCAGCTAGATCCGTTCCTGCTATTTACATTTAGTGCAGTGCGTCCTGCTCACAGTGTTCAGCTAGATCTGTTCCTGCTATTTACATTTAGTGCAGTGCGTCCTGCTCACAGTGTTCAGTTAGATCTGTTCCTGCTATTTACATTTAGTGCAGTGCGTCCTGCTCACAGTGTTCAGCTAGATCTGTTCCTGCTATTTACATTTAGTGCAGTGCGTCCTGCTCACAGTGTTCAGCTAGATCTGTTCCTGCTATTTACATTTAGTGCAGTGCGTCCTGCTCACAGTGTTCAGCTAGATCTGTTCCTGCTATTTATATTTAGTGCAGTGCGTCCTGCTCACAGTGTTCAGCTAGATCCGTTCCTGCTATGTACATTTAGTGCAGTGCGTCCTGCTCACAGTGTTCAGCTAGATCTGTTCCTGCTATTTACATTTAGTGCAGTGCGTCCTGCTCACAGTGTTCAGCTAGATCCGTTCCTGCTATTTACATTTAGTGCAGTCAGTGCGTCCTGCTCACAGTGTTCAGCTAGATCTGTTCCTGCTATTTACATTTAGTGCAGTCAGTGCGTCCTGCTCACAGTGTTCAGCTAGATCCGTTCCTGCTATTTACATTTAGTGCAGTCAGTGCGTCCTGCTCACAGTGTTCAGCTAGATCCGTTCCTGCTATTTACATTTAGTGCAGTCAGTGCGTCCTGCTCACAGTGTTCAGCTAGATCCGTTCCTGCTATTTACATTTAGTGTAGTCAGTGCGTCCTGCTCACAGTGTTCAGCTAGATCTGTTCCTGCTATTTACATTTAGTGCAGTCAGTGCGTCCTGCTCACAGTGTTCAGCTAGATCCGTTCCTGCTATTTACATTTAGTGCAGTGCGTCCTGCTCACAGTGTTCAGCTAGATCTGTTCCTGCTATTTACATTTAGTGCAGTGCGTCCTGCTCACAGTGTTCAGCTAGATCTGTTCCTGCTATTTACATTTAGTGCAGTGCGTCCTGCTCACAGTGTTCAGCTAGATCCGTTCCTGCTATTTACATTTAGTGCAGTGCGTCCTGCTCACAGTGTTCAGCTAGATCTGTTCCTGCTATTTACATTTAGTGCAGTGTGTCCTGCTCACAGTGTTCAGCTAGATCCGTTCCTGCTATTTACATTTAGTGCAGTCAGTGCGTCCTGCTCACAGTGTTCAGCTAGATCCGTTCCTGCTATTTACATTTAGTGCAGTCAGTGCGTCCTGCTCACAGTGTTCAGCTAGATCTGTTCCTGCTATTTACATTTAGTGCAGTCAGTGCGTCCTGCTCACAGTGTTCAGCTAGATCCGTTCCTGCTATTTACATTTAGTGCAGTGCGTCCTGCTCACAGTGTTCAGCTAGATCTGTTCCTGCTATTTACATTTAGGGCAGTGCGTCCTGCTCACAGTGTTCAGCTAGATCTGTTCCTGCTATTTACATTTAGTGCAGTGCGTCCTGCTCACAGTGTTCAGCTAGATCTGTTCCTGCTATTTACATTTAGTGCAGTGCGTCCTGCTCACAGTGTTCAGCTAGATCTGTTCCTGCTATTTACATTTAGTGCAGTGCGTCCTGCTCATAGTGTTCAGCTAGATCCGTTCCTGCTATTTACATTTAGTGCAGTGCGTCCTGCTCACAGTGTTCAGCTAGATCTGTTCCTGCTATTTACATTTAGTGCAGTGCGTCCTGCTCACAGTGTTCAGCTAGATCTGTTCCTGCTATTTACATTTAGTGCAGTGCGTCCTGCTCACAGTATTCAGCTACATCCGTTCCTGCTATTTACATTTAGTGCAGTGCGTCCTGCTCACAGTGTTCAGCTAGATCTGTTCCTGCTATTTACATTTAGTGCAGTGCGTCCTGCTCACAGTGTTCAGCTAGATCCGTTCCTGCTATTTACATTTAGTGCAGTCAGTGCGTCCTGCTCACAGTGTTCAGCTAGATCCGTTCCTGCTATTTACATTTAGTGCAGTCAGTGCGTCCTGCTCACAGTGTTCAGCTAGATCCGTTCCTGCTATTTACATTTAGTGCAGTCAGTGCGTCCTGCTCACAGTGTTCAGCTAGATCCGTTCCTGCTATTTACATTTAGTGCAGTCAGTGCGTCAGTGCGTCCTGCTCACAGTGTTCAGCTAGATCTGTTCCTGCTATTTACATTTAGTGCAGTGCGTCCTGCTCACAGTGTTCAGCTAGATCCGTTCCTGCTATTTACATTTAGTGCAGTGCGTCCTGCTCACAGTGTTCAGCTAGATCCGTTCCTGCTATTTACATTTAGTGCAGTGCGTCCTGCTCACAGTGTTCAGCTAGATCCGTTCCTGTTATCTTCCTACTGACAGGCAGGCTTGTCTGGTTACAGTATATAAAGCTACCTGAAGAAAATTACAGGTGTTCTATCCCAGCTTAGTGCAGCTACAGGCCATTAGTATGTCTGGAAGGCCAAGAAGGAGAGGCAGACAGTCACAAGCCAATAAGAGAGGGCAAGCAGGCTCTGTGTCTAGTGCTGGTCGTGGAGACGGTGCATCCTCATCAGCCCGTGGCCATGGGACACGCTTGGCCTTTTTTTCGGCAGCTGGCCGTGTTGAGCCGCAACATGCAGAAAACTTGGTCGAGTGGATGACCAAGCCGTCCTCATCCTCCTCATCCTCTCTCACCCATGCCCAGGGTGCTTTGTCTGGCAAAGCAGCGGCCTCTTCCCTCAGCTCAATGTCATCAGTGACTCCTTCCCTAGCTCCACCATGTCCTCCTGAGGATTCCCTCGAACTGTTTGACCACAGTGTTGGGTACATGCTCCAGGAGGATGCCCAGCGTTTGGAAGGCTCTGATGATGATACTGAGCTCGATGAAGGCAGTAACATGAGCACGGACAGAGGGGGTGCCCAAGAAGGACAGCAACCTGGCAGTCATGCTCCCCCTGCTGCAGCATACTGCCAGGTTTGCTCCAGTGATGAGGAGGGAGGGGATGATGAGGTCACTGACTCAACGTGGGTGCCTGATAGGAGAGAGGAGGAGGAGGAGGAGGAGGAGGCGGCACATCACCAACGAGGCAGGATGCCCTCCAGGGGCCAGCCTAAGGGCAGCACATTGACTGCATCACACCCCAAAGCTCCACATGTGCAGGGCGCTGCAGTCTCTGCGCGTTATTCAAAAAGTTCTTTGGTGTGGGCCTTTTTTGAGACGAGTGCATCAGATCGCACCGCTGCTATTTGCAACATATGTCTCAAGCGTATCTCGCGTGGCCAAAACATCTCCCGCTTGGGTACCACATGCTTGACCAGACATATGTTGACCTGCCATGCAGTTCGTTGGCAAGCATATCTAAAAGACCCACACCAAAGAACAAAGAGGATCTCTCCTTGCTCCTCATCAGCTGAGATTTCCAACCCCACTAGACCTTCAGTCCTCTCTGAGACCTGCAGTGAAAGGAATGAAGGTGTAGAATTAGGTGTGTCACAGCCAAGTACTTGTGGGCAATCTGCTTTTGGTACACCGACGTCAGATTGTACCAGGCAAATTTCCTTGCCCCAGCTGCTGCACCGCCAAAAGAAGTTCGCTCCCAGCCATCCACATGCCCAGCGGTTGAATGCTAGCTTGGCAAAATTGCTAGCACTTCAACTGCTGCCTTTTCAGTTGGTAGACTCTGCCCCCTTCCGTGAGTTTGTGGAATGTGCGGTTCCTCAGTGGCAGGTACCCAAACGCCACTTTTTCTCACGGAAGGCGATTCCGGCTCTCTACCGGCATGTGGAAGGCAATGTCCATGCCTCGCTGGACAGGGCGGTCAGCGGTAAGGTGCATATTACCGCTGACTCATGGTCCAGCAGGCATGGACAGGGACGTTACTTAAGTTTCACGGCGCATTGGGTGACTCTGCTGGCAGCTGGGAAGGATGCAGGACAAGGTGCAGTAGTGTTGGAGGTTGTTCCGCCACCACGCCTCCAAAATGCTGATTGTGACACACCTCTCTCCTCCACCCCCTCCTCTTCTTCTTCCTCCATGGCCTCTTCCTCGGAACCAGCGGTGCTCCGTAGGCGTTCAAGGGGCTACGCAAGTACGCAGGCCAAAAGATGCCATGCGGTGCTTGAGCTGGTGTGCTTGGGGGACAGGAGCCACACTGGGGCAGAGGTTCTGTCAGCTCTGCAGGGGCAGGTTCAGAGGTGGTTGACACCACGCCAACTTAAGGCAGGAATGGTGGTTTGCGACAATGGCACCAACCTCCTCTCTGCCCTCCGACAGGGACAACTGACCCATGTGCCCTGTTTGGCTCACGTCCTTAACTTGGTGGTGCAGCGGTTCTTGGGCAGGTACCCGGGCTTACAGGATGTCCTGAGGCAGGCCAGGAAAGTCTGTGTCCATTTCCGCCGGTCATATAATGCCAGTGCTCGGCTGACGGACCTCCAAAAGGAGTTTAACCTGCCCAAGAACCGCCTAATCTGTGACATGCCCACCAGGTGGAACTCGACATTGGCCATGCTGCAGCGGCTGCACACGCAGCAGAGGGCCATCAATGAGTACCTGTGCGACTATGGCACCAGGACAGGGTCAGGGGAGCTTGGTTTTTTTTCCCCACGCCAGTGGGCCATGATCAGGGATGCATGCACTGTCCTGTCACCATTCGAGGAGGCCACGAGGATGGTGAGCACTGACAGTGCATGCATCAGTGACACTGTCCCCCTTGTCCACCTGTTGGAGCACACGCTGCGTGGAATAATGGACAGGGCACTTGAGGCAGAACAGAGGCAGGAAGAGGAGGACTTCCTTAGCTCTCAAGGCCCCCTTTATCCAGACAGTGTTCCTGCGTGCCCGCCGATCACACAGGAAGAGGACGAGGAGGAGGAGGAGGAGGAGGAAGATTGTGTCAGTATGGAGGTGGAGCCTGGCACTCAGCATCAGCAGTCTTTAAGGGATCAGTCCCAAGGAACACATGGACTTGTACGTGGCTGGGAGGAGGTGGCTGCGGACGTTGTTGTCCTTAGTGACCCAGAGGACTCCGGACCGAATGCCTCAGCAAACCTACGCTGCATGGCCTCCCTGATCCTGCAAAGCCTGCGTAAGGATCCTCGTATTCGTGGTATCAAGGAGAAGGACCAATACTGGCTGGCAACCCTCCTTGATCCACGTTACAAGGGTAAGGTTGCGGACCTTATCTTGCCATCGCAGAGGGAGCAGAGGATGAAACATCTTCAGGAGGCCTTGCAGAAAGGTCTGTGCAACGCGTTCCCAGAGACTGGGAGGTTACAAACTCCTGTTTCTGGACAACGTGTTGCTGAGGCTTCGGTCAGTCAAAGAAGGAGCGGTGGAGAAGGTGGCCGTCTGACCGATGCGTTCAGACAATTTTTTGGTCCGCAGCCCCAAGGTATGATCGGTTCCAGCAACCATCGCCAGCGTCTGTTTTACATGGTGCAGGAATACCTAGGGGCAAGATCAGACTTGGACACCTTTCCCACCGAAAATCCTCTGGGTTACTGGGTCTTGAGGATGGATCACTGGCCAGAGCTTGCACAGTATGCAATTAAGCTACTGGCCTGTCCTGCATCCAGCGTTCTTTCGGAACGCACATTCAGTGCTGCTGGAGGCGTGGTAACCGATCACAGGGTGCGTCCGTCCACTGACTCGGTCGATCGGCTGACCTTCATAAAAATGAATCAGTCTTGGATCACCACCAGCTACCAAGCACCTGATGCTGATGTAACTGAATAATTTTTTTCAGATCCCTTCAAAGACTGCCTATGCTGATGCTGAGTGACTATCCCTGAGTAATTATCCTCTTCCTCCTCAATCATCACGCTGATAGCTTGTAAGAACATTTTTGGTTCTGGGCGCCACCACCAGTGCCTAAGGCACAATTTTTCAGCCCCTGTTTAACAGGGGCGTGTAATTACAATTTTTGATGTAATATTTTGCAGCAGGGCTCGTTCCTGCATTCCAACTAGAGTGTCTGTGAGGGGTTGCAGTGTTGTGGCACCAGCACCAGTGCCTAAGGCCCAATTTTTCTGCCCCTGTCTAACAGGGGCGTGTAATTACAATTTTTGATGTAATACTTTGCAGCAGGGCTCGTTCCTGCATTCCAACTAGAGTGTCTGTGAGGGGTTGCAGTGTTGTGGCACCAGCACCAGTGCCTAAGGCCCAATTTTTCTGCCCCTGTCTAACAGGGGCGTGTAATTACAATTTTTGATGCAATACTTTGCAGCAGGGCTCGTTCCTGCGTTCCAACTAGAGTGTCTGTGAGGGGTTGCAGTGTTGTGGCACCAGCACCAGTGCCTAAGGCCTAATTTTTCAGCTCCTGTTCAACAGGGGCATGTAATTACAATTCTTGATCTAATATTTCACAGCAGGGCCCTGTGAGGGCTTACAGTGTTTTGGCCACAGCAACACCTAAGGCCCAAATTTCTGCTGAGTATATAGGGCAGGACCCTACTTTCAAACATCTAACTTACAAACGACTCCTACTTGCAAACGGAAGGAGACAACAGGAAGTGAGATGAAATCTACCCCTAGGAAGGGAAATTCTCTCATGTAAGAGTTAATATGGGAAAACAATTTCTCCTTTCCACTGATGCTTTCCAATCCTTGTTCCACAAAAAAACCCAAATTTTCAAAAAACATTTTTCATTGGGACAAAAAAGTGAGGTGAAATCTTCTGAAGAGGAGGAAAGACGCAAAACAAATGTCAAAGGGGTGATAACCCTTCCCTATGTTTTCCAAAAAGCTTAGAAAAGATTTTTTGGCTGGAGCTAAACACGTTAAAAATGTTCAAAATTACAAACAGATTCTACTTAACAACAAACCTACAGTCCCTGTCTTGTTTGCACCGCCTGTATACTGCTGTTCAGAGTATATAGGGACCTTTCCTTATTTTAATTTGGGTGCGGGGTTCCCCTTAATATCCATACAAGACCCAAAGGGCCTGGTAATGGACTGGGGGGTACCCATGCCGTTTGTCTCACTGATTTTCATCCATATTGCCATGACCCGACATGACATTAAACCCGCAAGCAGTTTTAAATGAGATTTTTTCCTTTAAAAATGACATTTGGTGCAGGGACTGTTCTAAACATGGGAAACACGCGTCACTTTACAGGCATATTATAGACACCCCCCAGGTACGATATTTAAAGGAATATTTCACTTTTTTTTTTTACTTTAAGCATCATTAAAATCACTGCTCCCGAAAAAACGGCCGTTTTTAAAAGTTTTTTTTGCATTGATACATGTCCCCTGGGGTAGGACCAGGGTCCCCACACCCTTTTTAGGACAATACCATGCAAATTAGCCTTTAAAATGAGCACTTTTGATTTTGAACGTTCGAGTCCCATAGACGTCAATGGGGTTCTAACGTTCGTGCGAACTTGCGGTCCGTTCGCGGGTTCTGGTGCGAACCGAACCGGGGGGTGTTCGGCTCATCCCTATATATAAGGCCGCCTGCGTGGAGGAGAGAGATAGACAGAGAGATAGTGTCATTTGATTTAAGTTAGATAGAGTAGGCAGGCGAGTCAGTTAGCTGCACTTACAGTGTATTGTGTGTGTATATATATATGCATCCTAGTTGTTGTGTGTAAATATATATATATATATACACTGTATTCAGTTTAGCTAGATCCGTTCCTGTTATTCTCTTCCTAATATACTGACAGGCAGGCAGGTGTTTTTATAGTATTTACAGTATTTACAGTTAGTGTACAGTGTCCTTTGCTACCTGAAGACAATTACTGGTGTTCTTCTGATCCTATTAATACCACAGGCAGGCAGCTGCAGTATTTACAGTTAGTGTACTGTGTCCTCTGCACAGTGTGCACCTAAAGCTACCTGAAGACAATTGCTGGTGTTCTTCTGATCCTATTAATACCACAGGCAGACAGCTGCAGTATTTACAGTTAGTGTACTGTGTCATCTGCACAGTGTGCACCTAAAGCTACCTAAAGACTAGGGATGAGCCGAACACCCCCCGGTTCGGTTCGCACCAGAACTTGCGAACAGACCAAATCTTCGCACCAACATTAGAACCTCATTGAAGCCTATGGGACTCGAACATTCGAAATCAAAAGTGCTCATTTTAAAGGCTAATTTGCATGGTATTGTCCTAAAAAGGTTTTGGGCCCTTCAGTATTTACAGTTAGCGTACTGTGTCCATTGCACAGTGTGCACCTAAAGCTACCTGAAGACAATTGCTGGTGTTCTTCTGATCCTATTATTACAACAGGCAGGCAGCTGCAGTATTTACAGTTAGTGTACTGTGTCCTTTGCACAGTGTGCACCTAAAGCTACCTGAAGACAATTTCTGGTGTTCTCATACTAATAATACTACAGGCAGGCAGTTGATTCTGCTAGCTGCAGTATAATCAGTATATATATATACATCCCAGCTTTGTGCAGATACATCTCACTGTAAGCCATTAGTATGTCTGGAAGGACAACAAAGAGAGGCAGACAGTCACAAGCCAATAAAAGAGGGCAAGCAGGCTCTGTGTCTAGAGGCAACAGTGCTGGTCGTGGACACGGTGCATCTTCATCAGCACAAGGCCGTGGGACACGCTTGTCCTTTTTTTCGGCAGCTGGCCGTGTTGAGCCGCAACATGCCGAAGACTTGGTAGAGTGGATGACCAAGCCGTCCTCATCCTCCTCATCCTCTCTCACCCAGGCTCAGGGTACTTTGTCTAGCAAAGCATCTGCATCTTCCCTCGGCTCAATGGCATCAGTCACTCCTTCCCTAGCCCCACCATGTCCTCCTGAGGAGTCCCCCGAACTGTTTGACCACAGTGTTGGGTACATGCTCCAGGAGGATGCCCAGCGTTTTGAAGGCTCCAATGATGGTACCCAGCTAGAGGAAGGCAGTAACGTGAGCCCAGAGAGAGGGGGTGCCCAAGAAGGACAGCAATCTGGCAGTCATGTTCCCCCAGCTGCAGCATACTGCCAGCTTTGCTCCAGTAATGAGGAGGGAGGGGATGATGAGGAAGTCACTGATTCAAAGTGGGTGCCTGATAGGAGAGAGGAGGAGGGGGAGGCACATCTCCAACGAGGCAGGATGCCCTCCAGGGGCCAGCTTAAGGGCAGCACACTGACTGCATCAGACTGCAGAGCTCCGCATGTGCAGGTCGCGGCTGTCTCTGCACGTTATTCCAAAAGTTCTTTGGTGTGGGCCTTTTTTGAGACAAGTGCATCAGATTGCACCGCTGCTATTTGCAACATATGTCTCAAGCATATCTCGCATGGCCAAAACATCACCCGCTTGGGCACCACATGCTTGACCAGACATATGTCGACCTGCCATGCAGTTCGTTGGCAAATGTACCTAAAAGACCCACACCAAAGAACAAAGCGGACCTCTCCTTGTTCCTCATCAGCTGGGATCTCCAACCTCACTATACCTTCAGTCCTCTCTGAAACCTGCACTGAGAGGAATGAAGGTGTAGAATTGGGTGTGTCACAGCCAAGTACTTGCGGGCAATCTGCTATCGGTACACCAACGTCAGATTGTACCAGACAAATTTCCCTGCCCCAGCTGCTGTACCGCCAAAAGAAATTCTCTCCCAGCCATCCACATGCCCTGCAGTTGAATGCTAGCTTGGCTAAATTGCTAGCACATCAACTGCTGCCTTTTCAGTCTCTACCCCCTTCCGCGAGTTTGTGGAATGTGCGGTTCCTCAGTGGCAGGTTCCCAAATGCCACTTTTTCTCACAGGAGCTCGATTCCGGCTCTCTACCGGCATGTGGAAGGCAACGTCTTGGCCTCGCTGGACAGGGTGGTCAGCGGTAAGGTGCATATTACCGCTGACTCATGGTCCAGCAGGCATGGACAGGACATTACCTATCTTTCACCACGCACTGGGTGACTCTTCTGGCAGCTGGGAAGGATGCAGGACAGGGTGCAGTAGTGTTGGAGGTTGTTCCGCCACCACGCCTCCAAAATTCTACAAGTGGTGATTCTGCCACACCTCTCTCCTCCACCCCCTCCTCTTCTTCCTCCATGGCCTCTTCCTGTGCTGATATGTCCTCGGAAACCAGCGGTGCTTTGTAAGCGTTCAAGGGGCTACGCAAGCACTCAGGCAAAAAAATGAAATACAGTGCTTGAGCTGGTGTGCTTGGGGGACAAGAGCCACACTGGGGCAGAGATTCTGTCAGCTCTGCAGGGGCAGGTTCAGAGGTGGTTGACGCCACGCCAGCTTAAGCTAGGAATGTTGGTTTGCGACAATGGCACCAACCTCATGTCCTTAACTTGGTGGTGCAGCGGTTCTTGGGCAGGTACCCGGGCTTACAGGATGTCCTGAGGCAGGCCAAGAAAGTCTGTGTGCATTTCTGCAAGTCATATAATGTCAGTGCTTGGCTGGCTGACCTCCAAAAGGAATTTAACCTGCCCAAGAACTGTCTAATCTGTGACATGCCCACCAGGTGGAACCCAACGTTGGCCATGCTGCAGCGGCTGCACATGCAGCAGAAGGCCATCAATGAGTACCTATGCGACTATGGCACCAGGACCGGGTCAGGGGAGCTTGTTTTTTTTCCCCACGCCAGTGGGCCATGATCAGGGATGCATGCACTGTCCTGTCACCATTTGAGGAGACCACGAGGATGGTGAGCAGTGACAGTGCATGCATCAGTGACACTGTCCCTCTTGTCCACCTATTGGAGCACACGCTGCGTGGAATACTGGTCAGGGCACTTGAGGCAGAACAGAGGCAGGAAGAGGAGGACTTCCTTACCTCTCAAGGCCCCCTTTATCCAGACAGTGTTCCTGCGTGCCCGCCGATCACACAGGAAGAGGAGGAGGAGGATTGTGTCAGCATTGAGGTGGGGCCTAGCACTCAGCATCAGCAGCAGTCTTCAAGGGATCATTTACAGTCTGAAGAAACCCATGGACTTGTACGTGGCTGGGAGGAGGTGGCTGCGGATAATGTCATCCTTACTAACCCAGAGGACTCTGGACTGAATGCCTCAGCAAACCTACGGTGCATGGCCTCCCTGATCCTGCAAAGCCTGTGGAAGGATCCTCGTATTCGCAGTATCAAGGAGAGGGATCATTACTGTCTGGCAACCCTCCTTGATCCACGTTGCAAGGGTAAGGTTGCAGACCTTATCTTGCCGCCGCAGAGGGAGCAGAGGATAAAACATCTTCAGGAGGCCTTGCAGAAAGGTCTGGAAGGTTACAAATTCCTGTTCCTGAACAACGTGTTGCTGAGGCTTCAGAAGGGGGCCGTCTGACCGATGCGTTCAGACAATTTTTTAGTCCGCAGCCCCAAGGTATGATCGGTTCCAGCAACCATCGCCAGCGTTTGTTTCACATGGTGCAGGAATACCTAGGGGCAAGATCAGACTTGGACACCTTTCCCACCGAAAATCCTCTGGGTTACTGGGTCTTGAGGATGGATTACTGGGCAGAGCTTGCACAATATGCAATTGAGCTACTGGCCTGTCCTGCATCCAGCGTTCTTTCGGAACGCACAGTCAGTCCTGCTGGAGGCTTTGTAACCGATCACAGGGTGTGCCTGTCCACCGACTCGGTCGATCGACTGACCTTCATAAAAATGAATCAGTCTTGGATCACCACCAGCTACCAAGCACCTGATGCGGATGTAACCAAATAATTTTTTTGAAATGATCCCTTCAAGACTGCCTATGCTGATGCTGAGTGACTATCCTGTTATGCTGAGTGACTATCCTCTTCCTCCTCAATGATCATGCTGATAGCTTGTAAGAACATTTTTGGTTCTGGGCGCCGCTACCAGTGGCCAAGGCCCAATTTTCACCCCCTGTTTAACAGGGGCATGTAATTACAATTTTTTATGCAATACTTTGCAGCAGGGCTCATTCCTGCGCTCCAACTAGAGTATCTGTGAGGGGTTGCAGTGTTGTGGGACCAGCACCCATGCCTAAGGCCCAATTTTTCTGCCCCTGTTTAACAGGGGCGTCTAATTACAATTTTTGATGCAATATTTTGCAAGAGGGTCCGTTGCTGTGCTCAACTACAGTATCTGTGAGGGGTTGCAGTGTTGTGGAACCAGCACCAGTGCCTAAGGCCCAATTTTTCTGCCCCTTTTTAACAGGGGCATGTAATTACAATTTTTGATGCAATAATTTACAGCAGGGCTCATTCCTGCGCTCCAACTAGAGTATCTGTGAGGGGTTGCAGTGTTGTGGCATCAGTGCCTAAGGCCCAATTTTTCTGCCCCTGTTCAACAGGGACATATAATTACAATTCTTGATCTTATATTTCACAGCAGGGCCCATTCCTGCTCCCACCAAGAGTAACTGTGAGGGCTTAGTGTTGTGGCAACACCACCACCACTACCACCACCAAAGGCCCAATTTTTCTGCCCTGTTCAACAGGTGCATGTAATTACAATTCTTGATCTAATATTTCACAGCAGGGCCCGTTCCAGTGCCCACCAAGTGTAACTTGTTCGGACATTCTGACAACAAAATCCTAGGATTTTTTTCCGACGGATGTTGGCTCAAACTTGATTTGCGTACACGCGGTCGCACAAATTTGTTGGAATTTCCGATCGCCAACAACGCGGTGACGTCAAGCACGTACGACAAGACTAGAAAAGGCCAGTTCAGAACCAAGCGCTGCACCCTTGGGCTCCTTTTGCTAATCTCATGTTAGTAAAAGTTTGGTGAGAGACGATTCGCGCTTTTTCAGACTCGTGGCTTTCAGATAGTTTTCTGCGGTTCAGTTTGTGCTTGTGGGTTTGTATCTGCTCTTCAGTGTGTGCAAGCAAGTTCCGCGTGACTTTTAGTAGTCATTGTGTTCTTGTTCGTTCGTTACTGTTTTTCAGGTCACTCTTCACAGGCCTTGCTGTTCTTCAGTGCGTTCTGTTACTTCGTTCTGAGCAGCCGACCGTTTTCTAGCCATGTTGCGTATACGTACTCCTTGTAGAGTTCGTGCTGTGCGGGGGCTTGGTGTTGGGGTCCTGACCTTGACACAAGTCCAGTCCATGAACAGGGTGGGGAGGAGTTCTTCGACCAAGAATTGGTTGCTTCAGCGTGACCAGTTCTCTCATATACCTTTGCTTCGTGAGATCCGTGAGAATAATCCTGATGATTTCAGGAACTTTCTCAGGATGATGGACCCCGTGTTTCACCGTCTGCTGGCTTCGCTCACCCCTTATATTAGCAGGCAGGATACATGCATGAGGCAAGCCATCACTCCGGAGCAGAGGCTGGTCGCTACCCTGTGGTACTTGGCGACAGGGAGAAGTCTGCAGGACTTGAAGTTCTAGACAGGCATCTCCCCCCAGGCTCTGGGAATCATTATCCCAGAGACCTGTTCTGCCATCATCCAGGTCCTGCAGAAGGAGTATATGAAGGTAAGATTTTTATCCTTTAATCTCACATTTTTTTGTATTTAATGATTGATAATATATTGTATTTCTTTCCTCATTCCCTAATTTCCATGATTGGAATATGCTGTGAATGTCCCCTTTGTCCTCATGCATGCTGGATTTTTATGTAATTAATTTTTTAGTCCTTCATACAGATTGGCCTTCAATAACCTCCCCAGCATGTTCTCCTGCCCCTATATTCACCTCATGTAGTCACTTAACAATGTATTTTATCAGCTCCTTAGTAGTGCTTTACCCCAAACACCCCTTAAAATGTTTAGAAATGTGATTTGTGCTTTAAATTCAAGCAGAGTGCCAGAGACTTTTTTTTTTGTGGTGTCCCCAAATCATTTTTATTAACCCTCCCTCCCCCCAACTGCTAAGTCAGCTGATCCCAATTCTCTATCTACCCTCAATCATCTATTTGCTGACTTTGCCAAACCCATACACACTATACCCATCTCTTTTGTGCTCAGATTTATGGATGAATTACCCAAAGCATGTAGTGCAAGGGCCTGCCTGTATACTTTCAAATGGTACTGTTTAAAGTTTTTATATCCTATTATTATCTTGACAGGTAATAGCAGAATGTCCAAATGTCCTCAAATGTGTACAGTGTGTATTTATATCTTTGTATTATGACACTTCTTACCTGTCCAGTGGGCTGCCAATTGTGTAACTAAGGAGGGGCTGTTCCAAGTAATACCCTGTATTTAGGCATTCATGTCTCAATGAAGTGGAGAGGGTTACCTGTCCAAGATTTCCCCATCCCCCATAATGTTAGAAATGGCCCATGAGAGGGGGGGGATATGATAGGTGTACCTTATACTTTGGTGTTGTTAAATTCCCCTTAATAAATGCTATCTGGAGGTTGGCCAAGAATGTTTGTGTCTAATCCGCTTGCCATGTTTATGTGCAAGAATATTAATTTATTTTTGTTTTCCTCAACAGTTTCCTTCGACACCACAGGAATGGCAGACTGTGGCCTCCCACTTTGCCCAGCGGTGGGACTTTCCTAACTGCGGAGGGGCAATTGATGGGAAACACGTCCACATCATCCCACCACCCAACTCGGGGTCGTACTATTTCAACTATAAGTGGTTCAATAGTATTGTGATGTTGGCGGTGGTGTCGGCTAATTACGACTTCTTGTATGTGGACGTGGGGAAGAATGGCCGGATGTCCGATGGTGGAGTCATCGCCCAGACGGAGTTCTACAGGCGTCTCCAGAATGGCAGCTTGGACTTGCCACCTCCAGAGGGCAATGTGGAAGGACTCCCATTCGTCTTCATTGCTGATGAAGCGTTTGTGCTGGGGGACCATCTTATGCGGCCATTCCCTATGAGGACCCTCACCCCGGAACAGAGGGTTTTTAATTACCGGCTGACCAGAACCAGAAGAGTGGTGGAGAACACATTTGGAATCCTGGCCAGCCGGTTCTGCCTATTTCTGACACCCATCCATATGGCGGAGTATAAACTTAATCATATAATCCTGGTGTGCTGTATTCTCCATAACTTTTTACGCAAACATTCGGCCAACTATGCTGGCTCAGTTGGGCCTGAGGCCGGAATGATACATGAAACAACACTGACGGCACTTTAAAGTGGCTGTCCTGGCTTGCCCTCCCTGAGTGCCCGTTATGTCCGGTTACGATACCTGGAGTTCTTTGCGGGTAGGGGGGCCATCAATATGCCAGCAAATTTGTGAAGGCTTTATCAAATAAAAAAGCAAAAAAAGAAAATCTTTGTGGACATTTACTGCTTGTGTTTGTTTTAGCTGACCCTGACAGAAATGTGTTGAGTCCAGAAAATGGCGTGATTGTGTAACCTTATACAAAGCACTGTTGGGTGTTATTTACTAAAGGCAAAGACACTTTGCACTACAAGTGCACTGAAACTGCACTTGTAGTGCAAAGAGGATTTGCCCTTAGGAAAACAATCTCTTTAATACCTGCACAATCACATGTGCATTTAGAAAAGGTTTTTCTAACAAACCAACATGTTTGTTGTATAACAATTTTTGGGGTAGCATTATAAAACAGATAAATGTCCATTTAAGATAAAACAGGCATGTGTAAAACCAACAAGAAAGACACAAATCTTGAACTTACAAAGTTCACATTTGGTAGAACTTGAAGGCAATATCAAACATGAGTATTTAGGAACTGTGTTTGATATTGCGTTTAGATGGGGTGAAGTCACCCCAGTAAAAGCCACATTTGGAAGATGCACACAAATTTCCCAATGTCAACATGTGCTAGCTGCCATCACGGGGGATCAAGGGACGTGTTTTGGGGGAGAAACCCCTGCCTCTAAGCTACTTTCTTATTAAGGAAGGGGTTGCACCCCCAAAACGCGTCCATTGATCTCCCATGATGGCAGATAGCACATGTTGGCACACTGTGTGCATCCTCCAAATTAGGCTTTTCTAAAAATCTTTAAAACATTTTGAACATTGGAGCACACAAAAAAACAAAGGGATTGGGAGAGGTTTTAAACTCGCCCCAAAACATCAATGATGTTTTTATTTTTTACAATAACATCATTGATGTTTTTCTTGAGGTTTTCCAATTGTAAATTACACCCCATGATCTACCCGATCAGGATCTGGGCACTTTCTGATGTGAAAGGATCTGGATCCACAACATCACGATCACCTAAAAAGAGAGAAACCCAAAAAAAAAGGTATCAAAAATATGCCGGCATCCATCTCTTACCTGAGCCTGTGGTCGCAGACACTCACCTGTTGTGGTGACTAGTTCTACCACGTCTTCTTCTTCCTCCTCCTGCACTTCTTGGGTTGGGGGTATTTCCCCTTCTTCCAGAGGTGGGGGGTCTCTGGTCTCCTTGGATGAGGGGTGTCCTCCGAGTCTTTTCTCCCCTATGTAAAACAAAAATGCTATACTTAGCACACAGTGATTTGATGGCAGAACTATAAATAGGAAACATTGCTTGGAAGTGGGGTACAATTGTCTATTTTGGCAGAGTTCCAAAATGTAGCATTTTCAGTGTCCTTTGTCAAGCTTCAATACTTTATCTGTTTGGTACAAGCTTCACAGATGTAGCCCCCCCTATAGTATACACTGGAGCACCTGTGTGGCCCCCTAATAAAAATGGTGTTCTTGTGTCCTACACTAGTGCTCCAGTGTCCAGATGTGAAAACAGCTGCTGAGTGTCCTCTCCTTACACAGAATCTAGTTTGCATTTCATTCTAGTAACAAAGCCATCTACACAACCAAAATAGTTTCTGACAAGTAGGGCGTAAAAATTGTGGCCAAATGCATATGGCCTAAACAATGGTGTTTTATAGGCCGAAAGAAAAATGTTTGATATGAACGAATAATGTACCCATGAACATGAAATTTGCCATTTAAAAATGTACACTTGTAAGAAAAGCACATGGAGCAGCACGAACGTAAGAAACATAAAGAATAGGAACACAGGACAACTACTTACTTTTTTGCAGCACTCTCCGGATCTTTCTGTACTGCTCATGTTCTCGTAATTTCAGGTCCGACCACCGTTTCCTGAGCTGATCTTTCGATCGTCGTACCCCGAATTTCCAGTGCAGACTCTTGACCACTTTCGCAATTATCTTGGCCTTTCTGACATTGGGGTTGGGGTAAGGTCCATACTTTCCATTATAGTCGGCCTTCTTCAGGATATCCACCATTTCCAACATCTCCCCAAAGGACATATTTGAGGCCTTAAATCTCCTTCTGGATCGTGACGTTTCAGGCTCCGGGCTTTCCTCCCCCTCCTCCTCGTTGCTATAATTAGCACGCACCTGCTGTGTATCCGCCATGTGCTCTTCCCCCACTGCGCAAAACGAAAAGGGACGGGGAATAGACTAGAAAGAACATCAGAGGTGGGTGGAGTTACACGCATGCGCAGTGTGTATAAAGCATAACACGCGTGCGTATTACGTACGATCTGTGAGCAGAGGAAGGAGCATCGAAAGCGCTGATCGTGAGGTAAGATCTAAACTTGGGCCTATACTGCTTCGAAATTGAAGCCTATATTGTAACAAGATTAGGAGAGTTTGGCCTGACCTCAGGGTTTGTCTTGTGTTGTGTCTTGCAGAGAAAATGGATGGCTTCAATGACCACAATTTCCTCCCCCTGTTCATAGACAAATACAGGGAGCTGCCCTGTCTGTGGCAGGTGAGACATCCTCATTATAATCATAAACAAAAGAGGCAGGCAGCGCTGGAGAAACTGGAGTTGGTGAAGCCGGTGGTCCCCACAGCAAACATCCCCTATTTAAAAACCAAAATTGGTGGCCTGAGGAGCACTTATCTTAGGGAGCGCAAGAAGGTCACAGATTCCCAGAGGTCCGAAGCAGCAGCAGATGACGTTTATGTCCCCAGGCTGTGGTACTATGAGAGACTGCGATTTCTGTCAGACCACACTGAAGTCAGGGAATCCCTCTCCACTCTTCCTTCCACTCTTCCTTTCACCCCAGCTGAGGCTTCCGATGTCCAACCTGGGCCTTCCAGCCAGGAAGAAGTGGGGGAGCCCAGCTGGAGTCAGGTATAACATTCTTCTTCTGATTTCTGGACAATAAAGAAATGATGTTTACTATATGTTATTATTGATCACTAATTGCTGATTGAAAAAAGGGTTTTACAGATCAATAGACAGTAGTGGGCAAAAATAATTGGGACAAGAATGAAAAATGCTGGGCTCGGAATGCTAGTCTGTTATATTTGTTAACATTCAATTTGCAACAGTCAGGAGGTGAAAATTGTGTGTGATTGATGAATAAAAAACTAAAACTATGTCCCTTTTTCATACACAGGAAGACCTCAGCCAGGAGGAGGTTGTGGAATGTGGCAGTCAGGAGGAGGCGGGGATTAGTGGCAGCCAGGAGGAGGCGGGGATAAGTGTCAGCCAAGGGAAGCCTGGGACCAGTCGCAGCCTGACTGAATCGCAGGTTCCTCCCCTCCGCCTTCCATATAAAAGAGCGAGGAAGGCAACTCCCATGCAGGATTCAGCGCTCTGGCTCATTCAGGAGGCTTCTGCGTCCCTCTGAGCCTTACCCACTCCTGAAGAGCCCTTTGCCTGCATGGCTGCCACCAAAGTGCAGGGCATGCAGAAGGGTCAACGCCTCCTGTGTGAGCAACTTATTTATAAAGTCCTAACTAAGGGGGTGAGTGGGGAACTAACACCCAAGACCGACGTGATTGAGTTGGACCATCCTCCTCCTCCTGCTGCCACAACTCCACCACCAGAGCCACAGCTTGGAAGGAGGCGTGGAAAGAAGACAAGAGAGTGATGACCCTGGGTTCAGTCTGGTCTTACAAAAGCTGCAGTCTCTCGTATGACCACAGCCTGGGGACACAGATGTCATCTGCTGCTTTCAGGATCTCTGGGACTTCTAGACCAGACTGCACTCCCTTAGATAAGGACTCCTCAGGCCACCAATTTTGCTTGAAAATAATTGATGTCTGCCCTGGGGGTCCAAGGCTTCGCAAATTTCTGCAGTTTCTCCAGCGTTGCCTCACTCTTTGTTTAGTTGTGAGCCCTTAATAAAAGTTTTATTTTGGAAAATTATACTCTCCTGTGTGTTTTCATCCAAAAAGGTCAGTTTGTTGGTGACGATTCAGGTACATTTCTACCATAAAATGTGAAATTAACAAGGGACAACAACACCAAACAATCTCCTACAGATCTCCAAATAGAACAACATATCAATGGTGTTGTGGTAACTTGACACAAAAAACACACACAAAAATTTTCAGGAGTACAAATAAAAATCCCAAAAACAAAAAAATAAGCCTTGAAAAAATACAAACCAAAAAAAAAAAAAAATCGGCCTTAAAAACAAAAAACAAAAAAACAACACCAAAATAATGATGTCAGATGTGACAAATCAAAGTATATTGAGGGAATCCCAATAAATAGTAAAGAAATAAGTTTGTGAGAAGTCTGTGTGAATATGAGCAGCAAAACTACTTAATTCTTGTCACATTATAAAGAAGAAGAGAGTGCGCTGTATTAAACCATTTTTAACATTGCAGCATGACGAAAGTGCTGTATCCATTGCGAATGCTAATTTTACCAGACCGAGCTGTTCCATGTCGGAATTTCTTCTGAGCATGCGTGGCACTTTGTGCGTCGGAACAGGCCACACACGGTCGGAATTGACGCGATCGGATTTTGTTGTCGGAAAATTTTATATTCTGCTCTCAAACTTTGTAGGTCGGAAAATCCGATGGAAAATGTCCGATGGCGCCCACACACGGTCGGAATTTCCGACAACATGCTCTGGTCGGACATTTTCCATTGGAAAATCCGACTGTGTGTACGGAGCATTACAGTGTTGTGGCATCAGCACCACCACCACCAAAGGCCCAATTTTTCTACCACTGTTCAACAATGGCATGTAATTACAATTCTTGATATAAAAGTTCACAGCAGGGCAGTGAAGTGAGATCAAATCTACCCCTAGGAAGGGAAATTCTCTCCTGTAAGAGTTAATATGGAAAAAACATGTCTCCTCTCCACTGATGCCAATCCATGTTTCACTAAAAACCCCAAATTTTCAAAAAAAATTTGTCATTGGGACAGAAAGTTAGGTGAAATCTTCTGCAGAGGTACACAGACAGCAAAACAAATGTTACAGGGGTGATAATCCTTCCCTATGTTTTCCAAAAAGCTTAAAAATTGATTTTTTGGCTGAAGCTACACTTTAAAAATGTACCATTTCAAAATTACAAACAGATTCTACTTAACGACAAACCTACAGTCCCTGTCTTGTTTGCACCGCCTGTATACTGCTGTTCAGAGTATATAGGGCCTGGGGGCCCCGCGCCTTTCCTTTTTTTAATTTGGGTGTGGGGTTCCCCTTAATATCCATACAAGACCCAAAGGGGCTGGTAATGGGCTGGGGGGTACCCATGCCATTTTTCTCAATGATTTTCATCCATATTGCCGGGACCAGACATTACATTAAAGCCGCAAGCAGTTTTAAATGACTTTTTTTCCTTTAGAAATTTAATTTTGTGCAGGGACAGTTCTAAACACAGGAAACACGTGCCACTTCACAGGCATACTATAGACACCCCTCAGGTACGATGTTTAAAGGAATATTTCACATTTGTATTCACTTTAAGCATCATTAAAATCACTGCTCCCGAAAAAACAGCCATTTTTAAAACTTTTTTTGCATTGATACATGTCCCCTGGGGCAGGACCCGGGTCCCCAAACCCTTTTTAGGACAATAACTTGCATATTAGCCTTTAAAATGAGCATGATTTTTCATGTTCGTGTCCCATAGACTTTAATGATGTTCGTGTATTCGTCTGAATTTTTTGCCTGTTCGCAAGTTCTGGTGTGAACCGAACCATGGGGTGTTTGGCTCATCCTTTCGCACTTTTCGCACTTTTGATTTCGAACGTTTGAGTCCCATAGACTTTAACGGGGTTCCAAAGTTTGAGCAAACTTTCTTCTCAGGTTCTGGTGCGAACCGAACCGGGGGGTGTTCGGCTCATCCCTAGTTGCTAGTATAGGTATCTTTGGTAAGTTTTAAACTGATAGGATTTGGGGTATAATTGGTCTTTTTCGTAATGCCAAAGCCAGGAAAGTGTTTGGTTTATTAGCTTGCATATAAAAAGTATGTTTAGATTTCTCGGAGAGTTTTCTCAGCCGAATCTGTCAGAAAAAAGGTCAAATGCTAGGCGTGTTTTATCATAATTAAGTTTAATTGGTGGGGATGGTGAGGTTTGAAAATTTTTGGAAGCTTTAAAAAATACTTATTCTAGGCGTTTATGGAGTTGTTGTTTTTTTTTACGGTGGTATGCTTGGCTGATACAAACCCCTCCGATATAAGGTTTGGGAGTTTCCCAACAGGTCAAAGGGTCTGTATCAGTGGCATTGTTGTGGATAAGATAATCTTTTATGGCTTTTTCCAATTCTTGTCGAAATGTGGAATTTGCCAATAGACTGTCACTAATGTACCATTAGTTCCATGGTTGGGTTTTGGAACCAATGAGGAAAGAGTTGTTACAACTGCATTATGGTCTGACCAGGTACATGGTATAATATGTGAGTCTAGAATGAGTGCTGAGGTGCTAACTGAATCAAAAAGATGGTCTATGCGGGAAAAGTGTTTGTGAAGATGGGAATAGTGTGTGTATTGTTGCTTTGCAGGATTATGTTCTCGCCAGGTGTCAAGAAGGGAGTATTGGTTTAGTAATCGCTGATAGGAAAGTTTAGGTGTGGCATTTGGGGTTGGGGATTTATCAAGAAATGGGTATAGTGTTTGATTTGAGTCACCACCAATAATAAGGGTGCCTTGCTTCTGTGATTCAACAATTGAAAAAAGATGGGAAAGGAATGATAGTGGTCTTTTGTTAGGAGCAAAATATGAGACGATCGTAACTTCACTATCTAACAGTAAACCAGATAAGATTAGGTACCTTCCTTCGGGGTCTTTAACTTCTTTTATAGGGGTGAATTGTGTGGTACGGTGGAATGCAATTAGGACTTTTTTTAGTATTGGCCCGAGGCCTTATGAACTTGGGGGTATTTACGGCTAAAATATTTTGGTGAAGAATGTGAAATAAAGTGTGTCTCTTGCAGGCATATCACATGTGCCAATAGTTTGGAGAAAAAGTTAAAAGCTTTGGTGCATTTCGGAGGAGAGTTGAGACCTTGTACATTAAGTGTTAACATATTCAGGGAAGACATTGCTGGAAACAAATGGAATCAAGCATAAAAAAAGGGGCTACTGAATTTGAAGCCAGGGGATTCCTCTCTGGAGAAGAGAAGGTTAAGGAAGGCTGGGTTATACTGTAGAATAGAAATAAGAAAGGGAAATTCAACAGGGGTTGTGCAGCATATACAAACACTAGTATAATAGGTAAGCTATAAGAGAAGCTTTCCAAAAAATAAAAAGTAAAAAATGTAATAGAATACAAAAAGAAAAAGTACTCCTAATTGGAGTGAGTATCCATCGGGTGGTGATAGATCACCAACCAGTGGATATAAGTGTTTCAAAGAGCGTCCAAACCAATGTTGGGCACTCGAGGAAAAAATGGAGGTGCGGTGGGCTGTCTCAGGGACTATGAGCCTATTAACATTTTTAATAAGAACTGTTTAACCAATGAGTCAAAAGTGCAGGATAGGTTTAATGTAACTGTTAATTTCTATATTATAATATAATGTAAGATAATTCTGAGTAAAGATGTAGTATAGACTTATCAAAAGAAAAAATAAACTATTGAGTAGGCATAAGGTTACCTTTGCAATTGTTTTATAGTTATTTTGTTTAAAAATTGACAAGGCCAACTACAGGTATTAGGGCTACTTAGCAATGAGTAACTAAGGGTGTATGTAAGATAATTAGATTAGAACATTGAGAAAGTCAGGACTGTAGTTTCAGGGTATATCTTGTAGGGGTCTAGATATCTTTGGTTAAAGATTTAATAGGGGGTAGCTGATTAGATAAAATCCATCTAACCAGGTATTATTGAATCAAATATGCCAAGTGAGAACGATTGAAGATTTACCCCGTTGACAAATTTGGAGTATAGATTTCTTTATTGTGTTATCCCTAAGGTATAACATGTGTTATGTTGAAAGAGAAAATTCTATGGATAAGAAAAGGAAAGAAATGAAAACATAAGTATCACCCATTTAGAATACATCAGTCTGTATTGTTTTCTTCCTCAGGTGGTGGTAAAGCAAAGCATCCTCTTTTGTGGGGGCTAAGTGGGACCTGAGCTGCCTGTGGGTTCTGGAGGTTTTGGAGCTGTTGAGAGGGTGAAGAGTTCATTCGATGTTTGGGTCCATCTGTAATTGTTGCTGGAGTTGACAGGCGAAGGTCTTTAATAACATGTTGGGATAAAGTGAGCGCTAAGCCCAACACAGTTTACACCCCTAACTCTGTTGCTCCCAATAGGGAACTAATGTACAAAACAATACAGTGTGAGAAAGGATAAAGGGTAAAAATAGTAAATGACATTGGCTGTAATAATGTCCAGGGGACTGTAGTAGTATCCATAAAGTTCATGGGATGATAGCACTTTAAGAAGGCAGCCCTGTTTGGAGAAAAAGAAGCAAACCTCTGGGCACTCTGGAAATAAAACAAAGGTGCCACTCTAAGTGCAGTAAAACACATGGAGTTTAATAAAAACTGTAAGAAGGTACACACAAAGGTACATTGTAAACAGGCATGTTGGCAGGAGCTGCCGGATGTTCTGGAAGTGGGTCTGATCCGGTTCCTGGATTTCAGTGGTCTCCGGTGGACAGGCTAGACCGATGGATGCTGACACTTCCTGTCATTGGAACGCACGCTGTGAACCAGGGGCATGACGTCACTTCTGGGAAACGGGACCGATTAGGCGACGCGTTTGCGGAGCTACGCTCCTTCCTCAGGCCTAACGGGGCTGTGATTGGGCAGGGCTTTTACAGCCAGTGGGTAGCGCTAATAGGTTGACAGAAAGCTCCATGCATTAAATAATGCTACGATCACTCAGAACTATTGAGGAAGTGACTGATTAGATTGCATCAGATACCCGGATATGTTAATAACATAGTGCATAAATTGCATTAAAAACAACAAGCTAAAAATAAAAACGAACATGATAAGAGACTATGTATGTGTGTATGTGTAAAGTGAAAATCAGTGTAAAACCAATTGGAAGGCCTTTTTTTCAGCGCTGGTTGTGCCATATATAGGTATATACATTAGTGCAGCCTCCATCAGTTGTTCTTTAGTGCGAAAATAGTGCATTTTCATTATTATATCTCTAGGAGGTCCATCTCCTTTACGCAAAGTTAGGGCTCTGTAGATTCTGTCCATATCTAGACGTTCGATTTATTGATGGAGCAAGTTCGTGAAAGAGTGCTGTTATTGTTGATTGTAGATCCTCTATTTCTTCAGGAATACCACGGATTCGCAGATTTGATCTCCAGGCTTTATTCTCGAAGTCTTCAAGGTGGGTTTGAAGGGTAGTATAATCTTCTTTAAGGGATTACAATTCTTCAGTATGTGTTGAGGTAGTGATGTCAAATTAATCTACCTTCTGTTCTAAAATAGAGGTGCGTCGGCCCACTTCACAAACCTTGCGTGTTAGTTTGTCTGTAATGCATCTGAGGTGTTCTGTAATGCCTTATGGAGGACCCTTTCAAATTGGACGAGCAGGTCGGGGCCGATAGAAGAGTTTTCCAGGGTAAGGGGGTCATACCTGAATCATAATCAGGCCCTCCGTGCTGTGCTGAGGAGGAAGACCTGTATTGTGTCTGTGAATCAGGCTGTGAGGTGAGGTAAGATGGCACCACCGCCATTTTAGATGCGGCTCTTGTCAGCGCTTCTTGAGGCTTTGCTGATTTTAATTTTGATTTTCTTCTGCTGTACATGTCACCAAATTATGCCCACTCACTCAGGGAATAAACTAGGCACTATGTAGAGGTTTGAGTCCGGTTTGACTCGGTATATAAGGCTGTTGGGTCCCGGTCAGTGCGGAGCTCTAAGCAGACGTGTCTTGCTCAGACCACTTCACGTATGTGCCCCCCCTCCACAAGCATTTTTCACATCATTGCGTTCACTAATCATTGGAAAGGCTACACTCCCAGACTTAACCTAATGAGACTCTCATCCTCAAAAAATGGAGGTGGAATATGAATACCCGACTTCAAGAAATATCACAGAGCATCCCTCCTGACACGAGTGGTAGACTGGCACATACATGAAAAATGTAAAGACTGGATCAATCTAGAAAAATCCTGGGCAAAAGGGGCTTTTCTGGATCTAATAGGGCTTCCTTACAATGAACTCCCTTCTGCCCTCAAATCACACCCACTTATTTGCCCTACTGTACAATGTCTTGGTGAATCTGTTAAACTGACTTCAATATCTTCTATCGTAGGCCCTATGACCCTTATTAAGAACAATGCAGCTTTCCCTCCACGATCTGACATTGGCTTTCTACGCACTCTTGCATCTGAACCCCACCCAAGAGCTTACCAATTTTTCACCCAGGGAGTATTCTGCTCCAAAAGTGAGCTCACATCCAAAGAACCTGATCTTCCCCTGCTAACCTGGTCATACTTACAAGCTAGGCATTTCCTTGACGACCCCAGAACTCAGGAAATATATGATCACAATCTGACCGCATTTGAAAAATTATGCATCTCCTCCCCACCTCAGAAACATTTAATGTCAAACATTTATTCAATTCTGAAAAATGCAGGCCCTGGTCATATATCCTTCTTATCAAAGTATGGGAAGCTGGACAAACAGACCCTCTCACCAAATCAGATTGGGAAAACATCTGTACAACAGCTCACAAAGGCACATTGAACGTCACTACACAAGAACACAATTTTAAAGTATTAACGCATTGGTACAGAACCCCCATAAAAATTACATAAAATTATACACAAGGTGTCCACCTACCCTATAGCGTTCTCCTCTTATCAATACTTTCTTCATCATTTAACTGTAATGAAACATATGTTCCGAAAAACTCTTGTAATGCACATGATAAATGCTGCCAGGATGTGCATCCTGGCAATATGGAAACAACCTTGTTCCCCTTCAATGAGAGACTGGTTCACTAGGCTCAATAGGGTGATGGAAATGGAAGAACTAATTGCAACCTCGACAGACAACCTAGACAGATTTATTAGGAAAAGTACCCCCAGCAGTCAATGGGACTTTAATGGCAACACTGAAAGTTTTTAGTAAAAACAAATTTATTGGTATAAACTAAACTATACAAAAACAGCAATATATATAGAAGAAAAAAGATTATACAAAATTTGGACCAAAAGAAACAATGGTATGAAATGTTAGTGATGCTTGTAAAGTCTTCCACACGGCCTGCTGGGGGTACTTTTATTTCCTGATCCTAGGGATGTGGCAACCCTCATGGTCTAGCTGGATAGTATTTCTCTTTTTAGACAGATTTATTAAAACCTGGTCCTGTTGGATCCATTTCCAATCCACAAATGACTACCTGTCCATGAATTCTTGATATCCTTTTAATTACTCCCAAATGCAACGCAAAAAATTAGACAGGCATACAGATACCCTGCATACCCTATTAATCTCTTTCTCTTATTACTTATATCTTTTTCTTTTGCCCTTCGCTTTCTCCTTCCTTCCCCCTCCCCTACCCCCCTTTTTTTTTAGCCCATTTGCTATAACGGTGTACCACTTACCCAAAACAATCAAGGTTTTGTCTTTCCTGAAACTTTCAGTTATAATATATCCTACAACTCAAAAGTTCTGACTTGTTTACTATGAATATGCAGTTAATTATTGGTCTTTTGATTTCTCTGTAAACCTTTCTCACCCACATATATATTAGACCCCGCATAAGAAACTATAGAAACTTTATTACTATGACGTTCAAACCCTTATATAGGATCAGCATTTACTCAGTTATTCTTTCTCGTTAAGTAAGCGACAAATAATCCTAGCATTTAGATT
Source organism: Lithobates clamitans (assembly GCA_037952925.1). NCBI lineage: Eukaryota > Metazoa > Chordata > Amphibia > Anura > Ranidae > Lithobates > Lithobates clamitans. The sequence goes on from JBBGZY010000071.1 coordinate 427,758, forward strand.
TATGTTGTTATGTAGGCCAAATGTGATTGTTTTCATGACTGTATAATGTGAACCGTAAGATACATATTTAATCTAATTATGCATTTTCATCTTCTGGTTACTGCACTGTCACCGTGTGCAAGTTTCATGTTTTATAATTGAATGTACATGTCCATTTTCCTTGTTCAATAAAACTTTATGGAACTTTTCCCCTTTTCTGCACTTTATAGTATAAGACATATTCTTTTTATTATTAGATAGCAGTGAAAACCAGTAACATGATTCTAATCAAAATGTTCAGTGATTCCATTTGGAAAACACAATGAAACACTTTTTTCTTGGTAAAGCTTCAGATATGTGCCATAATGTGAGTTCATGGACATGCTCAAGCGCAGATGTCAAATTGGGAGCAGCTACAGGAATGGGACTCCCTGCATGTGGATGCATGGAACACTTGTGATTCCCATGCGGGAAACACTGCCCTTTGCATGGATACATGCTAACAAGCAGGGCCCTTATTCGCTGCCAGCAACGGTAATGCTGTCCAAGGGCACTGCTTACGTGCTTTGCCGAGGCCCACTTCCCAGTACACTTTGGGGTTTGGTGAAATAAATGATTGCCCACACAGGTAGCCTTTTCAGATATTTTACTGAAAATGTAGAAATGGGTTCAACAATGCAAAAGAAGTCAACGTCTTCTCCATTTCTCTTTCCACAGCCTCCATCAAGTCTTCTTGTTAGCCAGGGGGCACCGAACAGATTTTCCATGTATGGTTCTTCATAAGAGTTCTAACAAAAATTCTTAGCTGGGTCCTTTGCATTAACAATGTCTCGGGACCCTCAAGTCTCACATACAGTATCAGCTGCACCAAACCATTACTACCTACCCATCCCAACCTAGCCTGAAGTAGGATGTATACAGCATATACAGTAACATGGTCCAGCACCCTTTGGGGGGGGGGGCTACAATTGTAGGAGATCACCACCCACTTACATGCTTTAATACGCCCACGTGAATGAGGCTTAACACAGAAACAAAGAGCAACATTGCAGCATTACCTACTTCCATATACCAATTTCAGTCTTCTCAAAGGAAAAAATAATAAATATCTGTGCTAAGTGATTTAAATGTTTTAAAAATTGCCAATTAATGACCTGCAGTTAAGCACTATAACCCGGATATTGGGCACAAAATAGAAATTCAGGTAATTGAGTGCAACGCTAGGTTTAAACACAAATTGACCTTGTGCATGAAAACATATGTAAAATAGGTACAGCACAGTATTATAAATGTGCAGTATAACATACATATAAATAGCATAAATTCAAATAAAGTGCAGCTGTGCAGTGCAATGTGATAACTTGTGCTATGCAACCAAATATTTGCTTTTAGTGCAGTCCCATGCGACAATGCATGGTGAAAGTCGCATACAAAACGCACAAAAATGTGCAAAATGATACAAATAAGAAAAATAATCTCTTGATAGCATATAATATTGGGAGTACAGTGTTGGCCAGCATTACAGAGACAAAAGATTTGGGAGTACTTATTTCAGATGATTGCAAAATGAACAAACAATGTGCCCAGGAAGTGGGAAAAGTGAATGGAATTCCAGGATGAATCACTAGAGGGGTCACCAGCAGGAGAAAGGAGGTTCTGATTCCCCTATATAGATCCTTGGCTATACCTTTTTTAGAATACTATGGGAGAGGAGGGAGACTAGTTGTGTGGAAAGCGGTTGTGAGGCTCCAGTCACTGCGCTTCCTCTCAAGCACTAATGATAGCCAGAGTCCTTCTCCTCCTCTTCTTCTCTTTCTTCTTCCACATCAGTTCCAGGACGAGGCTGTCACCCCCGACATCATCATGCCTAAGAGAAAGTCTCCAGAAGGAGCTGAAGCCAAGGATGCTGGCAAAGTAACTAAACAAGAGCCTACAAGAAGATCGGCAAGACTGTCTGCAAAACCTGATTCTTCTAAGCCTGATGCCAAAGAAACCTGCAGCCAAGAAGGAGCCAGGCACAGAGGCAAACAAAGGTGCTAAAGAAAAACAAGAATCTGGAGAGGAAAGGAACAGAAAACTGAAGCAGCGGATGATGAGACAGAATAACTTGGTCATGGAAATTTTTTTGATTTTATGTACCTCTTAATGAACTTTAAGAACAAAAAATATTTTTCTCAAGTATTTTGTAAATACAAATTTTTTTAGGACTTTTACATATATATAATGTACATGAACGTTTTTCCTCTTCATTATTCATGCTTTGCTGATTCAGTTTCTTTGTCTGCAAGTTTTAAGACTATCAAGATTAGCTCTAGTGGGTGTGTTTGAGGGTTTATTACATATCTACTTGTATCGCTTTTAAGAAAACAAAACTAAAAAAAGTCTTGTGCATTTAGTGATGTTGTTTTTTCTGTGCATTTATGAATTTTTCCATGCCATTTTCTATAGCAATAATTAGTGGTGCTTTTGTACTTTACGGTTTATGTGGTTTTGAAAATGAATAAATTGTTGTGACCATCTGCTGTTTTTTTTGTTTTTGTTTTTTTTTTTATTTTTATTTCTTCTAAAGTTAAAAAATTAAAAATGTGTTGCCCTTCATTTAGAATACTATGCTCAGTTCTGGAGACCTCACTTACAAAATGATACTGATAAAATAGAATGAGTCCAGAGACAGGCAACAAAATTGGGGAAAGGTCTGGGGGGATAAAAATATCAGGAGAGACTTCAGGGACTTAACCACTTGCCGACCAGCCACCGCAGTTTTACTGTGGTAGAATGGCACGGCTGGCCGAAACGACGTTATGTAACGTTGCTTCGCCCTGTGGCCACTAGGAACGCGCATGCGCCCCCTGCTCGCCCACGGGGCCGATGCGAGTGCCCAGCATTCGCGATTACCGCCGGGCTCCCCCGATCGCTTGTGGGATGCCAGGAACCAGGCTCTGTGTGTGTAAACACAGTTTACGGTTCTCTGAGGGGAGAAGAGACAGATTGTCTGTTCATACAGTGTATGAACATCGATCTGTCATCTCCTCTACACAGTCCCCTTCCCCTGTCAGTTAGAACAAAAAATACACTAGGGAACACAATTAACCCCTAATCGCCCCCTCGTGTTAACCCCTTCCATGCCAGTGACATTTTTACAGTAATCAGTGCATTTTTATAGCACTGATCACTGTATAAATGCCAGAGGTCCCAAAAATGTGTCAAAAGTGTCCAACATGTCCGCCATAATGCCACAGTCCCAATAAAAATTGCAGATCGCCACCATTGCTAGTAAAAAAAAAATAATAATAAAAATGCCATAAAACTATCCCCTATTTTGTAGACGCTATATCCTTTGCGCAAACCAATCAATATACGCTTATTGCATTTTTTTTTTACCAAAAATATGTAGAAGAATACATATCGGCCTAAACTGAGGAAAAAAAATGTTTTTCTATATATTTTGGGGGGATATTTATTATAGCAAAAAGTAAAAAATATTGAATTTTTTCAAAATTCAAGCTCCTTTTTTGTTTATAGCGAAAAAATAAAAAACGCAGAGGTGATCAAATACCACCAAAAGAAAGCTCTATTTGTGGGGAAAAAGGACGTCAATTTTGTTTGGGTGCAACGTCGCACGACCGTGCAATTGTCAGTTAAAGCGACGCAGTGCCGAATCGCAAAAAGTGCTCTGGTCAGGAAGGGGGTAAAATCTTCCGGGGCTGAAGCGGTTAATATGTACAGTCTGGAGGGAAGAAAGAGAAGGAGAGATTTAACTGAAACCTTTAAATTCATCAAGGGGATGAATAAGGTTCAGGAAGACAGTATTTTTAATATAAAGCCAAGATCAGGAACACAGAGACATGACCTCAAACCAGAAGGGGAAATGTTCAAAACGAATCTTAGAAAGCATTATTTTACCAAAAATGCCAGGACCGTACACCGGACAAATACCTCCCAAGTGACCTTTTTTTTTTTTTCTTTTTTTTTTTTGTAAAGTAGACAGTTCAAGGTAAGAGCCATGGCAGGCAAGTTTTCATTTTTTTTTCAACATTTGTTTGAAAAATAAAAAATGAAATAAGCATTTTGTTAGGGCTGTTACTGATTAAAATTTTCGTGTTCGATTAATCAATTTTTTTTTAAATCGATTAATCGACTAATTTCGATTAATTATAACGCACATACAGATCCAACTACTTTTAGCTGATCTCCTTGCATTGCAACTCTGCATTAGTCAGTGGTAAATGTGGTATACACTATATACAATTACCCGACACTAGTTAGTTTCCACAATCCATGACTTAACACTTTAAAAAAAAAACTTTAAAAAAAAAAATTAAGGAGTCTTTTGATGTTAAATTTGTTTTTAGGGTGGACCTCTACTAACAAGACATTTTCAAACTTGCAGCTCAATTGCTTGCTATCTGAGTAATTCCTCCAATGGGTATACCAGTCCTGCTGACAACCTAGTCTAAAATGGGAATGCCATTTCACTTCCGGTTGTGTCTCTGGGACAGGAAGTGAAATGAAAGCTCCACCCTGGGGTGCACAAGGCAAAGCCTAAACCGAGAGGTGTTTTCTCTCTGCATGACCTAATCTAAAACTAAAATACATATTCAAGCTGTATATATACTTTAAAACACCACAATTCCTCCTCCACAATTGACCTGTCCAGTACAGACAACACACTTACCTTCATAATGCCTTCCAATGCTTGTTTATTCCCAGGAAGTGTCACGTATCATCAGCATGGGGCGTGTCCGGCCAATTACAAAACCGGCTCGCAGCCACACCTTTGCAATTTGCGGACACGCCCACTAGGTCGAAGGCTTTCAGGTCATGATTGGATCATGGCCTGCTGTATTCCATTACTTTACCATTGTCCAGCGTGGGCACCGTCAATGACTGGGGAAGGGGGGAGGAGTCCGATGACGTCAATGTCCGTGATGTCACCGGATCTCTGACAGAACTCCCTGAAGACATGGAAGCTGGCGGAGAGGTGAGTACCAATCAAAAGAATTTTGAACGATCAAAAAAATTAACGATTATCCGAGGAATTAATCGTTAATTTTCGCAGCCCTAATTTTTTTCACAATTTTTTTTTTACATACTGTCACCAGTGCAGTAAAGCATCAATAACGATATCACAAAGCTGTGTGGTTAGTAGCCATTTTGTCATTGTGCAGCTAATCCCAGCCATGTTGTCCAGTGAAGGGCACACCACCAGGACCTTGCCCCCACCTTTTTTTTTCAGTTATCCAATACACAAACTGGTGACTGAGGCCAGGACCTTATCAGTCCAGTGATCAGAATACACAGATTTTTCCATTACCCAATCCACAATTTATGGCTGGAACCCCTAATAAAACTGTCATCCCCTCAATCCAGAGAACCAACAGATACCTGTCTTAAATATCTTAAACCCCATAGAGTGCAGACAGTTTAGTATAGTTCTGAAACTTTAGCATGTTTCATAACTTCCAACTTTATGATAGCACAGCCATAATATGGACATATTTCGTTTCCTCAGATAATTTGTAACTTTTCAAGTCCAGACACCCCTATGTCAGGTCATATGGGAAACCACTGGTACCCCTTATTTCTCCTACGTTGACTAGACATTATAGACATAGCATGTTTATATTTGTTTTGAAGGAAATCTCACGCTGAATAATAATATGGATATTTGCAGTCTATAAACAGTAGAAATGCAGATATATAAATATGTATCTCAAAATCTACCTGGGATGTGGTCATGAGTGTAGACACCTCCCAGCAACCAACCCCTAAACAAGATGACCAGACGATTGGTTACTGGTCACTGTCAACACCCTCTTTGATTTGACAGAAAAGAGGAGATGCCAAGACAATGGTCAGTTCTCATTTTACCATCCAAGAAGGAACATCTGCCAAGTTGAGAACCGACTACCTAGCTCATCGATTGAACTCTGATCAACCCTCGGCCATTAATTGCAAGTATCCTTCTTTCCCAATTCTACCTTATTTCTTTGTGGCTGTATATTGTCTTTATCTTTTGAAACATTTTTTTTTCTGTAAATGTTTTATTTGCATCAACTTTGACCTTTTCATAATAAACCCTTATGTTAAAAAGTGTTTACCTTGTCTCTAAAGCTCTTAATGCTCTTATAAACGAACCTGCCTCTTGAAGGGTGCTACTGTTGTAGAGTAAGACTCTGAGCAGACCTGTCTGTGGTGGCGACAGTGTGTGTGGCAGACGCTTATTCTAAAATTATAATTGGTATTGCTAAAATTTTAAGTCTCCCCCGGCTCGGTCTTTTAAACGGGGGGGGGGTGGCAGTTAAAGGGTTAATTGTGTAATTAGCCCAGTGACAATATCTCAGGCTGCTCGCACCTAGATTGTGGTCCCGCCGCAAGCTGGAAAATCTTTGTGCTGGGCGCAGCTGAGAGTGGCATTGTTACGTAAGTGACAGTGTGGTGTGAGGTTGGCCGGTCATTCGTCGCAAGTTAGCGAGGAGGCCAGGGATCTGACACCCGCGTTCGTCACATATTGGCTGGCAGCGTAGCGGGATAGTTTCGCATTAAGAGCATTCAGTGCATTGTTAGGAATTAGCTCTGCACTGAAGGATTGTAACCTTTGTGGAAACAGTCCTTAGAAACAAGCTGGTGCATATTTTTTTTATTTTTTATTTTAAGAGAGACCTACAGCAACAGCTCCTTTCTACACCTTCTTCCTATCTCTTCTTTCTGTTCTGTTCTTTTCTGCTTGCAACATGTCTGGGTTATCAGCATATAAAAAGATGAGCAAGAATGAACTGACTGTTGAGTGCACAGGAAGAGAAATTGACGTCGGTGACAAAAATCGTGAAGGCTTGATACATGCCCTACAGGAGTTTGATATCCGTGCAGACCAGAACCTGGGGGAAACTGGACCAGAAAGGGTTCCCGCTATTCCAGAGCCCAGTGGTTCAGAGGCGGCCTCACCAGATGGGCAGGCAGAGACTGACACTGGAATACCACGGATTCTTACCTCCAAGCCACCACAAGAGCAGGCCAGCATCAGATTGTCTGAAACCACCATAGACTCTCTTCAAATCCAAGAAACACCTCAGGGAGACGGATCCTGTGGTGTACCTGCAGTTTTTCGAACGCAGGGCTGAGAGAGAGGCTGTGGAACGCCAGGCTGAGAGGGAGGCTGATCGTCGGCATGAACTGGAGATGGCTAGGCTCCAGCAGCAGCGACAGGCTCAGAACTTCGGATCCCTAGAGCACGGGGATGCCTCTCTGCCAGTGACCCCAGCAGCCAAATTTCCAGTTATGGAAAAGGACAGTGACATTGATCTACTGTCATTTGAAAAAACTTGCCGTCAGTACCATCTGCCCCAGCACAATGGGCCCGGTACCTGATGCCAGGGCTACGAGGCAAGGCCCTGGATGCTTATGTCGAACTGTCAGAAGAGCAGGACGACGATTATGAGGCCCTAAAGGCTGCAATCATTCAAAAGTTTCAGCTAACCCCGGAAGTTTACCGGAAGCATTTTAGGTCCTTGCAAAAGGGGCCTGGAGACTCATACCAGGATGTGGTAAGTCGCTTACGCACCACATTCCGACAGGTGACTAAAGGCTTGAAAGCCAATTCTTTTGAATCCCTGGAAGATCTTATGATTGAAGATCAACTTTTGCACATCTGTCCTACAGACGTCAGACAGTTTGTGCTGGAGCGAAAGCCAACCTCTGCCAAAGCAGCAGCAGAACTGGCAGATACCTAAACCCACTCTCTGGTATCTGACCATTGCAAGACTTCTCAGAATGGCTGGAAAGGAGTGAAATCACACATGGCAACCCCTCCTCTGCTTTCCAACCAAGTTCCTCAGTGGCCGGAACCTGCAGCTCCTGGAGCCAAGGCCTTCCTGACTGACAACCGAAAATGCTACAACTGTGGGTAAGCCGGACATCTCAGGCCCTGAGCAGAAGAAGACGACATCACCTGGAGGCGCAGACAGGCGGGGCAAAGGAGACTGAGGAAATTATGCAGTTAGGGGTCATTCAGGGAGCTTGGCCACTCTGGGCACCACTGGTAGTCCTGGCCCCCAAAAGGGATCAGACGACCAGGCTTCCAGGAGCCCTTGAAGGGCTGAACGCTAGTCCTGTTGTTGTGGCCTGTGCTGGGTGTTTGGTGTGTCCTGTACCTTTAAGAAGGGGTGGGCTCCCTTCAGTCCACCTGCACTCACTTAACCTTCAGAATGCATGTGCCTCCACGGTGGGGACACCCAAATTTTGGTGTTAGGACCACAGATTACAGGGTGCTGTTATGTGGCTCTGTGGCTTACGCATGCGTTTGCAAATGCGTGCGGACTGAACCCCTGTTTTTAAAGCATACTGTTATGCCCCGTACACACGGTCAGAAAATGATCGGACATTCCGACAACAAAATCCTAGGATTTTTTCCGACGGATGTTGGCTCAAACTTGTTTTGCGTACACACGGTCGCACAAAGTTGTCGGAATTTCCGATTGCCAACAACGCGGTTACGTCAACTACGTACGACGAGACTAGAAAAAGCCAGTTCAGAACCAAGCACGGCACCCTTTGGGCTCCTTTTGCTAATCTCGTGTTAGTAAAAGTTTGGTGAGAGACGATTCGCGCTTTTTCAGACTCGTGGCTTTCAGATCGTTTTCTGCGGTTCAGTTTGTGCTTGTGGGTTTGTATCTGCTCTTCAGTGCGTGCAGTCAGTTCGTATCGGAGTTTTCTGTGTGATCTTGCCCGCTCGTTGCTGTTTTTCAGGTCGCTCTTCACAGGCCTTGCTGTTCTTCAGTGCGTTCTGTTACTTTGTTCTGAGCAGCCGACCGTTTTCTAGCAATGTTGCGTATACGTACTCCTCGTAGAGTTCATGCTGTACGTGGCTTGGTGTTGGGGTCCTTACCTTGACACAAGTCCAGTCCATGAACAGGGTGGGGAGGAGTTCATGGACCAAGAATTGGTTGCTTCAGCGTGACCAATTCTCTCATATGCCTTTGCTCCGTGAGATCCGTGAGAATAATCCTGATGATTTCAGGAACTTTCTCAGGATGACGGACCCCGTATTTCACCGTTTGTTGGCTTCGCTGACCCCCTATATCAGCAGGCAGGATACCTGCATGAGGCAAGCCATAACTCCGGAGCAGAGGCTCGTCGCTACCCTGCGGTACTTGGCGACAGGGAGAAGCCTGCAGGACTTGAAGTTCTCGACAGGCATCTCCCCCCAGGCTCTGGGGATCATTCCCAGAGACCTGTTCTGCCATCATCCAGGTCCTGCAGAAGGAGTACATGAAGGTAAGATTTATCCTTTAATATCATATTTTATTGTATTGAATGTTTGCTAATATATTGTATCTCTTTCCTCATTCCCTAATTACCACGATTGGAATATGCTGTGAATGTCCCCTTTGTTCTCATGCATGCTGGATTTTTATGTAATTATTGTTTTAGTCCTTCATACATATTTGCCTTCACTTACCTCCCCAGCATGGTCTCCTGCCCCTATATTCACCTCATGTAGTCACTTAACAATGTATTTTATCAGCTCCATAGTAGTGCTTTACCCCACACACCCCCTAAAATGTTTAGACATTTGTGCTTTAAATTCAGGCAGAGTGCCAGAGGCTTTTTTTTGTAGTGTCCCCAAATCATTTTTATTAACCCTCCCCCAACTGCTAAGTTAGCTGATCCCAATTCTCTATCTATCCTCAATCATCTATCTGCTGACTTTTCCAAACCCATACACACTATACCCATCTCTTTTGTGGTCAGATGTATGGATGAATTCCCCAAAGCATGTAAGGGCCTGCCTGTATACTTTCAAATGGTACTGTTTAAAGTTTTTGTATCCTATTATTATCTTGATAGGTAATAGCAGAATGTCCAAATGTGCTCAAATGTGTACAGTGTGTATTTATATCTTTGTATTCTGACACTTCTTACCTGTCCAGTTGGCTGCCAATAGTGTAACTAAGGAGGGGCTGTTCCAAGTAATACCCTGTATTTAGGCATTCATCTCTCAATGAAGTGAAGAGGGTTACCTGCCCAAGATCCCCCCCCAATGTTAGAAATGGCCCATGAGAGGGGGGGGGGATATGATAGGTGTACCTTATACTTTGGTGTTGTAAAATTCCCCTTAATAAATGTTATCTGGAGGTTGGCCAAGAATGTTTGTTATCTAATCTGCTTTCCATGTTTATGTGCAAAAATACTAATTTTTTTTTTGTTTTCCTCAAGTTTCCTTCCACGCCACAGGAATGGCAGACTGTGGCCTCCCACTTTGCCCAGCGGTGAGACTTTCCTAACTGCAGAGGGGCAATTGATGGGAAACACTTCCACATCGTCCCACCACCAAACTCGGGGTCGTACTATTATAATTACAAGGGGTTTAATAGTATTGTGATGTTGGCAGTGGTGTCGGCTAATTACGACTTCCTATATGTGGACGTGGGGAAGAATGGCCAGATGTCCGATGGTGGAGTCATCGCCCAGACGGAGTTTTACAAGCGTCTCCAGAATGGCAGCTTGGACTTGCCACCTCCAGAAGAGAATGTGGAAGGATTCCCATTCGTCTTCATTGCGGATGAAGCCTTTGCCCTTGGGGACCATCTTATGCGGCCATTCCTGATGAGGACCCTCACCCCGGAACAGAGGGTTTTTAATTACCGGCTGGCCAGAGCCAAAAGAGTGGTGGAGAACACATTTAGAATCATGGCCAGCCGGTTCCGCCTATTTCTGACACCCATCCATATGGCGGAGTATAAACTTAATCATATAATCCTGGCGTGCTGTGTTCTACATAATTTTTTACGGCAACATTCTGCCAACTATGCTGTCTCAGTAGGGCCTGAGGCCGGAATTATAAATTAAACGACCCTGATGGCGCTTGAAAGTGGCCGTCCTGGCTTGCCCTCCCTGAGTGCCCGTGATGTCCGGTTATGATACCTTGAGTTCTTTGCGGGTAGGGGGGCCATCAATATGCCAGTCGATTTATGAAGCCTTTATCAAATAAAAAAAAAAAGCAAATCTTTAGTGACATTTACTGCTTGTGTTTGTTTTGACAGAAATGTGGGGAGTCCTGAAAATGGCGTGATTGTGTAACCTTATACAAAGCACTGTTGGGTGTTATTTACGAAAGGCAAAGACACTTTGCACTACAAGTGCACTTGAAACTGCACTGAAACTGCACTTGTAGTGCAAAGAGGATTTGCCCTTAGGAAATAACCCCCATTTTCACAGAAAGCAGCAATTACATCACCACAAAAGTGTTGTAGTGTTGAGACAATAATCCACACATTCTTGATTAACAATATTTTTAATACCTGCACAATCACATGTGCATTTAGAAAAGGTTTTTAAAACAAACCAACATGTTTGTTGTATAACAATTTTTGGGGTGGCATTATCAAAAATAGAAATGTCCATTTAAGATAAAACAGGCATGTGTAAAACCAACAAGAAAGACACAAATCTTGGAACTTACAAAGTTCACATTTGGTAGAACTTGAAGGCAATATCAGACATGAGTATTTAGGAACCCCAGGAAAAGCCAAATTTGGAAGATGCACACAAATTTGCCAATGTCAACATGTGCTAGCTGCCATCACGGGGGGATCAAGGGAAGTGTTTTGGGGGAGAAACCCCTTCCTCTCAGCTACTTTATTATTGAGGAAGGGGTTGCACCCCCAAAACGCCTACATTGATCTCCCGTGATGGCAGATAGCATATGTTGGCACACTGTGTGCATCCTCCAAATTTTGCTTTTATAAAAATCGCTAAAACATTTTGAACTTTGTAGCACACAAAAGAAGAAAGTGATTTGGAGGGGTTTTAAACTCGCCCCAAAACATCAATGATGTTTTTCTTGAGGTTTCCCAATTGTAAATTACACCCCATGATCTCCCCGATCAGGATCTGGGCACTTTCTGATGTGAAAGGATCTGGATCCACACCATCACGATCACCTAAAAAGAGAGAAACCAAACAAAAACAGGTATCAAAAATATGCCGGCATCCATCTCTTACCCGAGCCTGTGGTCGCAGACACTCACCTGTTGTGGTGACTAGTTCCACCACGTCTTCTTCCTCCTGCTCTTCTTGTGTTGGGGGGATTTCCCCTTCTTCCAGAGGGGGGGCGGTCTGTGGTCTCCTCGGATGAGGGGTGTCCTTTGAGTCTTTTCTCCCCTATGTAAAACAAAAATGCTGTATTGTCAAGCTGCAATACTTTACCTGTTTAGTATAAGCTTCACAGATAGAGACCCCCCTATAGTATACACTGAAGCACCTGTGTGCCCCCCCTAATAAAAATGGTGTTCTGGTGTCCCACACTAGTGCTCCAGTGTCCAGATGTGAAAACAGCTGCTCAGTGTCCTCTCCTTACACAGAATCTAGTTTGCATTTCATTCTAGTAACAAAGCCATCTACACAACCAAATTAGTTTCATACAAGTAGGGCGTAAAAAATGTGGCCAAATACATATTGCCAAAACAATGGTGTTTTATAGGCCGAAAGAAAAATGTTTGATACGAACGAATAATGTGCCCATGAACAAGAAAGTTGCCATTTTAAAATGTACACTTTTAAGAAAAGCACATGGAGCAGCACGAACTTAATAAACATAAAGAATAGGAACACAGCACAACTACTTACTTTTTTGCAGCACTCTCCGGATCTTTCTGTACTGCTCATGTTCTTGTAATTTGAGGTCCGACCACCGTTTTCTGAGCTGATCTTTCGATCGTTGTAACCCGAAATTCCGGTGCAGACTCCTGACCACTTTCGCCATGATCTTGGCCTTTCTGACATTGGGGTTGGGGTAAGGTCCATACTTTCCATCATAGTCAGGGGCGGGCGGAGTTACACGCATGCGCAGTGTGTATAAAGCGTAACAAGCATGCGTATTACGTACGATCTGTGAGCGGAGGAAGGAGCATCGAAGGCGCCGATCGTAATAACGAAGGTAGGAGCCAAACTTGGGCTTATACTGCTTCTAGATTGAGGCCTATATTGTACTAAGATTAGGAGAGTTTTGCCTGACATTAGGGTTTGTCTTGTGTTGTGTCTTGCAGTGAAAATGGATATCTTGAACGATACCGACTTCATGGCAATATTCATTGACATGTTCAGGGAGCTGCCTTGTCTGTGGGAGATAAACAACCCACATTATAAGAACCAAACAAAGAGGAAGGCAGCGTTGGATCAATTGTTGGAAATTGTGAAGCAGGTGATCCCCACGGCAGACATCACCTATTTGAAGATCCTAATTGGTGGCCTGAGGAGCACATATGTAAGGGAGCGCAAGAAAGTACAGGATTCGCAGAGATCATTAATGTTGGAAGCTCTCAATAAGGGGTTGAGGGCCCAAATAACATCTGATACCCACATTTGTGACCTCACACATGGTCCTCCTCCTCCTCCTCCTCCAGGTCCTACTACTTCTCCTCCTCCTCCAGGTCCTACTAGTCCTCCTCCTCCTCCAGGTCCTACTCCTCTTCCTGCCACATCTCCAACAGCAGAGCCACAGCCAGGAAGGAAGCGTGGAAGGAAGACCAGAAAGTGATGACCCTGGATCCAGTCTGGTCCGGCAATAGATGCAGCCTCTTGTGGTACCACAGCCTGGGGACATAGATGTCATCTGCTGCTTTCCGGATCTCTGGGACTTCTGGACCAGACTGCACTCCCTTACATATGGACTCCTCAGGCCACCAATTTTGATGTTCTAGAATTGATGTCTGCCCTGGGGGTCCAAGGCTTCGCTAATTTCTGCTGTTTATCCAGCGTTGCCTCCCTCTTTGTTTGGTTCTGAGCCCTTAATAAAGGATTTTTGGTTTCAATTATACTTGCCTATGTGTGTTTTCCTTCAAAAAGGACAGTTTGTTTGTGAGGATTCAGGTACATTTCAAATACAATGTGAAATTAACAAGGGACACCAACACCAAACAATCTCCTTGAGATTAAATAATACAAGATAATAATGGTGTTGTGGTAACTTGACACACAAAACACACACAAAAATATTCTGGAGTAAAACTAAAAATAAAATAAAACAAAGATCAACCTTGGAAAAAATACAAACCTAAAATGAAAAAAAAAATCTGCCTTTAAAAAAAAAAAACTAAAAATATTTTTGTCAGATGTGACAAATCAAAATATATTAAGGGAATCCCGATAAATAATAAAGAAATAAGTTTGTGAAAAGTCTGTGTGAATATGAGCAGCAAAACTACTTCATTCTTCTCACATTATAAAGAAGAAGAGAGTGCGTTGTATTAAACCATTTTTAACATTGCACCGTGACGAAAGTGTATCCATTGCGAACGCTAAGTTTACCAGACCGAGCTGTTCCGTCTCGGAATTTCTTCTGAGCATGCATGGCACTTTGTGCGTCGGAACAGGCCATACACGGTCGGAATTGACGCAATCGGATTTTGTTGTCGGAAAATTTTATAGCCTGCTCTCAAACTTTGTGTGTCGTAAAATCAGATGGAAACCAACACGCTCCGATCGGACATTTTCCATCGGAAAATCCCACCGTGTACGGGGCATTAGACAGGTTAATTGGTTGTCTGCGAGCTGGTGGTAAGTAGGCTTGGAGTTTTTTCCTGGGCATTCCCCAGGTTTTTGTTGTTATCTGTTAGTGGTCTTCCAATGCCTCTTACTGCGATAGCCAGCTATAAGTGAGGGTGGTGCCAATGTTTTTGAAATCACGTCGGGTTATGTATTGGTCCAGCAACGCACCAGCACCTTTGCAGCCATTATGCTATTTGCTGGGTGTTTGGTGTGTCCTGTACCTTAAGAAGGGGTGGGCTCCCTTGAGTCCACCTGCCCTCACTTAACCATCAGAATGCATGTGCCTCCACTGTGGGGACACCCAAATTTTAGTGTTAGGACCACAGATTACAGGGTGCCGTGACGTGGCTCTGTGGCTAACGCATGCGTTTGCAAATGCGTGCGGACTGAACCCCTATTTTTAACGCATACTGTTAGACAGTTTAATTGGTTGTCTGAGAGCTGGTGGTAAGTAGGCTTGGAGTTTTTTTTGGTATCTGGCAGTGCTTACAGCATGCCGTGTCTGGGTCATGGAAAACCCTGGGAGGGCACCCCATGGCGTCCACAAGGTGGGCGGCCGGGTGTATCCTCCCCTCACCCTTGCAACCCACCTTGTCTCACAGGAGGCGCAGACAGGCGGGGCAAAGGAGACTGAGGAAATTATGCAGTTAAGGGTCATTCAGCGAGCTCGGCTAGTCTGGGCACCACTGGTAGTCCTGGCCCCCAAAAGGGATCAGACGACCAGGCTTCCAGGAGCCCTTGAAGGGCTGAACACCAGCCCTGTTGTTGTGGCCTTCCCCATGCCCAGGAACCATGAGGTGTCAGAGCAGCTGGTAGGTGCCTGCTGTCTCGCCATCATTGACTTGAGCAGGGGGTGTGGACCAACCCCCCTAACACAGAAGGCTCAGGATAAGACAGCCTTCCCCACCCCATGTGGTTTGTCTGCATGTAAGGCAATGCTAGTTGGGGAGCCTTGGAGTGATTGGCCCTGTCTGTGAAGAACACCTGGTGCACCTGTCACAGGTCTTTGACCAACTGACAGCTGCCATTCTGACTGTCAAATCCAGTAAGTGTCAGATTGGCATGACTGATGCACAGTACCTGGGACACCGGGTAGGAGGAGGGACCCTGAAACCCGAGACAGGGAAGGTTGAGGCCATCCTGGCCTGGCCTACCCCCCAAACCAAAAAGCAGGTTATGTCTTTCTTGGTGACCGCTGGCTACTATAGGAAGTTTGTATGTAACTATAGTAGCCTGGCCAAACCTCTGACTGACCTAACCAAAAAGAAACTGCCCAAAGTGGTGTCTTAGACACCAGAATGTGCACAGGCATTTCAGGCCTTGAAGGAGGTGCTGGCCAGCGCCCCTTTGCTGCAGGCTCCAGACTTCACCCGCCGTTTCCTAGTGCAGGCGGATGCCTCTGCCTATGGATTGGGTGCAGTCCTGAGCCAGGTGGATGATGCCAGAGAGGAGCATCCCATCCTCTACCTGAGCCAAAAGTTGCTTTCCAGGGAAGTAGCATATGCCACGATCGAAAAGGAGTGTCTTGCGATCGTGTGGGCTCTACAGAAGTTACAAACGTACCTTTATGGACGTCACTTCACTGTGATCACAGATCACAATCCCTTGAGCTGGCTAAATCGTGTTGCTGGGGAGAATGGCAAACTACTTCGGTGGAGCTTAATTCTACAGCAATACGATTTCACAATCCAGCATAAGAAAGGCAGCACCCATGGCAATGCTGATGGGCCGTCACGATAAGCCGAGCCCGCAGGAGTCGGTTGCGTCAGGAAGGAAATTGTAGTTCCCTCCCAAGCAACCACCTAAGGGGGGAGGTGTAACGATATCACAAAGCTGTGTGGTTAGTAGCCATTTTGTCATTGTGCAGCTAATCCCAGCCATGTTGTCCAGTGAAGGGCACACCACCGTGACCTTGCCCCCACCTTTTTTCTTTCGGTTATCCAATACACAAACTGGTGACTGAGGGCAGGAACTTATCAGCCCAAAGATCAGAATATACAGACTACAGAATTCACAATTTAAGGCTGGAACCCTAATAAAACTGTCATCCCCTCAATCCAGGGAACCAACAGATACCTGTCGAAAATATCTCAAACCCCATAGAGTGCAGACAGTTTAGTATAGTTCTGAAACTTCAGCATGTTTCATAACTTCCAACTTAATGATAGCACAGCCATAATATGAACATATTTAGTTTCCTCAGATAAATTGTAACTTTTCAAGTCCAGACACCCCTATGTCAGGTCATATGGGAAACCACTGGTACCCCTTATTCCTCCTACGTGGACTAGACATTATAGACATAGCATGTTTATATTTGTTTTGAAGGAAATCTCACGCTGAATAATAATATGGATATTTGCAGTCTATAAACAGTAGAAATGCAGATATATGAATATGTATCACAAAATCTACCTGGGACATGGTCATGAGTGTAGACACCTCCCAGCAACCAACCCCTAAACAAGATGACCAGACGATTGGTTACTGGTCACTGTCAACACCCTCTTTGATTTGAAAGAAAAGAGGAGATGCCAAGACAATGGTCAGTTCTCATTTTACCATCCAAGAAGGAACATCTGCCAAGTTGAGAACCGATTACCTAGCTCATCGATCAAACTCTGATCAACCCTCGGACATTAATTGCAAGTGTTCTTCCTTCCCAATTCTACCTTATTTCTTTGTGGCTGTATATTGTCTTTATCTTTTAAAACATTTTTTTTCTGTAAATGTTTTATTTGCATTACCTTTGACCTTCTCATAATAAACCCTTATGTTGAAAAGTATTAACCTTGTCTCTAAAGCTCTTAATGCAAGTTATAAAGAACCTGCCTCTTGAAGGGCGCTACTGTTGTAGAGTAAGACTCTGAGCAGACCTGTCTGTGGTGGCAGTGTGTGTGGCAGACGCTTATTCTAAAATTATAATTGTATTGCTAAAATTACGAGTCTCCCCCAGCTCGGTCTTTTAAACGGGGGTGGTGGCAGTTAAAGGGTTAATTGTGTAATTAGCCCAGTGACAATCACTCTCAGGCTGCTCGCACCTAGATTGTGGTCGCGCAAGCTGGAAAATCTTTGTGCTAGGCGCAGCTGAGAGTGGCATTGTTACGTAAGCGACAGTGTGGTGTGAGGTTGGCCGGTCCTTCGTCGCAAGTTAGCGAGGAGGGCAGGGATCTGATACCGTGTTCATCACAAGTATCAGGTATACTTACTGGTGACAGTATGTAAAAGAAAAAAATAATAATTAAATAATTTTTATTCAATTTTTTAATGTTTTTTTTTAAAGTATTATTTTACCCAAAAAAGTAGTTGATGCTTGAAATAGACTTTCAGCAGAGGTAGTGAGCCAGTCAGTAATTGGATTCAAACTTGGGACAAACATAGATTTATACTCAGTGGGTAAGTCCCACTTTAAACTTTTATTCAGTGTACAACTGCAAAACATGGCACATTAATAAACAGTACACGTATTTCAAAAACCACTTCATCTTCCAAACAGTAAAACCAAACACACAGGATAGACAATGCATAAGAAGAAATATATAGCTAGTTTGTTTTATGCAGTCTGGGAAACCTGAAATGATAATACAATATCAAAGAACATGGAACCACAGGGAGTCAGCCAGGTTTTGCCCAGATGATTTACATTTTACTAGTTAAGTCAACATAGTCTTTCTAGATTCTTTCACTAAAGTGAAAATTCATTGAGGTGTCACTGACAGGGAAAAATATATATATTCCACATGACAGATCAGCAAAACTCTATTCATCTACCCAATCGAGTATATCACCTTCAGTTTCCTTAACACTTTAATATATTCAATTCTGTCTTAGTTTCTGTTATAGAATTTTGCAAAGTTTTTCAAAATTTTAGGCCAAAATGTAGTCTGCTACATTTCTTTGGTAAATATTAAGTGTATATTATTTAATCTATGTGAACGTTATAGAGTCTATAAACTATGGTGATAGACATGTGCGGTAAATATTCGAACACATTTTTCATTATTCGGAGAGTCAGCTATAGCCGAATACCCAAATTACAGTATAAACAAAGTTTACCGAATGCTTTGAATAACGAAATTAAATTTGTCCAAATTTCCGAAATTCTAATTGAAATTCAAATCTAATTTTACATCGATTTCCAGTTGAATTTGAACTGTAAACATGTTTCTGAAAACAAAGACTGTGTGTGTTATTGGAATACCATTTCTAAATAATGCTGTTCTAGTTAGACCAAAGGTGAGAGTCATTGTAATCATTTGATGAAGATTTTTCTTTTGTTTGTTCACTTTACCGCCTTCGAAACGGAAAATAAAAATTTTATATTTTCTATTCGGCCAATTCAAAATATATTGATTCAAATGTTTTGAATAAAAAAAAATAGGTAAATTCGAAGACAAATTTGAATTTAAATAACTCGATTAATGAATCTAAACTAAACAATTTTTTTCATTATGCACATGTCTATATGGTATATACAAAATATTTGAATATTGATCAATCCTGATGTACTGACTGCATATCTCATTTTTTGAGGCCCTAAAATGCCAGGACAGTACAAATACCTCCCAAATGACCTTTTTTTTTGTAAAGTAGACAGTTCAATGTAAGAGTTATGGCAAGTTTTAATTCTTTTTCAATATTTGTTTGAAAAATAAAAAATCAAATAAGCTTTTTTTTCAAAAATTTTTTTTACATACTGTCACCAGTGCAGTAAAGCATCATTATGACTGGTGTGGTAAGTATCAGGTATACTTACTGGTGACAGTATGTAAAAGAAAAAAAAATTAATTAAATCCTTTTTATTCCATTTTTTAATGTTTTTCTTTTTTAGTTTTTTTTTCTTTTTTTTTCAATTTTTACATACTCTCATCAGAGTAGTTCAGTGTCACCATATTGACATTGTACTACTCGGGGGGGGGGGCGTAATCATGGATTTTTTTTTTCACTGTGATTGCTTATTACAATGATGATCGATAGTTTGAACTGTCATGAATGGCTTTCAGGCATGATTTATAGTTTACTATTGTGATATTGTGATTGTACTGATCTGTACTGATGTAATCTTAATGAGGGGACAGATTGGACACTTTTGCATCCATTGTGCTATGTGCTGGTTGTCCAGTGTGCCCCTGTGCCTTTAGGGAGGATTGGGCTACCTCCAGGCCCACCTGCCCTCTATCTATCCATTAGAATGCATGTGCTTCTACTATGGAAGCTCTCATAAATTTACAAGAGTTAGGACTGCAGATAATAATGGGGTGCCTTGGAGAGGCTCTGCAACTTACGCATGCATTTGCAAATGTGTGCAAACTAAACCCCTGTTTTTAACATAAACTGTTATGCCGCGTACACACGGTCGGACTTTTCGTCTACAATAGTCCGACGGACGCAGACGGACTAAAGCTGGCTGACAATCCGATCGTGTGTGGGCTTCCACGGACTTTCAGCTGACTTTTCCAGCCGCAAATCTGACAGACTTTAGATTTGAAACATGCTTCAAATCTTTACGTCGTAACTACGCCTGACCCAGAATTCCGCTCGTCTGTATGCTAGTCCGACTGACAAAAACCCACGTCGGGCAGCTATTGGCCAATGGCTATCAACTTTCTTATTTTAGTCCGGTGTACGTCATCACGTACGAATCCGTCTGATTTTTGTGTGATCTTATGTAGGCAAGTCCGTACGTTAGAAAGTCTGCCGCAAGTCCACCAAAAGTCCGCCAAATGTCCGTTGAAAGTCTGTCGGACGGGCTGTCGGACTTTTGTAGCCGAAAAGTCCGACCGTGTGTACGCGGCATTAGACAGGATGATTTGGTTGGTTGCAGATTTGAGCTGGGAATTTTTCTTTGTGTATGTACAATTACATGTTAGGTATTTGTCTAGGTTCTGATGAAGTCCATAATTCTCCACTCCACCTGTGACAGTGATACAGCACCCCCCCACAGGATGGAGGAAAATCTATACCTGTGCGTGTGTATATATATATTATATATATATATATATATACATATACACATACATATATATTTAGCACCCTGATGTTTAGGCAGGGCTGCTATTAAATTCCCCCTAATTCTTAATTCTGGAATTGCTGCACTTCTCTCTTGTGTCACTAGGTGGCCGGGTACCTGGTGACCATGGATAAGACAAGGGCATAGCAAGGACAAATTATGAATGAATGGGATATCTCCGCCAATGGGCAGGGATTTTCTTGTGTCCCTTGGCCTGCTGGGAGAGCCTATTTATTTGGGTGAAGTCAGGTGAAATATTCCTTTAAATATCATGCCTGGGGGGTGTCTATTGTATGCCTGTAAAGTGGCACAGTTTTCCTGTGTTTAGAACAGTACCACAGCAAAATGACATTTCTAAAGGAAAAAAGTAATTTAACCACTTGCCACCCACCATATAGCAAAATGACGGAGTGGTTTCAATACCCTGACTGGACGTCATATGACATCTTCAGGATATTAAGCCACTGCGCGCCCCTGGGGGCGTGCATCGCGGCGATTGTTGTCTGACACACCGCAACTCCGATCTAAGTAAAGAGTCTCTGACGGAGACTCTTTACCACATGATCAGCTGTGTCCAATCATGGCTGATCATGATGTACACACGAAGAGCCAGTGATTGGCTTTTCCTCACTCGCGTCTGTCAGACGCGAGTAGAGAAGAGCCGATCAGCTGCTCCTCTGATAGGGGGGGTCTGTGCTGATCGATTATCAGTGCAGCCCCCTGAGGATGCCCACACTGGACCACCAGGGATGCCACCAGACCACCAGGGATGCCAATCAGTGCCCACAATGGATGCCAATCAGTGCCCACAATAGGCATCACTGATTGGCAGGCATTATTGTTTGACACTGGCATGCATCAGTACCATGCATTACAGTACATCAGTGCCACCTATCAGTGCCCATCCATGCCCATCCATCCCACCTATCAGTGCCCATCTTTGCCACCTATCAGTGCCCATGTGTGCTGCCTATCAGTGCCCATCCATGCCAACTATCAGTGCCACCTATCAGTGCCCATCAGTGCTGCCTATCAGTGCCCCATCAGTGCTGCATATTAGTGCCCATCATCAGTGCCACCTCATTGGTGCCGTCAGTGCAGCCCCATCAGTGCCCATCAGTGAAGTAGAAAACTTACTTATTTACACAGTTTTGTAACTGAAACAAAGAACTTTTTTTTTTTCAAAATTTTCGGTCATTTTTTTATTTGTTTAGCAGAAAATAAAAATCCCAGAGGTGATCAAATACCACCAAAAGAAAGCTCTATATGTGGGAACAAAGTGATAAAAATTTAATTTGAGTACAGTGTAGCCTGACCGCGCATTTGTCATTCAAAGTACGACAGTGCTGAAAGCTAAAAATTGGTCTGGGCAGGAAGGCGTATAAGTGCCCTGTATTGAAGTGGTTAAAACTGATCGTGGCTGTAATGAATTGTTGGGTCTCGGCAATATAGATAAAAGTCATTGAAAAAAAATGGCATGGGTTCCCCCCCAGTCCATTACCAGGCCCTTTTGGTCTGGTATGAATAATAAGAGGAACCCCAAACCAAAAATGTAAAAAAAAAAAAAAAAATTGCATGGGGGTCCTCCCAAAATCCATACCAGGCCCTTTAGGTCTGGTATGGATATTAAGGGGAACCCTGTGCCAAATTTTAAAAAAAATGGCATAGGGGTCCCCCCAAAATCCATACCAGACCTTTATCTGAGCACGCAAACTGGCAGGCCACAGGAAAAGAGGGGGCAAGAGAGAGAGCCCCCCTCCTGAATCATACCAGGCCACATGCCCTCAACATGGGGGGTGCTTTGGAGTAGCCCCCCAATGCACCTTGTCCCCATGTTGATGGGGACAAGGTGCTTCATCCCCACAACACTTGCCCACTGGTTGTGGGGGTCTGCGTGCGGGGACATTTATCGGAATCTTGAAGCCCCCTTTAATAAGGGGACCCCCAGATCCCAGCCTCCCCCTATGTAAATGGGTAACGGGTACATTGAACCCCTACTATTTTAAAAAAAGTGTAAAAAATAGTAAAAAAAGACAGGAGACACTTTGGGAAAAGTCCTTTATTAAAAAATAAAAAAATAAAAATGTCCCGCGATATAGATCCATACGACGAGACGAAAAAAAAAGCTGCAACAGAGGGGGGAAAGGATCACCCGTTTGCGTCACTCGGCCGGAGCTTCCCATGGTGGCGGAGCTGTTGGGGCTTTTATTTTTTTATTTTTCCTGTCTGGTACACCCCCCCATGCACGATATTTAAAGGAATATTTCATGTTTATTGTTTCACTTTAAGCATTATTAAAATCACTGCTCCCGAAAAAACTGCAGTTTTTAAAACTTTTTTTTGCATTGATACCCCTGGGGCAGGACCCAGGTCCCCAAACACTTTTTATGACAATAACTTGCATATAAGCCTTTAAAATGAGCATGATTTTTCATGTTCGTGTCCCATAGACTTTAATGATGTTCGTGTATTCGTCTGAATTTTTTGCCTGTTCGCAAGTTCTGGTGTGAACCGAACCATGGGGTGTTTGGCTCATCCTTAGTCGCCACTAAGGGACCATCCACCTTGCTACTGGAGATGATTGTGAGTAAGCTGAGGCCAGTACTTGAGCAGACTTCTTGCCAGCCGGGAACGGTGAAGAAGTGAGAAAGCATCAGCAAGTGCCAAGTCAGGGACCCAGCAGGACAGCAGGGGTGACATTTGTGGAGCATCAGTGAGTGCCTAGCCAAAGACCTAATGTGTCAGTGGGGGTGAAGCTTGAGGATTATCTGTGAGTGCCAAGCCAGGGACCCAGCAGGGAAGTGGGAGTGATGCTTGAGGAAGATATTAAGTGCTAAAGTAGAAGCTCAGGGGATCCAGTGGCTAGTGGATCTGAAGTCTAGTGAGAGAGACTGGAAGCTCGTTGAGTGGAGACACACAGTGAGAGAGTGTGGGGAAAGCTGAGGACTGTTCATGTTGTAAATAGTTGAATACAAGTGTCGTTAGTAACAGCTACAAGATTGTTGCCATAGGACACAGCGGGCCTACCTATACAGAAGTGGTGTCCAGCTGGAGGCCTTCACCTGTATAGCTGTCCACCTATAGAAGTCTCAGAGTCTGCCAATTAACATTGCATCTACCTAGGGATGTCCTGGCCCTAACCCTCTCTCCTACAGTTCTGTTTAAGAGACAATAAATCTCTTTTGCATTCTAAAAGTGTCTGGCGCCCACCCTTTTATCTTGCATTACACCCACCATGCCTTGCAACCCACTCTACACTGAAGCATGTCAGCTGTCCCTAACTCTGAAGGTCACCATTAGGCCTCAAGGGGCCCGGGACTTAGCAAATACATATATATATATATATATATATATATATATATATAAACATATACATTTTTATATAAAGTATACATTTAGCTGATTATTTTTGTATATAGATAGGTGTGTATGTACAATCACATGTTACGTAATTGTCTAAGATTCCACGTGAAACCTGATGTGCAAATACTCCAGTTTTCGCCCATCCAGTTTAAGCAAATCTAGCCCAGTATTTTACCACTGACACTAAAGCTTTACAAATAAATACAACAGGAAATTAATCCACCCCTACTCACCATTCTGCTTTATAATTATAGATGATCTGAGGAGTAGCCTCTTTTTATACAGACTGTAAAAGTCATGCAGTGACATCTTATGTCCAACCATGGTATAAAATGAAAGTAATGACAATCATTTAGGTAATGATCTAGACAGGGGTGTTGGCGCTGTCCGGCTATATGCACATAAAGATATATAAAAAACTACTCAGATAAATAAAGCAGAAATACTTGTAACAGAGGTGATGCGTGTAAACAATACGTAACAGGGCTATGGTGTATTAAATGCAAACAATACCCTAGGCAGATAATAATACTAATAAAGTGCTGCGTGCTCCTGAAAGTAAAAAATGTGCCTTAGTTCCAATTAATCAAATGTCCATATGTGTGTAAAGGAATATACCACTAATGCAAAGTGTGTAAAATACAAACAGTCTCCCTGGCATAACAATGCAGTAAAGTGCAAAGTGCTCCTGAACAAATGTGTCTTAACCTCAATGCATCAAATACCATAAAAATAAAATGTACCCGCAGGTGAATAAACAATAGTGGCAATCAAAACAGTAATTTTGCAAATCAAGCACACAATTTGTGACATAAAAATGGAAAAGATAATAATTTAGAAGATATCCCCAACAAGTGTGCATAAAAATATATAGAAAAGTATATAAAATGTCCAAAGTTCAAAGTCCCAAAAAATGTGTCCTAATGAAAAAACAGTGATCTCAGCTTTAACTGATGTAATCCCCGTCCTCCACCGCACCCCCACTCGTGCTTGCACTCACCGGACTACCTCACCCCTGCAGGGGTAAAGGCATATGTGGAAAAATCCCACGATGGTGAATCCAGGGGGGGGGGGTTTCCTCCGTTGAAGGGTGTTGTGTCCTTCGTAATATCCCCAGTAACGAACATCCATGTAAAGTGAGGAAGAAGGAAACTTCATAGCGTAACTCCACAAAAATTATATGAATTTTATTGATAAAAGTCCATGACAAACATGGTAAAAAGTAAATCGTAAAATCAATGTAAAAAAACGCCGGAGCTGGGGCCCCTCCGCCCCCTGGATTCGCCATCGTGGGATTTTTCCACATATGCCTTTACCCCTGCAGGGGTGAGGTAGTCCGGTGAGTGCAAGCACGAGTGGGGGTGCGGTGGAGGACGGGGATTACATCAGTTAAAGCTGAGATCACTGTTTTTTCATTAGGACACATTTTTTAGGACTTTGAACTTTGGACATTTTATATACTTTTCTATATATTTTTATGCACATTTGTTGGGGATATCTTCTAAATTATTATCTTTTCCATTTTTATGTCACAAATTGTGTGCTTGATTTGCAAAATTACTGTTTTGATTGCCACTATTGTTTATTCACCTGCGGGTACATTTTATTTTTATGGTATTTGATGCATTGAGGTTAAGACACACTTGTTCAGGAGCACTTTGCACTTTAGTGCATTGTTATGCCAGGGAGACTGTTTGTATTTTACACACTTTGCATTAGTGGTATATTCCTTTACACACATATGGACATTTGATTAATTGGAACTAAGGCACATTTTTTACTTTCAGGAGCACGCAGCACTTTATTAGTATTATTATCTGCCTAGGGTATTGTTTGCATTTAATACACCATAGCCCTGTTACGTATTGTTTACATGCATCACCTCTTTTACAAGTATTTCTGCTTTATTTATCTGAGTAGTTTTTTATATATCTTTATGTGCATATAGCCGGACAGCGCCAACACCCCTGTCTAGATCATTACCCATTTTTTGGATATCACCTTGGTGATATTCATTTGTAGGGGGGCAGCAGTCCCTTCTCTTCCTAAGCGCGGAATTACTGCCATACAATGACAATCATTTAGCCTTCCGGAGCAGCTATTCTTATTATGCCTCAAGTAAACAAAATGAGCAACACACGGCGCATCCTGCAAATAATTAGCAAGCTGCTTTTTAGTCATTTTGAGTCTGCCACTTGGGAATGTACCCGTTAATATGAAACTAAAATGACTTAACCAAGTTATCAAACTTCTTTAATTGTAAATGTAAACAAAATTCAATTATGCTAAAGTAAAATTAGAAAACTAGCTGCCTTTGTCAATGCGCACTGGATTTTTTAACATATTAATTTAATTTCTGCTGCGCAGAAAGTCTAAATCAAGAAGCGTCAAAACGATTTAATGCTTTGCCTGCTGTTATTGTAAGTATCTTGTTCAAGGGGTAGGTGTGATACACTTGCTGGTTTTAGTTAGGTACAAGGCAACAGGTGCAAGCGGCTATAATGCTTATATATCAGTGTGTTCCAAGCAGTTAGCCACATGCTGATCACTTCAGGACAGATGTTTGCTGGCTTCTAAATTTTAAAATTCATGAAGTTAAACAGTGCATTGTTGGAACAGGTGCATTCTTGTAAAAGAAACATTTTAGTGATGTAAGAAGTATAATAACGGCTTAGACAAAACACAAAAGAATCAGTTTTTTTTTTTTTTTTACAGTAAAGGAGTACAGAACTGGTGATTTTTAACATAAACCTTTAATTTCAGACATAAGGGAGCTGCCATTGCTGACCTTCTTCTAGAAATTCTAGTTGTCTGTTGATATGCCTGATGAGAAGAGACCATCACTCTCACTAAAGACTCATTAATGCCAAGTCCATAATCAACGCAAAGACTACAAGAAAAACATTTTTTTCTCTGTACCCTGTTCATGGCATACAGGTGTGTTGTGGACCTTTGCATAAAAATACAGCATATCTGTATGTCAACACACGCAAACTTAGAATTTTGACCCTTGATGCAGCATGTACTGAAAAAAAAAGTGTGCAAACTCAGTTCTAAGACAAGTAAGATACAGAATTCGAATGCATGTCCATACATCTCAATGTGCATGTTTTCTTGCATTTTTATGTGTGTTGTGGTGTAAATATAGCTCTCACCCAGGAAAGGGCCCACTGATTTGCCACAGGTTCCTCTACCCACTAGTGCAGCAGCAGCCAGGCACACATCAACAGTTAGGGGGTCATAGATAGAACTTTAAAATAAAGAATACACAAAACACAATCACCTATGGGTTGAATAGGCCGTGCCCTTTATTATAGGTATAATAATAATTTTATTTATTTTATTAATTATTTAAAATATGATATTGTTATTGAATATTAAATATTAATCTCAGATTATTACTTGACATACGCATAGCTCAGCTATACAAGCTTGAGCTATTACTTTAAAACCAATATAAAAACTTACCCCCTTGTCAGTCAAGGGACAGCTAACAGAAGCAAGAAAATTCAATGTACAACGAAACATACACCTTATAAACAGGGCCACGACAGGGAGGGAAGGGTGGGACAAGCTCCTTTCTTTGTTGTCTTTTTTCTTCTGCCTGTGTGATGACGCATCCTCATTCTTATATAGGAACCTGCTCCTGCCAGAGGACTGTTTATTGGCTAACTGCCATTAATTTAAACCAATCTCAGGTAAGTATTTATTTATTTATTTAATAAAACTTTATGCAAAAACACTTGTCTCTCATGATCCCATATGTGGTGGGGGTGGGGACATGGTATGCCCCACCCCTTAAGTTTATGGGATCATAGATAGAACTTATATATATTTCAAACAAACAATACACAAAACACAATCACCTGTGGGTTGAATAGGCTGTGCCCTTTATTATAGGTATAATAATAATAATTTCATTTATTTTATTAATCATTTAAGATATGATATTGTTATTGAATATTAAATTTTAATATCTTAAATTATTACTTAACATATGCATAGCTCAGCTATACAAGCTCAAGCTATTAATTTAAAACCAATATAAATTTACCCACACGCCAGACTCACATTAACGAGACTGGCACACCCCCCGAGTCACAGCCAACTCCACACAGGTTTGATTGTCTAGATTAAAAATATCTAAAGCTATATCTGACAAGTGAACCTTATCAGGTCTGTACAAACCCGGTAAGCCTCCCTCCAGTTCAACATGTTGGAAAGAAAACCCATTAATCGTAGACATAAACTTCATTAAAGACCTAATCACATGCTTGCCAATTTTATAAAAAAAAAAAAAAAAAAACAAACAAGCTCAGCACACATTGACCAAAGTAATCAAGGAATAATCTCAGAAAAAACAAAAATAGTATTAGGCATTACTGCATGAAAACAAGACAAATCCAATTTCATTTGAGCTATTAGACCTAAAGTATTACAATGACCAATGTCATTACCGGATAAGTGCAAAATGACAATATGTGGAACTGGCCATTGTTCATGTAGAAACGATAAAGTGTCATGCAAATCTTTCCAGTGCATACCACATTTCCTGAACCAATGCATTTTATACACGTCAGATGGCAAACCCAGATTGGAACCATAGACTCTCTGGTCAGCGTGTTTCTTAGCCCAAAGTACAAACGAATGGCTGAAATCCACAGATTACATAAGTTATCTGAAATGAAAAAGAAAAATTAGGTCTCACATAAAATCTAAAACAGTTAGATTTCCACCTACCAATGTTTTTTTATAACAGTCTCAAAACCCAGCATGGCCGCTTCAGTGGCTGCTCCAATTCTGAAGGAGTGCGATGTTATATTCATGCTTCCCAAATTCAAGTGGATCAAACACTTCTTCAAAACAGCCGAAAACTGGTACACCGTCACAGGTTTCCCATCTATATGAA
Source organism: Lithobates clamitans (assembly GCA_037952925.1). Lineage (NCBI taxonomy): Eukaryota > Metazoa > Chordata > Amphibia > Anura > Ranidae > Lithobates > Lithobates clamitans. The sequence goes on from JBBGZY010000071.1 coordinate 456,566, forward strand.
TTAGAAAATGAGACGAAAAGCCAAATAATGATGCAGAAGAGTAAACACACTAAATCTAGAACCCAAGTTCTTCCTTTAAGTGATCCATCGTCCATGACCCAACAGATCGGTCCTACTCTTACGCAACAATATGTGGACACAATCCAACTTCAACAAAACATCACTGAATAAAATACCAGTATCGTCTCCCAGTTTACAGGGAAGCAACTCAGGAACTCGAAACGCACAAAAAAAAAAACAAAGGAAAAATGCCACTCCAAATAATGCTTCATAGGGTGAAAAACAAACTATATTAGTAGCATCCCCGAATGATTCCAACAATTCTCCAGAAATAGGTAACCTGGAATCAGGCACTTTCAGTTATTTACAGTAGCCTTTCAAAGCACTTTTTACAGCAAAGAATTGCATGCAAGATCCAAACCCAGAAATACGCATGAAAAAAGAAACACCTGCTAAAATCTCCACAATATAAGAGTAAGAATACAAACAAGACATAAGGTAGTGAAGGAAAGATAAAACCAAGCCTTCCAAGAAGGAAGCTCATTGTAACCGAGACGACTGCAAATAGCAACACACGTAATGACCATGCTGCTTTGTAGGACGCCCACGTGGCAGGAGCTACAGAATTTTTAACTGCCTGAAGCAAAGTATCTACACAAGGTCCCATAAGTGTTGTGGGCAGGATGTGCAATTCAGATCCGTGTCTGGCACCAAAGCCTTGAATTCCGAAATCTGCAAACGGGACAAACGATCAGCAATTTAATTCACAACTCCAGGCACATAACGTGCCTTAAGCCAAATATTTAAAGACAAACATTTTAAAACAATTTGTCGGAAAATAGTAATAACAGGAAGGGATTTAGACGAAAGACAATTAACAGCAAACACCACACCTTTGTTATCAGAGTGAAGCAGAATCCGCTTATTCACAAAACGGATTCCCCACAGCTCCAAAGCAACAAAAACAGGAAAAATTTCTAACAGAACAATATTAGAAGTTAAACCCGCAGCTATCCACTGATCAGGCCACACTTCGGCCGACCAATTACCCTTCCAAAAAGCGCCATAACCACAAGATGAATCAAGCGCTGATGCCGTACAAAAAAGGAGACTGCCAAAGAGAACAACCGTTAAAATTACGCAAAAATTTATACCAAACAAACAATCAAATCATCTTTGATGTCCTTAGTAATCCTTACAAAATGAAAAGGCAAAGACAAACCAGAAATAGCTCTATACAGACGCTTCGAAAAGACTCTACCCATGGGCATCACCCTAGAAGCAAAAGCCAGCAAACTCAATAAGGATTGCAGAACCTTCAACCAAACTTTATCTTTAGCCAATACAAATTCCAACAATTTTTGCATGCGCACAACCTTATCGAGCGGTAAAAACGGAATTCCATGGACTTAGTGTCAATCTGAATCCCCAAAAACTCAATACACGACGTGGGATAAACAGACTTTTCTTGAGCTAAAGGAATGCCGAATTCCTGACATACTATTTTGAATTCCGTAAAAAGATATAATCAGTAGAGTCTTCCCTGTCAATAAATAAAAAATCGTCAAGATAATGAAGTAAATTATCAGAATGTGCACGACGACTAACAACCCATTCAACAAAAGATGAAAAAAGCTCAAAATAATGGCAAGAAAGGGAGCACCCCATAGGAATACATCGATTGAAATAGAACTCATTTTGAAAGTGAAAACCCAAAGAATTAAAACGCATTAGGAATTATAGGCAATAACCTAAATGCAAATTTGATGTCCGCTTTAGCAAGCAAAGCAGACCCACCTACCGTTCTAATTTTCAACAAGGCATCATCAAAAGATGCATATTGAACAGAACATAGGTTGGGATCGATGTCGTCATTCAGGGAGAAACCTTTCAGATAGGATAAGTGGTGTATCAACCTAAACGTATGCGGTTCTTTCTTCTGTATAATTCCCAAAAGGAGAAATCCTAAAATTAGAAAAAGGGGGGCTGTGAAAGGACCAGCTACTCTACCCTCAGCAACTTCTTTATCAATTTTCTTTCTAACCTCAGACATATGCAAAGAAACAGAAGGCAAGTTAACAACAGTACAACCAGAACCCAGAAATGACGGCAGCATAAAACCGTGCAAAAAACCATCATGCAAAATGAGTGCTGTCCGATGATCTGGATACTGCAGGAGCCATGGTAACATGTTTCGAAGAATCACCGGAGTTGTTTCTTTTGAGAAAAAGATCCTTGGAGACAGACTCACAGAGCCTGTTGACAATTTTTTAAAACATTGCGATGCTGGGTGTGGACCAGCACAAAAGTTGCATTCATGTTTATACTTGTAAGAATCGGGCCATTTACATTGCCCATCAATAAATCGAAAAAAAATACCCCTCTTATAAAGGCACAGAAGGAGGAACTGGATGTGGCTTAACAAATTGTTTTTGAGGCAATAAAAGATTCAGCCATAAGCCAACGTCTTTAACCCCCCATTTCACGGACTTATGCACAGACAACTTCTGACGAAACGATTCGTCATAAGCGAACTGGAAAGCCCAGGGAAATTCTTGTATGCCTCCAAAATTATTTCTACATGCTGAAACAAACCATAGCACAAACCAGGTCTCTTTTCCCCCAAAACGCTAGCAAAAACACAGAACGCTTGTAACCAATTATTAAAAGACATTTATCATCCTTAAATTCATCCACGTCTCTCTTATCAGTCCTATACTCCTTAGATGAAGGGATCAAAGAGAGATCAATATAATCGCCTCTCCATATCTTTTCTTTAACAGTAACACTCAAGTGAAAACCTAAAGGCGATAATTCGCATGTAATCACTTCTTTTAAGCAAGCTTCAGGGACATGCAACAAAGAACCGACAACAGAAGGAGGATTAGCAACTTTGGTAGCCATAGCAACGAAGTACAAACAGGAGTACCCATAGCCGGCGGAGCAAGCCATACAGGGGCAACACTCGTACTTAGCTGGGGAAATGAATCAACCTTATGACAGACGAAAATTTTGACATTAATTCAGACATAGAAGAAAAAAATTGTTTAAATTTTAACAATTCACTTGACTTACCCTGGGCAGTCATAATAACTGGAATGGATGCATTATCATTATCAGAGGGCTGATGTTGCAATGCCATCTCATCCGTTTTCCCTGAGTGATGATCACCATCTGTAAATACAGCAACCTTAGATCAATTAAAATCAGCAGGAAATACATTAGAATAGATTCCAGCAGAACAATCATCATTAACTTCATGCACAATATCATCATTCAAATTAGAAACCTGCCGGCGCAAAGACAGATCCACACCTTTATACTTGTTCTTATTAATTTTACCTTTTTTTTTTTTTACAGGCACTCGCCGAGCCGGGGAATCGAACCTGCGAGGCCATTTAAGTGACCTATTAGTGTGTCTCCTATGTCTCAGAGCTGCGTCATCATGTCCATCAGAAGAAGCTGTGGGCAGGGCGAGATCTGACTCCGGAGGCGGGACCATCATGATGCTGACAGAAGGCTGGACTGTAGGAGGAAAAACGAGAGTCTGTGACCCGGAACTTCTTGCGGCAGACTGGGGGAAATCAAAGGAGCACACACCGACAGAAGCAGAGGAACCAGCCCCAGTCTCAGTTACACCAATTCCTGAAGAAAATGGGGGAACGATACTGGATTCCCGAGACTCAGCAGGAGAAGAGAAAGCCAGGCAGCATTGCATCCAATCGTCCCCGTCAGCGGCCCTGTCCATCATCCTACGCAGTAAGTTCCCTATCACAGTGGCGCAGACAAGCTCCTTTCTTTGTTGTCTTCTTTCTTCTGCCTGTGTGATGACGCATTCTCATTCTTATAGAGGAACCTGCTCCTGCCAGATGACCGTTTATTGGCTAACGGCCATTAATTTAAACCAATTTTAGGCAAGTATTTAATTTTTTTTCTTTATTAATAAAACTTTATGCAAAAACACTTGTCTCTCATGATCCCATATGTGGTGGGGGTGGGGACATGTTATGCCCCACCCCTCACGTTTATTCTTCTAGCTCAATAAACAGTCTAGGGAAGTGATGATGAACCTTTTTGAGCCGGAGTGCCCAAACTGCAACACAAAACCAACTTATTTATTTCAAAGTGCCACAGTGAATTAAACTTGCCAGTGGCTCTGTACAGTGGATGGGACTCTTCACTTCACTCTAAGGGACTAAAAACGTAAGGTTCTGCACAAAAAAAAAAAAAAAACATTTTGTGCTTTTTCAAACAGAATGCTCAGGTGTGGGCCAGGCCATTGAAATGGGGTTCTTCATCATGAGCGTTGGTGTGCTTCATTAATCACACAACAAACTTCTCAGGTGTAAATGGGGGGGGGGGGGTTCAGGTGTACAGAGCGGCATGTCAGAGGTCATGCGACTGGGTCCAGAGGAAAGGTGTGTGTAGAAAAGTCATCACTCCTCCTGATATATGGGGGGTAATTAATATCACTAAAGATCATTTCTACAATGGAAGAAAGCAACCTGATCTCCAGGAATCACTACAACCAGACATCCCATAATATACACTGATTGGAATACAAAAATCAATGCAATCATTAGGAAAACTTACTGTAAATCTTTCTTTACGTCTAAAACTATAATGAAGCCCAGAGAACAGAACTCCACTCACCCCACCATATCCCCGGGAGGAGATCACACATGGTCTACTACAATAATGGCCCCTCTAGGAGTCCCCGCCCTTCCCGGCAGGTGCAATGTGCCCTCCACTCTCACCTGTGCTCCCCGTCCTCATCCTGCTCCCCACACACAAAGATTTGCCTTTTTTGGCTTCTCATAGAGCGGATTACATAGACTCTAGGAACACAGAATATAGACTCTGGAACACTCTTTGAGCATGGAATCAGACGTGATGACATCACTGGACAAGCCGCAACTCTTGTCTGAGCATGCACACTGGTTATGGCCAGTTAGTGTGCGCTCCTTTCCGAGGTTTGGCTGCCATGGGGTAGCGATCCGGAGACATAGCTTGTGTGCCCACAGAGGGGGCTCTGCATGCCAGCTGTGGCATGCGTGCCATAGGTTCACTATCTCTGGTCTAGGGGTTGCATTTTTTTTATATTTATTGCTGAATAGGACACTGTGAGCTGTGGGATACTCCAAAAAAAAAAAAAACTCAGAGCAGCGTTCAGAAGGGACTGTTCACTCTGCAGCCACTTTTTAGAACTGTTTCTTTATTATTAGCCCTGGGCAGCATTGAGATACCATAAGCAATGTACCAGATGAGGCAAGCCTTCGTATTAGCGTACAAGGGCTAACAGCTGCAACAGTTACCCAGATCCATTCAAGTCTGTACTTACAAAGTCCCTGAATACTTGGATGCCTCATTCCAGTATCAGAAAGACTCTCCAGAATGGATCCAAGGTAAAATCCCTTTGCTTGGTATCATGGATTCTTAGCAAGCAAGCCCCCCAGCTTTAGCTTAGCTGGGGGACATCAATGAGCTCAGGAAAATTTCAGCTGGACTGCCTAGGAGGGAAGCAGCCCTGCAGGCTGGGAACTTCTACTCACGGACAAGAACAGGACTGCTCCAGAACCCAAACTATTTATGTGCTCTGCAGCCACCTACTGGGCACACCTCCCCAGGGTTTGGCTGAGACCCTATAAATATTCAGAGTACTCATCTGACCTGATCCACTCCTATGTTCTGGAATCTTCAAGAAGGCAGGGAGAAGCAATCAAGCTTTCAGCCCGTGAAACCCTGATCAGCCCAAAACAATCAGCAACTGGTCCACTGATTATAGAAGAGCCAAAACACTAAATTTACCTAGCTGCCTAGCACCTAACTAACTAGGAGGGTGCTATATCAAGGAGACCTTAAAAGGGACCTTGTCACCTGAACACTTTGAGATAAATAGTATTACATTTAGCAAGTAAAACACTTAGGGCTTGTTCACATGGGTGGCCAGGGGTCGGTAGGATCAGCAAGTTGAGAAGCAGTTTTTACTTTTTAAAAGCACTATCACAGAATCTCCAAACAACCACTCACTAAAACTGGTGAGTTGGAGTCGGTAAGGGAAGATTTACCTAAACTATCATTACCCTGCAATGTACAAGCAAAAACTTGCTTCATGTTTCCTTACGTGTTGCATGCTGGCCCACTAAAAAGAGTAAAGTATGAGTTTTCTGAAAACCTAAGAGATTCCCTCAATAAAAAAGTGAAAAGTGTACCATTCAATGCAATGATACACACATTTCTTTTTGCACAGTTTGGTTTATTTCCAAAATTGCAGGCCCTTGAGAGCTGCGGTTAAGTGAACTTCTATTCCTGCCACACAACCAGTCATGTGAAAGAGAAGCTGCCTTTCATTTAACTCACCTGTATTTAGGTTGGAACATGTAACGTGTTCCAGATCCTGCACCATCTCCCCCCCCCCCCCCCTGACCACAGGAGGGGGTTCTTCTCCATGCACCCACTGTCACTTTTTAAAAACAGTGTGGCTGAGCAGGGCTCAGCCCACACAGTGGACTCCATTCATTCAAAGATTCTTGTGAATGCATAAACTACTGTACAAGTACTGTCTTCCACTAAGGCAGAATTTTCCGTAATTTCAATGGGCTGATGAACACTCTAATGCCCTGTACACACGGTCGGATTTTCCGACAGAAAATGTGCGATCGAAGCTTGTTGTCGGAAATTCCGACCGTGTGTGGGCTCCATCGGACTTTTTCCATCTGAATTTCCGACACACAAAGTTTGAGAGCAGGCTATAAAATTTTCGGACAACAAAATCTGTTCACGTAAATTCCGACCGTGTGTGGACAATTCCGACGCACAAAGTGCCACGCATGCTCAGAATAAATTCCTAGACGGAACTGCTCAGTCTGGTAAAATTAGCATTCGTAGTGGATATAGCACTTTCGTCACGCTGCAATGTTTTAAATTGTTTAATGCAGCGCACTCTCTTCTTCTTTATAATGTTAGAAGAATGAAGTTGTATTGCTGGTCATATTCACACAGACTTCTTTCTTTATTATTTATTGTTATTTCATGAATATAATATTTTGATCAGTCACATCTCCTGAAAATATTTTGTATATATTATAGATTTTGTATTATTTTGTTTTAGTTGGTTAAATCCTGATCTCTTGTTATTTTTTTTAATTATTTTTTCTTTTACTCCAGAATAGTTTTGGGTGTGTTTTGTGAGTCAAGTTAACACAACACCATTATCATCTTGTATTATTTAATCTCAACGAGATTCTTTGGTGTTGGTGTCTCTTGTTAATTTGACATTGTATTTTTGAAATGTACCTGCCTCCTCACAAACAAACTGTCCTTTTTGAAGGAAAACACATAGGCGAGTATAATAGAAAAAAAAAAATACCTTTATTAATGGGTCATAACCAAAGAAAGAGGGAAGGCAACGCTGGAGAAACTGCAGAAATTGGCGAAGTCTGTGGCCCCCAGGGCACACATCAACTATTTTAATGCAAAATTGGTGGCCTGAGGAGTCCATATATAAGGGAGTACAATCTGGTTCAGAAGTTTAAGAGATCTTGAACAGCAGCAGATGACATATCTGTCCCCAGGCTGTGGTCATACAAGAGCCTGCATCTTTTGTCAGACCAGACTGAACCCAGGTCATCACTCTGGTCTTCCTAAGATGCTTCCTTCCAGGCTGTGGCTCTGGTGTTGGAGGTGTGTCAGGAGGAGGAGGAGGAAGAGGACCTGGGAGGAGGAGGAGGACCATGGTTGAACTCACAAATGTGGGTTTGGCTTGTGAGATGGCCCCTCAACCCCTTATTTAGGGCTTGTAAGATGATATACTCACATATTAGGCGTTGGCCCTCCTCCGTTTCCAGCATTTTGCAGGCTGTTATGTATGCAAAGTCCTCTTGAACACTGTGGGGGGTTCTGAGGGCTGCAGTAGCCTTCCAAAATAGGCCAATTGCTGCCTCCTTCATGTTACTCCTCTTCCTGCCACTTTTTGGTTGAAGGCAGGGGGGAGGGACCTGGGTATCGGGCAGGCTACTGGGCCTGGTCACCTCCTGGCTGAGACTTTCCTGTGTATGAAAAAGGGACATCGTTTTAGTTTTTTGTTCATCAATCACACACAATTTTCTAGTTCAATATTTTTATTGAATTTTTGCAAGGTAAATGTAACAATGACAATGTATAGATATCATACAACAAAATACTCCTCAATGACCATGACAGCCAATGGGAGGAGAAAGATTGGATAAATAAAATAATTCTTACATAGGTGATATAACAATGCGGCCATGGTAAGTTTAAGAAACGAAACCGTACAGTGCAAACTATGTACCTTCCTCATATGTAATGGGGAGATCCCGTTAGGTAGAAGAGGAGGTAGGAGTACCAGGGGCCCTTGACAAGATATAGAAAATTATTCACATTGTGTAGAATCTTTAAACTCAGAATAAAATGTGATTCTCAGAACATGTATTATAACTTGTACTGTGTGTAAATCCTTCCTAAGAGGGTTCCTCCAGAGTAAAAAGTGAGTCGCCAGGCAGAGGAGGGTGAAACGTTCCGACCCCCCAAGCCTGTAGTTCAGTTTGGTTGGGAACCAAAGTATTTTACCCCCCTAGTATGGACAGCCTAGGAGAAATATCAACAGGGATGCTCCCCCCCGTGCAGGCCCCCAAGATCATCACCCCACCCCAATGGGAACACACTGTGGGGCATGAGAGCATCAGGAGCCCTCCTGGGAGGCAGCCCCCTGTCACCTATCGGATCCCCCGGAAAGCTGCTCCCGCCAGGCAGAACCCTAGTTGGCACAACCCTCAAGGTGGATTTGTCGGTCTCTTTGCCCGGGTTGGAGAGGTAAAAGTGATTGGCTGTCCACAATGCTAGGTTAGCAAACTAGTAGTTGAGGGTAATCTATGTGAGACTTATGGAAAGATCCAAGCCTTGTAAAACTAAAAACTGATGTTAGAGAGAGTGGGGAAAGAAAAAAAAAAAAAAAAAAAAAGAAAAAAGGGGGAACGGAGAGAAAGAGGAGCAAGAAGGATGAAGAAGGAGGAGGGAAGAGGAGGGAGGTGGAGGAGAGGTATGAGAGGAATGGTTGTAATCTCGCTGAACTTTCCCCCTACGTTAGGATGTGACCTGGGTAGAGCGGGACTCGGACATACTTGGCCCAAGGATCCCAAATCCTTTCAAATCGTTGGATCGTGTCACGCAGTTTCGCCACCATTTGTTCCTGTGACATTATCCAAGAGATCTTCCGCTTGGTGGCCGAAATGGACACCGAGGGGGTTTTCCAGGCTTTCGCTAGAGTGATTTTAGCTCCCAGACACATAAAGAAGATGAGTTGTTGTGTGGTTTTAGGTGTATTGTGTACTTTGCCGTTTAGCAGGATGTATGTGGGGTCCTGTGGTACATCTATCCCAGAGACTCTCCGGAGGAGATGTAGAAATTTATTCCAGTAGCTCCGTATGCGGGGGCACGTCCACCAGATATGATGCATTGTGCCCATATGACCACAGCCTCTGTAACATAGAGGGGAGGAGTCTGGGAATATCTTAGAGAGCCTGGCCGGGACATAGTACCATTTAGTGAAAACTTTAATGTTAGCCTCTATCAAAGCAATATTTAAGATACCTTTAAATGAACTGCTGAAGGCTTGGAACCACATGTCAGGATCCCACTGGATGTCCAGGTCCAGCTCCCAGGATCGAGCGTATGCCGGGGCGTCTGTCCTATCCGCCAGGGAAGCGTAGATAATGGAGATCCCACCTTTTTGTGAGCCTATCGAGGAGCACCATTGTTCATACATCGTGACTTTAGGAGTATTCGATTTGTCAGTCCAAAGGGAGTTAAGGAAGTGCCGTATTTGTGACAGTCTGAACGTTTCTGAGGCTGGCATTTCCAGTGTACTCAGGCAGTGGCTCAATGAGATAGGGCCGTTAGGCGTGAAGAAATGGCCTATCCTGAAAAGGCCTTTGTTCAGCCACCAATGAAATGCATATATATTCATCCCGGGGGGAAAGTCAGGGTTGTGAAACAGGTGTGTGAGAGGCCTTAAGGGAGATATCAAGTTGGCATTTTTGTGTAATTGATCACAGAGGGCTAAAGAGTGAGATAAGGTAGGGGCTAAAACAGCCGGTCTATGTTTAGGAGGTCTCCATGCTAAAAAGTCGAGTGTGAAATGGGGGACGGATTGCCTCTCAAGGGAGATCCAATCAGGTCTACGATGTCTGGAATATATAGCTGAAAACTGTGTCAGCTGTGCTGCCTGATAGTAGAGCCATAAATTCGGTAGGCCTAGGCCACCTTGAGTCTTAAGTCTGAACAGGATATCCTTAGCAAAGCGGTGACCCCGGTCTCCCCAGACAAATCTAATCACCCTGGCTTGAAATTTGGACAGGATAGGTTTTTTAATTGGAATAGGAAGTGAGCGGAACAGGTATAGAAGACGGGGAAGAAGATTCATTTTGACTGCGTTAAGTCTACCCAGCCACGACAGGCCCTCCCTCGACCATTTCTGCAGGTCCAGCTCTAGAGAGCGGAACATGGGAGGATAATTGGCAGCATATAGGTCCCCGATGGAGTTAGTCAGCTTGATACCTAGATAGCGAATAGAGTTTCCTGCCTACCTGAAGGGAAAGTGTTGTTTGAGTTGGTCGAGTAGGGGTGCCTGGACCGAAACGTTAAGGGCCACAGATTTAGTTACGTTCACCTGAAGGCCTGAGATGACGCCGAAGTCTCTGAGAAGTTTGAAGACATTAGGTGTGGATATAAGAGGGGCAGTTAGGAATAACAACATGTCGTCAGCAAAGAGTGCACACTTGTGAGTTTCGGGTCCACAATTCACTCCTTTGATGTTCTCGTTCGATCTAATGGCTATGGCAAGTGTCTCGATCGCGATTGCGAAGATCAAGGGTGAAAGGGGGCAGCCCTGTCTAGTTCCCCTACGAATATCAAAGGGTTCTGAGTAGTGTCCCAGTAATCTCACCTGAGCGGAGGGTGAAGAGTACAGTGCGTGAATAATAGTGAGGAAACCGTCGCCGAACCCCCAGCGCTTTAGCGTGTCAAAAAGGTAGGGCCATGATACGGAGTCAAATGCCTTCTGCAGATCCAGTGACAACAGGAAGCCCTCTTGAGCAGGGCCACCGTCCCACTGGGTCTGCAGAAGGGAAACCAAATCAATGGCTCTGCGAACCTGGTCCGGCCCCTGCCTCCCCGGGATGAAGCCCACTTGGTCCCTGTGTATGTAACGTGCTATGAAGGTAGACATTCTGTTTGCTAGGATTTTTGTCATTATTTTGAGGTCGTTATTGATTAACGAGATAGGGCGGTAGCTGCCAACTTCACTTGGGTCTTTACCCTGTTTAGGTATGACCGATATAAAAGCTGAGTTTAAGTCACTTGGAAGAGGGGCTCCATCCCGTAGTGAATTGAAGAACCGGGCCATGTAAGGGGCCAGGCGTGGGCCAAACTTTTTATAATAACCGACCGAAAAGCCGTCCGGACCCGGGGCAGAGTTGGTTTTCAGAGATTTAATGACCTCCAAGATTTCTCCAGATGAGAAAGGTGCATCGAGAAGTTCTCGATGTGCTTGCTGCAGTTGAGGCAGGTTGATGTCTTGAAGGAATAGCTCTCTGGCCTTGTGTTGCGTGTGAGGAGATTTCTCATATAGGTGTGAGTAGTAATTATGGAATGCTTCCAAAATGCTTGTCGGATTTTGTGTTAAATTGCCGGAAGGGGAGCGAATTTTGGGAAATGCTAAGGAGCGGATTCTAGGGCTAAGCTTGGTAGCCAGCTTGGAGCCTATCTTGTCCGTTTGGTAATAGAAACGTGCTCCTGACCACCTCAGATGTTTCTCCGCTGAGGTAGTGAGGGAGAGATTGAGTCGAACTCTAGCTGAGTCAAGTTTGGCCAAGCCGTCCGGAGTGGGATTTTGTTTATGTCGTTTACTTAAGAGGCGGAAGTCTGCTGTGAGGCGTAGAACTTCTGCCCTGCTCTCCCTCTTAAGTTGAGAGGAGAGTTGTAGGATTCTGCCCCTCATTACTGCCTTGTGCGCTGCCCACAGACAACCTGGAGAAACCGACTCCACGTCGTTCTCATCAAAATAATCAGATAAGGCTTTATCAAGGATTGTGCAATGGGTTGGATTGCTCAGGAGCATTTCATTGAGGCGCCATTTAAAGGGACCCTTCTCTCCCGCCCCACCCTTTAGCGTAAGTGACATTATCGAGTGATCGGACAGTGGCGTGTCGTAGATTGTGGAGGAAATCACTCCCGGGATCACGTGTTGTGGGACGAATATGTGGTCTATCCTGGAGAGAGTGTGGTGGGGAACAGAATAGTGCGTGTAGTCTCTAGTTTGGGGATTCATTTCCCTCCAGACATCAATCAGGCCAAAGGATTGGACTATCTGCGCTACACGAAGACTGCGTTTAGGGGGCCGTTTAGTTTTGGGCTGCAGGGGGTTAGATCTGTCTGAGGAGAAGTCAAATGGGGTGTTGGAGTCGCCCCCTACTATCACTGTGCCAACAAAGTGCGGTTTTAGGCTCTTTAGCGTAGTGTCAAAAAATAGGTCTTGGTGTGTGTTCGGTGTGTAGTAGGAGACAAACGTATAGATCTTGCCATTAATCGTACCAGTCACTAGTATGTAACGTCCCTCGGGGTCTGAAATGGTCTTCGAATGCGAGAAGTGGGTTCTGTTGGAGAAGCATACTGCCACTCCTCTAGTTTTGTTTGTAGCATTAGCCAGGTGGAAATGCATGAAGTTTTTGTGGAGAAATTTGGGCTGATAGGTAGCAGGGAAATGAGTCTCCTGGAGAAACACTACATCAGCCTTCAGTGCGTGAAGCTGGTGCAGTATTTTGCGCCTCTTCACGGGAGAATTAAGACCCTGTACGTTGTGGGAGAGTATTTTGAGTGTCCCAATCGATGTTGTGGAGTCAGTCATGGTGAAACAGTGGGTGTGAAACTAAGTGTGTGTAAGTCTCACCTGGCTTCGTTGCTGTCCCCGTCGGATAGGTGGCGACCCCAGTGGCACGGTGTATTTGATCCGGGCTACGGCAAGAGGGAGATCCAGCGAGTTCCTGTGACTGGAGAGGAGGGGGGGGTTGGGTAGAGGAAAGGGGATAGAAAAGTGAAAAAGAAAAGTGAAAAAGGGGAAGGGTGAAGAGAAAGAGAGAGGAGTGAAAAAAAAACATCATTAAACAGTGCATCTGATAATAGTAACCCCAATCCCCACGGACCAGAAAGGGACCCATCCCTGCCTGGGCCGGTACCTGAAGAAAAAAAAAGGGGTGCCCTGCGACCCAAGGGTCGAGGGAGTCTGGGTCTGATAGAGGAAAGAACTGAAGTTCAACTATCAGAGCCAGAGGGAGGCGCACTACAACCACTCCGGTCAACGCCGCCTCTCAGTGAACCTGTGGCGGTAGCTATATATTGCAGACTAAGCCCTGCGAAAAGGACAAGCTAAATGCTAATAATAAAAAAACAAAAAGTTAAACTAAACCCGTAGGAATCTTCGAGTGAGATCTTAAGGTAAGCTCAGATGAGGAAAGTCACCATGAGTCTGTCAGCAGACTGGTCTCCGACACAGTCTAACGGTACGACCATAAATGGGGTCTAAACGAACTGCCGGCCTGTTCATGGGGGAAAGGAGTCCTTTGATCGTTTTGGAAGTTGTTTCTGCCATATTGGGGATACCGGGCTGGTGGGAGATGATCTCTTGATAGACGATGCTCCTCGAGAAGAAGGAAGCTGTGGGATTTCCTGGGTAATCAATCCTAGATGTAAGAGAAGTCGTTCCCCGTCTCGGAATGTTGAGAAACTGTACGGTTTGTTGCGAAAGGAGAAGTTTAGTCTCAGCGGGAAGGCCCATCTATATGTGATCTCTTTACCCGTCAGAACTTGTAGTAGCGGTTTCAGGGCCCTACGTTTCTGCACTGTGTATGGGGATAGATCCGCGAAGATCTGAATCTGGTGGCCCTGGATCATCAGCTTCTCCGCCGACCTGGAGAGTTTCATCACGTCTTCCTTAACCGCATAAAAATGCGGTTTCACGATAATGTCTCTTGGCAGACCGTCAGCTCGAGGGGGCTGTAGCGCCCTGTGGGCTCTGTCAAGCTCCAAACGATGAGCCGGAATCGCTGGGATCAAACTTTTGATAAAATCTTGGACTGCCACGTGGGTGTCTTTGACGGTTTCAGGGAGCCCCCTGATACGGAAGTTGTACCGTCTCGACCTGTTCTCGAGGTCATCTATTTTAGAGGTAGCAGATTCCAGTTGATCCTGGAGATCTTGTATTCTAGCAGTATTTTGGTTGATTCTTAGGATCGCCTGATCGGATTTTTGCTCAATTACTTCAATTCTCGTACCAATCTGCTGTAAGTCAGCGTGTATGGAGGCAGTGATTTGCGCTGCAGTGTGGGAGAGGCCTTTGGAGAGCATCTGAGAGAATGCAGCCATCATAGATGGGAAATCAGAAGGGGAGAGGGGGGAGTCTATGGCCTGTGTATCCCATGGCTCTGGGCTGTGTAGCTGAGCCTGCTGAGGAGTGAGAACTGCCCCTCCTAAAGTTCTCCTTAACAGGGATTCTGTGGATGCTGGAGAAGGGATCCCCTGGAGAGTGCTCACCGTGGCATCGGAAGATTGTGAGGACGGGAGAGCTTCTTGGTCCTGGTCTGCTATGGAATCTGACAAGCAGGGCAGGCCTCGTGAGGTGACGGACGCCATCTTGGGAGGGCCGGTCCGTGCCGCAGATTCGTTTAGAGCGGCGGTGAGATTTCTGCGGGTGGGGTTAAGTGACATCTAATGGTAGCTGGTGATGTCCCCGGTCGGCTGGTATAGGTGCCGGGCCGGAACGAGGGCTTAGGCTGTTGCTGTGGCGGGCGTTAGGTCGGAGCGGCGCGGAGCTCCCGGTCTAAGCGGCCATCTTAGACGCCGCCGCGCATGCGCTCCCCCCAATCACACACAATTTTCATCTCATGACTGTTGCAAATTGAATGTTAATAAATAGAAAAGACTATCATTCTAAGGCCAGCATTTTTCATTCTTGTCACAATCATTTGTGGCCACTATTGTTTATTGATATGTAAAACACTTTGTGAAATCAGAAATTAGGAATCTAAACTAACATATATTAAACATCATTAATTTGACCAACAGAAATATTTAGAAGAATGCTATACCTAGCGCAAACTGGGCTCCTCCACATGTTGCTGCCTGGAAGGCCAAGGTTGGGCGTCAGAAGCCTCAGCTGAGGTGGAAGGAAGCGTGTAAGGAAGACTGGAGAGTGCTGGTCTGGGTTCTCTCTGGCCTGCCAGAAAATGCAGTCTGTTGTAGTACCACAGCCTGGGTACATAAATGTCATCTGCTGAAGCTCCTGATCTCAGGGAATCATGGACCTTCTTGTGCTCCCTTAGATAAGTGCTCCTCATACCACCAATTAGGGCCTTCAAATAGGGGATGTCTGCCATGGGGGATCATCGGCTTCACAAATTCCAGCAACTGATCCAGCGCTGCCTTCCTCTTTGGTTTATTGTTATAATGTGGGTGGTTTACCTGCCACAGACAGGGCAGCTCCCTGAACATATCAATGAATATTGGCATAAAGTCATGATCATTGACTAGATCCATTTTCTCTGCAAGACACACACTAATTTCAGGCTAAAGTCTCCTAATCTTGTCCCAATATAGGCCTCAATCTATAAGCAGTATAGGCCCAAGTTTAAATGTTACCTTCGTTATCACAATCGGCCCTTCCTATACTCCTTCCTCCGCTCACAGATAGTACGTACGACGCACGCGTATTACGCTTTATATACACTGCGCATGCGTGAAACTCCGCCCGCCCCTGAAATTCTTTCTAGTCTATTCCCCACCCCTTCTCTTTCAGGGCAGTGGGGAAGAGCACCTGGCAGAGACAGAGCAGGTGTGTGATAATTACAGCAACGAGGAGAAGGAGGAAAGCCCGGAGCCAGAAACGTCACGATCCTAGAGGAGACGACTTAAGGCCTCAAATATGTCCTTTGTAGAGATGGTGGACATATTGAAAAGGGCCGACTATGAGGGGAAGCATGGACCTTACCCAAACCCAAATGTCAGAAAGGCTAAGATCACGGTGAAAGTTGTGAAGAGTCTGCACTGGAATTTTGGGGTACGGCGATCCAAGGATCAACTGAGGAAGTGGTGGTCAGACCTCAAATTAAAGGGATCACGATCAGTATAGAAGGATCAGGAGAGTGCTGCAAAAAAGTAAGTAGTTGTCCTGTATTCCTATTCTTTACTTTTATTACGTTCGTGCTGCTCCATGTGCTTTTCTTTACTGTTGTACATTTAAAATGACAACTTTCAAGTTCATGGACACATTACTCGTTCGTAAGAAACATTGTTCGTTCGGCCACTAAAACACCATGTTTTGTCCAGATGCAGTTCAATACATTTTTTATGCCCTACTTCTCTTAAAATAAGTTTGTTGTCTAGATGGGTTTGTAACTAGAATGAAATGCAAACTAGATTCTGTGTAAGGAGAGGACACTCAGCAGCTGTTTACACATCTGGACACTGGAGCACCAGTGTGCGACACAAGAACATCCTTTTTATTAGGGGGCCCCATACAGGTGCTCCAGTGGATACTATAGGGGTGTCTCCATCTGTGAAGCTTGTACAAAACAGGTAAGTATTCAAGCTTGACAAAGGACAACAATATTTGTTCATCTTGGAACTCTGCCAAAACAGACAATTGTACCCCACTTCCAAGCAATGTTTCATATTCCTATTTCTGCCATTAAATATCTGTGTGCTAAGTATTCCTATTTTTTGTCATTTAGGAGAGAAAAGACTCGGATGACACCACTCATCAGAGGAGACCACGGACTCCCCACCTCATGAAGAAGGGGAAATCCCCCAAACGCAAGCAGAGGAGGAGGAGGGAGACGTTGTTTAAATTGTCACAACAGGTGAGTGTCTGCGACCACAGCCTCAGGTAAGAGATGGATGCCTGCATATTTATAATACATGGTGTGTTTTTTTTTTTCTTTTAGGTGATCGTGATGTTGTGGAAGAGGAATGTAATTTCACAAGTGAAAGTGTCCAGATCCTCATCGGGGAGATAATGGGGTGTAATAGGGATTTAGAAAACATTAAGCAAAGCACCAATGATGTTCAAAACAGAATGAAGAGCATCATTGATGTTTTAGGGAGAATTTAAAACACCCAGAAATCCCTAACTTCATGGCTTCAAAACGGTCGGCTGGTCAGAACGAAGTAACAGAACGCACTGAAGAACAGCAAGGCCTGTGAAGAGCGACCTGAAAATCAGTGACGAACAGACAAGAACACACTGAATAAACCAGTGGGAAATCACTGCACGCACTGAAGAACAGATACAAACCCACAAGCGCAAACTGAACAGCAGAAATACAATCTGAAAACCACGAGTCTGAAAAAGCGGGAATAGTCTCTCAAACTTTTTCTAACACGAGATTAACAAAAGGAGCCCAAAGAGTGCCATGCTTGGTATTGAACCGCCCTTTTATAGTCTCGTCATACGTGGTATACGTCGCCGCGTTCTTGACATTCGGAAATTCCGACAACTTTGTGCGACCATGTGTACGCAAGACAAGTTTGAGCCAACATCCGTCGGAAAAAATCCATGGATTTTGTTGTCGGAATGTCTGATCAATGTCCGACCGTGTGTACAGGGCATTATAGTCTACTGATATATCCTTCGGCTTTTAAGCAGAAAGCCCTTACAGAGTTAAGTCTGAAAGCAGGGGACATGTCTCAAGGGGGCTGTGATCTACAATAAAGGATGCAATGCTTTCCAGGCTCCTGCAGGAAAAAAAAAAAATATAAGTGAACGTTTTTTTCTACAAAAATATGTACATTTATTATTTTTTCAGTAAAGGTGCATTTAGCCTTTAAAAGCCACATAAAATCACATTAAAGGATATCTAAAGCCAAGAGAAAACATGTAATATAATGCAGCTCATCAGTCCCTAAATGTGGTGGCTGCATTTGTTTTCTTTTTTTTTTTCCGGTAAAGAACATTTTCAGCAAGTACAGACCACTGTAAGCACAGAAGCAGATCCATGCTAATGTAGACAGGATGCCATGCAGATGCACAGCATGTATGTAGTCCTTTCCCCTTTTCTGTTCGAGCTCTGTGCTGTGAGGACAGAGACTACTTGAATGTATGTATGTATGTATGTATGTATGTATGTATGTATGTATGTATGTATGTGATGCATACTAGCACATTATGCAATTGTCTTGCAGGGTTTTTTTTTTTTTTTTTTTTAAAAAGGTGCAGTTTACAACCGCTTTAAGTGAAAAGCCTCCAATACTTTATTAAATGAAGCCCTATGAACAGGTAGGTATAAATAGTTCTCCAGATAAATTACAGCATAACAGTAAAGACCTGACTAGAGTTCTAATACCTCCTCATTCTATTGAAAATTAATGACAACATTTAGCTGAATATGCAATTTACTAAATGCTTAATTATATCTTTGCTAACATTTATACTTTCTGTTTTCTATATTTTTTTTTCCAGAATACTTTTTTCAGGTGGCATAACTAGAAGTGGGCTGGTAAAATGTGTATGCATCTTAAAAAATATACCAAATTAATTATATTCAGCCTCAGAGCTGATGTGTTATTAACAAGATTTATATAATCCTTTTAAGGAAATTAATTTATGGTCCAATAATAGGAAAACATTAATTGAATGCTAAAGAATTCTTACTTTATTAAAGTCCTATTTCATTTTGAAATGATTAGTGTTTAATATAGCCAGTGTGCATTATTTTAAAGGCAGTGCATCTTAATGACAAGGTAATGTATTTGTGGCATTTGAAAACTTAATGTGCTTTGTTACATGCATTATAAAAAACTGTGCGTGTTACAGCTTACTGGTGAGAGATTGTATTTTACAATCTTTTTAGGACATTTTAACAATAGAACTTATACAGAGATTTAACATACTAGATTAATGACAGAATGCCTTGACTATTGGTCAACCTACACTATAGAATGAATTAAGTTAAGCTGAAAAAAAAATTGGTGTTTGATCATCTCTGCGGTTTTTATTTTTTGCGCTATAAACAAAAAAAAGAACGTCAATTTTGAAAAGAAACATAATATTTTGTACTTTTTGCTATAATAAATATCCCCATTTTTTTTTAAAAAAAGCTAATTTTTTCTCAGTTTAGGCTGATCTGTATTCTTCTACATATTTTTGGTAAAAAAGAAAAAAAAAAAACAAAAAAAAAACCCGCAAAAGCGTATATTGATTGATTTGCGCAAAAGCTATAGCGTCTACAAAATAGGGGATAGATTTATAGCATTTTTACTAGTAATGGCGGCAATCTGCAATTTTTATCGGGACTGCAACATTATGGCGGACACATCGGACACTTTTGACACATTTTTGGGACCATTTGCATTTATACAGTGATCAGTGCTATACAAATGCACTGATTACTGTAAAAATGTCACTGGCAGGGAAGGGGTTAACACTAGGGGGCAATCAAGGGGTTACCTATGTGTTCCCTGTGTTTGTTTCTAACTGTAGGGGGAGGGGATTGACCTAGAGGAAATGACAGATTGTGGTTCCTAGCTATTAGGAACTCACAATCTCTCCTCACAGAACAGAACAGGGATTTGTGTGTTTACACACACACACACACACACACGTCCCTCTTCTGCCTCTCGTGCCTGCGATTGCTCGTGGCCGGTGATCATCGCAACCATCGGCCATGAGCATCGGCACCCCCGCAGTGCAGTGGGCACGTGCGCTTTCCTGCTATCCCGGTTTAAGGAGCCGGCGTATAACTATGACTGCTTGCGGGATAATGCCGACCTGCCATAGTATAATGACAGCGGCTGGTCGGCAAGCGTTTAAGCTTTGGATGGAACAGGGAAATATTAGAACTCCTGTCTTAATGTTATCTCTAGATCTCCCAGTGCCACCACCTCTTTAAAGCTGCTTTAAGCATTTAGTGTAGGTTCACATTTATGCGGCTGTGCTTGATGCATTTTTCAGGCACGTTTTGCAGTGCATTTTGCATTTTTAAACCCTCGTTTTTTATGCGTTTTTCCATGCAGTTTTCATTTTACATTTTTTTGTCTTTAAACACACTGTATATAGCTGACTGCTAAGCAGGGGGCCAGTAAGCCGTCCGCCACATCCTTAACAACCGATGAGTCATCAGTTGTCAGCAGGGTTCCCAAATTGACAGCTGAATGAAAAACAAAAAAAAAAATTTGCCGACAAAAAAAAAAAACGGCGTGGGTTCCCCCCCTGGTCCATACCAGGCCCTTTGGATCTAGTATGGATTTGGAGGGGACCCCCCAACGCCAATAAAAAAAAAAGGTTGTGGGGTCCCCCCAAAATCCATACTAAACCCTTATCCGAGCATGCAGCCCTGCAGGTCAGGAAAGGGAGGGGACGAGTGAGCACCCCCCCTCCTAAACCATACCAGGCCGCATGCCCTCAACAGGAGGGATGTGTGCTTTGGGGGCTATGCCCCCCAAAGCACCTTGCCCCCATGTTGATGGGGACGAAGGCCTCTTCCGGACAACCCTGGCCGGTGGTTGTTGGGGTCTGCAGGCGGGGGGGTTTATCAGAATCTGGAAGCCCCCCTTTAAGAAGGGGGCCCCAGATCCTGCCCCCTATGTGAATGGTTATCAGGTACATCGTACCCCTACTCATTCACCTCAAAAAGCAGTGAAATGTAAAAAAAAAAAAAAAAAAAAACCCACACAAGAGCCGGCTTTTGACAAGTCCTTTATTAAAAAATTAGCTGTGATCCATTTCCCCCCACCGCCGTCTCTCCAGCCGCCATCTCTCCCACCACCGTCTTCTCCCACTGCCATCTCTCCCATTACCGTCTTCTCCCACTGCCATCTCTCCCATTACCGTCTTCTCCCGCTGCCATCTCTCCTGCCGCTGTCTTCTACCGCTGCTGTCTTCTCGCCGAACTGCCTTCTTGTGCTATCTTCTCCCACTGCTGTCTTCTTCCTCGCCGCCAGTTACCCTCTATAAAAAAAGGCTTCTGTGGCTGTCTTCCTCCATTGTGTTGTCGCCCGCTGTCTGGCATCTCTTATATAGCCATGGGGAATAGCCATCCAATAACATCAACCGAATAGCCGCCCCTTGTGATCCTCGGGAAAAAAACAGCAGAGAAGATGGCAGCAGGAGAAGACGGCTCTTGTTTTTTTTTACATTTCACTGCTTTTTGAGGTGAGTGGGTAGGGATATTCGCATAGGGGGTCAGAATCTGGGGGGCCCCTTCTTAAAGGGGGGCTTCCAGATTCTGATAAGCCCTCCGCCCGCAGACCTCGACAACCACTGGCCAGGGTTGTCGGGAAGAGGCCCTTGTCCCCATCAACATGGGGGCTAGGTGCTTCAGGGGGGGCAGAGCCCCGCTTGCTCATCCCCTCCCTGTCCTGACCTGCCGGGCCGAATGTCCGGATAAGGGTTTGGTATGGATTTTGGTCTGAGGGGTCCGCTCTGAATCCATACTAGACCTGAAGGGCCTGGTATGGACCTGGGGGGGGGGACGCCACAGTTTTTTTTCGCAATTTCTTTTTGCCGGAATTTTTTTTTTACATTTAGCTGTCAGTGGTAAATCCCCCTGACAGCTGATGACTCATCGGTTGTTAGGGTGAGGAGGCTGGCTTCTTTTTTTATATATTTTTGTATTTGCAAGACCTGTGCTGTCCCAGCGGTTGAGATTACTCTTGTCTCTCCTCAGGTAGAAGATCTTCAAGATTTAGGGAGCACCATGGTAGTTATTGTTCTAGTCATTACAGCTGTTCCAGCTCCCATTGAGGTCA
Organism: Lithobates clamitans; assembly: GCA_037952925.1. Taxonomy (NCBI): domain Eukaryota; kingdom Metazoa; phylum Chordata; class Amphibia; order Anura; family Ranidae; genus Lithobates; species Lithobates clamitans. The sequence continues at coordinate 478,379 of JBBGZY010000071.1, forward strand.
CCTTCAAGAAAGACATTGTTGGGCATGGTGGTATCATGTGACCAGAACAATGCAGAATGTATTGACCTAATTAGACAGACAAGTCTATTTTTTTTTCAGATTCATTACCAAGTGCCATATACAGCAGAACCTATGGTAAATCCCTCCTGTCAGTAAACCCTCCCACAGCCCAGCCGAGACTAGATATATTGGCCTCCTCTGAAAATAGTATGCACAGTCATTGAAGAATTATTCTTCATTCACTTTAATGAAAGATATTAGGGAGCTTATGCTGGATGAATGGAGGAAGGTGGAAAAACCTTTGCTAGCTAACCACTTCTCATAGTTATACCCATTAAAGAAAGAAGATATTCTCTCTATAGATAACGTTCCTTTGATTGATATGTAGGTCAGACACTTGGCACAACATGTCACTCTGATGATGCTATCTCAATTAAGGATTCTTTAGACAGGAAAACTAATGGGAACTTAAAGAAGGTCTCTATAAAATGTAGACAGTGCACGCAAGACAGTAGTCACTCTAACTTTGGTCCCCAAGGTGGTTAAATTGTGGTCCTGAAAACTGTGAAGCAACAACTAAAGAAAAAGCCTCTCCCACTATTAGGTGCAACCTGACAATTGCAATTGTTTGCCGCAGTGTGCTAAGCATGCTGCAGAATTACTTTTTCTACTCCATTCCAAGGTTTCTCAGGTCTTTCATAATTCTTGTCACGCTCATATTTTGCCATGCTGTTTTAACTTTATTTGTAAAGCCAGACAGACTTTTATGGTTTTGTTAATGTTTACACATTGTTTAACCACTTCAATACAGGGCATTTTCACCCCCTTCCTGCCCAGGACAATTTTCAGTTTTCAGTGCTGTCGCACTTTGAAGGACAATTGGGTACCATGTTGCATGACCGCGGAAATTACATTTTTATCATTATTTCCCCATAAATAGAGCTTTATTTTGGTGGTATTTGATCACCTCTGCGTTTTTTATTTATTGTGCTATAAACAAAAGAGCGACAAGTTTGAAAAATAAAAAACAATATTTTAATTTTTGCTATAATAAATATCCCAATTTTTTTTTTTTTAATATTTTTTTCCTCAGTTTAGGCTGATATGTATTCTTCCACAGATTCTACAGGTTAAAAAAAAAAAAAAAAAAAAAAAAAACCCGCAATAAGCAAATATTGATTGGTTTGTGCAAAAATTATACTGTGTACAAAAGGGGATAGTTTTATGCCATTTTTATTATTTTATTTTTTTTTACTAGTAATGGCGGCGATCTGTGATTTTTATCATGACTGACATTGTGACATATCGGACACTTTTGACACCATTTTGGGACCATTCACATTTATACAATGATCAGTGCTATAAAAATGCACTGATTACTGTATAAATGTCACTGGCAGGGAAGGGGTTAACACTAAGGGGTGATCAAGGGGTTAAGTGTGTTACCTAAGGAGTGATTTTAACTATAGGGGAAGGGACTTACAAGGGGAGGAGACCGATCGGTGGTCCGCTGTACTGGGAACACATGTTCGGTCTCCTCTCAACTGACAGGACGTGGATCTGTGTGTTCATACGCACAGATCCATGGTCCTGCTCTGTTATCGGTCAATCACAGGTGCCCAGCAGACATTGCGGCCACTGGGCATGACCATCGGCTCCCGAGTAACGTGGTGGGGGCGTGCGTGTGCCCCCAGACAGCCGGAAAGCCCAGGACGTCATATGACGCCCTCCCTGGTTGGGAGATCCCCCTTGCGGACGTCTTATGATAATGGGTGGGATGTAAAGTGGTTAAAGACCAGGTTGGCTCTCCTGGGCAAATCGCTGTCATGGTACGTTGGCCACTTTGAACCCACAGGAGGGGGGCGTGATGCCGGAGCCGATGCGCGTGGCCATGATTGCTCCTGAGAGAGACAGAACGGGGATCTGTTAATGTAAACAGAGATCCCCGTTCTGTCAGGGGAGGATAGACAGATCTGCTGTTCCTAGTGATTAGGAACAGCTATCTGTCTCCTCCTCCAGTCACTACGCTGCCCCCACAGTTACAAACAACTCTCTAGGGAACACTTAACCCCCTTGATCGACCCCTAGTGTTAACCCCTTCCCTGCCAGTGACATTTATACAGTAATCAGTGGCTATTTTAAGCTCTGATCACTGTATAAAATGTCAATGGTCCCAAAAAAGTGTCAAAAGTGTCCAATCTGTCCGCCACAATGTCGCAGTCCTGCTAAAAATTGCTGATCACGGCCATTACTAGTAAAAAAATCAAATAAAAATGCGATAAATCTATCCCCTATTTTGTAGACGCTATAACTTTTGTGAAAACCAATCAATATATGCTTATTGCTATTTTTTTTACCAAAAATATGTAGAATAATTCATATCAGCCTAAACTGATGAATACATTTGTTTTATTACATTTTTTGGGGGATATTTATTACAGCAAAAACTAAAATGTATTTTTTTTTGTTTAATTGTCTGTCTTTGTTTATAGCGCAAAAAAAAAAAAAAAAAAAAAGAGCCGATTTCCCTCACTACACATTTCGATGTGGACGGGGGAATCACTCCTGCAGTGCTACTTTATTCTGCCAGGGGGTAGCCTTCCCCGCTGGCAGAATAAAATGATCAGTGTTGCTGGCTATAGATGACTTCACTGATTATTCAGGAAACACAGGATGGTTGTACACAAGTCAATTGATAGATCAACTTGTGTACAACTAGCTAGCTCATATATGGATAGAAATTTGCCCAGTCTCTGCTGAACTGGCTAAATTTCAATCCATGTATGTTCCACTTAAAGCAGTTGTAACCCTAAAAGGAAAAAAAATATGCTTCTGTTCTATTAAGGCATGATCTATAGCATAGTGCTTGTACCACGTACTGTAGTTTGTCCCTTTCTATGCTGTTAAATACCTGGTTAATCCTGTGTCCCCCTGTGTGTGTTGACCACAGTAATCATGGCTGCTGATCCATGATACCGTGGTCAATTTACGTGCCTCCGTCATCATGCTCTCTGCTCTCTACTCTGAGTCTCTCCCTCTCCCCCTCCCCCCCTGCCTGTCAGTTCAGAAGCCTGTGTGTGAGAACGATCTCCTCCCCCAAAAATGTGCGCTCCCACTATACTAGGTTTAAATAGGGCCTGAAAGTGAAATGAGTTTGTTTTCACAAGAACAATGAGGCTCCATTTACATCTGCACATTTCCGAATGCACAGCAAACTGCACAGAAAATGCACTCTTTGCCGTGCATTTTGGAAACGTGTTGCAAATGTGCATCGCACTTGCAATGCCATTAAGTGTTAATGGCATCCCAAATGCTGGTAGCAGGCACACATCTGCCATGCAACAGACACACTACAAGCTTATAAAAAGCATGGTAAAAATGTGCCACGCTCTAAAAAAAGTTGTGGAGCTTCTTTGGAGTGTGTGCCACCCATAGGGCAGTGCATTTAAGTGAAGGGGCTGCCCTACGCATGATGAGCAGATATGCTCCCCAAAACAGTGCATGTTCCAGCTATGCGGAGATGTGAACGGGGCCTGACAGCTGAGTGTCTCCATCCACTCCCTCCTATGTACTTATAAAGATGGCCATTAAGGATGAGCCCAGGCGTGTTCGCAAGCCGCACGTGCAGAGCCCTCCAGGAAGTCGGCACTGCACAGCGCTAATCACAGGCAGTGAGACATTTTCCCGATCCGCGGCTACAGAGATCGGGAAATGTCCCACTGCCTGTGATTAGCGCTGTGCAGTGCCAACTTCCTGGCGGGCTCTGCACGTGTGGCTTGCGAACACGCCTGAGCTCATCCGTAATGGCCATACACTATGCAATCTGATTGTACGATCTCTATGGAATAGGAGGACCCACCTAAACAATCCATTCAATTTGTATCAAATCAGGCAGTCCCTTGCACTACATAGCTGGTGGTAGATCTAAAGGAAATTGTACAATCAGATTGGAGGAAAATGGGTGGAAATAAAACAAGAGGTGGTGTAGTAATGAGGCAGGTGTGATCCAGAGTAGTAATACATGCCTATTCTGTGATGCATTAAGGTCGTTCATGATGGGATATGGTCTACAGCAAGTTATGGAAGCAGAAATCATTTTTTAAAATTTCAAACAGAAAGGTGAAAATTCAAAGCTTCCACGAACGAGGTAAGTGAAAGACAAGCACATTGGGATGGATTGAGAAGAAAGACGTAAGCAAAGTCTTCTCATAATTATGAAAAGTGAAATTCTGCCTGAAAATGTGAACGTAGCCTTTAAGTGCAAAGAAAATGGCTGTTTCCATTCCTAAGCCCAGCTCGATCAAAAAGTTATATCATGTGGGAATGCATTGAATCTTAAAAGAATTCCAATGCTTTTTAATGGTGTTGACAAATGTGCCCACCAAATGCAATGCATGAGTTATTTTAGCTGTGTTTTTTTATTTTATCTCACGCTAATTCCTCATCAAAACATTTACTTCAAATACATAAATAGGTGTGCAATCATCATTTTTTTCACACAATAAATTGCAGCCAGATGTTAGTTGTTACTTGAACAAAGCTATGTGATAATTCTTCTCAATTAACTTTTACATACAAATTACAGTCAAAATGTATAATATAGCATATGTGCATTAAATTTAACAGATCCCTCAAGTAAAACATTTAAACACATGCACCAGGAAGTTACTCCTGCAGTGATAGTTTGGCGACTACCACATTTATTGCCTTATAAACATGCCACTTAGTGAACTAAAAACATATTTTTTGATGGTAAAATGAACAAGCATCGCACACTAATGAAAATACATATTTTGTAAATTGACCTCAGTGGATCTCGGGAACTAATGCACCTAAAACATAATAGATGTGCAAGTTGCGGGATATGACTGTATGTTTTATAGATGAATTAAAATTGGCACAAGAGGTATAAATTACAACAGGAACCCATTTTCTGAGGTTATTTGCAAGGCTATTTGCAAATTTAAAGCTATCTGTTTCTAAATCGTTCTCACCATGTGCTGAGACCTGAATTTTTCTGCACTCATTTTTGCAAGGCCACACAGAAAACTATTGTTTTTTGTTTTTCCAAAAAAGTTTTATTTAAAAATAAATCGTATCAAGATTATAGCATCATCATACAGTCGTTTAGGAATCAAGGAACAATGGTTGTTGTCAATAAGAGAAGTATGTCAGAAATCTGATTATTACAAAAAGTCTCATAGCTATATATTTCAAAGTCCAGAAGGTGGTTAAGTGCTATGTCTGGTAGAAGGAAAAACAATTAATCAACTTTAGAGTAGATATTACCAAGTACCATAATATAACGTTCTATCTAGCGATATCTAGTGATACAACAAGTGAGGGGAGATTCCATTTGTTAGAGTAATGGTGTGGGAGTCTGTATGATGATTCAATCCATATGGAGTGTGAGGTTGCTGGATGGGTGCTCTGTCTTGAGGACCCGAATAGCAACAGGTATTAGGATGGGGTCTTAGTGGATAGTGAAAGACATAGGGGTGAAGGGGAGGGGAAGAAGGTGTGGGGGGTGGAAGGGCGTGGGGATGCAGGGGGGAGGCCAGAGGGAATAAAGGGTTAGTGGTTGTCTCCTCAGTCTTCGCTAATTGTTATGTGATTGCGGTGTGATATCGCTTTGGGGTGGAGGGGATTAGGTTTGTAAAAACACAATGTCAGAGGACTACAGGGGAGAAATGCTGACATGCGGTCTCCCATACTCGTCCCTTGAGTAGGGGTGGGAGGTCCATGTCATCTGGGATAGGGGAGGAGGAAAGAGGGAAGGGGGGGTTAGGGGAACTATGTAGTTAGTAGGTGTTTGTCACAAGCGAGTAGGTCAAGGTCAGGACTTAGTTCATCAATGTCAGATATCTGTTGGTTGTTTGAAAATTAATCCAACAGACCCATGTCTTTGAAAGTTTGGCTGGGGAGTCTCGGGAAATGGAAATTAGTTCTTCCATTTCAGCTACTTTGTTAATTTGTTTGAACCATTCTGGGATGGTTGGTATGTGAGGAGAGCCCCAATGTCTTGGAATGCACATTTTGGCTGCATTGTTTAGGGGGTAAGATCAGTGTCTTATGATAGTAGTGAGCTGGTAAATGAGTGATGGAAAAGGCATTAGGCTGGAGTGTGCTCTAAGGTATAAGTGGCTATTGATTCTGCGAATAGCATGGTATAGATATTGGAGATTATGTGTTGTTGGGGGTTAGATTGGGAGCAAAGGTGTTTTAAACAAAGTGAATGATCATGTAATGGAGGAGTCGCGATTGATCTCCTGCAAGAAGTGGCGAATTTGAAAGTAGGTCCAGAGCAGGAGAGGGTTGTTGGTGAGAGTGGGTACTAGCGCGAGGCGATCTAGGAGAGATCTGTTACGGAAAAATTGATGTGCTAATATGTGTAGGTGTTGCTATTGATGCGTTAGGAATAGGGATGAGCTTCAATTTCAACTCATATTTGACTCGAACATTGGCTGTTCGCAAGTTCGCCGAACAGCGAACAATTTGGGGTGTTCGCGGCAAATTCGAATGCCGCGGAACACCCTTTAAAAGTCTATGGGAGAAATCAAAAGTGCTAATTTTAAAGGCTTATATGCAAGTTATTGTCATAAAAAGTGTTTGGGGACCTGGGTTCTGCCCCAGGGGAAAAAAGAAAAAAGAAAAAAGAAAAAAAAAAAAAAAAAAAAAAGACTGTCTCTTGTCATTTTTAACATTTGACAATTTTTTAGTGAAATGGTAGGTTATCATTTCACACAGGGGGGCAGGGATCTGGGGGTACCCTTGTTAAAGGGGGCTTCCAGATTCCGATAAGCCCCCCGCCCGCAGACCCCCCACAACCACCGGCCAGGGTTGTGGGGATGAGGCCCTTGTCCTCATCAACATGGGGACAAGGTGTTTTGGGGGGCTACCCAAAAGCACCCTCCCAATGTTGAGGGCATGTGGCCTGGTACGGTTCAGGAGGGGGGGCGCTCTCGTCCCCCCTCTTTTCGGCCTGCCAGGTTGCGTGCTTGGATAAGGGTCTGGTATGGATTTCTGGGGGGACCCCACACCGTTTTTTTTTTTAAATTTTGGCCGGGGTTCCCCTTACTATCCATACCAGACCTGAAGGGTCCATACCATTTTTATCAATGAACTATTATGTGTATTGTCTGACCGGCAAGTCATTATAACCGCGAGTAGTTTTAAATTACTTTTTTCCTTTGAAATATCATTTTGCTGTCAGACTGTTCTAAACACGGGAAACATGCACCCCTTTACAGGCATACTATAGACACCCCCCAGGTACGAAATTTAAAAGGGATATTATACTTTTATTGTTTCACTTTAAGCATTATTAAAATCACTGCTCCCGAAAAAACGGCCGTTTTTAAAACTTTTTTTGCATTGATCCTTGTCCCCTGGGGCAGGACCCAGGTCCCCAAACACTTTGACAATACTGTACCATGCATATAAGCCTTTAAAATTAGCACTTTTGATTTCTCCCATAGACTTTTAAAGGGTGTTCCACAGCTTTCGAATTTGCTGCGAACACCCCAAATTGTTCGCTGTTCGGCGAACTGGCGAACAGCCGATGTTCGAGTCGAACATGAGTTTGACTCGAATTCGAAGCTTATCCCTAGTGAAGCCCATGAATTCAGAAGATACAGTCAATCCACTTGTTAGTAAAATTTTTTCCAGATTGGATGAGCAAGATCAGTTTGCCATGGCATTACAAACGCACGGCTCACCTGGAATCCCCCACAGTGGCTGCTCCGGTACAACCTGAGTTGGAGGCCATCCCTGCTGCTGCGCCAGTCTCTGGGGCTGCAGGCCTGTTCATTGATGGTGACTTTGTATCAAAGTACTTGATTCCACTGCAGCTGCGTGACACGCCACTTGCCATTGAGGCTCTTGACGGAAGACCTCTACAGCCTGCCCATGTGACTCATGAGACAGTTCCATTGTCCATAGCCATAGTGGCTCTTCACCATGAATCCAATTCCAAGTGATTTCCTCTCCTAAGTTTCCACTGGTTATTGGTTATCCTTGGTTACAGAGACACAACCCTTCTTTTGATTGGCTCTGTGCTGAGGTTCTCTCCTAGTTACCACAATGCAGTGAAACATGCTTCCGGAAGGTAGCTAGCCCTGACAGGATGCACGGTTACTATCAAATTTCTGCTGTGGCTTCAGAAATCTGTAATGAGTGGGTTGATGGATGTGTAGTACACGTTTGTGTGGTTAAAATTCTAACGCCTGTTTTTAAACTTTGTGTGGCTGACCCATGCAAGGTTTGGAGCTGCTCTTGTATTTTTCCCATTGTATTTTTTTCTATTGCTAAAAGAGTGAAGGCAGCATTCTGTCTGGTTGTATTTTTTTTGTTTTGGAAACTATGTAATATCTCCCCCCACATTTGTATCTAAATGTTTTTTTTTTTTATTAAAAGATGGCCTACAGTAGGTGACCGCGATATTGTGTCAATCTCGCCGCATTTCTCGGTGAGATTTAACACCTGCGAGCCCCGTCGTGGGAGCCAGCGCCGAGATAGCTCACTCATCTGGAAAGGAAAACTTTGGGTCAAATAGCATAACTATACAAAAATCATGGCCCACTGAGCCATGATAGAGTACGACTTGCGTCATTGGTAGCGGTGGGAATGTGCACATGATCATGTTCAGAGCAATGTAAGTGGTCTTCAAATTCCCACAAGAAGCTGGCCGCATGGCTCTGCACACGTCACTACTGGAATTTTATTTGAATATATACAGGCATTATATCAGAGAGCTATGATTGTGCTTATTAGTGCATGGAATTATTTGCTTATAGGCGAAGCTTACAAATTTCCATCACAGCACCGGTAGTACACAAAGGGCCTGCTTTAACTTCTGAAACGCCTCCACGGCTTCAGGATTCCATTTAACCATGACCGACCCTCTACCCTTCGTCAGGTCGGTCAGAAGGGTGGCAGTGTCGGGTATAAAACGTCTGTAATACCCTGTAATGCCCAAACTTGTTCTTTGTTTACCGGTTGGGGCCATTTTTGAATTTTTCTACTCCCTGACATCTGCATACAACCCGGGCCAGAAAAATCTCTGGGCGATTCTCTCCCTGGTCCTTTTGATACTGAGATGTCCTCCCATTACATGACCATGGACCAGGTACTCATCATTTGGGATGGGACTGACCATGAACTGCACCAATTTCTTGAGTATTGTAGTGACAATCCTTTTGGGATTAAGTTCACCCACGTTATCGATAAGGACTGCCTGGTATTCTTAGACTTTGAGCTCAGAAGTGACTCTGATGGTAACATCCTCTCCAAGACACATTTCAAATCCAGTGGTGGTAACTCCTTTTTGCATGCTGACAGCAATCATCATCCTAGATGGATCAAGAACATCCCCTTTGAGCAGTTCTGCCATCTAAAGCACACATGCACCAAGAAGAGTAACTACCTGGAACAGAGTGAGACCCTTCGGAATAAATTCATAGATAAGGGTTAAGATTCCACTCTAATAGAGACTGCCTTTAAATATATGTCAATTTGTATGATGAGCCTTTCGTACAAGACCAACGATCTGTCTCCATTGCTAACCCAGACACTATACAAGCTCGCTTTTCTACCCAGTACACGAATAAAGCTTTTGAAATGCAAAGCATTCTAAAAGGAAGAACTGGGGCATTCTCAAGCACGATCCAGTGCTGAGTAAGCACCTTCCGGATAGACCCAACATAGTGTATAGTATACCTCGAGATCTAAGAAGCTTGATAGCTGCCAGCATGGTAAAGAAATCTTCTAATAGATCTACCAGTGCGTGGTCTACTATTTTTGACCAGAAGGGTAGCTACAAATGTAGATCAGGTGGCACAGAAAAAAAGACAGTGACTGGTAAGGGTGGCAGGGTCCATCAGCTGAAGCAGTTCATCAACTGTGGTACAGATCATGTGGTATATGGAATCATCTGTCCGTGTGGGCGTCTATACATGGGCCGGACTTCTTGTCCCATGAGAGTGCATATTGGTGAACACAAATGTGACATCACCAATACACGAGTGAAATATCCGGTTCCTCTGCGCTTTCAGGAAGCCCACCATGGAGATCCATTGGGCACGAGAGTGTTTGGGATTGAGTCTATTGGGGGTGATCTCGACAGGGGTAGAAGGCATCAGAGGCTCTGCAAACGCAAGGCTTATTGGATCTTCACCCTCAGAAGTATGACCCCCGGAGGACTCAATGAGGATCCTGAGGTGCACAAAATCATCTAATATCGCAGATCACTTAAGAGGCTTGCATAACCTCCTTCCCTCCCCCCCTCACCCGCCCTTCCGTTTTCCCCTTTCCTTTCCCCCCTTCAGTTCATCAGCGGATATTTGGCCGTATTCATGTACACGTAGCCTCTGGTTCATGTGTTTACGTTTGTATGCACTTTAGATACCTTTTAGGTTTTTATGATGGTAATTTATTATACTATTCCAACATTTTTTTTTATTGTTTTTGTGACACTATGTATGATACTCATTCAATTTCATGAAATATGTTCTATCATTTTGTTACTGACAATATTGTCAGATTTACAGCCATATGCTGCATGCAGTAACAAGAGAGATATATACGCACGTGTGTATACACACTGTTTTTTTATCATTAGCACTACTATTATCATAATTACCATTGCCTGTATATATAATAATTTTTTTATATATCTTTTTAAGCATGATACATTCATGAACCATGGTTTTTAATGTTATTGCCTTGTGCAGCATGTGTCCACCTCTTTCAGCATCATCCCTAGCTAGGTTCTGTTCTGCCTGGGAAGTACCCATACAGACCATGAGGGACATCTCCCCCTACATCATCCTTACACATCAGTGGTATTGTTATATACATACATAGTGAGGGGTTAGCTCAGCAGTGGGTGTGTGTGAACCCCTGGATGGGTTAACCACACAAAATCAGGCACAGCAGACCGCATTGCAGGTGAAAAAAAAACAAAGGTGCGGTTTAATTATGCCATATGCAGTGACCAATATAACAACAAAACAAAAAGAAACATGAAAAGAAATCCTGGTCAGTTTGACCGCTTACTACACACGTAGATTCCCTATCTAACAACTGGGTGCAGCCTTGTGCTGCCCCAGTCCCTATCTCTCTTTTAGAAGTTTGCCACACAGGCATTAACTCACCACACAGGACAGATTCCACACTCCCCAGTCTACACACACAGAACTGGTTCCAGGATGGAGCATCTCCCTAAGCATTCTAGGGTTTTTTCTATAGGTCTTAATGAGCCCACTTACTTCAGCTGGGCTCATTAACTCTTCCCCTGCAGGACTCCCAGCAGTCCCCCTAGTGCAGTGGTTCTCAACTCCAGTCCTCGGGACCCACCAACAGGCCAGAATTTAAGTATTACCTTTGGGAGTTGCAGACTAGAATACTGCAATCACTGAGCAGCAAGTGATATCACCTGTGATGTATTTCAGCTATCTTGCAAACCTGGCCTGTTGGTGGGTCCTGAGGACTGGAGTTGAGAACCACTGCCCTAGTGGTATAAGTCAGCATAAAGCCTGAATCTAGGGCATACATATTTTCCATCCTGGATGGAACCAGGTGATTTTACCTGCCTGCTGTCACAATATATATATATATATATATATATATATATATATATATATATATATATATATATATATATATATGGTGTGCGTGCATGGGGATGTACGTATGCAGCGTATAGTTATACTAAGATCCACTTTCAGCCTGGTTTACTTTTTGTGAGTGCCCATATGTTATTTTTATTTGTTCCCCTCTCTATCTATAGGGGTCGTATTATCCTTCGTTCCGCCTGTATAATTGCTTGGGCGGTGACCGGGTGATTGGGCTGGTATCAACTATTGCAATTGATTTATCCTGACGAGCGGTTAGCTCGTTTGGCTATGGCAGGTCTCTGCTTTGTCCTATTATTTTCTTCAATAACATGGCGCCGATCCGCTCTTCGCCTCCCACGTCGTGTACGGGCGATGGATGACGCGGAGAAAGTGATGCTAGGCCCCCCATCCCCCTGCCTGGAGTGCAAACATGGCGGCGTGCATTCCACGCACTCCAAGTATACAGGAAGAAGGTCTGCACTATGGATATGAGTGCAGACCTGGCGGGGCGGCTCACCTCGCTCTATAGATGCCGGGAGCAGCCACTGAAGAAAGTGCTACACACCTTGGGACTATGGACTGGGAGGGACCCCCAACTACACACACTATGCAGCTACCAACTGCATACATCACAAGCATGGTATGCTAATGTTTGCAATGAGGGTTAAGCCATGCTACACACTTTGTTATTATGGACTGGGAAGGAACCCCAACTATATGCACTATGCAGCTAATTAATACCATTTGCATATAGTATATAGTTTCTAATAAAGGCTCAATCATGCCCCCCCAGCGGGCGTTTCATCAACTGGACTGCCCACTGTGCTGTGGGTGGAAGAGGGAGGGGTCCCAGGCATTCTCTCTGATTGTAGGTGCATTTGTGCACACACACATATATATGGGGACTGCTGAAGGAGGGTTCACTGTTGAGCTCTGAGGAAGAAGGGAAGAAGGGATGTTCTCTTCGAAATGCGTCAGCTGGCAGTGATCCCTGTGAGTTCCCCTGTGACCTCTGGAGAGCTCCGTTCATCCTAGACTGAATGCTGCTAGTCGTCAACTATTTATACTGCAAGATCTTCTATGTCTACTTCTGAGTAGTTTCCTTTTATCGTTTTTTAATAAATCCACATCCAAAGGATAATGCACAGGGCTGGTGCACCTTTTCTTTCTTTTTTATCGGGCCAGAAAAATCTCTGGGCGATTCTCTCCCTGGTCTTTTTGATACTGAGATGTCCCCCCATTACATGACCATGGGCCAGGTCTAGTACAACTCTGCGGAAGGGTTTGGCAATATTTTTGTACAAAACAATGTACAAAACATTGAATATATATAGTCTATGCTAAATGCAGAGTATATATATATATATATATACACTAGACTGACTGTATATATATCAAATACACTGCCACTAACTGAATAACCTGCCTGCTTAACCCTCTCCCAACCAGCCGCCGCAGTTATACTGCGGCAGGTTGGCTCCCCGGCATGAGCCATTGTAGCTGTACATTGGCTCTTTAAAGTGGATGTAAACCCCCCAATTTTTTTTTTTGATGTCATAATGTAGAGTACAAGATTTTCCTATAATTTGAGCCCAGTCTTGCCACAAAGAGTTAATCCAGCTCTGAGCAATCCCCTTTTATTGTTCAGTGAGATAAAACTTGACAAACAGAGAAAAACTTTGTCAAATCCTCCCCCTTGCTGTGAGCAACAGGTGATTTACATATCTCGTGCACTAGCCTAAGAGACATGCATTATTTTTTAATTCCTTCCCACTCCTTTCTTCAGCCTCTCTGCCTCTTTGGTGCAGCTCTTGATAATCCTTTTCTTGTTTATTGTTGTGCACATGCGCAGGAGTAACATGAGCGTGCTCTGCTTCTTCAGATAACGCGCTCTGTCACTTCTGTGTGCACTTTTCTCTCCACAGGCGCGAGGCTCGTCCTCGCAACGCTGGCTGACCAGGGGAGTGTAGAGGTGGGCGGAGGAGTCCTCTGACGTCCTGACTCCGCCCACCGTGCGCCAGAAAACACAAATGCCCACAAATTCGGCAATATTGCGGGGCTCAGGATAGCTGAGGGGGTGAGTAAAAAAAGATAAGGATACATGCAGGAGGCATGTATATCCTTACAGATATACCCTGTGTTATTAGATTGAAAATGATGACAGTGGGTTTACATCCACTGTAAGATGCTGTAGCAGGCACGCACGCCAGCAGCGTGTCCCTGGAGCCAATGCATGTGCCCGGCAGGCGCGATGACCTCCGGGCACCCGCGATCTCTCGGGACAGAGCGAGAACCAGGATCTGTGTGTGTAAACACAAAAATCCGGTTTGTAAACTGTAAACTCATCCTAAACTTGTCTCCTTGTAACTTATTAAGTGATGAACATTACATAAGCAGAAGTTATCTTTCTCATTAACCGCTTGCCAACCACCTCACACAGATATATGCGGCTTAAGGGCTCATACAGGCAAAACCAAGTACCTGTACGTTGCCCTTTAAGAGGAGGCCAATGGGTGCGCGCACGCCAAGCTCCGTGAGTCGGGTCACAGGTTCCGCGGACTCGATCGCCACGGGAATACCCACGATCGCCTCACGGGGAGGAAGAACGGGGAGATGCTGATGTAAACAGCATCTCCCCGTTCTGCCTAGTGACAGTGTCACTCGATCTCTGCTCCCTGTCATCGGAGCAGATATCAGTGACGTCACACACACAGCCCATCCCCCTGACAGTTAGAAACACGCCCCTAGGACACACTTAACCCCTAAACTGCCACCTAGTGGTTAACCCCTTCACTGCCAGTGTCATTTACACAGGAATCAGTGCATTTTTATAGCACTGATTGCTGTATAAATGACAATGGTCCCAAAAATGTGTCAAAAATGTCCGATGTGTCCGCCAAAAAGTAAAAAATAATGCTTTTTTTTCAAAATTGTCGCTCTATTTTTGTGTATAGCGCAAAAAATAAAACCGTAGAGGCGATCAAATACCACCAAAAGAGAGTTCTATTTGTGGGAAAAAAAAGGACGTCAATTTTGTTTGGGAGCCACGTCGCACGACCGCGCAATTGTCAGTTAAAGCGACGCAGTGCCGAATCACAAAAAGTGCTCTGGTCAGGAAGGGGGCAAATTCTTCCGGGGCTGAAGTGGTTAAAAAGTGAGTGTTTGTCAAAATATTCAGTGGAATCAAGATAAAGACAGCTCAAAGTATCAGCAAATCACCAGTCTTCCCATAAATGTTTTGGCTCTGCCCCATCCAATGATCCAAACTCCCCTCGATTGTTAGATTTGATAGACAGCCTCACTGACTAATTAGCAGGTAGTAATACCATTTTCAAATTCTCTTTACCTAGGCTGATCAGGTAAAGATTTACAACCTATAAATTGGCCGTATCACCAGCCCTGCATGTTAGCACTACTTATAAAATGTCTTTTCACACAGCCACTACACAGGGTAAAATAAATTAAAAAAAAAAACCATAAAGAATAAGTGCTGTTGTACAGTCCTTGGAACCTTGTAGCATCTAAAATTAAAGTTGACTAGTATATTGAATATTGTTTAAGGCAGTGGTTCTCAACTCCAGTCCTCAGGACCCACTAACAGGCCAGAATTTAAGTATTACCTTGGGGAGATGCAGACTAGCATACTGCAATTACTGAGCAGCAAATGATATCACCTGTGATGTATTTCAGTTATCTTGCAAACCTGGCCTGTTAGTGGGTCCCAAGGACAGGAGTTAAGAACCACTGGTCTAAGGCAAGTCATAAACAGGATGATTTTATTTAGCATTCACAGTAATCTGTTAGCTTTACTTGTGACAATGATTCCAAAATATCCAATGAACTTGTAAGCAGGTACAGTGCTGCATCCTAGCTGTAAATGGTGCTGTTTCACAGCACTGCTACAGGAAGAGAATTGAGGATAAGAGGAACTTTGTTCCTCTAAAACCTCTGTACGTGTCATCTGGGTAGCAGCTGTTTGATTGGACACTGCAACCCTGGATGATCCCGGTGGCCATATTTAGTGAGGGCGGTGTTTATAAAAAGCACTGGCTCACTGCTTTTGGCATGTGGTTAGGTCAGAGACAGGAACCTGCTGCATAGTGAGAGTGTACCTAGCATAGGAAGAGATTCCAGAGGAGGAGGGACTGTCATCAAAGCTGCTTTGGGGAACCTTTGCACTACTAATTCTTTGCTGCCTACTGATTCTCAGCTGCCCCCTGTGCCAGGTGCTGTCAGTCTCTATGCATCGCTCTCTGCAAGTGCTATACAACTTTCTGTGAGTGCTGCTGACAGTTCTGAGTTGCTGCATAGACTCTGTTACTGTATATTGGACGTTTTGGACAACACATCTCCTGCAATTTCAACTGGTGTGTGCTGTTCCTTCCCTCCAGGGTGCCTACCACCTGGCCCCCCTATTGTCTACACTTGGCGTAAATTGGCAGGCTATGCCCCATTCAGCAGCTGCCACAGAAGGGGGAGTAGGGGCCATCATGGCACACTATTGGGTTTAACATCTCGCTTTCAGAGTGGGTAAAGCGGCTGTCTGCCTCTATCAAGTACCCAGCAGGCTGATTGCAGGACTGGCTATCATTTGCTTAGAAGATGAAGCCCTCCAAGTAGTAGTGGCACTACCAGAGGATGCACGCACCAGTCTAAAACAAATTAAAGGGTCTTTTCTGGGAGAATGGAACCCTAACTACGCTAAGATACGGGTTCTTCATCTTCATCTGCAGACAACAGGAGGATGAGAGCCTTACGCACTTTGCCGTACACCTCTAGAAGTCATGAAAGCGATTGGAGAAAAAGGCCTTACAAGTATGGATGAGCCGAACACCCCCCGGTTCGGTGCGCACCAGAACCTGCGAACGGACCGAAAATTTGCACGAACGTTAGAACCCCATTGAAGTCTATGGGACTCGAACGTTCAAAATCAAAAGTTCTAATTTTAAAGGCTAATTTACATAGTATTGTCCTAAAAAGGGTTTGGGGACCCAGGTCCTGCCCCAGGTGACATGAATCAATGCAAAAAAAGTTTTAAAAGCGAAACCGTTTTTTCGGGAGCAATGATTTTAATGATGCTTAAAGTAAAAAAAAAGTGAAATATCCCTTTAAATATCGTACCTAGGGGGTGTCAATAGTATGCCTGCAAAGTGGCTCGTGTTTCCCGTGCTTAGAACAGTCCCTGCACAAAATGACATTTTTAAAGTAGTAAAAGTCATTTAAAACTGCTTACGGCTTTAATGTAATGTCGGGTCCCAGTAAAATGGATTAACATCAGTGAGACAAATGCCATGGGTACCCCCCCAGTCCATTAACCAGCCCTTTGGGCCTTGTATGGATATTAACCTCCCTGGCGGTTTTCCCGAGTGTGGCTCGGGGTTAAAATTCAGCACCATTAGTGGTAACCCCGAGCCACACTCGGGATTACATTGCAGGATCCTGGTGCCTCCTTACTTACCTTGTCCCCAGGATCCTGCGAAGTCGCCCGCAGTGTCCGCGGGCTGTGTCCTCCTCCGAAGCCTCTCTGTGCCAGGCTCCGTTCCCTGCGAGTGTCGCGACGCACGGGGGCGGAGCCTGGCGGCAAATTAAAAAAAAAGTAAAAATCATAACAAATACAGTACTGTAATCTTACAGATTACAGTACTGTATGAAATGATTTCACACCCCTTTTGTCCCCAGTGCTTTGGCCCATGCCCTGCATGCAGTTTTACATGATATACACTGTTCTGTCTGCCTGGAAACTGGAGATTGTCCATAGCAACCAAAAAGTGTCCCTTTACGTCAAAAGTGGCTTTAGACCAGCTAGAAAACAGCGATAGTAAATTAGAACACTTGCAGAATTGAGCGATAGTGAATCGTGGGGAAATTTATTTTATTACTATTTATTTTTATTTTTTTTAATTATTTATTTTTATTTATTATATTATAATTTATGTTTTTGTGTTTCAAACTTTATCATACCCGGGATATCTACTAGACTCTGGTTTGGACAGATTTAAGTGCGTTATTGTTAAGATTTACAGACCTACAATATAAAACGCCAAATTTCCATGCAAAATAATTGTACCGCTTTCAGCACCTAAAATCCGAAATAATCATACCGCCAGGGAGGTTAAGGGGAACCCAAATTAAAAAAAAGGAAAGGCGTGGGGCCCCAGGCACTCTGAACAGCAGTATACAGGCGGTGCAAACAAGACAGGGACTGTAGGTTTGTTGTTAAGTAGAATCTGTTTGTAATTTTGAACTGGTACATTTTTAAAGTGTAGCTCCAGCCAAAAAATCTATTTTTAAGCTTTTTGGAAAACATAGGGAAGGGTTATCACCCCTGTGACATTTGTTTTGCTGTCTGTGCACCTCTTCAGAAGATTTTACCTCACTTTCTGTCCCAATGACAAATGTTTTTTGACAATTTGGTGTTTTTAGTGAAACAAGAATTGGTGATAAAGCATCAGTGGAGAGGAGACACATTTTTCCCATATTAACCCTTTCATGACTAAGCCTATTTTTAAAATTTGGTGTTTACAAGTTAAAATCTGTATTTTTTGCTAGAAAATTACTTAGAACCCCTAAACATTATATATATATATATATATATATATATATATATATATATATATATTAGCAGAGAATCTAGAGAATAAAATGGCGATTGTTGCAATATTTTATATCACACGGTATTTGTGCAGTGGTTTAAAAAAATCCAAACAGTAAAGGTACCCCAATTTTTTTGTATAATGTGAAAGAGGATGTTACGCTGAGTAAATAGATACCAAACATGTCACGCTTTATAATTGCACGCACTCGTGGAATGGCGACAAACTACAGTACCTAAGAATTCCCATAGGCGACGCTTTAAATTTTTTTTACGGTTACCAGGTTAGAGTTACAGAGGGGTTCTAGTGCTAGAATTGTTGCTTTCACTCTGACAATCGCGGCGATACCTCACATGCGTGATTGTAACACCGTTTACATATGCGGGTGCGACTTCCGTATGCGTTTTCTTTGCTGCGCGAGCTCGCGGGGACGGGGGCACTTTAAAAAAAAAAAAATTTTCTTATTTATTTTATTAATTTTTATTTTTATAAATTGTGTTTAAAAAAAAAAAATGATCACTTTTATTGCTGTCACAAGGAATGTAAACATCCCTTGTGACAGTAATAGGTGGTGACAGGTACTCTTTATGGAGGGATCGGGGGTCTAAAAGACCCCCGATCCCTCCTTAGCACTTCACAGTATTCAGATCTGCAAAAATGGCGATTCTGAATACTGTGTATCTTTTTAAAACCGGCGCCATTGGCAGCTGAGTAAACGGGAAGTGACGTCATGACGGGTGCGGCGCTCAGAACCAAAAATATTCTTACAAGCTATCAGCATGATCATTGAGGAGGAAGAGGATAGTCACTCAGCATAACATGATAGTCACTCAGCATCAGCATAGGCAGTCTTGAAGGGATCAGACATTTCAAAAAAATTATTCGATTACATTAGCATCAGGTGCTTGGTAACTGGTTGTGATTCAAGACTGATACATTTTTATGAAGGTCAGTCGATCGACCAAGTCAGTGGACAGGCGCACCCTGTGATCAGTTACAAAACCTCCAGCAGCACTGAATGTGCGTTCCGAAAGAACGCTGGATGCAGGACAGGCCAGTAGCTCAATTGCATACTGTGCAAGCTCTGGCCAGTGATCCATCCTCAAGACCCAGTAACCCAGAGGATTTTCGGTGGGAAAGGTGTCCAAGTCTGATCTTGCCCCTAGGTATTCCTGCACCATGTAAAACAGACGCTGGCGATGGTTGCTGGAACTGATCATACCTTGGGGCTGCGGACTAAAAAATTGTCTGAACGCATCGGTCAGGCAGCCGCCTTCTCCACCGCTCCTTCTTTGACTGACCGAAGCCTCAGCAACACGTTGTCCAGGAACAGGAGTTTGTAACCTCCCAGTCTCTGGGAACGTGTTGCACAGACCTTTCTGCAAGGCCTCCCAAAGATGTTTCATCCTCTGCTCCCTCTGCGATGGCAAGATAAGGTCCACTACCTTACCCTTGTAACGTGGATCAGGAGGGTTGCCAGCCAGTATTGACCCCTCTCCTTGATACCACGAATACAAGGATCCTTCCACAGGCTTTGCAGGATCAGGGAGGCCATGCGGCATAGGTTTGCTGAGGCATTCGGTCCGGAGTCCTCTGGGTCACTAAGGACAACATGATCCACAGCCACCTCCTCCCAGCCACGTACAAGTCCATGGGTTTCTTCCATGGGTTTCTTGGGATTGTAAATGATCCCTTAAAGATTGCTGCTGATGCTGAGTGCCAGGCTCCACCTCCATGCTGACACAATCTTCCTCTTCCTTCTCCTCCTCCTCCTCGTCCTCTTCCTGTGTGATCGGCGGGTATGCAGGAACACTGTCTGGATAAAGGGGGCCTTGAGAGCTAAGGAAGTCCTCCTGTCACTGATGCATGCACTGTCACTGCTCACCATCCTCGTGGCCTCCTCAAATGGTGACAGGACAGTGTATGCATCCCTGATCATGGCCCTCTGCCATGGGGAAAAAAAACAAGCTCCCCTGACCCTGTCCTTGTGCCATAGTCGCACAGGTACTCAATGATAGCCCTTTGCTGCATGTGCACCTGCTGCAGCATGGCCAACGTTGAGTTCCATCTGGTGGGCATGTCACAGATTAGGCGGTCCTTGGGCAGGTTAAATTCCTTTTGGAGGTCTGCCAGCTGAGCACTGGCATTATATGACCTGCGGAAATACACACAGACTTTCCTGGCCTGCCGCTGCACCACCAAGTTAAGGATGTGAGCCAAACAGGGCACATGGGTCAGTTGTCCCTGTCGGAGGGCAGAGAGGAGGTTGGTGCCATTGTCGCAAACCACCATACCTGCCTTAAGCTGGCGTGGTGTCAACCACCTCTGAACCTGCCCCTGCAGAGCTGACAGAATCTCTACCCCAGTGTGGCTCCTGTCCCCCAAGCACACTAGCTCAAGCACCGCATGGCATCTTTTGGCCTGCGTGCTTGCATAGCCCCTTGAACACCTACGGAGCACCGCTGGTTTCGAAGTCAAATCAGCACAGGAAGAGGCCATGGAGGAAGAAGAGGAGGGGTGGAGGAGAGAGCTGTGGCAGAATCACCACTAGTAGTATTTTGGAGGCGTGGTGGCAGAACAACCTCCAACACTACTGCACCCTATCCTGCATCCTTCCCAGCTGCCAGAAGAGTCACCCAGTGCGTGGTGAAAGATAGGTAATGTCCCTGTCTATGCCTGCTGGACCATGAGTCAGCGGTAATATGCACCTTACCGCTGACCACCCTGTCCAGCGAGGCCAAGACACTGCCTTCCACATGCCGGTAGAGGGCCAGAATCGCCTTCCATGAGAAAAAGTGGCGTTTGGGAACCTGCCACTGAGGAACCGCACATTCCACAAACTCACGGAAGGGGGCAGAGTCTACCAACTGAAAAGGCAGCAGTTGAAGTGCTAGCAATTTAACCAAGCTAGCATTCAACCACTGGGCATGTGGATGGCTGGGAGCGAACTTCTTTCATCGGTGTACTGATACCAGATTGCCCCCAAGCACTTGGCTGTGACACCCCTAACTCTGCACCTTCATTCCTCTCAGTGCAGGTCTCAGAGAGGACTGAAGGTATAGTGGGGTTGGAGATCCCAGCTGATGAGGAGCAAGGAGAGGTCCTCTTTGTTCTTTGGTGTGGGTTTTTTAGGTACGCTTGCCAACAAACTGCATGACAGGTCAACATATGTCTGGTCAAGCATGTGGTGCCCAAGCGGGAGATGTTTTGGCCACGAGAGATACGCTTGAGACATATGTTGCAAATAACAGCGGTGGGATCTGATGCACTCGTCTCAAAAAAGGCGCACACCAAAGAACTTTTGGAATAATGCGCAGAGACAGCAGCGCCCTGCACAATCAGAGCTCTGCGGTGTGATACAGTCGGTGTGCTGCCCTTAAGCTGGCCCCTGAAGGGCATCCTGTGGAGTCAGTGACCTCATCATCCCCTCCCTCCTCATCACTGGAGCAAAGCTGGCAGTATGCTGCAGCTGGGGGAACATGACTGCCAGATTGCTGTCCTTCTTGGGCACCCCCTCTCTCTGGGCTCACGTTACTGCCTTCCTCTAGCTGGGTACCATCATCAGAGCCTTCAAAACGCTGGGCATGCTCCAGGAGCATGTACCCAACACTGTGGTCAAACAGTTCGGGGGACTCCTCAGGAGGACATGGTGGGGCTAGGGAAGGAGTGACTGATGCCATTGAGTTGAGGGAAGAGGCCGTGTTGGCAGATGCTTTGCCATACAAAGTACCCTGAGCCTGGGTGAGAGAGGATGAGGAGGATGAGGACGGTTTGGTCATCCACTCTACCAAGTCTTCCGCATGTTGCGGCTCAACATGGCCAGCTGCTGAAAAAAAGGACAAGCGTGCCCCACGACCAGCACATTTGCCTCTAGACACAGAGCCTGCTTGCCCTCTTTTATTGGCTTGTGACTGTCTGCCTCTCCTTGTTTGCCTTCCAGACATACTAATGGCCTGCAGTGAGATGTAGCTGCACAAAGCTGGGATGTATATATATACTGATACTGCAGCTAGCAGAATCAACTGCCTGCCTGTAGTATTATTAGTATGAGAACACCACCAATTTTCTTCAGGTAGCTTTAGGTGCACACTGTGCAGAGGACACGGTACACTAACCTCAAATACTGTAGCTGCCTGCCTGTGGTATTAATAGGAGCAGAACAACAGCAATTTTCTTCAGTTAGCTTTAGGTGCACACTGTGCAGAGGATGCAGTACACCAACTGTAAATACTATAGCTGCCTGCCTGTGGTATTAATAGGATCAGAAGAACATCACCAATTTTATTTAGGTAGCTTTAGGCGCTCACTGTACAGAGGACACAGTACACTAACTGTAAATACTGTAGCTGCCTGCCTGTGGTATTAATATAGGATCAGAAGAACACCACAAATTTTATTCAGGTAGATTTAGGTGCACACTGTGCAGAGGATGCAGTACACTAACTGTAAATACTGTAGCTGCCTGCCTGTGGTATTAATATAGGAATAGAATAACACCAACAATTTTCTTCAGGTAGCTTTAGGTGCACATTGTGCAGAGGACACAGTGCACTAACTGTAAATACTGTAGCTGCCTGCCTGTGGTATTAATAAGAGCAGAACAACAGCAATTGTCTCCAGGTAGCTTTAGGTGCACACTGTGCAGTAGACGCACTACACTAACTATAAATGCTGTAGCTGCCTGCCTGTGGTATTAATAGGATCAGAAGAACACCACTAATTTCCTTCAGGTAGCTTTAGGTGTACACTGTGCAGAGGACGCACTACACTAACTGTAAATACTGTAGCTGCCTGCCTGTGGTATTAATAGGATCAGAAGAATACCACTATTTTTCTTCAGGTAGCTTTAGGTGCACACTGTGCAGGGGACGCACTACACTAAATTGTAAGCACTGCAGCTGCCTGCGGTACTGTACTAATAGGATCAGAAGAACACCACTAATTTTCTTCAGGTAGCTTTAGGTGCACACTGTGCAGAGGACGCACTACACTAACTTGTAAATAGTGCAGCTGCCTGCGGTACTGTACTAATAGGATCAGAAGAACACCACTAATTTTCTTCAGGTAGCTTTAGGTGCATGTAAATACTGTAAAAACACCTGCCTGCCTGTCAGTAGTAGGAAGAGAATAACAGGAACGGATCTAGCTAAAGTAAATACAGTGTATATATATATATATATATATATATATATATATATATATATATATATATATATATACAACACCTAGGATGTATATATATATACACAATACACTGTAAGTGCAGCTAACTGACTCGCCTGCCTACTTTAAATTAAATCAAATGACACTGTCTCTCTGTTTATCTATCTCTCTCTCAACGCCGGAACACACTACACAGGACCGCCGTGCAGGTGGCCTTATATAGTGTGTGGTGTGTACTAAACCCCCTGAGCCATAATTGGCCAAAGCCACCCTGGCTTTGGCCAATTACGGCTCTCTGTACAGACGACGCTGTGATTGGCCAAGCATGCGGGTCATAGTGCATGCTTGGCCAATCATCAGCCAGCAATGCACTGCAATGCCGCAGTGAATTATGGGCCATGATGCGCCACTCGAATTTGACACGAACGGCCCATATCGTTCGTAATCCGGCGAACGACCTAACAGGCGATGTTCGAGTCAAACATGCATTCGATTTGAACATGCATTCGATATGAACATGCGTTCGATACGAACATGAAGCTCATCCCTACTTACAAGGGTGTGCCAACATAGGTGCCCCAGACAAGCTTTTATGAGAGCTGCTGCAGCTGTCAGAGAGGCTCACTGCTTTTGGTGCGCATTTTTCCTGTGGTTAGAAAGAGGTTCCAGAGGAGGAGGGACAGCATAGGCCCTGTAGTCAAAGCTGCTTTGGGGAACTTACTAATTCTTTGCTGCCTGCTGCTTCTGAGCCGCCAACTGCACCAGGTGCTGTCGGTCTCCATGCATCGCTCTATGCAAGTGCTGTACATCTTTTTGTGCATGTTGCTGTCAGTTCTGATCTGCTGCATAGACTATGTTACTATATGTTAGATGTTTTTGACAATACATCTCCTGCAATTTCAAACACTGTGTGTGCCATTCCTTCTCAATGGGGTGCCTACCCCCCCCCCCCAACATAGCCTACAAACTGGTAGTTGTGGTAGTTGGGGATTATGCATTTGAAGAGAAATATGGATTGCTCTTGTTGCATTATGTAGCAACATTACCAGAATATTTTTTACTAATGGAATTCCACTGTGTGTGTTATTTTACACATTCATTAGGTCACCACATGTAATTTTGATTATAGGTTTTTGGACAATGGCCAACTGAATAACGTGTGACTGAACAAGTTGCTTTTCTCCATGTGCTGTTAAATGTTAAAATGCCCTAAGAAACTGGAAGTCACACAAATCCATAGTTCTAACATTTTTTGGTGAAGCAAGGCTTTTCCAGCACAGCTTGCATCATTAAAGAATATCATGCACTCTGCGCTTCAGGCTGCAATTTATTTCTAATTGGAGGCCTTCCAGTTATTTCCAGTAGGCTGACATAAGTTTATTTTTCCTTGCTGGTTTCCCTTCTTCATGCCCTCTTCATTTCTGCCTGTCTGTTGCCTGCGTTTTAATTGAAGTGATCTGCCCTGGAGCAAAAATACTTTCTGTTCTATGCATCCTGTACTGTAAAAATAAAATAGATCTATCTGCACTAAGCGGGCCTGCCATGTTTGTTTGTTTATAACACTCTTGCTTTTTAGTATGGGGGAAATTTATGATTAGCTTAATGTTTGGAAAGAACGTCTACAAATAAGCAAATCAAAAGTTGTAAGCGCTACTTGTTCTATAAAGAGAGAGAATATAGAATAAAACCTTATAATGATAAAAAAATGACAATTTTGCAAGTGAACATTATCTTGCACAGAGAGAAATCCATAACTTAACAAGCAGACAAAACACACCTCTGAACTTTAGAACTTGAGAAATATGGACACCTTTGACAGAGAAGTTGGGGAATTGCAGTGAATGTGGCATTCTGCAGTAAAAGATGTGTATGGTTTAACCACTTCAGCCCCGGACCATTATGCTGCCTAAGGACCAGAGGTCTTTTTACAATTTGGCACTGCGTCGCTTTAACTGCTAATTGCGCGGTCATGCAATGCTGTACCCAAACGAAATTTGCGTCCTTTTCTTCCCACAAATAGAGTTTTCTTTTGATGGTATTTGATCAGCTCTGCCGTTTTTATTTTTTGCGCTATAAACGGAAAAAGACCGGAAATTTTGAAAAAAAAATGATATTTTCTACTTTTTGTTATAAAAAAAATCCAATAAACTCAATTTTTTTTTTTCCAAAATCTTTTTATTGGTTTTTAAAAAGAGAAACAAAAACAGATAAAGAGAACAAACAGTTAAACATACATTGGTCTAATATGATGTCTATGTGATCCTTGCAGGAATCACGCTGTCACCTTATTCATGAAAAATATATTATGAAATCAGTCATGGCGGTACAGTTTACTGGGTCATGAGGTGGTGCTATGTGCAGTTGTACATGGTAAAATAGCATATTGTAGATTATTGTGTACACCTGGCACCCGCTTGGGAGCTACTTTGTGATTGGGGTCTACTGAGAGGCCCCTGAAGCGGTGGAGGGATCTGCCAGCCACTTAGACCAGACTTTGTTATATTTGTTGGGGCAGCCTCTGTTGTCATATGTGTCTTTATACAGAGGTAAGCTATTGTTGATTAATTGTTTCCACAGGGAGAGAGGAGGGGGGGTTGGTTTGCGCCAACTAAGTGCTATAGCTTTACGGGCATAGAACAGGAGCAATCCCACCAGTGTGCGTCCCGCCACCGTAGGAATTAGTTGTTCTACCAGGCCTAGTATGCAGATTGACATTGATGGTTGTAGTGGCACAGAGGTGATTTGTGTGATAAAGTCCAATATCTCCCTCCAGTATCCGACAATTGCCGGACAGGTCCAGAAGATGTGGGTGAAGTCCCCAGGAGTCCCACCACATCTCCAACATCCGGGAGGGGAGTCGGGGTTCATTTTGTGTAGTCTGTGAGGGGTAAAATATGCCCGATGGACTATCTTGAATTGGATCAGGCGATCTCTCAGAGAGACCAGGGAGCTAAATGGGAAATCCCATATGTCATCCCAGTCATCGTTGTCAAAATTGGGGATGTCATGGGACCATTTAGATCTTAGCTTTTCCATAGTCGGGAGGGAGGTGACAGTCAGGTGTGAATATAATTGAGAAGTGGGTTTTTTCGCACAATCTGATCTAAGAAGGTCCTCCAGTGAAGATTGGACTAGTTGAGGAGGGGAGTTGGAGAATTGGTGACTGAAGGCATGGGAAAGTTGAAGGAATCGGAAAAAATAGGACTGTGGTATATTAAAATCGGAGTTTAGTTTGGAGAGCGGGACTAGGGATTGATTGGAGATAATCTGTGCCACCGTTTTAATGTTAAATTTGGTCCAGGCATGAGGCTCAGGTAGTTTATAGATGTGCTCCAGGGTTGGGTTTATCCAAAGGGGAGCATTGGGTGAGATTGCCTGTTGAGGGTATTTTTCTAATTTGAGACCTGCCCCCCATGCACGCAGTGTAGTGCGCATGGAGGGTGTCAGTGGATAAGGGGCTTGAGGGCCTCGAAAAAGCAAAAATTTGAGCGCCTCTAGGGATCCCAGCACTGCCGTCTCGACCTGGGTAGCTGGGTTGGAGGTGTCCGGATTGAGCCACCAAGCAGCTATTACTAGCTGGGCGGCCAGATAGTACTTGTATAGATCCGGACACGCCAAGCCACCTTGGGAGGTCGGGCGTATCAGTGTTGACCAGCTGTATCTGGGGGATTGGGACCCCCATAGGAAAGAGGCGAGGAGGCGATGTAGTTGTTTGAAAAAGGATTTAGAAATCCACTATGGAGAGTGGCGAAATAAGTATGTAAATTTGGGGAGTATTTTCATTTTAAACAAATTAATGCGGCCCAACAGTAAAAGAGGCAACAATTCCCACGCCTTCAGCCGTTGCCGAGTCTCCTGAACCACCGGGGACAAGTTGAGGGGTAAGAACTCAGAAGCCTGCCTGGAGACCACCACCCCTAAGTATTTAAAATTCTCGACCCATTGTAGAGGGATGTCCGTGGGAGCTGTGTCACGGGCTGCAGGATCCACGGGGAACAGGAGAGATTTTGTCCAGTTAACCCTGAGGCCCGTGACAGAGGAGAAGGAGTTGAGGACCTGTAGGGCTCCCTCGAGTGATGGACCCGCGTCATTGAGGAAGAGTAGGAGGTCATCCGCATACAGGGCGACCCTCTCCTCCAGCCAGCCAACCCGCAATCCCCTAATGTGATGAAAGGTGCGAAGGGCCTCAGCAAGTGGCTCCATCGCGATGGCAAATAAGGCTGGAGAGAGAGGGCAGCCCTGCCGCGTGCCCCTGGACAGATGGAAGGACCGTGACAGGCCCCCTCCCAGCTTAATAGCCGAGGTGGGGTCACGGTAGAGGACCTTCATCCATTCAATGAAGATCAGGGGGAACCCCATCCTGCGGAGGACCTCCCAGAGAAAAGGCCACTCGACTGTGTCGAAGGCCTTCTCAATGTCCAGGGAGGCCACCACTCTAGATCCTTCATTGAGATGTTGTGCGTGTATGTTGGTGAACAGACGCCTCAAGTTAACGTCTGTCGCTCTATTGGCCATGAAACCTGTCTGGTCAGTCTCAATGATAGATGGTAGTAGGGGCTGTAGTCTCGTGGTTAGTAATTTGGTGAGGATCTTGAAGTCTGTATTAAGTAGGGCGATTGGTCTGTAGGAGGCACAGGATGTGGGGTCTTTAGACACTTTATGAATGAGAATGACATGGGCATGGCCCATGGAAGCTGGGAGGGCACCATCAGTCAAACATTGGGAATAGAGCTGGGCCAATTTGGGGGCCAATAGGTCCCCATGAGTTTTGAAGAACTCAATGGGTAGTCCATCTGGGCCCGGAGACTTTCCCGCGGGAAAGGACCTAATCGCTTTCAGTACCTCCTCCGGGGTAATCGGCCTTACTAGGGATTCTCTCTCCCCATCAGACAACCAGCCAAGTGCCAAGGGGTCCAGCCAAGGTGCGAGGTCCCGCGACTGGAAGTCCGATGGTAGCACTGAAGTATAGAGAGAGCTGTAGTACTGACGGAAGGCTTCAAGTATGTCTGGCAGGGAAGAGGCCGATCCTCCCGAAGGGGACACCACACTAGAGATCACCGTCATTGGTCTGTCATGTTGTGCAAGCATCGCCAGAAGGCGACCGTTGCGGTCTCCTTGTTCAAAGAACCGTTGTTTGTTGCGGTAAAGGTCAAGTCTGGTAACTTCGGTGAGGTGGAGGTGTAGCTCACGTTTTGCTGCATTGAGGGAGTCAAAGTGTGCGTCAGTGGGGTCAGCTGCATAGATGTCTGCATAGATGTCTGATTGGGATTGCGCAGTGGTTGTAGGGCAGTAGTGGTAGCCGCTTGTTCTCTCCGGATCCCAGCAATAGAAGAAATGTATTGCCCTCTAGTAAAAGGCATCCCAGGTCACCGCTGTGGAGGAGGATCCCGTATTAAGATCCCAGTATTCCACTAAGCGTGGTGGAATGGTGTCTGCCAGGTCAGCATGAGAGATCCAATGGGTCCCCAGGCGCCAAAGGGAGGAGGAACGGGAGGACGGGGAATGAACGGTAAGGAGTAGGGGGCAGTGATCTGAGAGTCCGCTGGGCAAATATGAGGCATCAAGTACATCTGTCAGCATAGTCGGGTTGGCAAAGGCGAGATCGATGCGGGAGGAAGTTTTATGTGTATTGGAGAAACAGGAGTATGCTCTGGTCGTGGGATGTTTCCATCTCCACACCACACCTCATATACACCTAGCGCCTCCGCCCATGAGACCAAGTCAGTAGAGAATTGTTTGGGGGGGTAGGTCTGTCCAGGTCCGGGGCCAGAATGGCGTTGAAATCACCCATTAATAATAGTCTAGCAGGGCAGTATGGAGTGATTTTCTCTAGAATGGTGTATAAGGTGGAGGAGGAAAAAGGAGGGGGGATGTATACACCTACTACAATATACCGGACACCCCAGAAAGTGAACACTATTAGTACATATTTACCCTGGGGGTCAGTGTGAACATGTTCCATCACACATGGGAAGGATTTACTAATCAGGATTGTGACCCCTCTGGCATATGTGGAATAGGAAGCATGGAAGGCTCTCTGGATCCATGGCTTTTTCAGCGCCAGTAGTTTGCTGCCCATAAGGTGCATTTCCTGTAAAATTACTATGTGCGGGGAGTGCAATTTGAGGTACTTGAAGAGTACCGCTCTCTTAAATTTAGAATTGAGCCCCCGGACATTCCAGGACAGCGCACTGAAGGTGGGGCCGTCACGTCCTGTCATTGTGCGGAGGTCTGGCGGGGGAAGAAAGGAGGAGTGAAGCAGGTGCACGTGCACAGCTCAGGAGCAGCAAGGACCCAGGGAGCCTGTACCAGGTGGAATTATGACCTATGGAAGACCAAATAGACAAACGAACATGAATAGCTATAACACTGATAAACAATACCCGTGATGACACTGAGGTGTCAAACCTGCCCTCATCTGATGACATCCCCAGAAAATTTGGGGAGTGATCAGATCTGGCCTATACCCAAAACTCAAAAACAGTAAACCCTTAAACTTTAATTAGCAACAGTTCAGTGTTGTGTTCCAACACTTGTGGAAGCTCTTAGGTAGGGGAAGCAGGTTCCAGACAGTAGCACAGTCAAAAAAAAAAAAAAAAAAAGGGGGGAGAAAAGAGGAAAAACAAAATTGGTGGTTGCCGTTGGAGCTCCGCAGACAGGAGCGGATGGTAGTCTATGTAACAAAGGGCGTTGAACAACCAATTGGGGTAATGGTGAATTAGAGCAGTGAGAAAAGACTTAGGGATGGATGGTGCATAATACTGTGAGTCAACATGGGACAGGAGGTAGTCCTGTTCAGGGGGATTGTGATAGTTAGCTGCTCCCAGTATGTTGTAATCAACTATGGTTCCATGGTAGTATGTTGTCAGCGGGTATCTAGCCATGCAGCAGCAGCCTCCGGGGTGTCGAAGAAACGCGTGTTGTCACCATCAGTGATACGCAGCCTGCTGGGATATAATAGACCAAAGCGTATCCCCTTTTCTCTGAGCCGACGTCTCACATCCGTAAAGGACTTGCGGCGTTGCTGTACTTCCTGAGAGAAGTCCGGGAAAAAGAGCAGTTTGGTATTTTCGTATTTAATTTCAGGCATGGTGCGCGCTGCTGCCAGAATGCGATCCCGGTCGCGGTAATTTAAAAGCCGCAGCAGGAAGGGGCGAGGAGGGGCCCCTGGTCTTGGAGGGAGCGGTGGGACCCTGTGGGCTCTTTCCACCACGAAGGTGGGAGGCTTATCACCCAGGCTGAACAGAGTGGACAGTAGTTGTTCAGTAAACTCAGCTGGTCTGGGACCCTCAGCTCTCTCAGGTAATCCAAGTATGCGGATGTTATTCCGCCTGAGGCGGTTCTCAGTGTCTATAGCACGCTCCTGGAGCGCCTTCACTTGGAGCTGCAGGGCCCTCACCTCCCTAGAATCTGCCCGGACTGTATCCTCTACCGTGGAGACTCTGTCCTCCACCTCTGCGATACGGGACCGGAATTTGTCCATATCCTGACGGATGAGACCGACATCTATGGTCAGGAAGTCGATTTTGGTTGTCAGAGTTTCCTTGCACGCTGTAATGGCCGCCAGGATTTCCGCCCCCATGGGGGCCACCGCCGCCCCTGGCTCCGCCTGCGAATTCGCCGCCATAGTGGCAGCGGGCCGCCTCGTAGAGGATTTGGTCACCGGTGGGGGGGTACGAGAGGCCTTCGGACCAGATTTTGTGTAGCGGGTCCTAGGGTGACCCATCCGAGGTCCGCCCCGCGATGAAGGAGGTTCCTAGGGGGATGACGATGCCGCCGCTCGTCCCGTGGATCAGGGCACCCGAGCGCGGAGGATGTACGTGGCCTCGTAGGCCGCAAGATGGCAGCGGGTCACTGCTGTGTGGAGCCAGCCGCGGGCTGTGTATCAACACCACCGGCCGGGATCCGCAATTTGGGCTGGGATTGATGCAGGGGGTGCCCAGGAAACTATAGGGCTGATCTGGAGTCTCACCGGAATGTTCACTGCTGAGGATGGCTGTAGATTGAGTCAGGATGTGCAGAGCTCCACAGCAGCACGTCTGGCTTGTCTCACACGCCCCGTGCTGTTTTGCTGGGGCACAGATGATCGCACAGGGATGGCAGTGCTATATCGCTGGGGCACAGATGATGACAAAGGGATGGCAGTGCTGTATTGCTGGGGCACAGAGAAGTCAATGCTGTATTGCTGGGGCACAGATGATGGCACAGGGAAGACAGTACAGTATTGCTGGGGCACAGATGATGGCACAGGGAAGACAGTACAGTATTGCTGGGGCACAGTACCTGAGTGTGGAGGATGTGTCTGTTGTAGTAGGCCACAAGATGGCGGCGGATCTCTGAGGTATAATGTTGGCCACGGCCCAATGGGGACACAAATCGGCCACAATTTACGCTGGGTCTGGTGGGGATGCTCTCCGGTGATTGTTAGGGAGAGTTTGGAGGCTCTCCAGGTTGTATTTCATGCAGGATGGCGATGGATTTGATCAGCAGGCTGCGGGCGCCCGGAATCAGCCTGTATGGATTCTCAGGTGGCCGTTCAGGCCCCCCACACAGTCCAGCTGTCTCCCAGTGATAACCTCCAGCTATGTGTGCTATTCAGCTGCCTCTCACCCCGCGGATCGCGGCACTCCAGCCCGGGGATGATGGAGGCTCCGTAGGCCTCAAGATGGCAGCAGGTCTCTGAGGTATAATGTCAGCCACGGCCCGATGGAGACACAATCGGCCACAATTTCCGCTGGGGCTGGTGAGGATGATGTCTGGTAACTGTTAGGGAGCATTTGGAGGCTCTCCAGGTTGTATTACATGCAGGATGGCGACGGATTAGATCAGGATCGGCGGAGCTCCAGAGCAACACGTCTTTCTCCCACTACATCCGGACACGCCCCCAATAAACTCAATTTTAGTCATACATTTAGGCCAAAATGTATTCGGCCACATGTCTTTGGTAAAAAAAAATGTCAATAAGCGTATATTTATTGGTTTGCGCAAAAGTTATAGCGTCTACAAACTAGGGTACATTTTCTGGAATTTACACAGCTTTTAGTTTATGACTGCCTATATCATTTCTTGAGGTGCTAAAATGGCAGGGCAGTACAAAACCCCCCCAAATGACCCAATTTTGGAAAGTAGACACACCAAGGAAATTGCTGAGAGGCATGTTGAACCCATTGAATATTTTTTTTTTTGTCCCAAGTGATTGAATAATGACAAAAAAAAAATATATATTTACAAAAAGTTGTCACTAAACGATATATTGCTCACACAGGCCATAGGCCTATGTGGAATTGCACCCCAAAATACATTCAGCTGCTTCTCCTGAGTACGGGGATACCACATGTGTGGGACTTTTTGGGAGCCTAGCCGCGTACGGGGCCCCGAAATCCAATCACCGCCTTCAGGATTTCTAAGGGCATAAATTTTTGATTTCACTCCTCACTACCTATCACAGTTTTGAAGGCCATAAAATGCCCAGATGGCACAAATCCCCCCCCCTCCCCAAATGACCCCATTTTGGAAAGTAGACACCCCAAGCTATTTGCTGAGAGGCATGTTGAGTCTATGGAGTATTTTATATTTTGACACAAGTTGCGGGAAAGTGACACTTTTTTTTTTTGCACAAAGTTGTCACTAAATGATATATTGTTCACACAGGCCATGGGCATATGTGGAATTGCACCCCAAAATACATTTAGCTGCTTCTCCTGAGTATGGGGATACCACATGTGTGGGACTTTTTGGGAGCCTAGCCGCGTACGGGGCCCCGAAAACCAATCACCACCTTCAGGATTTCTAAGGGGATACATTTTTGATTTCACTCTTCACTGCCTATCACAGTTTCGGAGGCCATGGAATGCCCAGGTGGCACAAAACCCCCCCAAATGACCACATTTTGGAAAGTAGACACCCCAAGCTATTTGCTGAGAGGCATGGTGAGTATTTTGCAGCTCTCATTTGTTTTTGAAAATAAAGAAAGACAAAAAAAAAATTTTTTTTTTCCTTTTTTCAATTTTCAAAACTTTGTGACAAAAAGTGAGGTCTGCAAAATACTCACTATACCTCTCAGCAAATAGCTTGGGGTGTCTACTTTCCAAAATGGGGTCATTTGGGGGGGGGGGTTTGTGCCACCTGGGCATTCCATGGCCTCCGAAACTGTGATAGGCAGTGAAGAGTGAAATCAAAAATTTACGCCCTTAGAAAGCCTGAAGGCGGTGCTTGGTTTTCGGGGTCCCGTACGCAGCTAGGCTCCCAAAAAGTCTTACACATGTGGTATCCCCGTACTCAGGAGAAGCAACAGAATGTATTTTGGAGTGTAATTTCACATATTCCCATGGCATGTTTGAGCAATATATCATTTAGTGACAACTTTGTGCAAAAAAAAAAAAAATTTGTCTCTTTCCCGCAACTTGTGTCACAATATAAAATATTCCATGGACTTGACATGACTCTCAGCAAATAGCTTGGGGTGTCTACTTTCCAAAATGGGGTCATTTGGGGGGGTTTGAACTGTCCTGACATTTTATGCACAACATTTAGAAGCTTATGTCACGCATCACCCACTCTTCTAACCACTTGAAGACAAAGCCCTTTCTGACACTTTTTGTTTACATGAAAAAATTATTTTTTTTTGCAAGAAAATTACTTTGAACCCCCAAACATTATATATTTTTTTAAAGCAAATGCCCTACAGACTAAAATGGTGGGTGTTTCATTTTTTTTTTTACACAGTATTTGCGCAGCGATTTTTCAAACGCATTTTTTGGGGAAAAATTACACTTTTTTAAATTTTAATGCACTAAAACACACTATATTGCCCAAATGTTTGATGAAATAAAAAAGATGATCTTAGGCCGAGTACATGGATACCAAACATGACATGCTTTAAAATTGCGCAAAAACGTGCAGTGGAGACAAACTAAATACATTTTTAAAAGCCTTTAAAAGCCTTTACAGGTTACCACTTTAGATTTACAGAGGAGGTCTACTGCTAAAATTACTGCTCTCGATCTGACGTTCGCGGTGACACCTCACATACATGGTGCAATTGCGGTTTACATTTGACGCCAGACCGATGCTTGCGTTCGCCTTTGCGTGAGAGCAGGGGGGGACAGGGGTGCTTTTTTTTTTTTTTTTCTTTATAATTTTTTTGCATTTTTATCTTATTTTTAAACTGTTCCTTTAATTTTTTTTATTTCATCATTTTTATTGTTATCTCAGGGAATGTAAATATCTCCTATGATAGCAATAGGTAGTGACAGGTACTCTTTTTTGAAAAAATTGGGGTCTATTAGACCCTAGATCTCTTCTCTGCCATCAAAGCATCTGACCACACCAAGATCGGTGTGATAAAATCCCAATTTCCCAATGGCGCTGTTTACATCCGGCGAAATCTAAGTCATGAAATGCTCGTAGCTTCCGGTTTCTTAGGCCATAGAGATGTTTGGAGCCACTCTGGTCTCTGATCAGATCTATGGTCAGCTGGCTGAATCACCAGCTGCATTCTCAGGTTCCCTGTTGAGACAGGAGAGCCAGAGAAAAACATGGAAGACGGTGGGGGAGGGGGGGGCATTCCCTCCCACTGCTTGTAAAAGCAGTCTAGAGGCTAATTAGCCGCTAGGATTGCTTTTACATGAAAGCCGACCGCTGGCTGAAAAGAATGATACCAAGATAATACCTAAACCTGCAGGCGTCATAACCACTCAAAGTCGTGAATGGCGTACCTGAAGACAAAAAAATGGTTAACAATAAAACACAGTAAACGGTAAAGTATAAAAAATTGTATACCTGGAAAGCAAACATGATAAAACATAATAACAATAAAACATTGCAGAATAGAATACAGTAAAAAAGAGCAGAACAATAGAGAGACAATAGAGAGAGAGAGAACAATAAAATGACAACTTTTTTTTTATTTTATATATATATATATTTTTTTTTTTTAACACTTTTTTTGTAACTAACTTTTATAACTGTAACCGGTTCCAGGTTCGGGTCTCTCAAAATGCGATGGCATCTTGGGAGACCCTGTGAAAGTGTGCCTAGTCTGTGGAATGCTGTACCCTACGCTAATACTCAACTAGTGAATGGTAACGTTCAAAACATTCACCAATGCAAAGACCAGGATTGTCAGGACAGGAGGGACAATAATAGCGGGTGTCATGCCTATATCCGCGCTTGCTGCAGACACGACATCTTTTTTGGGGGGGTTCATTGGGTAGGGGTACTCGGGAGGACATAAAGAAAATGCCCCTCATGCAGCCGACTGCATTTGGTTGGGGATCCCAATTAGGATTGGCGAATGCAGCAGGAAGGGTACTATGGGCACAACGGGCCTGTTTGTCTTCTTCTTGGTGGCAGCGGGACACTACTTGTGCTTGCCACCTCACCAGCTTGAACTGCACTTATGGGACTTGCCACGTCACCAAGTGTTACTGCAGTGCTGGTTTGACTACGACCGGGGTGTACTAGGCTGCTGGTGCTTGCCAGTTCACCAAAACGCTACCAAAAAAACTGTTAGTGATCGCAGGGATCAGGCCTGACTCTGCGAACGCTGCAGTTATGCGTTTAGTGTTTTGTAAGTGACAGTGATCGAACGATACTGCACTTAGGTGGGCTGGGCTGGGCTGGGCGGAGAGGCAAAACACAGGTGCTAGCAGGTATCTTGGCTGATCCCGCTAACACTGCATTTTTGGGAACCCTACACTGCTGGGGACGCTAGTATAGATCTGATCGGATCAGATATTGATCCGTTCAGATACTATACCACTAAGGGAGGTGTACGGTGCGTGCGTGGGTGTTAGCGGTACTGGCGCTAACCTGACGCTGCCTGGGGCTGGTGCTGGTGCTTGCCAGTTCACCAAAATGCTACCAAAAAACTGTTAGCGATCGCAGGGATCAGGCCTGACTCTGCGAACGCTGCAGTTATGCGGTTAGTGTTTTGTAAGTGACAGTGATCGATCGATACTGCACTTGGGTGGGCTGGGTGGAGGGGCAAAACACAGGTGCTAGCAGGTATCTGGGCTGATCCCGCTAACACTGCATTTTTGGGAACCTTAAACTGCTGGGGACGCTAGTATAGATCTGATCGGATCAGATATTGATGTGTTCAGATACTATACCACTAAGGGAGGCGTATGCTGCGTGCGTGGGTGTTAGCAGTACTGGCGCTAATCTGACGCTGCCTGGGGCTACGCATATCACCGCCGGGCGATCAGGGGGCTAAACCTTTATTCGGTAATAAACGTCGGGGGCCCTGACACTATAAAAAATAAACAAACTAACCAGCGTCACCCGTAACAGTTATACGGTGATCAGTGGTGAAAGGGTTAACTAGGGGGCAATCAAGGGGTTAAAACATTTATTAGGTAGTATATGGGGGTCCCTGACGCTATAAAACGCTGACGGCGAACCTAAATATTTACGTCCCTAACTAGCGTCACCAGCAACACTAGTACAGAAAAATGATCGCTTAGCGACACTGGCGACAGGGGGTGATCAAGGGGTTAAAACTTATTAGGGGGGGTTAGGGGGGTACCCTAGACCTAAAGGGGGCTAACCCTAACTGACCTAACACAGTAACTGTCACAAACTGACACCATGCAGTAATCAGAAAAAAAAAACCAAAAAAACAAAAACACTGCTTGGTGTCAGTGTGACAGGGAGGGGTGATTGGGGATGATTGGGGGGCGATCGGGGGGGGGGGATCGGGGGTGTATTGTGTGCCTGGCATGTTCTACTGTGTGTGTAGTGTTTTACACTCACATTCCAGTCTTCTCTCCTCGGCGCCGGAACGGAAAATACCGAGCCGAGGAGAGATGACATCATTTCCTTTGCTGCTGTTTAGCATACAGCAGCAAAGGAAATGATCTGATTGGCCGGCGGCGATCGCGAGGGGGGGCCACGAATGGATGGCCTCCCCCTCACCTCCGATCGCTGGGGGACAAAAGAGGACCGCCTCGGGCACCGGGGGGGGGGTCCGATCGGACCCCCCACCCGCGGGAGGCAGATCACGTGTATGTACGTGATTTTGCCTGCCCGTGCCGCCTTGCTGACGTACATCGGCGTGAGGTGGTCCTTAAGTGGTTAACTATGCTGAATATTAGATGTGCCATAACAGATTCTGAGCCTACTCACAGTACACAGGGGGGGTTTATTTACTAAAGGGAAATCCACTCTGCACTACAAGTTGAAAGTGCACTTGTAAGTGCAGTCACTGTAGATCGCTGTAGATCTGAGGGGAAACTCTGAAATTTGGGGAAGCTCTGCTGATTTTCTCATCCAATTATGTGCAATCAAAAATGCTGTTTCTTATATTCCTTGCATGACCCCCTCAGATCTACAGTGACTGCACTAATGCCACGTACACACGGTCGGATTTTCTAACGGGAAATGTTGGATGTGAGCTTGTTGTCGGAAAGTCCGACCGTGTGTATGCTCCATCGAACATTTGCTGTCGGACTTTCCATCAACAAATGTTTGGTAGCAGGTTCTCAAATTTTCCACCAACAAAACTTTGTTGTCGGAAAGTCCAATCGTGTGTACACAAGTCCGATGCACAAAAGTTCACGCGTGCTTAGAATCAAGCAGAAAGGGCCGCACTGGCTATTGAACTTCCTTCTTCTCGTCGTACGTCTTGTACGTCACCATGTTCCCATGTTCATAATTGTTGGCCAACATTTGTGTGACCATGTGTATGCAAGACAAGTTGGAGCCAACATCCGTCGAACAAAAATTCACGTTTATTTGTCGGAAAGTCTGAACGTGTGTACGGGGCATTACAGTGTACGTGTAGTGCAAAGTGGATTTGCCTTTCGTAAATAACCTCCTTTGTGTATTTGCCATACTCCTTAATTAGGCTTAAA
The DNA here is from genome assembly GCA_037952925.1 of Lithobates clamitans. NCBI lineage: Eukaryota > Metazoa > Chordata > Amphibia > Anura > Ranidae > Lithobates > Lithobates clamitans. The sequence goes on from JBBGZY010000071.1 coordinate 516,608, forward strand.
GACACATGTATTTCTCAGCAAAAAGGATAATTTTTTAAAATTGAAAATCTTTATTACACATTCCGTTCTCTGCACAGCATAGCCAGAAAGCTAAGACTTTGCCTGATCCTACCTAAGTAGTTGAAAGCCCTTACATATACTCAATGAAGTGATTAGCGTCAGGAGATATACAGAAATTAAACAAATCCTTCTGCATAAGTTGTATGTGGTTATCTGCAGCCCTCTCCACTCTTCAGACTTCCAAAACACACATTTTACACAGCATCTCTCAGCTCTGAAAAGCAGGTGTGGGGTGGTTTAAAGTTACACACTGTAAAGCTCAGTGGGGAGCCCTGTTTGAATGGAAGGCATGTCCCCCCCACATCACACTAGTAACATTCGCAGTTGTGTCTCTCAATCACAGGCTGTGTGTTGGAGCTCCCCTCCCCATCACCTTTGTATCTCTTGTAGTCAGGAAAAGCTGTCAGAAGTCAGTCATGCAGATAATATGCAGATAACAGAGGAGTGAGGCAGCAGAGAGAAACCACACTCAGTGCTTGGACATAGAGAGCTACACAGTATAGAAGGATGTACTTTGTTCATATTTCATGTCTGAGGTTTACAACCACTTTAAAGAAGAATGCCACTAAAACAGTGGAGGACTGCATAGCAACCTGCAACTATTGAGAAAATAAACATTGTGGTCAGTAGTATGTAGTTTACAGTGCAGCGTTCAGGACTATAAGGCTGGGTTCACACTGTTGTGCAGAACGGCTCACAGCAGGGGTCCGGGGAGTCCCTGTTTATCGTTTCAAGTCTGAATTTGGTCTGCATTTTTGGCTGAATTAGGACCTGAAACAGACCAGAAGATGCACAGGACTCTTTTGCAAACCGCTCCGCAGATGTCCAGTAGCTGTGTGAACCAGCTTCATTTAGAGCTGGTCACAGTCTCCTGACATGCCAATTCACACCAGTGTGAACCTAAAGAAAAAATCACAGTATACACAGTGCAGCAGTTATAAGTATACAACATAGCTTAAAAAAGTGCAACGATCAGGTGTAGAACATTCAAAGGGCAGAGGTCAGGAGTATGTATAGTCTTGTCTGCTGGTAAGTGGGTGGTAAAATTATCAAGGGATCAGCAGTCAGTGCAGAAACACACGCAGATCCATAGCTCCGCTCAAAACTGGCCTCTCTTGCACATGGACAATCTGTGTGCTGGTCATCACAGTCCATCTCTACTCTTTATAGAAAATAGAGGAAAATTTTTAGCTGCACTCCAATTAGCTCTTCTTGCAGTATTTTTATTTAATCAGTGAATTGACTGCATACATTGATGTCTCCAAGCCCAAACCAAAGAACCCACACATACAACACGGATCTCTTCTGTCTTTCTAAAATAGTACCCCTAATCCTCACATACTTCAAGATTCACTCTAAGGGCTCTTTCACACGGGGTGGATCAGTGATGATCCGCCCCGTGAACACCCGCTTGCTCAGCGGGGATCGCTCCGCCGATCCCCGCTGAGCAGGAAAAGGACAGGTCCGTCACTGCACACTGTGACACGGACCTGTCAGAGTGCTGCTCTCCCCTATGGGGGATCGGATGATGACGGACCGTAGAGTCCGTCGTCACCCGATCTGATCCGAAAATGGATGGAAAAGTAGGGTTTTCCTCCGTTACACTTTTCGGATAGGAGCGGGTCGGATGTCAGCGGACGTTCATCCGCTGACATCCGCTATTCCATAGGGATTCATGTATGTCTGTTTTTCATCCGAAAACGGAAGGATGAAAAACGGACATACGGACCCTCCGTGTGAAAGAGCCCTAACATGGGCAGTTTGTAGGGTTGATAGGGAAAAGTTTACACCTGGGCAGTGAGGTGTCAGGGAAAAGTTAATGCCTGGGCAGTGGGGTGTCAGGGAAGGGTTAATACCGGGGCTGTTGAATGTCAGGGAAGAGTTAATAAATGGGCAGTGGGGTGTCAGGAAAAGCTTAAAGTTTATGTAAACCCTCACATATACCCCGTGAAGTGAACAGCCTCAGATGATACACAGAGATGAAACAATTTTACCTACATACATTGTACATGTATATCTGCTATCCTCAGCTTGCTATATTTTTTAAAAAGTGCTCACCATGTTAGATTTTTTTCTTCCTGTTCAGCAGTGGGAGTAAAGTCTTGGCATACACTGTGTGACATCTGATTGGAGGAAAGGCACACACCCCCTCCACAGGCAGAGGAAGGAAGGAATGCGCAGAGCTGTGCTATGAATACTGAAGACCAGCTGTCTGCTAATCTATTTATAGCACCCACCCCAACATAAATTTCAGGCTGGTTTTATCTCAGTTGGAGAACTTGTCAGAAGTTTTCTTGCTGATAACAGAAGAACCGAGCAGCAGAAAGACACGGGACTTAGGGATTTGGAGAGAGATAAGTAAACACTACAGATACACCGTATGTGCTTAGGTCAAATTTCATGAATCAGGCTTACATCCACTTTAATACCTGGGTGGTGGGATGTCAGAGAAGGGATTGATGCCTGGGCAGTTCCCCAAGCTGGGGTATTGGTGCACTTCCAGATAAATGCTGGAGCGATTGTAAAGTCCCCCCTGGTGTTAGCAAAGCCAATGTGAGTACTGAGCTGAGTGCTGAAACAAGGGCACAGGGCTCAGAAATTTGTATTGCACAGGGTTCACAAGTGTTTATCACATAGGCACAGTGCTCTGAAGTGTGTATGGCATAGGGCACCGGAATTATGTTACCTGTTTTTGAAAGGAATAAAGCCTTTTTACTGTATATATGTGCACATGAATAGGACCTGTGCTATTGCTTTATTGCTATAACCCTCCAACATACAGTATATATGCCTGCCTTGCCATCTTATTTTTATCCCCCCCCCCCCACTTTACTATAGTCATTCACTGTACTCATTTTATTTTAATATGCAAAGTCTAACCTTGATTTGCAATCTGTCTTTTGTACCTTGTAAATGCAAATACAAATTGAAAGAAAGGTTAAATATGTCCTAGGTAAGTAACCCAACCTTGCTGATCTGTTATCACAATTTCTCTTTCAGACATTCAGGATTTTGGCTCTAGAAAAAAAATTGGAAGATAACAGATGCTCCCAGCATACATGGGATCTAATTTAGTCATGATTTCAGACACGATAAAGGCTTCATTAGCTGTTGCTATTTGAGAGGTTCACTCTGCTGCTTAGAGTAGTTGGCTATTTTTTGTTTCTGTTAGTGGCACTAATGCATTTTCTGAACAGAGTGTATATTTTATATTGTGATGGAAAAAATACTGTTTTTCATAATTTGCAGAAAGTTATATAGAGTTTTATTTTTTTCTGCATTTTTTTTCTAATTGCCTGAAAATACCCGTAGCAGCTTTCAGAGCCTCCTACTTTGCCACAATGCTGGGCAACACTGGCAGGAAAAGTCCAGACACATGCACTTAGCCTAAAGTCTTTGTACATTTATTTTTATTTCAGGTTGACCGTGAATTATCATATTATAATACATATGCTTTGGGGCTTGATCGTCTTTTGACACATCTAAAATAATACTTAACGGCACTATTGCATATTTACTAATTTGTTTTTTTCATTTTTTTTTCATGTAGATTGTATGCACTAAGCTTACATTTTGGGTACCATATCATGTTATGATTATAGTATATGATATACCTTTATTGTATACACAATAACACTTTTGAATTTTAAAAAGACAGCACTCCCACTTTCATTAAAATAGCGTTATACATATATGCATATACTGTATAATTATTACGTTTTTATTTTACAAATGTGAAATTTAAATATGGAAATTGGAACAGTACGGCCCAGGCAATATTGACAAAGATTAGCCATGCAAACAAACACACAATTTTGTGCTCCAAAAAACACAAATTTAGTTGCCACAACAACAAATGTAACTGGCCACGCATTCCAACCATGGGTCTCAGATTTTAGACAGTTTTTTTGGGCTCACTCAACCTGCATATATCAGCTTGTATTTTGGAAGAATTTTGTTTGACAACCTCAAAGGAGTTGCTTCAACGGTTCTGTTGGTTTAAATCAGTGGTCTCCAAACTGTGGCCCAGGGGCCGGATGTGACCCTTTGCTTGCTTTTATCCGACCCTTGGGGTATTTTTCCCCCCACTGTCAGCAACAGTAAGGCATAGTTCCTGCCACTGACACCGACAGTGGGGCATGATTCCTCTCACTGACACCAATGGTGGCACATTATTTCTCTTATTGACACCAAGGATGAGGCACTATTCCTCCCATTGACACCAATGATGGGGCATTATTACTTCCCCCTAATACCAATCATGGGGCATTGTAGTGCAAAGTGGATTTGCTTTTAGTAAATAACCCACACAGTGCTCTAAAGTTAGCCCCATAAGGCCATTTTAGGCATTCAAAAGAATTAATTCATGGTGCTAATAAGGATGATTATTTTAACATTAATGTATTAACCACTTCAGCCCCGGACCATTATGCTGCCTAATGACCAGAGGACTTTTTCCAATTTGGCACTGCGTCATTTTAACTGCTAATTGCGCAGTCATGCAATGCTGTACCCAAAATTTGCATGCTTTTCTTCCCACAAAAAGCTTTCTTTTGATGGTATTTGATCACCTCTGCGGTTTTTATTTTTTGCGCTATAAACAGAAAAAGACCGAAAATTTTGAAAAAAAATGATATTTTCTACTTTTTGTTATAAAAAAAATCCAATAAACTCAATTTTAGTCATACATTTAGGCCAAAATGTCTTTGGTAAAAAAAAATGTCAATAAGCGTATATTTATTGGTTTGCGCAAAAGTTATAGCGTCTACAAGCTAGGGTACATTTTCTGGAATTTACACAACTTTTAGTTTATGACTGCCTATGTCATTTCTTGAGGTGCTAAAATGGCAGGGCAGTACAACCCCCCCCCCCCCCCAAATGACCCCATTTTGGAAAGTAGACACCCCAAGGAAATTGCTGAGAGGCATGTTGAGCCCATTGAATATTATTTTTTTTTGTTCCAAGTGATTGAATAATGACAAAAAAAAAATTACAAAAAGTTGTCACTAAATGATATATTGCTTACACAGGCCATGGGCATATGTGGAATTGCACCCCAAAATACATTCAGCTGCTTCTCCTGAGTACGGAGATACCACATGTGTGGGACTTTTTCGGAGCCTAGCTGCGTACAAGGGGCCCAAAAACCAATCACCGCCTTCAGGATTTCTAAGGGTGTAAATTTTTGATTTCACTCTTCACTGCCTATCACCGTTTTGAAGGCCATAAAATGCCAAGATGGCACAAACCCCCCCCCAAATGACCCCATTTCGGAAAGTAGACACCCCAAGCTATTTGCTGAGAGGCATGTTGAGTCCATGGAATATTTTATATTTTGACACAAGTTGCGGGAAAGTGACAAATTATTATTATAATTTTTTTGCACAAAGTTGTCACTAAATGATATATTGCTCACACAGGCCATGGGCATATGTGGAATTGCACCCCAAAATACATTTAGCTGCTTCTCCTGAGTATGGGGATACCACATGTGTGGGACTTTTTGGGAGCCTAGCTGCGTACAGGGGGCCCGAAAACCAATCACCGCCTTCAGGATTTCTAAGGGTGTAAATTTTTGATTTCACTCTTCACTGCCTATCACAGTTTCGGAGGCCATGGAATGCCCAGGTGGCACAAAAACCCCCCAAATGACCCCATTTTGGAAAGTAGACACCCCAAGCTATTTGCTGAGAGGCATGGGGAGTATTTTGCAGCTCTCATTTGTTTTTGAAAATGAAGAAAGACAAGAAAAAATTTTTTTTTTCTTTTTTCAATTTTCAAAACTTTGTGACAAAAAGTGAGGTCTGCAAAATACTCACTATACCTCTCAGCAAATAGCTTGAGGTGTCTACTTTCCAAAATGGGGTCATTTGGAGGGGTTTTGTGCCACCTGGGCATTCCATGGCCTTCGAAACTGTGATAGGCAGTGAAGAGTGAAATCTAAAATGTACGCCCTTAGAAAGCCTGAAGTCAGTGCTTGGTTTTCGGGGTCCCGTACGCGGCTAGGCTCCCAAAAAGTCTCACACATGTGGTATCCTCGTACTCAGGAGAAGCAACAGAATGTATTTTGGGGTGTAATTTCACATATTCCCATGGGCATGTTTGAGCAATATATCATTTAGTGACAACTTTGTGCAAAAAAAAAAATTTGTCTCTTTCCCGCAACTTGTGTCACAATATAAAATATTCCATGGACTCGACATGCCTCTCAGCAAATAGCTTGCGGTTTTTACTTTCCAAAATGGGGTCATTTGTGGGGGTTTGAACTGTCCTGGCATTTTATGCACAACATTTAGAACCTTATATCACACATCACCCACTCTTCTAACCACTTGAAGACAAAGCCCTTTCTGACACTTTTTGTTTACATGAAAATTTTTTTTTTTTTGCAAGAAAATTACTTTGAACCCCCAAACATTATATATTTTTTAAAGCAAATGCCCTACAGATTAAAATGGTGGGTGTTTCATTTTTTTTTCACACAGTATTTGCGCAGCGATTTTTCAAACGCATTTTTTGGGGAAAAATTACACTTTTTTAAATTTTAATGCACTAAAACACACTATATTGCCCAAATGTTTGATGAAATAAAAAAGATGATCTTAGGCCGAGTACATGGATACCAAACATGACATGCTTTAAAATTGCGCACAAACGTGCAGTGGCGACAAACTAAATACATTTTTAAAAGCCTTTAAAAGCCTTTACAGGTTACCTCTTTAGATTTACAGAGGAGGTCTCCTGCTAAAATTACTGCCCTTGATCTGACGTTCGCGGTGACACCTCACATGCATGGTGCAATTGCTGTTTACATTTGACGCCAGACCGACGCTTCCGTTCGCCTTTGCGCGAGAGCAGGGGTGCTTTTTTTTTTATTATTATTTTTTTGCTTTTATATCTTATTTTTAAACTGTTCCTTTCATTTTTTTTTAATCATTTTTATTGTTATCTCAGGGAATGTAAATATCACCCATGATAGCAATAGGTAGTGACAGGTACTCTTTTTTGAAAAAATTGGGGTCTATTAGGCCCTAGATCTCTCCTCTGCCCTCAAAGCATCTGACCACACCAAGATGGGTGTGATAAAATGCTTTCCCAATTTCCCAATGGCGCTGTTTACATCCGGCTAGATCTAAGTCATAACTTCCGGTTTCTTGAGCCAAAGAGATGTTTGGAGCCACTCTGGTCTTTGATCAGCTCTATGGTCAGCTGGCTGAATCACCGGCTGCATTCTCAGGTTCCCTGTTGAGACAGGAGAGCCAGAGAAAAACACGGAAGACGGTGGGGGGGCATTCTCTCCCACTGCTTGTAAAAGCAGTCTAGAGGCTAATTAGCTGCTAGGATTGCTTTTACATGAAAGCCGACCGCTGGCTGAAAAGAATGATACCAGGATGATACCTAACCTTGCAGGCATCATTCTGGTATAACCACTCAAAGTCATGAATGGCGTACCTGAAGACAAAAAAAATGGTTAACAATAAAACACAGTAAACGGTAAAGTATAAAAAATTGCATACCTGAAAAGCAAACATGATAAAACATAATAACAATAAAACATTGCAGAATAGAATACAGTAAAAAAGAGCAGAACAATAGAGAGAGAATAGAGAGAGAGAGAACAATAAAATGACAACTATTTTTTTTTATTTTATATATATTTTTTTTTTTTACACTTTTTTTTGTAACTAACTTTTATAACTGTAACCGGTTCCAGGTTCGGGTCTCTCAAAATGCGATGGCATCTTGGGAGACCCTGTGAAAGTGTGCCTAGTCTGTGCAATGCTGTACCCTACGCTAATACTCAACTAGTGCATGGTAGCGTTGAAAACATTCACCAATGCAAAGACCAGGATTGTCAGGACAGGAGGGACAATAATAGCGGGTGTCACGCCTATATCCGCGCTTGCTGCAAACACAACATCTTTTTTGGGGGGGGTTCGTTGTGTAGGGGTACTCGGGAGGACATAAAGAAAATGCCTCTCATGCAGCCGACTGCATTTGGTTGGGGATGTGAATGGGGGAAGTAAAGGCGCTGCAGAAGTGGTGGGTTCCCAATTAGGATTGGCGAATGCAGCAGGAAGGGCATTATGGGCACGACAGGCCTGTTTGTCTTCTTCTTGGTGGCAGCGGGACACTACTTGTGCTTGCCACCTCACCAGCTTGAACTGCACCTATGGGACTCGCCACGTCACCAAGTGTTACTGCAGTGCTGCTTTGACTAAGACTGGGGTGTACTAGGCCGCTGGTGCTTGCCAGTTCACCAAAACGCTACCAAAAAAACTGTTAGCGATCGCAGGGATCAGGCCTGACTCTGTGAATGCTGCAGTTATGCGTTTAGTGTTTTGTAAGTGACAGTGATCGAACGATACTGCATTTAGGTGGGCTGGGCTGGGCCGGGCGGAGGGACAAAACGCAGGTGCTAGCAGGTATCTGGGCTGATCCCGCTAACACTGAGTTTTTGGGAACCCTACACTGCTAGGGACACTAGTATAGATCTGATCGGATCAGATATTGATTCATTCAGATACTATACCACTAAGGGAGGTGTACAGTGCATGCGTGGGTGTTAGCGGTACTGGCGCTAACCTGACGCTGCCTGGGGGTGGTGCTTGCCAGTTCACCAAAACGCTACCAAAAAAACTGTTAGCGATTGCAGGGATCAGGCCTGACTCTGCGAACGCTGCAGTTATGCGTTTAGTGTTTTGTAAGTGACAGTGATCGATCGATACTGCACTTGGATGGGCTGGGCTGGGCCGGGCAAAACGCAGGTGCTAGCAGGTATCTGGGCTGATTCCGCTAACACTGCGTTTTTGGGAACCCTAAACTGCTGGGGACGCTATTATAGATCTGATTGGATCAGATATTGATCCGATCAGATACTATACCACTAAGGGAGGTGTACAGTGCGTGCGTGGGTGTTAGCAGTACTGGCGCTAACCTGACGCTGCCTGGGGGTGGTGCTTGCCAGTTCACCAAAATGCTACCAAAAAAACTGTTAGCGATCGCAGGGATCAGGCCTGACTCTGTGAATGCTGCAGTTATGCGTTTAGTGTTTTGTAAGTGACAGTGATCGAACGATACTGCACTTAGGTGGGCTGGGCTGGGCCGGGCGGAGGGACAAAACGCAGGTGCTAGCAGGTATCTGGGCTGATCCCGCTAACACTGCGTTTTTGGGAACCCTACACTGCTAGGGACACTAGTATAAATCTGATTGGATCAGATATTGATCCGATCAGATACTATACCACTAAGGGAGGTGTACAGTGCGTGCGTGGGTGTTAGCAGTATTGGCGCTAACCTGACGCTGCCTGGGGCTGGAGCTTGCCAGTTCACCAAAATGCTACCAAAAAAAAGTTAGCGATCGCAGGGATCAGGCCTGACTCTGCAAACGCTGCAGTTATGCGTTTAGTGTTTTGTAAGTGACAGTGATCGATCGATACTGCACTTGGGTGGGCTGGGCTGGGGGAAGGGCAAAACGCAGGTGCTAGCAGATATCTGGGCTGATCCCGCTAACACTGCGTTTTTGGGAACCCTAAACTGCTGGGGACGCTAGTATAGATCTGATCAGATCAGATATTGATCCGTACAGATACTATACCACTAAGGGAGGCATATGCTGCGTGCGTGGGTGTTAGTGGTACTGTCGCTAATCTGACGCTGCCTGGGGCAACGCATATCACCGCCGGGCGATCAGGGGGCTAAACCTTTATTCGGTAATATACGGCGGGTGCCCTGACACTATAAAAAATAAACTAACTAACCAGCGTCACCCGTAACACTTATACGGTGATCAGTGGTGAAAGGGTTAACTAGGGGGCAATCAAGGGGTTAAAACATTTATTAGATAGTGTATGGGGGTACCTGTCGCTATAAAACGCTGACGGCGAACCTAAATATTTACGTCCCTAACTAGTGTCACCAGTGACACTAATACAGCGATCAGAAAAATGATCGCTTAGCGACACTGGCGACAGGGGGTGATCAAGGGGTGAAAACTTTATTAGGGGGGGTTAGGGGGGTACCCTAGACCTAAAGGGGGCTAAAACTAACTGCCCTATCACTTCTAACTGTCACAAACTGACACCATGCAGTAATCAGAAAAAAAAACTGCTTGGTGTCAGTGTGACGGGGGGGGGGGGGAGGGGTGATCGGGGGGGATCGGGGGGTAAAGGGGGGTGTTTTGTGTGCCTGGCATGTTCTACTGTGTGTGTGTTTTCACTCACATTGCAGTCTTCTCTCCTCGGCGCCGGAACGGAAAATACCGAGCCGAGGAGAGATGACATAATTTCCTTTGCTGCTGTTTAGCATACAGCAGCAAAGGAAATGATCTGATTGGCCGATCGTGAGGGGGGGCACAAATGGATGGCCTCCCCCTCACCTCCGATCGCCGGGGGACAAAAGAGGACCGCCTCGGGAACCGGGGGGGTCTGATCCGACCCCCCACCCGCAGGAGGCAGATCACGTGTATGTACGTGATTCTGCCTCCCCTTGCCAACGTACATCAGCGTGAGGCGGTCCTTAAGTGGTTAATGTGTGTAGCAGACCCACAGCAGAATAGATAGCTGAAGAAGAGATTGTCAGCTCATGTATCAAATAAATTACGTTTGCACTATTCAAGAAAATGACCAAAAAGAAAAGCCCACTGGAGAGCCTAGGAGACAGCTAAAGGAAACACAAACAGTAAATTAAATGAAATATTTTTCAGTTTAAAATAAAAATTTATTTTAAAAATGTTTCTCAAACATTTGCTGGCATGTCAATGGCCCCCCTATCTGCAAAGTACTCCAGATATTTTTGTCTGACTTCATGGGTGCTGTGGGGGGGCAAGCCAGGACGGCCATCAGGGTTGGTTGATCTGGAAAGCCGGCCTCAGGCCCAACTGAGGCCATATAGTTAGTAGCATTTTTCCTTAGAAAACTGTGCATAATGTAGTAGGCAAGGACTATATGGTTGAGTTTTTATTCCGCCATGTGGATTGGTGTCAGGAATAGGCGGAACTGGCTGGCCATTATGCCAAAATCATTCTCCACCACTCGTCTGGCTCTGGCCAGCTGGTAGTTAAAAACCCACTGGTCCGGGGTGAGGGTCCTCATGGGAAATTGCCTCATCGGATGTTCTCCTAGCCCAAGCATTTCATCAGCGACGAACACGAACGGAAGACCAGCCACATTGTCTTCCACAGGTGGCAAGCCCAAGCCACCATTCTGGAGCCATCTGTAAAACTCCATCTGGGTGATGACTCCACCATCCGACATCCGGCCATTCTTCCCCACGTCCACATACAAAAACTCGTATGTCGCCTACACCACCGCCAACATAACAATACTATTAAACCCCTTGTAATTATAATAGTATGACCCCGAATCATGCAGTGGGGTATGATTCCTCTCACTGACACCAATGGTGGCACACTATTTCTCTTATTGACACCAAGGATGAGGCACACTATTTCTCTTAATGACGCCAAGGATGAGGCACTATTCCTCCCATTGACACACCAATGATGGGGCATTATTAATACCAATCATGGGGCATTGTTAACTCCCACAGGCACCAGGACATTTTCTACTTCCACAATGCGGCCCCCCTAAAGCTTGAAAAACAGTAAACTGGCCCTTTGTTTAGAAGGTTTGGAGACCCCTGGTTTAAATTATGCTTAGTTATTGCGTGTAAGCTGAGAACATATGCCTTTGCAGTGTTTAGAAGGAGAGCCTGTTGGAGCTTGCTCTTAACCCGAACCTCCACATTTCAACTGGCCATGACGGACGACCTTACCACTAGATATGTGCAGAATGAAAAAATTAATTTTGTTTAGTTTCCAATGGATTTGTTAAGTTAAAAATGTAATTTATTTACATTTGTTATTTTGGAGTGATTTGTTTTCAAAATTCGTCTTACTTTTGTTTTGTTTTTTTTTTATTTTCAATTAAATTTGAATATTTATCCGTATTCAAATCGAATTTGATACTTATTCAATTCAAATCGAATATCTGATAATTAGTAATGCCGTGTACACACGGGCGGACTTTTCGACCGGACGGGTCCGACGGAACGAATCCGTTGGACAATCCGACTGTGTGTGGGCTTCATCAGACCTTCAGCGGACTTTTTCTGTTGAAAATCAGACGGACTTTAGATTTGGAACATGTTTCAAATCTTTCCGATGGACTCGAGTCCGGTTGAAAAATCCATTCTTCTGTATGCTAGTCCGATGGACAAAAAAGGACGCAAGGGCAGTTATTGGCTACTGGCTATGAACTTCCTTATTCTAGTTCCTTCGTACGTCACCACGTTCATACCAACGGACTTTCAAATGGACTTTAGTCCATTCGTGTTTGGGCAAGTCCGGTCATCCGAAAGTCCGTCGTAACTCCGTCGAAAGTCTGTCGGAAAGACTGTCGGATGTTTAATGCTGGAAAGTCCGCCAGTGTGTACACGGCTTTAGGTACTATTTGTTCATAGACTCTTTAAATATTTGTGATTTTATCAGATAAACATGAGTTTTCACAACATGAAAGCCTCCATTATGGGTCAAACAGAATATGTAACAGAATTATCGGTAAGTTTTCAATTATTATAATTTATAAAAAACTACAAGAGTTTCAATATGTATGCATGGACCCCAAATACCTTGATGCTATTCATGAAATACGACTAAATTCTTCTATTGGAAATTATGGTGGCAACTTTATGCATTGCATAAAAAAAATAATTACTATACCTAACATGAAACTCACGTAATCAAAGATTCTATTTCTTTGTATCCCTTAAGGTAGGGGTCCCCAACCCCCGGGCCGTGGACTGGCCTGTTGATAACTGGGCAACACTGCGAGTGGATGAGCGGCAACCGCAGTCCACATATGGCTATCACAGATTGTGATCGCCACTCATCAGATGCTGTGCAGCCATTCCTGTGTGTCCTCTTTTGGCTCCTCCGCCTGTCCAGCCCAGCCCAGCTGCAAATCAGAATAGAGAGCTCCCACCAGGACCTGCCCTGATCCTGATAGGGTCAGGGCCGAATGTAGGGGAGGTTGTGTTGCTGCTTGAAATTCCCAGAACAGAGTGCAGGTCTTGCCCCGGCCATGCCCGTCCTGCACCAACCTCACCAACAGTCCCCTGGGGCCCTGTTCCCCCCTCCGTGCCACCACAAGGGGGGGCATGGGTAAGCTCCACAAGGTAGAGGGTGCACAGGGGAGCAAGGTGAGGAGAAAGGGTAAGTTGCACAAGATGAGGGGAAAGGGGAGTACATAAGTTTGAGGGGGTGAGCTGCACAAGGTGAGGAGGCATGTTGTGATGAGAAGCTGCACAAGGTGGTGGTGATGCACAAGGTGAGGGAGGGAAGGAGGAGCTGCACAAGGTGAATAAGGTGCACAAGGTGCGGGTGGCAGGGGGAAGCTGCACAAGATGAGGGGGGTGTCAGGAGTGCACAAGCGGATGGGGAAGCTGCAAAAGGTGAGGTTGGTAGAAGGGTGGAGGGGATTGAAAAACTGCACAAGATGAAGGGGGAGGAGGACAAGGTGGGGGGTATTGGGTGGTGCACAAGTAAGAATGCTTTCAAAAATATATATTTTACTTGTTTATTTTTTATCAGTTTAAAAACTGCAAAATGAGCAAACTCAAGAAAAATCTAAATTCATTTGCTTCAAAGCAGCATAAATTCTTTTAAATACACTTGCACACTGTTTTTGAAGGAAATCCGCATTAGTTAGCAATATGTTTACATTTCAAATTTGTTTTCTAATTCAAATTAATTTTGATTTTGATTCAAACTTGATTTGAATTTGAATGAAATTCCGTTTTGTTATAATTTATTTTGGGTTTTTTAAAATTTGTTGCTATTGTGATTCGGAAATTCGGATACCTCAGAATTTCCAAATAACAAATAAATTGTCAGAATTTTGTTTCTGAACGAATCGAACCACACATGTCTACTTACCATCCAATAGGTATGCATAAGAATCAAGAATAGGCAGGCAAGCCTTGACATTAGATGGTGCCAAGGATTTGGCAGAGCGGTCTGAGATTCAGCCATGAAAAGAGGTTTCAGAAGGCTACGTGCTTTCACTTGATACCTGCAGCAGTTTGCCATCCTTTCCCCCCATTGACAATGTTTCATTATAGTGGTATTACATTTAATATATTGCAGCTCACCAATCATTAGACGCTGTAGTTGCATTTGTTTTCTTTTTTAATCTTTTTTCACTCTGTTTTTACCTGGTGATCTGGCCAGGAAAGCAACAACTGTATTAGTGTCTCCACTTTCGATGAAGGAGCACAGGGCACCTTTGGACAGCAACATTGTCAGCCTGGGGATTAGGGAGTGTTAGATGTATTAGCAGGTTTAGATACACTAACAAACTGAAGCCAAACTCCAGCTCACACTGCATCTACAGCATTTTTCCTTTCGGAATAAAGATTTTACATGAATAAATAAAAGCTGATCATTGTAAGCACCCCTATCAATGGTAAATGGTTTCTTTCCACACCCTATTTGACACATTTGCAAGAGAGCTTGTTCTGCTGAAAAAAAAACAGACTTACTAGCCAGATCACCAAGTGAAGCTAAAGCAAAAAAAGCCTACAAGTCCTAGAAAATCAATGCAGCCATCACTCCTAAGAATTGATAAGCTGCAATATAATATATGTTTGATTTGGAATTTTTACTTTGCTTTATTACTGGTTTAGGTACTTGAAAAAAGTTAAAGCGATTCACTGTAACACCTGGTAGCTATTTTCCTCTGAGCTTTTGAACAACAATTGGATGCGTTTGGAGACTCTTTAAGCTGGCCATGGATGGATCAAGTCTGTTTCAGCAGGGACCGGCCCAAGATTCATCCAATCTATAGGCAAGCTGGTTGTACTGAAGTCAATCAATAGATTAACTTCAGTACAACCAGGCTGTCTAATTTTTTTCCATGCAATCACTGCTGGCGTCTATAGTCACCAGCATTGATCATTGTTTGCTGCCAGCAGGAAAGGCTCCACCCAAGAGGAGAACACAATAACACTGCAGGAGTGATTTCCCCATCAACACTGACTGTGTTGATGGGGGAAAATGACAATTTTCTTTGTGGAAGGAAAGAAAATTGTACAATCTATGGCTTGCTTTATACGTTTTGGCCTTTGTTGACAGTGAGATTGGATGAATTGCACACATTACCAAAAAATGACAATAATCAAAATGTTCAGTTGGTGTGTGACCAGGTAATGGCCATTTTTCTTTAAATAGCATAGCTGTTTCCCTTTATTAGATTTCAGACTGGGGCAGGCTGATTTGTTTAGGCTTGAAGCAGATCTACAAGTTACCTAGTTAACATCTTGTTTGCTAAATCAAATGTTTTATAAGCTATTGCATTTTTTCTATAAAATACTTTTTTCACCATTTCTTTCATCTGGAAGGAAGGCTGCAGATTTATAAAGATAAAAACTTGTAAAATGACATTAATAATAAAATGTTTTCTGGAGCTATGTGAACCAGCTAGACTAAACAACTCTGTTAATAAATGTAATAAAGTCTGGCATCCATGGCACATTTTGGGCATAACTTGACCTCATCTGTGGATCTACAACTTTGACTCTCAATACAGTACTTACAGAAAATCTCCATCACAATTGGGTTTGTCTGGCAGAAAGAGGCATGGAATTCCCTCCCTTTTCCCATACTTTCCAATATTCCCGGCTTTACTTGTTCCACTCTCCTATATTTCTCTTATGCCCTGTACACACGGTCGGATTTTCCGACGGAAAATGTGCGATCAGAGCTTGTTGTTGGAAATTCCGACCGTGTGTGGGCTCCATCGGACTTTTTCCATCGGAAAATCCGACTGTGTGTACAGGGCATAAGAGAAATATAGGAGAGTGGAACAAGTAAAACTGGGAATATTGGAAAGCATGGGGAATTCCATGCCCCTCTCTGCCAGACAAACCCAATTGTGATGGAGATTCTCTGTTTTCGACACACAAAGTATGAGAGCAGGCTATAAAATTTTCCGACAACAAAATCCGATCGCGTCAATTCCGACCGTGTGTGGCCAATTCCGATGCACAAAGTGCCACGCATGCTCAGAATAAATTCCGAGACGGAACTGCTCGGTCTGGTAAAATTAGCGTTCGGAATGGATATAGCACTTTCGTCATGCTGCAATGTTTTAAATTGTTTAATGCAGCACACTCTCTTCTTCTTTATAAATGCTAGAAGAATTAAGTTATTTTGCTGCTCATATTCACACAGAGTTCTCACAAACTTCTTTCTTTATTATTTATCGTGATTTCATCGATATAATATTTTTATTTGTCACATCTACCGAAAAAAGATTTTGTTTTTGACGTTTTCAGATTCAAATTTTTTTTTTTTTGGTTTTTAAAATCCTGATCTTGTGTTTTATTTATTTATTTATTTTTTTAAACTCCAGAATAGTTTTGGGTGTGTTTTGTGTGTCAAGTTACCACAACACCATTATTATCTTTTATTATTTAATCTCAAGGAGGTTGCTTGGTGTTGGTGTCTCTTGTTAATTTCACATTGTATTTTTGAAATGTACCTGCCTCCTCACAAACAAACTATCCTTTTTGAAGGAAAACACACATAGGCGAGTATTATTAAACAAACCAAAAATTTATTAAGGGGTCCTAACCAAAGAAAGAGGGAGGCAACGCTGGAGAAACAGCAGAAATTGTCAAAGCCTTTGGCCCCCATGGCACACATCAATTATTTTACTGCAAAATTGGTGGCCTAAGGAGTCCATATATAAAGGAGTACAATCTGGTCCAGAAGTCCAAGAGATCATGAACAGCAGCAGATGACATGTATGTCCCCAGGCTGTGGTCATACAAGAGCCTGCATCTTTTGTCAGACCAGACTGAACCCAGGCCATCACATTCTTATTTTCCTTCCACTCTTCCTTCCACGCTGTGTCTGTGGTGGTGGAGTTGTGGCAGGAGGAGGAGGAGGATGATGCACCTCACACAGGTGGGCATTGGGTGTGATTTCGCCCTTCACCCCCTTAGTTAATGTTTTATAAAGGATGTCCTCACACATGAGGCATTGGCCATCCTGCATGTCCTGCAGTTTTGTGGCAGCCATGCAGGCAAAGGCCTCTTCATGAGTGGGGGTGGCTCTGAGGGACGCAGAAGCCTCCTGAATCAGCCTGAGTGCTGAATCCTCCACGTTACTCCCCTTCCTGGGTCTTTTGTTTGGAAGGCGGAGGGGAGGACCTGGGATTCTGTGAGGCTCCTACTGGGCCCGGCCACCTTCTGGCTGCCACTCACCCCCGCCTCCTCCTGGCTGCCACATTCCACAGCCTCCTCCTGTGTGCCACATTCCACAGCCTCCTCCTGGCTGAGGTCTTCCTGTGTATGAAAAAGGGACATAGTTTTAGTTTTTTCTTCATCAATCACACACAATTTTCATCTCATGACTGTTGCAAATTGAATGTTAATAAATATAAAAGATTATCATTCTGACCCCAGCATTTTTCATTATTGTCCCAATTATTTTTGCCCACTACTGTCTATTGATATGTAAACACCTTTATTAAATCAGCAATTAATGATCAATAATAAAATCTAGTAAACATCATTTATTTATTGACCAGAAATCTGTAGAACAATGCTATACCTGGCTCAAGCTGGGCTCCTCCACTTCTTCCCCCCTGGAAGTCCCAGGCTGGACATCGGAAGCCTCACCTCGGGTGAACGATAGGGTGGAAGGAAGAGTGGAAGGAAGGGTTGAGAGGGATTCCCTGACTTCAGTCTGGTCTGACAGAAAACAAAGTCTCTCATAGTACAACAGCCTGGGGACATAAACGTCATTTGCTGCAGCTCCTGATCTCTGAGAATCCTGGACCTTCTTGCGCTCCCTAAGATAAGTGCTCCTCAGGCCACCAATTTTGGCTTTTAAATAGGGCATGGTTGCTGTGGGGACCACCGGCTTCCCCAAGTCCAGCAGTTTCTCCAGCGCTGCCTGCCTCTTTTGTTTATGATTATAATGCGGGTGTTTTACCTGCCACAGACAGGGCAGCTCCCTGTACTTGTCTATGAACAGGCGGAGGAAGTTGTGGTCATTGAAGCCATCCATTTTATCTGCAATACACAAGACAAACCCTAATGTCAGACTAAAGTCTCCTAATCTTGTCCCAATATAGGCCTCAATCTCTAAGCAGTATAGGCCCAAGTTTAAATGTTACCTTCGTTATCATGATCGATGCTTCCTATACTCCTTCCTCCACTCCCAGATTACTACACACGCATGTTACGCTTTATATACACTGCGCATGCGTGAAACTCCGCCCGCCCCTGATGTTCTTTCTAGTCTATTCCCCGCCCCTTCTC
This sequence comes from Lithobates clamitans, assembly GCA_037952925.1. NCBI lineage: Eukaryota > Metazoa > Chordata > Amphibia > Anura > Ranidae > Lithobates > Lithobates clamitans. Next base: position 534,998 of record JBBGZY010000071.1, read on the forward strand.
ATTTGGCGCAGTGGGGAAGAGCACATGGCGGAGACAGAGCAGGTGCGTGCTAATTACAGCAACGAGGAGGAAAGCCCGGAGCCAGAAATGTCACGATCCTGGAGGAGATGATTTAAGGCATCAAATATGTCCTTTGTTGAGATGGTGGACATGGTCGATATACTAAAGAGAGACAACTATGATGGGAAGTATGGACCTTACTCCCACCCCAATGTCAGAAAGGCCAAGATCATGACTAAAGTTGTGAAGAGTCTGCAGAAGAATTTTGGGGTACGGCAATCCAAGCATCAACTGAGGAAGTGTTGGTCAGACCTCAAATTAAGGGAGCACAATCAGTATAGAAGGATCAGGAGAGTGCTGCAAAAAAGTAAGTAGTTGTCCTGTGTTCCTATTCTTTATTTTTATTACGTTCGTGCTGCTCCATGTGCTTTTCTTTATACTGTTGTAGAGTTTAAAATGGCAATTTTCATGTTCATAGACTCATAATTCGTTCGCAGGAAACATTGTTTGGCCAATAAAACACCATGTTTTGTCCAGATGCAATTCCAATACATTTTTTCTGGCCTACTTCTCTTAAAATACATTTGTTGTCTAGATGGGTTTGTAACTAGAATTAAATGCAAAATAGATTCTGTGTAAGGAGAGGACACTCAGCAGCTGTTTACACATCTGGACGCTGGAGCACTAGTGTGGGACACCAGAACACCCTGTTTATTAGGGGGCCCACACAGGTGCTCCAGTGTATACTATAGGGGTGTCTCTATCTGTGAAGCTTGTCCAAAACAGGTAAGTATTCAAGCTTGACAAAGGAAAAAAATATTTATTCATCTTGCAACTCTGCGAAAACAGACAATTGTACCCCACTTCCAAGCAATGTTTCATATTCCTATTTCTGCCATCAAATATCTGCGTGCTAAGTATACCTATTTTTTTTTACATAGGGGAGAAAAGACTCGGAGGACACCACTCATCAGAGGAGACAACAGACCCCCCACCTCAGGAAGAAGGGGAAATCCCACAAACACAACCAGAGGAGGAGGAGGGAGACGTTGTGGAAATAGTCACCACAACAGTTGAGTGTCTGCGACCACAGCTTCAGGTAAGAGATGGATGACGGCATATTTATAATACATGGTGTTTTTTTTTTTTTTAGGTGATCGTGATGTTGTGGATGAAGGTCCTTTCACAGGTAAAAAGTGCCCAGATCCTGATTGGGGAGATAATGGGGTGTAATAGGGACTTGGAAAACATCCAGAAAAACATCAATGATGTTCAAAACAAAATGAAGAACATCGTTGATGTTTTAGGGAGAATTTAAAACCCCTAGAAATCCCTAACTTATTTCTGCTTTGCTTTTCTGAAAATTTTTTTAAAATTTTTTGTGACATATTATAGAAAAGACAAATTTTGAAGATGCACACAGTGTGTAAACATGTGTTATCTGCCATCACGGGAGATCAATATATGCGTTTTGTGGGTACAACCCTACCTCAATAATAAAGTAGCTGAGAGGAAGGGGTGGCACCCACAAAACACGTCCCTTGATCCCCCATGATGGCAGCTAGCACATGTTGACATTCGGCAATTTGTGTGCATCTTCAAAATTTGGCTTTTCCAGGGTTGACTTCACCCCATCTGCTGAACGCAATATCAAACACAGTTTATAAATACTCATGTCTGATTTTGCCTTCAATTTCTACAAAACTTTTTAAGTTCCAGAGTTGTGTATTTCTTGTTGGTTTTAAACATGCCTGTTTTACCTTAAAAGGCAATTTCGACTTTTTAATGTGACCTAAAAATTATTATACAAAATGTTGGTTTGTTTTAAAAACATTTTATAAATGCACATGTGATTGTGCTTTGATTAAAAAGATTGAGAATCAACAATGTGTGGCTTCTTCTTTCAATGCTCAAATGCATTTTTTGTTGTAAAGTTGGTGTTTTCGGTGACAATGGGGGTTATTTACTAAAGGCAAATCCACTTTGCACTACAAGTGCAGTTTCAGTGCAGTCTCAAGTGCACTTGTAGTGCAAAGTGTATTTTCCTTTAGTAAATAACATCCAACAATGCTTTCTAATTTTACACAATCACGTCATTTTCAGGACTCCCCAAATTTCGGTCATGGTCAGCTAAAAGAAAGCCAAGCAGTAAATCTAAGCACATATTTGTTCAGTTTAAAATATATTTTTATTTAAAAAATGTCTCAGACATTGTCTGGCATATTGATGGCCCCCCTACCCGCAAAGTATTCCATGTATCTTAGACGGACCTCGCGGGCACTCTGGGGGGGCAAGCCAGGACGGCCAGCTTCAAGCGCCGTAAGGTTTGGTTCATTTATAATTCCGGCTTCAGGCCCAACTGAGCCAGCAGAGTTCACAGAATTTCTCCTTAAAAAGTTGTGGAGAACACAGCAAGCCAGGATGATGTGATTGAGTTTATACTCCGCCATGTTTATCGGTGTAAGAAATAGGCGGAATCGGATGGCCATTATTCCAAACGTGTTCTCTACCACTCTTCTGGCTCTGGCCAGCAGGTAATTAAAAACTCTATGGTCCGGGGTGAGGGTCCTCATAGGGAATGGCCGCATAAGATGGTCCCCCAGCGCAAACACTTCATCCGCAGCGAAGATGAATGGGAGTCCTTCTGCATTGTCTTCTGGAGGTGGCAAGCCCAAGCTGCCATGTGGGCAATGACTCCACCATCTGACATCCAGCCATTCTTCCTCACATCCACATACAGGAACTCGTAAGTAGCCGACACCACCGCCAACATCACAATACTATTAAACCCCTTGTAGTTGTAATAGTATGACCCTGAGTTGGGTGGTGGGATGATGTGGAAGTGTTTTCCATCAGTTGCCCCTCTGCAGTTAGGAAAGTCCCACCGCTGGGCATAGTGGGAGGCCACAGTCTGCCATTCCTGTGGGTTGGAAGGAAACTGTGGAGTCAAACAAGAAAAATAAATTAATCATTGTGCAGATAAACATGGAAAGCAGATTAGCTATCAAGATAATAATAGGATACAAAAATTTTTAACATTACTATTTGAGAGTATTCAGGCAGGCCCTTGCACTACATGCTTTGGGGAATTCATCCGTAAATATGACCACAAAAGAGGTGGGTATAGTGTGTATGGGTTTGGCAAAGTCAGCAGATAGAGGATTGAGGATAGATAGAGGATTGGTATCAGCTGAGTTAGCAGTTGGGTGGGAGGGAGGGTTGCAAATGATTTTGGGACCCCCCAAAAAAAATCTGGCACTCTGCCTGAATTTAAAGCACAAATCACATTTTAACACATTATAGGGGGTGTTTAGGGTAAAGCATAACTATGGAGTTGACAAAATATATTGTTAATTGAGTAGACGAGGTGTCTAGTGTTAGTAAAAGTTTGGTGAGAGACGATTCACGCTTTTTCAGACTCGTGGTTTTCAGATCGTATTTCTGCTCTTCAGTTTGTGCTTGTGGGTTTGTATCTGGTCTTCAGTATGTGCAGCGAGTTACCATTGACTTGTCATTGTGTTCTTGTCCATTCTTTACTGATTTTCAGGTCGCTCTTCACAGGCCTTGCTGTTTTTCAGTGCGTTCTGTTACTTCGTTCTGAGCAGCTGACCGTTTCCTAGCCATGTTGCGTGTATGTACTCATCGTGGTGTTCGTGCTGTGGGGCTTGGTGTTAGGGTTCTTACTTTGACACAAGCCCAGTCCATGAACAGGGCGAGGAGGAGTTCATGGACCAAGAATTGGTTGCTCCAGCGTCACCAATTCTGTCACATGCCTTTGCTCCGTGAGATCCTTGAGAATAATCCTGACGATTTCCGGAATTTTCTCCTGATGACGGACCCCGTATTTCACCATTTGTTGGCTTTGCTGACCCCTTATATCAGCAAGCAGGATACCTGCATGAGGCAAGCCATCACTGCGGAGCAGAGGCTAGTCGCCACCCTGCGGTACTTGGTGATGGGGAGAAGCCTGCAGGACCTCAAGTTCTTGACAGGCATCTCCCCCCAGGCTCTGGGGATCATTATCCCGGAGGCCTGTTCTGCCATCATCCAGGTCCTGCAGAAGGACTATATTAAGGTAAGATTTTTATCCTTTAACATCACATTTTATTGTATTTAATGTTTGATAATGTATTGTATTTCTTTCCTCATTCCCTAATTACCATGATTGTAATATGCTGTGAATGTCTCCTTTGTCCTTATGCATGCTGGAAATTTAAAAAAAAATGTTGTCCTTCATGCATATTTGCCTTCACTTACCTCCCCAGAATGCTCTCCTGGGCCTATATCCACCTCGTCTACTCAATTAACAATGTATTTGGTCAGCTCCATAGTAGTGCTTTACCCTAAACACCCCCTAAAATATGTTAAAATATGATTTGTGCTTGAAATTCAGGCAGAGTTTCTTTTTTGGGGGTCCCAAAATCATTTACAACCCTCCCTCCCCCCCAACTGCTAACTTAGCTGATACCAATCCTCTATCTATCATCAATCCTCTATCTGCTGACTTTGCCAAACCCATACACACTATATCCACCTCTTTTGTGGTCATATTTATGGATGAAGTCCCCAAAGCATGTAGTGCAAGGGCCTGCCTGAATACTATTAAATAGTAATGTTAAAGGTTTTTGTATCCTATTATTATCTTGATAGGTAACAGCAGAATGTAAAAATGTGCTAAAATGTGTACAGTGTGTATTTATCTCTTTGTATTATGACACTTATTACCTGTCCAGTGGGCTGCCAATAGTGTAGGTAAGGAGGGGCTGGCCAAAGTAATACACATTATTTAGGCATTCATCTCTCAATGAAGTGGAGAGGGTTACCTGACCAAAACACCCCCCTAAAATTTTTAAAATGGCTCATGGGGGGGGAATCTGATAGGTGGACCTTACACCTTTGCCTTTAAATACTCCCTAAAATAAATGTTATACTGATGTTGGCCAAGAATGTTTGTGTCTAATCTGCTTTCCATGTTTATGTGCAAAATGAATAATTTATTTTTCTTGTTTGACTCCACAGTTTCCTTCCAACCTACAGGAATGGCAGACTGTGGCCTCCCACTTTGCCCAGCGGTGGGACTTTCCTAACTGCGGAGGGGCAATTGATGGGAAACACGTCCACATCATCCCACCACCCAACTCAGGGTCATACTATTATAACTACAAGGGGTTCAATAGTATTGTGATGTTGGCAGTGGTGTCGGCTACTTACGAGTTCCTGTATGGGGACGTGGGGAAGAATGGCCAGATGTCAGATGGTGGAGTCATTGCCCACACGGAGTTCTACAGGCAACTCCAGAATTGCAGCTTTAGATGGCCACCTCCAGAAAACAATGCAGAAGAACGCCCATTTGTATTTGTTGCGGATGAAGCGTTTGCGCTGGGGGACCATCTTATGCGGCCATTCCCTACGAGGACCCTCACCCCGGACCAGAGGGTTTTTAAATACCGGCTGGCCAGAGCCCGAAGAGTGGTAGAGAACACATTTGTAATTATGGCCAGCCGGTTATGCCTATTTCTTACACCCATACACATGACGGAATATAAACTCAATCACATCATCCTGGCTTGCTGTGTTCTCCACAACTTTTTAAGGAGAAATTCTGTGACCTATGCTGGCTCAGTTGGGCCTGAAGCCGGAAATGATATAAATGAACCAAACCTGACGGCGCTTGAGGCTGGCCGTCCTGGCTTGCCCCCCCAGAGTGCCCGCGTGGTCCCTCTAGGATACATGGAATACTTTGCGGGTAGGGGGGCCATCAATATGCCAGACAATGTCTGAGACATATTTTAAATAAAAATATATTTTAAACTGAACAAATATTTGCTTAGATTTACTGCTTGGATTTCTTTTAGCTGACCATGACTGAAATTTGGGGAGTCCTGAAAATGGCTTGATTGTGTAAAATTAGAAAGCACTGTTGGGTGTTATTTACTAAAGGAAAATACACTTTGCACTACAAGTGCCTTTGAGACTGCATTGAAACTGCACTTGTAGTGCAAAGTGGATTTGCCTTTAGTAAATAACCCCCATTGTCACTGAAAACACCAACTTTACAACAGAAAAATGCTTTTGAGCATTGAAAGCAGAAGCCACACATTGTTGATTCTCAATCTTTTTAATCAAAGCACAATCACATGTGCATTTATAAAAGGTTTTTAAAAAAAACCAACATGTTTTTTGTATAACAATTTTTTAGGTCACATTAAAAAGTCGAAATTGCCTTTTAAGGTAAAACAGGCATGTTTAAAACCAACAAGAAATACACAACTCTGGAACTTAAAAAGTTTTGTAGAAATTGAAGGCAATATCAGGCATGAGTATTTATAAACTGTGTTTGATATTGCGTTCAGCAGATGGGGTGAAGTCAACCCTGGAAAAGCCAAATTTTGAAGATGCACTCAAATTGCCGAATGTCAACATGTGCTAGCTGCCATCATGGGGGATCAAGGGACATGTTTTGTGGGTGCAACCCCTTCCTCTCAGCTACATTATTATTGAGGAAGGGGTTGCACCCACAAAACACGTACATTGATCTCCTGTGATGGCAGATAACACATGTTGACACACTGTGTGCATCTTCAAAATTTGGCTTTTCTATAATTGTCACAAAATTTTCAAAAAATGTCAGAAAAACAAAGCAGAAATAAGTTAGGGATTTCTAGGGGTTTTAAATTCTCCCTAAAACATCAATGATGTTCTTCATTTTGTTTTGAACATCATTGATGTTTTTCTGGATGTTTTCCAAGTCCCTATTACACCCCATTATCTCCCTGATCAGGATCTGGGCACTTTCACTGGTGAAATGACCTTCATCCACAACATCATGATCACCTAAAAATATATAAAAAAACTTACCATGTATTATAAATATGCCGTCATCCATCTCTTACCTGAAGCTGTGGTCGCAGACACTCACCTGTTGTGGTGACTATTTCCACAACGTCTCCCTCCTCCTCCTCTGGTTGTATGTAAAAAAAAAATAGGTATACTCTCCTATGTAAAAAAAAATAGGTATACTTAGCACACAGATATTTGATGGCAGAAATAGGAATATGAAACATTGCTTGGAAGTGGGGTGCAATTGTCTGTTTTCACAGAGTTGCAAGATGAATAAATATTTTTTTCCTTTGTCAAGCTTGAATACTTACCTGTTTTGGACAAGCTTCACAGATGGAGACACCCCTATAGTATACACTGGAGCACCTGTGTGGGCCCCCTAATAAAAAGGGTGTTCTGGTGTCCCACACTAGTGCTCCAGCGTCCAGATGTGAAAACAGCTGCTGAGTGTCCTCTCCTTACACATAATCTATTTTGCATTTCATTCTAGTTACAAACCCATCTAGACAACAAACGTATTTTAAGAGAAGTAGGCCAGAAAAAATGTATTGAAACGCATCTGGACAAAACATGGCGTTTTATTGGCCAAACAAACAATGTTTCCTACGAACGAAAAATGTGTCCATGAACATAAAAGTTTTTTTAAACTCTACAACAGTATAAAGAAAAGCACATGGAGCAGCACAAACTTAATAGAAATAAAGAATAGGAACACAGGACAACTACTTACTTTTTTGCAGTACTCTCCTGATCCTTCTATACTGATCATGCTCCCTTAATTTGAGATTCAACCACCGCTTCCTCAGTTGATCCTTGGACATTGGGGTTGGGGTAAGGTCCATACTTCCCATCATAGTCGGCCCTCTTCAGCATGTCGACCATCTCAACAAAGGATATTTGATGCCTTAAATCATCTCCTCTGGGATCGTGATGTTTCTGGCTCCGGGCTTTCCTCCTCCTCCTCCTCATTGCTGTAATTAGCACGCACCTGCTCTGTCTCCACCATGTGCTCCTTCCCACTGCGCCGAACGAGAAGGGGCGGGGAATAGACTAGAAAGAACGTCAGGGGTGGGCGGAGTTTTACGGATGCGCAGTGTATATAAAGCGTAACACGCGTGCGTAGTACGTACGATCTGTGAGCGGAGGAAGGAGTATAGGAAGCGCTGATCGTGATAACGAAGGTAACATTTAAACTTGGGCCTATACTGCTTAGAGATTGAGGCCTATACTGGGACAAGATTATGAGACTTTAGCCTGACATTAGGGTTTGTCTTGTGTATTGCAGATAAAATGGATGGCTTCAATGACCACAACTTCCTCCCCCTGTTCATAGACAAGTACAGGGAGCTGCCCTGTCTGTGGCAGGTGAAACACCCGCATTATAATCATAAACAAAAGAGGCAGGCAGTGCTGGAGAAACTGCTGGACTTGGTGAAGCCGGTGGTCCCCACAGCAACCATCCCCTATTTAAAAGCCAAAATTGGTGGCCTGAGGAGCACTTATCTTAGGGAGCGCAAGAAGGTCCAGGATTCCCAGAGATCAGGAGCTGCAGCAGATGACGTTTATGTCCCCAGGCTGTGGTACTATGAGAGACTTTGTTTTCTGTCAGACCAGACTGAAGTCAGGGTATCCCTCTCAACCCTTCCTTCCACTCTCCCTTCCACCCTATCGTCCAACCCAGGTGAGGCTTCCGATGTCCAACCTGGGACTTGCAGCCAGGAAGAAGTGGAGGAGCCCAGCTTGAGCCAGGTATAGCATTGTTCTACAGATTTCTGGTCCATAAATAAATGATGTTCACTAGATTTTATTATTGATCACTAATTGCTGATTTAATAAAGGCGTTTACATATCAATAGACAGTAGTGGGCAAAAATAATTGGGACAATAATGAAAAATGCTGGGGTCAGAATGATAATCTTTTAGATTTATTAACATTCAATTTGCAACAGTCATGAGATGAAAATTGTGTGTGATTGATGAAGAAAAAACTAAAACTATGTCCCTTTTTCATACACAGGAAGACCTCAGCCAGGAGGAGGCTGTGGAATGTGGCAGCCAGGAGGAGGCGGGGTAAGTGGCAGCCAGGAGGTGGCCGGGCCCAGTAGGAGCCTCACAGAATCCCAGGTTCCTCCCCTCCACCTTTCAAACAAAAGACCCAGGAAGGGGCGTAACATGGAGGATTCAGCACTCAGGCTGATTCAGGAGGCTTCTGTGTCCCTCAGGCCTTTGCCTGCATGGCTGCCACAAAACTGCAGGACATGCAGGAGGGCCAACCCCTCATGTGTGAGGACATCCTTTATAAAACATTAACTAAGGTGATGAAGGGCAAAATCATACCCAATAACCACCTGTGTGAGTTGCATCATCCTCCTCCTCCTGCCACAACTCCACCACCACAGACACAGCGTGGAAGGAAGAGTGGAAGGAAAACAAGAAAGTGATGGCCTGGGTTCAGTCTGGTCTGACAAAAGATGCAGGATCTTGTATGACCACAGCCTGGGGACAGATATGTCATCTGCTGCAGTTCATGATCTCTTGGACTTCTGGACCAGATTGTACTCCTTTATATATGGACTCCTCAGGCCACCAATTTTGCAGTAAAATAACTGATGTGTGCCCTGGGGGCCAAAGGCTTTGCCAATCTCTTCTGTTTCTCCAGCGTTGCCTCCCTCTTTCTTTGGTTAGGCCCCCTTAATACATTTTTGGTTTGTTTAATAATACTCGCCTATGTGTGTTTTCCTTCAAAAAGGACAGTTTGTTTGTGAGGAGGCAGGTACATTTCAAAAATACAATGTGAAATTAACAAGAGACACCAACACCAAGCAACCTCCTTGAGATTAAATAATACAAGATAATAATGGTGTTGTGGTAACTTGACACACAAAACACACCCAAAACTATTCTGGAGTTAAAAAATAAATAAAAAAATGAAACACAAGATCAGGATTGAAAGAAATCCAAAATAAAAATTTTTTAACCTAAAAACAAATTATTTTTTCGGTAGATGTGACAAATAAAAAAAATATATTGACGAAATCACGATAAATAATAAAGAAAGAAGTTTGTGAGAACTCTGTGTGAATATGAGCAGCAAAATAACTTCATTCTTCTAGCATTTATAAAGAAGAAGAGAGTGTGCTGCATTAAACAATTTAAAACATTGCAGCGTGATGAAAGTGCTGTATCTATTCCGAATGCTAATGTTACCAGACCGAGCAGTTCCGTCTCAGAATTTATTCTGAGCATGCGTGGCACTTTGTGCGTCGGAATTGGCCACACACGGTCAGGAATTGACGCAATCGGATTTTGTTGTCGGAAAATTTTATAGCCTGCTCTCAAACTTTGTGTGTCGGAAATTCCGATGGAAAAAGTCAGATGGAGCCCACACATGGTCGGAATTTCCGACAACAAGCTCCGATTGCACATTTTCCATCGGAAAATCCGACCGTGTGTACAGGGCATAAGAATCTCCTTGAGAATTCTATACTATCTCTGTTAGAATCAAATGGGAGATGAGTACAGCGCTGCACCAATAATAATGGAGAATGGTTACACAGTAAGCAGCTGACACTCCTCTTAGACAAAGGAAAATAAAAATAGAAAGTGTATAAAGTGTAGCGCTAAATGTGTAAATATTATAAATGAGAAAAGTGAACTAGGCCCAAACCATTCCTGGGGGGCCCACGAGAGAAATAAAAATAATATGATTCAAGGTTACATAAAAATGACTACACACAATCGAAAATAAGCTAAGTGCCACACACTGTCACATAGATTGATACTATTGGACCAGTGAGAAAACAGTATGAAAAGTGATATAGAAGTGAAGAAATAACAAAATGTCCATAAATGTTGAAAATTATGATCTAGATGAAATTCCACACCCGCCACCCAAAAGTCTCTGAGGGTAGGATAGTAAAAACAACGATGGAGAACTTCTGCCAAGTGGATAAATAAAACACCAGGTAAATAAGACGTCTAAATGAGTGTCGGGACCACCACCAAAGCATCGGAGGAGGCTTACCGGAACCAGGTGACTTGAGAAGACATACGTCTTACAAGTCCAAGAAAGCTTGTTTAGCCACCAAGGCTGGCAAGGTGGACTCCCTACGATCACCGCGATTGTTATACAGTTTTGTGCTTATTCTGATCTCCTAACATGTGAGTGTTCCTTTTTATTGTTTCAATAAATTCATTCATTTTTAAACGATATCATGCCATGTGAGCTTTATTTTTCCCATGGCATGTAATTTCATCCGGTTGGCCTGTTGATAAGTCTGGACGGCTGAAGCTGTGACTGGATCTCTATCTCTCTCCTCCCCCCCCCATTTGAAGTTGAGGACATCTGAGGATCCATCTTGCCAGCCTTGGTGGCTAAACAAGCTTTCTGGGACTTGTAAGACGTATGTCTTCTCAAGTCACCTGGTTCCGGTAAGCCTCCTCCGATGCTTTGGTGGTGGTCCCGACACTCATTTAGACGTCTTATTTACCTGGTGTTTTATTTATCCACTTGGCAGAAGTTCTCCATCGTTGTTTTTACTATCCTACCCTCAGAGACTTTTGGGTGGCGGGTGTGGAATTTCATCTACATCATAATTTTCAACATTTATGGACATTTTGTTATTTCTTCACTTCTATATCACTTTTCATACTGTTTTCTCACTGATCCAATAGTATCAATCTATATGACAGTGTGTGGCACTTAGCTTATTTTCGATTGTGTTTAGTCATTTTTATGTAACCCTGAATCATATTATTTTTATTTCTCTCGTGGGCCCCCCAGGAATGGTTTGGGCCTAGTTCACTTTTCTCATTTATAATATTTACACATTTAGCGCTACACTTTATACACTTTCTATACTATCTCTGTTATATATAAAGAGTATTCCAGCATGTTGGAGGTCGGTATCCACCCCGCTCCGACCGAGCCCCCCCGCCACCCCATTGGGTTCAGGCTGTGGACTGGGGGAGCCCTGCCAAGCCAGTCAGACAACAATCTCATTATCCAAATTCTGAACCTTGTTCAGACTGGGACTTAGGAGGATCGTGTAAGTCCCTACTCTGCAACCCGATTAAGTCTAATTTTTTAATTAGGTAATCCAAAGACCTTAAAATCAAAATTAAATTGTTACCCATCAGTCATCTTACCAGGAAAGAGTTACCCAATGTAAGAGCTTGACGTTTGACTCTTTTCCTTCGTTTTATTGGCGATTATAAAAGACCAGGGAAAGGAAGAGTTAGAGTCAGGGATAGTCGCGAAGGATTCCTGAAGGAGAGAGAGTAGAAGAGAGAAGGAGTATTAGGGAGTTTCCTTTAGAGGGGATTATGTCCAGGATAAAGCAGTACTTTGATGTATTCTGCCCAGGGTTCCCAGGTTAATTCAAATGCCGCGTACACACGATCAGAATTTCCGACCACAAATGTTCAAAGTGAGCTTGTTGTTGTAAGTTCCGACTGTGTGTAGGCTCCATCGGACATGTCGTGTCGGAATGTCTGACAACAGATGTTTGAGAGCTGGATCTCAAATTTTCCAACAACAAAATCTGTTGTCGTAACTTCCAAGCGTGTGCAGACATTTCCAACGCACAAAATTTCACTCATGCTCTGAATCAAGTACGAGATGGAAGCGTTCGGTCTGGTAAAACTAGCGTTCGTAATGGAGATGGCACATTCGCCACACTGCAAATTTTTTAATCTTCTAATGCAGCGCATTCTCTTCTTTAGAATGCTGGAATAATGTTTTGCTGCTGATATTCACACAGAGTTCTGACAAACTTATTTATTTATTATTTCTCGTGATCTCCTGAATAATCTTTTTTTTTTTTTTCGCCAGATCTCCAGAATAATGTTTCTATTTTTTTTATAGTGATGTCCTTTTTTTTATCAAGATCTCCTTATTTTTTTTAATGTTTTTTTTCTAGTGTTCTCCATAATATTTTTTGTAGTTTTGTGTGTCAAGTTACCACAACACCATTATTATCTTATATTTATCTTATCTTATCTTACCTTATCTTATTTTTATAAAAGTATACCTTTTTTTATTCACATAGGGAAGGAAAGACTCGGGACATCAGAGCACACCAGGGACCCCCAACCTCCTAAAGAAGGGGAAGTCACCACACCACAACCTGAGGATGTGAAGGGAGGAGAGGTTCATGACGTGGTTGAAATAGTGACCACAACAGGTGAGTGTCTGAGACCACAGCTTCAGGTAATAGATGTATGCCTGCATATTTATAATACATGGTGTGTATTTTTATTTTAGGTGATGTGGATGTTGTGGAAGAAGAAACTCATTTCACAAGTGCAAGTGCACACATTCTCATAAGGGAGATCATGGTGTGCAATTGTTATTTAGAAAAGATAAAGGAAAACATTAATGATGTTCAACAAAAAATGAAGATCATTGATGTTTTAGGCAGAACTCTAAAAAGCACAAAAATTGTACCGTTTTGCCGAGGACTTTTTTTATTTCAATTAAAGTCTAAAAGTATTTTAAAAGCCAAATTTTGAAGATGCACACAGTGTGTCACCATGTGCTATCTGCCATTACAGGATATCAAGGTACGTGTTTTGGGGGTGAAACCACTTCCCCGCAACTAAAGTAGGTGAGAGGAAGGGGTTGCACCCCCGAAACACGTCCATTGACCCCCATGATGGGAGCCAGCACATGTTGACATTAGGCATGGGATCAGGAGGTAAATCCACATTTTGACTCCCAATTTGTGTGCATCTTCAAAATTTGGCTTTTACAGGGGGGACATCACCCCATCTGATGAAGGCAATATTAACACAGTTTTGACATACTAACATCTGATATTGCCTTCACTTTTTCAAAGTTGAACTTTTTCATAAGTTGTGTATGTTATGGTTTTAAACAAGCCTGTATAACCAAAAAATTGATATTTCTAATGTCAAACATAAAAACAAAGATGTTAGTTTGTTCAAAAACCCTTTTCTAATGCACATGTGAATGTGCTTTGAGTAAAATGTTTTATACTCAACAATGTGTGGCTTCTTCTTTCAATGCTCAATACCAGCTTTTGAAAAAAGAGAAAGGCTCTGACAAAGAGCAGTAAACAGTGTGTGCCACATCCCATGAGTCTGAAAAAGACCAAAAAATTCCCCTATGGTGGGATTTTCCAGGCACTACCATAAATAATACAGTATAGGTACAAAAATAGTTTTTATTAAAAAAATCGAACAAAGTAGATAATTTAACAAAATATACAAATCAAATACAGAAACTATGTACAATGGGATACTTCAAAAGCAGAGTACATATCGTTAAGAATACAAATAGCATAACAATGGAGAAAAGACCAAAGGTTGGGATATAATAAGTCTCACTGAACCAACGCGTTTCAGAGAATCCTTCATCAGGGTTCACCAAGTGAGAGTTACCATTTCCAAAGTACAAATGTTATAAAGTATCCAAGGCATAAAATCAACTTCACAAAGGTCTCCCAGGCCGTGTGCATGTAAAGGTAGCCTAATGGCTGGCCATGCAGGATGGTATTGTAGAAGACTGATGTAACAGAGGAAATCCAAATTTGTGCTAAAGAACGCCGCGCCTGAGGGTTTGGCGCTGCGTTTGTGCGCAGGCTGGGGTCCAAACGTCTCAGGACCTGTAAACTGGATACAGAGGTGAGACCTACAGTTTTTTTATGTAGGGGAGAGGCTGAGAGTCCGGGCTGGCCACCATACAGCTACAGGTAGTAAAAAAGACGTGTAAACTGGATCCAGAGGTAAGACCTATAGTTTGTCATATAGGGGAGAGGGGAGAGGCTGAGAGTCCGGGCAGGCCACCATACAGCTACAGGTAGTAAAAAAAGACCTTCTTAGTCAGCCCAGGGACACAGCATCAGTGAAACGTCCTCCAGGTTTGTCCCAGATCTTTCTCCCATGCAAGCTTGAATGAGGTCTTAGAATCTACCATAGCAAGTGCCCGATAGATCACCAATATTCCTCCCCGCTGCACCATGGCTTGTCCACACCAGAGTTCATATTCTGTGAGTGTTAATGGGTTAGGTTTTGTCATCCATAATGTATTTATAAAGTGGGAAATTTGGTGATGTCGAAATCTTTTGGAGGTTGGCATGTCAAGTTTGCTTATGCAGTGAGCAAAAGAGAGGGGGCCAGAGGAGTTGACAAAGTGACCGATTCTATATAGTACTTTATCAAGCCACCATTTAAATGCTATAATGTCCCTACCTGGGGAAAATAGGGGGTTGCAGAAGAGGTATAAGAGTGGTTGCCAGTTAGAGATTAAATGTGGGTTGTGCTTGAGAGAGTCCCATGTTACTAAAGAGTGGGAGAGAGTAGGGACCATAATTGTGGGTCTGGATTTAGGGGAGCACCAGAGAAGAAAATCTAGTGTAAAGTGAGGGATCGCTTGTCTTTCCATGTGGACCCAATCTGGATGGGCCGACTTGGAATAGATTGTCGAAAGCTGGGTGAGTTGGGCCTCCTGGTAATACCAGAGAAGATTCGAAAGGCCTACTCCTCACCTACGCCTATTTCGGTATAGGGTCCCCTTTGCAATTCTATGTCCTTTGGCCCCCCAAATAAATCTAAGAATTTTGGATTGGAATCTCTTGAGTTGGTCCTGCCAGATTGGAATAGGAAGTGCCCTAAAAAGATACAGAATGCGTGGCAGTAGAGTCATTTTGACAGAATTAACCCTGCCCAGCCAAGAGAGACCCAAATTGCCCCAATGTTTAAGATTCTCCTCTAGTTTGCGGAACATCAGGGGGTAATTGGCCTCATATAAGCGGTCCACTGCGGCAGCCAGATTGACACCCAAGTAAGGTATAAATGAGTCACCCCATATGAATTGAAATTTATCCTTCAAACGTGCGACTAAGTGTTCAGGAAGGTTTACATTCAAAGCCATAGATTTTGAATAGTTAACTTTGAGACCTGCCACATCTCCAAAGGTATCTAGTAGTTTACATAAATTAGGAAGTGAGATTAAGGGAGAGGTGATAAAGAGTAGGATGTCATCCGCAAAGAGGGCACATTTGTGAGTTTGCGGGCCACACTGAACTCCGTGTATATCCAGGTGATCTCTAATGGCTATGGCCAGTGTTTCGATGATAATAGGGAAGATTAGAGGTGATAAGGGGCATCCCTGTCGCGTGCCTTTAAATATCGGAAAAGAGTCGGAGTAAAATCCTTGCAAGCGTATTTTGGCTACAGGGTTTGAGTAGAGGGCTCCTATTATGTTCATGAAGGTTTGTCCAAACCCCCAGCGTTGCAAGATATGTGTAAGGAAGGACCAGGATATAGAATTGAATGCCTTTTGCAGGTCTAGTGAGAGCAGGAATCCTGTTTGAGGGGGTTTGCCATCCCACCTGGACCTTAGAAGAGAGATAATGTCAAGTGCTCTCCGAATTTGTTCGGGGCCTTGACGTTCCGGTATAAAGACAACCTGGTCCTTGTGGATGTAAAGACTAATGAAGGAAGAAATATGGTCTGCCATAATTTTGGTGAGAATCTTAAGGTCGTTATTTATTAAAGATATGGGGTGGTAGTTAGCTACTAAACTGGGGTCCTTGCCTGGTTTGGGGAGTACTGTGATGAAGGCTGAGTTCAGGGATTCATCGAGTTGGGTTCCCTTATGTATCTGATTAAAGAAACGGGCCAGGTACGGGGCTAGGAGAGAGGTAAAGTGTTTATAGTATGGAACCGAGAATCCGTCCGGACCGGGAGAGGAGTGGTTTTTTAGATTCTTAATCACCTGCGTAACTTCCTCGACTGTTATCGGTTCCTCCAGCCTATCTCTATGGTGGTCCTTAAGCTCAGGAATTTTGATTGAGTGGAGAAAGGTTTCTAAAGTGGTGTTCCGGCCGAAATTATACTTTTTAAATAAAGATACCCCTATAATACACAAGCTTAATGTATTCTAGTAAAGTTAGTCTGTAAACTAAGGTCTGCTTTGTTAGTTTATAGCAGTAGTTTGTTATTTTATAAACTTACAGCAGGCTGTGGCCATCTTAAGTGTGGGCATCTGAAGCCAGACTGTATTTCTTCCTGGATCTCATCCTTGCAGATCTCGCACATGCTCAGTGCAGCACAAGCAGTGTAATAGGTTTCAGGTCAGATTTCCATAGCAACGGCAGTGTCAGAGGAAGTTGCCGCCCCTTCCCAGAAGGCATTGCAAACAGGAAATGATATGATGAGCCACGGCCAGGGAGGAGGAAGTGAAAAATGAATACAGCAGATATACAGTAGGTGCTGAGAAAAAAAAAAAAAAAAATATCCAATTCGTTTACAGTGCACAGTTTAGTGAGGGATGCTGAAGAGTTGTAAAAGTGGGTGGAACTCCACTTAAGGTATTTTCTTGGGACACTTGTCTATCATTATATAGTTTCTTGTAAAAGTCGTGGAAAGCTTCCATGATCTTATGGGGGTTTTGGGAGTAGTTATTACTTCCTATCTTGATTTTAGGTAAGGTGTGTGTCTTCAGTTTAGGAGTCAACCTGGCTGCCAATATGGACCCCGCTTTGTCCCTTTGATAATAGAAGCAGGCGCTACTCCATCGTAGGCTTTTCTCTGCAACCGCCATTAGAGCTAAATTCAGAGCCGTGCGTGCAGCGTTTAGTCTAGTCTCTCCACCGGAACAGAATAGGGGTCCCTTTTATGTTGTTAAGGAGCAAGAAGTCCTTTTCGAGTTTTTATCCGACTTATGTGCTTTTCGTAGCCTTGAAGTCATTTGAATTAGCTTTCCTCTAAGGGTAGCCTTATTGGCTGCCCACAGCATAGTTGGAGAAATGTCTCCAGTGTCATTCAAGAGAAGGTATTCTCGGATGTTTTTTTCAATCTCATTAACATGGGTCGGTTTACTAAGAATCGAAGCATTGAGTTTCTAACAGGGACTCTTTTTCTGTCTTAAGGGTCGCACCATTATCAGGAAGAGAAGAGAGTGATCCGACCAGGCAGAGTCTTTTATATAGGATTTAGACACTGCAGGTATATCAGAGGTGGAAATAAAGAAGTGGTCAATTCTGACGAAAGAATTGTGGGGGTTTGAATAGTGAGTGTAGTCACGTACAGTTGGGTTAACTTCCCTTCAGATATCCACTAATCCATGTCCGTAGATCTGTTTAGCTACCTTAAGGCTCTGCCTGGTGGAATGGATAAGTCGATTACCCAAGGAGCAAGATTCGTCTAGTCCCATGTCAAATGCTATGTTGGAGTCTCCTCCGTATATGACAGTACCTTCATTTAGAGGATTCAAGATGCGAAATAGGGAAGCAAAGAATTAGGATTGGCCCCTGTTCAGTACATAATATGACACCAATGAGTAAAGGTGGTTATCAATGAGCCCCTTAACAAATATGAATCTCCCCTCAGGTCCTTGAATTCAGAGATGAAGGAGAACTGGCAGTTACGAGAGAAAAATATAGCTACCCCCTTGGTTTTCATGTCCGCACTGGCAAGATGGAATTTAGGAAATTTGGTATGTATGTAGGAGGGGTTATAGGAGCGAGGTAAGTGTGTTTCTTGGAGGAAAATAATATCATTTTTTTTGGCTATGGTAACATTGAAAGATTTACCTGTGTTTAACAGGTGAGTTCATTCCCTGAACATTGCGTGTGGTAATGCGCAGGGAAGGGTTTGGTGTGGTAGTGTCAGCCATGGAGCAGCAGAAGAGAGAACGCCAATGAGTACCAGTCACCTACCTTCAGGCCGTTATCGGATGTGGAGGATGGCATTGTAGGATATTTCATTCCATTGTTGTAAGGGAATCTGGAGGGGTCCGAGCTCATCCGGGTCACTAGGGGAGAAGAAAAGTTAGTGTGAGAAAAGAGAAGAGGTTGTAGAGGATAAAGAAACATGGTGATAACTACAGAGAAGCAGTGGTGAAAATCCACTCTTCTCTTACGAACACACATAATGTCCCTCTAGAAAGAGGGAACGTCCTGTCCGGTAGAAAGGAAAATTCCGCTTCTCCGGTGTCAGGAGGTGGTGAATGAGCACTACTCTGGACACAGCGCCCCCCATATCAAACTAGTGAGGGCTAAAAAACAGGAGGCAACAACTGAAATATCTGTAAAGGAGATAACCACAGTAAGAACACATTAAAGCATTAAAACAATTTGAAGTGAGTCAAGTGCATGGTTCAAAAAAAAAAAAAAGGGTGGGGGAGGAGAGTGAGATCTGGAGGCTGGTAAGTTGGGGAGGAGGCGAGGAATAAAGTATCTAAAAGTCCAGATAAAGAACCAGAGGGGAGAGGGAACGAAGGACCAAGTGAGATCGGTATGTTAAGTCCCGTGGCAGTGCAACGTATTAGCCAATGTCCTAAGGGGAATGAAGAGCACTGTCCAAGTGCATCGCATTGGTGTGGTGTGAGAGCCGGAGCATCAGGACAGCACGAAGCACGGCCTGGTGATGTCATGTAACAGCACACAGCCGTGATTACTGAAATGCATTGTGACTTCTGTGGGCAGGGTCACACATGTAGAGTTGATCACCGATACGGCTTCTCCCATGCAGGATAAGAATATGCACTTGGGTATAGAGAGAAGGCATTAAGGAAAAATGTGAGGATGACAGTCTGAGGGATTCCAGGACATCAGTAAAGGATAAGGAGTGGTCATCATCGGTAGTGCAGGGTTCTCAGGGGCTAGACCCGAACAAGATGGTAAGGCGAGGCGACAGCAAGTGTCGTGGCTCCAGTTCATGTGAGCCATCCATCCTTAGCTTTTTTAGTTTTAGGTTTTTGCCACTGTGAGGTAAGGGGGCTCACCGGGGGTGGTCTCTTGGAGGAGATGGATGAGACGGTTTGCATTGGGTAAGGAGGGTCCCTAGGTATTATGCCGAGCTTCTGCAGTAATTCCTCTCCCTCAGGAAATGTGAAGAATCTGTATGACTTGTTGTTAACCTCAAATTTTAGGCTGAAGGGAAACAGCCACCAGTATTTGATATTCTGCTGAGTCAGAGCCGTTAGCAGTGGTTTGAGAGCCCGTCTCCTTTGGATTGTAGAGGGGGAGATGTAGGCAAAAAGCTGGATCGGGTGCCCCATGATTTGGAGTTGAGAGGCTGACCTAGCCCTTTTCATAACATCTTCTTTCACTGCATAGTAGTAAGGCTTAACAAGGATGTCCCGGGGGAGTCCATCAGCTTGTGGGGGCCCTAAGGCCCTGTGGGCTCCATCAAGTTCAGTTCTGTGGGGGTGAATGTCAGGGATAGGTTCTTTGATGAGAGAATTGACTGCAGCAGGAATATCCATGATCGATTCGGGTAAACCCCTAAATCTAAAATTGCATCGAGGAGACCTGTTTTCGAGGTCATCGATTTTAGCCATGGCGGCATCCAATTGAGTATGAATGTCCTGTATGGGGTCCGTGTTTTGGTTAGTGTGGGCCATTGTAGCATCCATGTTGTCTTCTATGGCTTCAATGCGTGAGCCCAGGGATTGGAGATCCATTTTAATGTCAGCAGTTATTTTGGCTGCAGTCTGGGCCAGTCTTCTATCCAGTATCTAAGCAAACTTGGCGATCATGAGCATCATGTCATGGGACTGTGAGGGGTGATGGCTAAGTAGGGGGCCTGCCAGGCCCTGGTGAGGTGGCAGTCATGGGGGACATAAGGAGCTCATCCAGAGTCTGGGAAATTAGGGATTCAGTGGATGCTGGTGAGGTAGGATTTCTATGTGGTAAGGTGCTGGGGGAAGCTGCACATACCTCCCCCCGCTGTGTGTCCCGCTAGGCTGCGTGTGGAGAGATCTCTGGCTGTGTAGCCTCATGAGGCGGCCATTCCACCGCCATCTTGATCTTTTCTGGCCGGTCACATGACCTCAGGCCGTGGCCAGCACAGCTGATGCCAGAGAGGGATCTCAGCCCCTCCTGCTGTAGCCCATAGATTGGAGAAATAGAGCGGCCAGAGGTTACTTGACCAGTCAGAAGAGATTAAAGATAAGGTATTTACAGGCTTTGTTTAAAAAACAAAAAACATGTTAGTAAAGTCCATAAATCTGCTAATCTAACACATATCTCGGCCGGCTCTGTGGCAGAGAGGAATCAGGTCTCCTAAGTGCACCTGGGTGTCCCCGAGGACAGAGGAATGTGCCTGATGGTATGCCCGTTCAACAGCCGCTATCGCGGGTAGTGATCAGCCGCTGCCTCCTGCTATAGGAAGGGCTGTATGTCTGGAGCGGGACGGAGCTCTGACACTAGGCATCCATCAGCCAGAGCCCCGCGCAAGCGCCTTTAAGGATGATTACTTTTAACATTAATGCATTTACATACATTAATAACAAAAACAATGTGTGTGTGTAGCAGACCCACAACAGAATAGTTAGCTGAAGAAAAGATTGTCACCTCATGTATCAAATAAATTAAGTTTGCACTATTTAAGAAAATGGCCAAAAAGAAAAGCCCATTGGAGAAGCTAGGAGACAGCTAAAAGAAACACAAGCAGTAAATCAAATGAAATATTATTTCAGTTTAAAATAAAAATGTATTTTAAAAATGTTTCTCAAACATTTGCTGGCATATCAATGGCCCCCTTACCTGCAAAGTACTCCAGATATTTTTGTCTGACTTAGCTGGCGCTGTGGGGGGGCAAGCCAGGACGGCCAGCTTCAGGTGCCATCAGGGTTGGTTAATATGGAAAGCCGGCCTCAGGCCCAACTGAGGCCACATAGTTAGTAGCATTTTTCCTTAGAAAATTGTGCATAATGCAGCAGGCAAGGACTATATGGTTGAGTTTATATTCTGCCATGTGGATTGGAGTCAGGAATAGGCGGAACCGGCTGGCCATTATGCTGAAAGCATTCTCCACCACTCTTCTGGCTCTGCCCAGCTGGTAGTTAAAAACTCTCTGCTCCGGGGTGAGGGTCCTCATGGGAAATTGCCTCATCAGATGTTCTCCTAGCCCAAACGCTTCATCAGTGACGAAAACGAATGGAAGACCAGCCACTTTGTCTTCCGCAGGTGGCAAGCCTAAGCCACCATTCTGGAGCCTTCTGTAAAACTCTGTCTGGGCGATAACTTCGCCATCCGACATCTGGCCATTCTTTCCCGCGTCCACATACAAAAACTCATATGTCGCCGACACCACCGCCAACATTACAATACTATTAAACCCCTTGTAATTATAATAGTATGACCCCAAGTTGGGGGTGGGATGATGTGGACGTGTTTCCCATCGATTGCTCCTTCGCTGTTAGGAAAGTCCCACCACTGGGCAAAGTGGGATGCCACAGTCTGCCATTGCTGTGGGGTTGAAGGAAACTGTGGAGTCAAACAAGAAAAAAAATAGTACTTTTGCACATAACATTGCAAGCAGATTAGACACGAACATTCTTGGCCAACATCAGTATAACATTTATTTTAAGGAGTATTTAAAGACAAAAGTATAAGGTCCACTTATCAGATTCCTCATCTCCTCTGATGGCCCATTGTAAAAATTTTGGGGGGGGGGATGTTTTGGACAGGTAACCCTCTCCACTTCATTGAGAGTTGAATGCATACATAATAATGTGTGTTACTTTGGCCAGCCCCTCCTTACTTACACTATTGGCAGCCCACTGGACAGGTAAGAAGTGTCATAATACAAAAATATGAATACACACTGTACAAATTGAAGCACATTTTTACATTCTGCAATTGCCTATCAAGATAATAGAACAAAAGTTGAAACAGAACCATTTGAAAGTATTCAGGCAAGCCCTTGCACTACATGCTTTGGTGAATTCATCTGTAAATTTGACCACAAAAGAGGTAGGTATAGTGTGTATGGGTTTGGCAAAGTCAGCATATAGAGGATTGGTATTGGTTGACTTAGCGGTGGGGGAGGAGGGAGGGTTCCAAATGAGTTTGTGCCCCCCCAAAAAAGCCTCTTGCACTTTGCATGAATTTAAGAACAAAAATAACATTTGTACACATTTTAGGGGGTATTTAGGGTAAAGCACATAATGGAGCTGACAAAATACATTGTTAAGTGACTAGGCTAGGTGTGTATGGGCCCAGGATAGCATGCTGGGGAGGATAGTGAAGGCAAATATGCATGAAGGATTAAAAAGAAGCATTAAAAGCTTCCAGCATGCATGAGGACAAAGAGAACGTTCACAGCATATTACAATAATGGTATTTAGGGAATGATGAAATAAATCCATTACATTAGCAAACATTAAATACATATAATGTGATGTTAAAGGATAAAACTTACCTTAATATAGTCCTTCTGCAAGACCTTATGATGGCAATGATGGCAAGGCTCTGGGAATAATGATTCCCAGAGCCTGGGGGGGAGATGCCTATCGAGAACTTGATGTCCTGCAGACTTCTCCCCTCCTCCAAATACTGCAACGTGGCCAATAGCCTTTGTTCTGGAGTGATGGCTTGCCACATGCAGGTGTCCTGCTTAGTAATATAGGGGGACAGCAAAGCCAACAGACAATGAAAAATGGGGTCCGTCATCCAGAGATAATTCCTGAAATCATCAGGATTACTCTCCTGGATCTCCCGCAACAAAGGAATGTGCGAGAATTGGTCATGCTGGAGCAACCAATTCTTCGCCCATGAACTCCCCCTCCCCCTGTTCATCGACTGGGATTGGGTCAAAGTAAAAACCCCAACACCAAGCTCTTGCATAGCATGAACTCTATGACGAGTACGTAAA
The DNA here is from genome assembly GCA_037952925.1 of Lithobates clamitans. Taxonomy (NCBI): domain Eukaryota; kingdom Metazoa; phylum Chordata; class Amphibia; order Anura; family Ranidae; genus Lithobates; species Lithobates clamitans. The sequence continues at coordinate 558,470 of JBBGZY010000071.1, forward strand.
TGCAACATGAACTAACAGAATGCACTGAAAATCAGAAAGGCCTGAGAAGAGCGAGCTGAAAATCAGAAATGAGTGGACAAGAACGCACTGAAAAAACAGATACCAACTGACTACACGCACTGAAAAACAGATACAAACCCACAAGCACAAATTGAAGAGCAGTAACAAACTGAAAAGCGTGAATCGTCTCTCACCAAACTTCTACTAACACGAGATTAGCAGAAGGAGCCCAAAGGGTGGCGCACTGGCTATTGAACTTCCTTCTTCTAGTGCCTGCGTACGTGTTGTATGTCAGCGCGTTCTTGCCGATCGGAATTTCTGACAACATTTGTGCGACCGTGTGTATGCAAGACAAGTTTCAGCCAACATATGTCGGAAATAAATCCACAGTTTGGTTGTCGGAAATTCCGATCGTCTGTATGCGGCAAAAGAGTTGGACTTTATCTTGAAGTTTAGCCACAATTTGTTCCTGGGACATAATCCAGGAAATTTAAAGTGAAAGTTCCACCCAAAAATGGAACTTCCACTTTTTGGATTCCTCCCCCCCTCCGGTGTCACATTTGGCATCTTTCAGGGGGGAGCAGATACCTGTCTAATACAGGTATTTGCTCCCACTTTCTGGCATAGCTCACCGCGGCGCTTGCGGTGACCTATGCCACTTCTGCCACCTATCCCGTCCTCCCCCGCTGTATTCTGTGACACACAGAACACATCAGGGACCTGAGAGGACGCGCAGCACGACTCGCGCATGCGCAGTAGGGAACCAGGAAGTGAAGCCGCACGGCTTCACTTCCTTATTCCCTTACCGAGGATGGTGGCGGTAGCAGCCGAGAGCCGAAGGATGGATCGGCTTCGGCTGCCGACATCGCGGGCTCCCTGGACAGGTAAGTGTCCATATATTAAAAGTCAGCAGCTGCAGTGTGTGTAGTTGCTGGCTTTTAATATTTTTTTTCAGTGGACCTCCACTTTAATTTTTTGCTGCCAGAAGTAATACTGAAGATTTCTTCCAGGCACCTGCAATGGTGATTTTAGCACCCAAGAGCATGAAGAAGATTAAGGTCTGAGCACTTTTAGGTGCTTTGTCTACCGTGTGGTTCAGAAGGGCGATAGTTGGGTCCTGTAGGACTTCTAACCCCGTGACTTTATGTATTAAATCGAACACCCTGTTCCAGTAGGACCTGATATGTGGACATGTCCACCAGGTATTGTACATGGAGCCAATAAGGTTGGACCCTCTGAAGCACAGGGGAGAAGCATGTGGATAAAACCTGGCCAATCTAGCTGGGACATAGTACCACCTTGTGAGGACTTTGATACTATCTTCGATTAAGGAGATATTCATAATTCCCTTGTAGGACCTTTGGAATGCCTGGAACCATTTCTCTGGGCCTATGTGGATTTCCAGATCTGACTCCCAGGATTGAGCGTAGGAAGGCTTGGAAGTATTGTCTGTCAAGGAGGCGTATATAATAGTGATACCTCCCCTCTGATCCATCATGTTGGCACATCATAATTTGTAGTGAGTAATTATGGGGGTTCAGGCTTGTTTATCCAGATGGATTGCAAAAAATGATTGATCTGGGAGAGTGAACCTCTCCAAGTTTGGCATTTCGAGTTTACTTGTACAATACCCCAATGATAAAGGGCCCAGCGAGGTGAGGAAATTACCGATTCTAAATTTATTTAGCCACCATTTGAAGGCTAGGATATTCATGCCTGGAGGAAATGCTGGATTATCGAATAGATGTGAAAGAGGTTTCATGTCAGATATTAGCTTCTGTTTATGGAGGGAGGGGAGTCACAAAGGGCTAGGGAATGAGATAGTGTTGGGGCTAACACTATGGGTCTTAATTTGGGAGGACACCAGAGGAGATAATCTATTGTGTGGGAAGATATCGCATGTCCTTCCATAGTGACTCAATCCAGCTTAGGACCTTTAGAAAATGCTATGGAGATTTGGGTCAATTGTGCGGCCTTGTAGTACCACGACAAGTTGAGTAGTCCCATTGCCCCTTGTCTTTTAAGATGAAAAAGGGTTTCTTTATTACATCGATGACCCTTTTTTCCCCAGATAAATTTAATTATTTTGGATTGAACTTTACAGGGTGTCTTTTTCTGCAACGGCACGGGGAGGGTTTCCCTTCTTTTTCAACTACAACTAGGTAAAGATTACAGTGGTATTTAAAACTAAAATTAAATTTATCAGGAAGTCAAATTTACCTGCAACAGCACCTTGTCTATATGCAAAATTATATTACATGCTGGACGCATTTTTGAAAAGGTCCATGCACCTTTTTTTTGTGGAAATGCAAGTACAGTAGCCCATTCATTTGAATGGGCTGCCGTGCCCACACAAACATGGCCTGCACTAAACACAGAAGTATGAACCTAGGTTAAGCGCCAGTTCATACCAGGATCACATTGGAACACATGATTTCCTGTGGGGAGCATTTTGACAGTCCGTTCATTTGAATGGGCAGCAAAAAGTAACAGACTGCAGAAAAAGTAGTGTTTGCACTACTTTTAAAAACACACTGTAAAAATATAAATATGGCGCTCATAGATATAATATAAGTGAAAATAAGGACAAAATATAACAAGACAAAGTCCAGATATAGTGACCGAAGGTGCTCCAATCCACGGTGAAGGAAACACAAAATTGCTTCAGAAATATTCAGGTGTACAACAACACCCCCTCGTGTGTCCCCACTCACCAGATCAAGATGACCCCCAGCTTTGCAGTCTAGGGGTCACTTCAGGCTTGTTAGTAATATTCAGAGATATCCAAGAATAGTGGATTAAACTTCAGGTCACCAGATCAAAGATTATTTTATGAAGGTTCTCAGTCGGACAGACAGGTACCCAAAATGATATAAAGGATGGAACTGAAAGTGAAGTACCTTTAAAAAGATTTTTATTGCACAAGTGAATGGGTACTTTTTACAAAAATTAAGATCAAAACAGGCACAAACATGGAGCTGTAGATGTAAAAAACACCGTTCCTGGTGTGTGTTCCACGAAACCAGGAGTGCGTTCCACTAGACCAGAAGTGACATCAGTAATACCGGAAATTGCGGCAACGCATTTCGCCCTCCCACAGGGCATCATCAAAGACCTCCTTTGTGTATGGACACATAGGATAACATAGAGTAGAGATTATGGGCTGTTAAAAAAAAATACCCAAACTCCAAAAAAATGGCCATTTATGAGCTCCAGTGTGCATGGAGCCTTAAAGCAGCATCAAATATAACTGTAAACATTTAAAAAAAAAAAGGAAAACATTTTTCTTTCTTAGCTAACAAATCAAACTGAAACACACACATGTAACATACAGTATATATGTAAAGAATATAGAACACAGAATGTATTAACTTTTTTTAAAGCCTTTTAGGAAAGTAATTTGCACTTTAAAGTGTGTGTTTTTGAAGATAAATTCCCCACATCTAGCTCAAAAAAGATCTTCTGAAAAAACTTACAAAAGTATGTTTTTGGTTTTTAGGGTAGCTCAGGCTAAAAGCATAAATGAGTCCCATAATCATTCTTCCTGATACAAAAAATACACTATACCAATATGCTTGTTTTTCCTGCCAATGCAGCATAAATATGGTATATTTGTTTTTGAAATGTAATAATGTGCAAAGTGGGTGGGGCTTTATGTTACATAATCTAACGTTGAATGTCCAATATCTCAAAAAACAAACAAACAGAAAGTTTGTTTTTTTGGTACAAATTAGCACAAAAGCAGCACAAACAAATTGTATAATTGTTTTTAACCACTTAAGCCCTGGACCATTTGGCTGGCCAAAGACCAGAGCACTTTTTGTGATTCGTCACCTCGTCGCTTTAACTGCCAATTGCGCGGTCGTACGACGTGGCTCCCAAACATAATTCACATCCTTTTTTCCCCACAAATAGAGCTTTCTTTTTATATTTGATCACCTCTGCGGTTATTATTTTTTGCGCTATAAACAAAAAAGAGCGACAATTTTGAAAAAAACGCATTATTTTTTACTTTTTGCTATAATAAATATCCCCCAAAAATATATAAAAAAAATGTTTTATATAAAAATCGCAATAAGCATTTATTGATTGGTTTGCGCAAAAGTTATAGTGTCTACAAAATAGGGGATAGTTTTATGGCAATTTTATTTTAAATTTTTTTTTATTAGAAATGGCGGCGATCTGCGATTTTTATGCGACATTATGGCGGACACATCGGACATTTTTGACACATTTTTGGGACCATTTATACAGCAATCAGTGCTATATAAATTCATTGATTCCTGTGTAAATGACACTGGCAGTGAAAGGGTTAACCACTAGGGGGCAGTGAAGGGGTTAAGTGTGTCCTAGGGAGTGATTCTAACTGTGGGGGGGAAGGGCTTGAACACATAGGACAGTGATCACTGCTTTCGATCACAGAAAGCAGTTGATCACTGTCCTGTCACTAGGCAGAACGGGGAATGCTTTGTTTACATAAACATTTCCCCATTCTTCCTCTCCATGACACGATCGCGGGCACCTGGCGGACATCGTATCCGCGGAACCCGTGGTCATGGAGACCATGGCGCACGTGCGCACTCGCGACACCGCTTCTTAAAGGGGACGTACCTGTATGCCTTTTTTGCCTGCCAGTGCCATTCTGCTGAGGTACATCGTGCGCTGATCAGCAAGCTAAAAATGTAATAACATGTGGTGCAAAGTGGGAGAGGTTTCATCAACTGAAATGCGCAATATCTCTGAAACCAAACCAGCACATACCTTCGTTTTTGCAGCACAAATCAGCACAGATGCAGTACAAACTAATGCTATGTTTGTTTTTAAATTGTAATAACATTGGTTGCAAAGTGGAAGGGGCTTGATGTTACATAATCTGAATTTGAATTCCAATATCCCAAAAACCGAACCGGTTGAAACATTAATTTTTGTGGCACAAAATAGTTTTTAAGCTTAACAGCTGGTGGTCCCTAACCCTGCATCTTGGTTTCGTTCTGCAGAATGCAGTAAGCGCAAACTTTGCATGCACACAAGTGAGTTGTCTCAAGAGGTGTATGTCCATTTATTATAAATATATTAATCTGAAAATAAAATAAACATTTTGGATGGTATGTTAAGCAACATTTAAAGCATGTAAACGATAATTTGTTCACTTCTCATTCTTACCTTTCAATGGCATTGCATGGCTTTGTAGTGACTTGGAAAAATTCTAGTCACTGGCGGTGCTCTTTTGTCCCGATGGGCCTCAAACATATGGGAACTGCCTTGTGCAGGTTTTCAAAGTTCCAAAAGACGTCAAGCTCTTTATAATATACAGTATCAAAACTTGTGCGGTTGAACATTTGTATCCTGCAATTTCAGTCAAATGAAAAGATCATTTTTTTAGTAAATGCAGCTCAATTAGAATATGGAAATGCACATACCTTAAAAGTTTTGTCTAGATTACTCGATGAAAATTAAGTAAGGTACTTAAATTATCAAAGTAAATTCATTAACATTTATTTATATGTTGAATATGATAAAATTTTTATGTTAAAATTACAAGCTAACAGAATCATTTTTATCGGTGTGCAAAGTCAATTGGGAAGCTGATTTTGTGTGTATTTAATCAGGATCTCTGTAGCCTGTGGTTTCTTTGGAATGTAGTTGTGGTACCTGAGACCAGGTCCCAGAATTCATATCCCAAATTAAAAAGGATTGTTTTGCCATTCTTATGCAAAACTAACTGTTGGATGGCAGTAGCAGATTGGATGACTTAATTTCCCCACTTCTCAAAAACAACACTAGCACTTGCAAAGCTGTATGCAAATAGCCATCCCGCAACTTTCTCTGAAGTTAAAGCATGGAAATCCGTTCTGGAAAAAATGAAAACTGTTTTGCAGCTTATAATGATAAATGAGTTCTAACGGCTAAGCATAAGTCTTAGAGTAAAACAGAGAGAACAAAAGCGTCTTATTCATCTAGCGCCAATTAAAGTTCAAAGCCAAGGATATATGAGAACCATCTGTGCTAACAGTCAACAATTTGCATTTCAACATAAATACTTACTGCTTGCCTTTTGAGAAAAAAAATTCTCTTTAAAAACAGGCTAGGCATAAAATTTTAATTCCCGTATTGGATTTTGTTTTTGAATTGTTTTAGTTTAAAAAAAAATATATATATATACATATACACACATATATATATATATATATATATATATATATATATATATATATATATATATATATATATATATATATATATATAGTGGGGACAGAAAGTATTCAGACCCCATTAAATTTTTCACTCTGTTATATTGCAGCCATTTTCTAAAATCATTTAAGTTAATTTTTTTCCTCATTAATGTACACACAGCACCCCATATTGACAGAAAAACACAGAATTGTTGACATTTTTGCAGATTTATTAAAAAAGAAAAACTGAAATATCACATGGTCCTAAGTATTCAGACACTTTGCTCAGTATTTAGTAGAAGCACCCTTTTGATCTAATACAGCCATGAGTCTTTTTGGGAAAGATGCAACAAGTTTTTCACACCTGGATTTGGAGATCCTCTGCCATTCCTCCTTGCAGATCCTCTCCAGTTCTGTCAGGTTGGATGGTAAACATTGGTGGACAGCCATTTTTAGGTCTCTCCAGAGATGCTCAATTGGGTTTAGGTCAGGGCTCTGGATGGGCCATTCAAGAACAGGTGTTGTGAAGCCACACCTTCGTTATTTTAGCTGTGTGCTTACGGTCATTGTCTTGTTGGAAGGTAAACCTTCAGCCCAGTCTGAGGTCCTGAGCACTCTGGAGAAGGTTTTTGTCCAGGATATCCCTGTACTTGGCCACATTCATCTTTCCCTCGATTGCAACCAGTTGTCCTGTCCCTGCAGCTGAAAAACACGCCCACAGCATGATGCTGCCACCACCATGCTTCACTGTTGGGACTGTATTGAACACCTGATGAGCAGTGCCTGGTTTTCTCCACACATACCACTTAGAATTAAGGCCAAAAAGTTCTATCTTGATCTCATCAGACCAAAGAATCTTATTTCTCACCATCAACAAACTCCATGCGGGCTTTCATGTGTCTTGCACTGAGGAGAGGCTTCTGTCGGGCCACTCTGCCATAAGGCCCCGACTGGTGGAGGGATGCAGTGATGGTTGACTTTCTACAACTTTCTCCCATCTCCCGACTGCATGTCTGGAGCTCAGCCACAGTGATCTTTGGGTTCATCTTTACCTCTCTCACCAAGGCTCTTCTCCCTCGATAGCTCAATTTGGCAGGACGGCCAGCTCTAGTAAGGGTTCTGGTCATCCCAAACGTCTTCCATTTAAGGATTATGGAGGCCACTGTACTCTTAGGAACCTTAAGTGCAGCAGAAATTTTTTTGTAACCTTGGCCAGATCTGTGCCTTGCCACAATTCTGTCTCTGAGATCTTCAGGCAGTTCCCTTGACCTCATGATTCTCATTTGCTCTGACATGCACTGTGAGCTGTAAGGTCTTATATAGACAGGTGTGTGGCTTTCCTAATCAAGTCCAATCAGTATAATCAAACACAGATGGACTCAAATGAAGGTGTAGAACCATCTGAGGCTGGGTTCACACTATACTACATGACAGTAGTACGACTTTCATCCTACTTTGCTCTGCGACATCAGTCCTACATTGGTCCTACATTGATCCTACATTGGTCCTACATCCATCCGACTTTCATGAACAGGATACTACTTTGATCCGACTTTTCAGATAGTACACTTGTCCTTTGACCAATCAAAACTAAAACACAATGGGAGGGGCTACAGCAGGGGGCAGGAAATAACACAATGTTGGATGCCAAAGTTGGATGGTTAGGACAAGGATCCGACTTTGATCCTACTTCAATGATAGTCAATAGGCTGAAGTAGGATCAAAGTAAGAACAAAGTAGTACAGGGAGCATTTTCAAAGTCGGACCGACTTGTGTTGGACCAGTTAAGATGGCTCCCATAGGGAAACATTGATTTTCACATGTCATGCAACATGAGCTCCCAATGTCGGAGTGTTTGTTGGACCAGTGAGAACCCAGCCTGAGGCTGGGTTCACACTGGTCCGACAAACGCTCCGACATTGGGAGCTCATGTCGCATGACGTGTGAAATGTAATGTTTCCCTATGGGAGCCGTCCTAACTGGTCCGACACAAGTCGTTCCGACTTTAGAAATGCTCCCTGTACTACTTTGGTCCGACTTTGATCCTACTTCAGCCTATTGACTATCATTGAAGTCGGATCAAAGTCGGATTGCCGTCTTGCGTGATCCGACTTCGGCACGCGACTTGTGCTCAGATGATCTTGAGGGGGAACTCCGCGCCAAATTTTAAATAAAAAACCGGCATGGGTTCCCCCTCCAAGAGCATACCAGGCCCTTAGGTCTGGTATGGATCTAAGGGGAACCCCCTACGCCAAAAAATCGGCGTGGGGTCCCCCCTAAAATCCATACCAGACCCTTATCCGAGCACGCAGCCCAGCCGGTCAGGAATGGGGGTGGGGACGAGCTGGCGGCCCCCCCCCTCCTGGACCGTACCAGGCCGCATGCCCTCAACATGGGGGGGGTGCTTTGGGGCATGGGGGCGCAGTGTGGCCCCCCCACCCCAAAGCACCTTGTCCCCATGTTGATGAGGACAAGGGCCTCTTCCCGACAACCCTGGCCGTTGGTTGTCGGGGTCTGCGGGCGGGGGGCTTATCGGAATCCGGGAGCCCCCTTTAATAAGGGGGCCCCCAGATCCCGGCCCCCCACCCTATGTGAATGAGTATGGGGTACAGCGTACCCCTACCCATTCACCTAGGAAAAAAGTGTCAATTTAAAAAAAAAAACACTACACAGATTTTTAAAGCATTTTATTAGACAGCTCCGGGGGTCTTCTTCCGACTTCGGGGGTCTCTCCGGTTCTTCTCCGCGCTCTCCGGGTCTTCTGCCGGGCTCCTCCTCTCTCTTCTGCTCTTTTGCCGCTCTTTTGCTAAAGAGGAGGAGCCCGGTCTGCTGCCTTCTTCTCTTCGGGGGTCTCTCCGGTTCTTCTCCACGCTCTCCGGATCTTCTGCCAGGCTCCTCCGCTCTCTTCTGCTCTTTTGCCGCTCTTTTGCTAAAGCGGAGGAGCCTGGTCTTCAATCTTCTGCCTTCTGCCCTCTTTCTCCTGATGTTGACACGACGCTCTCTGGGGCTAGAATGCTCTCCGTGCGCTCTGCTCTGACTTATATAGGCGGTGACCCCGCCCCCTTAAGCCGTCACAGTCCCTGGGCATGCTGGGACTGTGACGTTTTAGGGGGCGTGGTCATCACCCGATGACCACGCCCCCTTATGCCGTCATAGTCCCAGCATGCCCAGGGACTGTGACGGCTTAAGGGGGCGGGGTCACCGCCTATATAAGTCAGAGCAGAGCGCACAGAGAGCATTCTAGCCCCAGAGAGCGTCGTGTCAACATCAGGAGAAGAGGGCAGAAGGCAGAAGATTGAAGATTGAAGACCAGGCTCCTCCGCTTTAGCAAAAGAGCGGCAAAAGAGCAGAAGAGAGCGGAGGAGCCCGGCAGAAGACCCGGAGAGCGCGGAGAAGAACCGGAGAGACCCCCGAAGTCGGAAGAAGACCCCCGGAGCTGTCTAATAAAATACTTTAAAAATCTGTGTAGTGTTTTTTTTTTACATTGACACTTTTTCCCTAGGTGAATGAGTAGGGGTACCATGTACCCCATACTCAATTCACATAGGGTGGGGGGCCGGGATCTGGGGGCCCCCTTATTAAAGGGGGCTCCCGGATTCCGATAAGCCCCCCGCCCGCAGACCCCGACAACCAACGGCCAGGGTTGTCGGGAAGAGGCCCTTGTCCTCATCAACATGGGGACAAGGTGCTTTGGGGTGGGGGGGCCGCAGCGCGCCCCCCTCCCCCAAGGCAACAACCCCCCATGTTGAGGGCATGCGGCCTGGCACGGTTCAGGAGGGGGGGGGGCGCTCGCCCGTCCCCACCCCCATTCCTGTCCGGCCGGGCTGCGTGCTCGGATAAGGGTCTGGTATGGATTGGGGGGGACCCCCCACGTCGTTTTTTCGGCGTAGGGGGTTCCCCTCAAGGTCCATACCAGACCCAAGGGCCTGGTATGCTCTTGGAGGGGGAACCCATGCCGGATTTTTATTTAAAATTTGGCGCGGAGTTCCCCCTAAAGATTCATACCAAACACAGTGTCGGGCATTGGCGGGGATCCAAGTCGGATCCCCGTTCATTGAAAGTCGGACAAATGCCGGCTTCATGTCGCAGGGCAAAGTCGGATCCAAAGTAGAACGGCTGTCGTGTCGCACCAGTGTGAACCCAGCCTGGCTGGGTTCACACTGGTGTGACACGACAGCCGTCCTACTTTGGATCCGACTTTGCCCTGCGACATGAAGCCGGCATGTGGCCGACTTTCAATGAACGAGGATCCGACTTGGATCCCCGCCAATGCCCGGCACTGTGTTTGGTATGAATCTTTAGGGGGAACTCCACGCCAAATTTTAAATAAAAACCCGGCATGGGTTCCCCCTCCAAGAGCATACCAGGCCCTTGGGTCTGGTATGGACCTTAAGGGGAACCCCCTACGCTGATAAAAACGGCGTGGGGGTCCCCCCAATCCATACCAGACCCTTATCCGAGCACGCAGCCCGGCTGGAATGGGGGTGGGGACGAGCGAGCGCCCCCCCCTCCTGAACCGTACCAGGCCGCATGCCCTCAACATGGGGGGGTTGGTGCCTTGGGGGAGGGGGCGCGCTGCGGCCCCCCACCCCAAAGCACCTTGTCCCCATGTTGATGAGGACAAGGGCCTCTTCCTGACAACCCTGGCCGTTGGTTGTCGGGGTCTGCGGGCGGAGGGCTTATCGGAATCCAGGAGCCCCCAGATCCCGGCCCCCCACCCTATGTGAATGAGTATGGGGTACATGGTACCCCTACCTATTCACCTAGGGAAGTGTCAATAAAAAAACCACAGTACACAGGTTTCAAAATTAATTTATTGGGCAGCTCCGGTATCTTCTTCCGACTTCTCCCGGTGTTCCGCCTCTTCTCCCGGGCCCCGCCGCTATCTTCTTCCAGCTCTATTGCCAGCGAGGGGCCCGGTCTGCTGCCGCTGTCTTGTCGCCGCTGTCTCGCCGCTTCTTCTCTTCATCTCTTCTTTCGATGTTGACACGATGCTCTCCCCGGCTGGAATGCTCTCTGTGCGCTCTGCTCTGACTTATATAGGCGGTGACCCCGCCCCCTTATGCCGTCACAGTCTCAGGGCATGCTGGGACTGTGACGGCATAAGGGGGCGTGGTCATCGGGTGATGACCACGCCCCCTAAAACGTCACAGTCCCAGCATGCCCAGGGACTGTGACGGCATAAGGGGGCGGGGTCACCGCCTATATAATTCAGAGCGGAGCGCCCAGAGTGCATTCCAGCCCCAGAGAGCGTCGTGTCAACATCAGGAGAAGAGGGCAGAAGGCAGAAGATTGAAGACCGGGCTCCTCCGCTATAGCAAAAGAGCGGCAAAAGAGCAGAAGATAGCGGAGGAACCCGGCAGAAGACATGGAGAGCGCGGAGAAGAACCGAAGAGACCCCCGAAGTCGGAAGAAGACCCCCGGAGCTGTCTAATAAATTACTTTAAAAATCTGTGTAGTGTTTTTTCTTAATTGACACTTTTTCCCTAGGTGAATGGGTAGGGGTACGATGTACCCCATACTCATTCACATAGGGTGGGGGGCCGGGATCTGGGGGCCCCCTTATTAAAGGGGGCTCCCGGATTCCGATAAGCCCCCGCCCGCAGACCCCGACAACCAACGGCCAGGGTTGTCGGGAAGAGGCCCGCTCCCTCCCCCAACGCACCAACCCCCCCATGTTGAGGGCATGCGGCCTGGTACGGTTCAGGAGGAGGGGGGCGCTCGCTCGTCCCCACCCCATTCCTGTCCGGCCGGGCTGCGTGCTCAAATAAGGGTCTGGTATGGATTGGGGGGGACCCCCACGCCGTTTTTTCGGCGTAGGGGGTTCCTCTCAAGGTCCATACCAGACCCAAGGGCCTGGAATGCTCTTGGAGGGGGAACCCATGCCGGTTTTTTATTTAAAATTTGGCGCGGAGTTCCCCCTCAAGAACATCTGAGCACAAGTCGCGTGCCAAAGTCGGATCATGCAAGACGGCAATCCGACTTTGATCCAACTTCAATGATAGTAAATAGGTTGAAGTAGGATCAAAGTCGGACCAAAGTAGTACAGGGAGCATTTCTAAAGTCGGAACGACTTGTGTCGGACCAGTTAGGACGGCTCCCATAGGGAAACATTAAATTTCACACGTCATGCGACATGAGCTCCCAATGTCGGAGCGTTTGTCGGACCAGTGTGAACCCAGCCTAAGGCTGGGTTCACACTGGTGCGACATGACAGCAGTCTTACTTTGGATCCGACTTTGCCCTGCAACATGAAGCCGATATGTGTCCGACTTTCAATGAATGGGGATCCGACTTGGATCCCCGCCAATGCCCGCCACTGTGTTTGGTATGAATCTTTAGGGGGAACTCCGCGCCAAATTTTAAAGAAAAAAACGGCATGGGTCCCCCCTCCAGGAGCATACCAGGCCCTTGGGTCTGGTATGGACCTTAAGGGGAACCCCCTATGCCAAAAAAATGGCGTGGGGGTCCCCCTCAAATCCATACCAGACCCTTTTCAGAGCATGCAGCCCGGCCGGTCAGGAATGGGGGTGGGGACGAGCGAGCGTCCCCCCTCCTAAACCATACCAGGCTGCATGCCCTCAACATGGGGGAGTGGGTGCTTTGGGGCAGGGGGGCACCCTGTGGGCCCCCCACCCCAAAGCACCTTGTCCCCATGTTGATGAGGACAAGAGCCTCTTCCCGACAACCCTGGCCGTTGGTTGTCGGGGTCTGCGGGCGGGGGCTTATCGGAATCTGGGAGCCCCCAGATCCCGGCCCCCCACCCTTTGTGAATGAGTATGGGGTACATCGTACCCCTACCCATTCACCTAGGGAAAAAATTGTCAATAAAAAAACACACTACATAGGTTTTTAAAGTAATTTATTAGACAGCTCCGGGGTCTTCTTCCGACTTCGGGGGTCTTCTTCCGACTTCAGGGGTCTCTCCGGCGTCTCCTCCCGGTGTCCTGATCTTCTGCCGGCTCCTCCGCTATCTTCTGCAGCTCTATTGCTAGCAGTGGCCCAGACTTCTGCCTTCTGCCTTCTTCTTTTCTTCCGATGTTGACATAATGCTCTCTCCGACTGGAATGCTCTCTGAGCGCTCCGCAATGGACTTATATGGGCAGTGACCCTGCCCCCTTATGAGGTCACTGTCCCGGGGCATGCTGGGACTGTGCCGTCATAAGGGGGCATGGTCAACATCACCCTGTGACCACGCCCCCTAAAACATCACAGTCCCAGCATGCCCCAGGACAGTGACCTCATAAGAGGGCGGGGTCACCGCCTATATAAGTCCATTGCGGAGCGCTCAGAGAGCATTCCAGCCGAAGAGAGCGTTGTGTCAACATTGGAAGAAAAGAAGAAGGCAGAAGGCAGAAGTCCGGAGCACCACTAGCAATAGAGCTGCAGAAGATAGCGGAGGAGCCGGCAGAAGATCAGGACACCGGGAGGAGACGCCGGAGAGAACCCCGAAGTCGGAAGAAGACCCCGGAGCTGTCTAATAAATTAGTTAAAAAACCTGTGTAGTGTGTTTTTTTATTGACAATTTTTTCCCTAGGTGAATGGGTAGGGGTATGATGTACCCCATACTCATTCACAAAGGGTGGGGGGCCGGAATCTGGGGCCCCCTTATTAAAGGGGGCTCCCAGATTCCGATAAGCCCCCCGCCCGCAGACCCCCGACAACCAACAGCCAGGGTTGTCTGGAAGAGGCCCTTGTCCTCATCAACATGGGGAAAAGGTGCTTTGGGGTGGGGGGCCTGAAGGGTGCCCCCCTGCCCCAAAGTACCCACCCCCCATGTTGAGGGCATGCGGCCTGATACGGTTCAGGAGGGGGGGCGCTCGTTCGTCCCCACCCCCATTCCTGACCGGCCGGGCTGCGTGCTCGGATAAGGGTCTGGTATGGCCTGGGGGGGACCCCCACGCTGTTTTTTTGGCGTAGGGGGTCCCCCTTAAGGTCCATACCAGACCCAAGGGCCTGGTATGCTCTTGGAGGGGGGACTCATGCCGGTTTTTTCTTTAAAATCTGAGCACAAGTCGCATGCCGAAGTCGGATCATGCGAGACGGCGATCCGACTTTGATCCGACTTCAATGATAGTCAATGGGCTGAAGTAGGATCAAAGTCAGACCAAAGTAGTACAGGGAGCATTTCTAAAGTCGGAACGACTTGTGTCGGACCAGTTAGGACGGCTCCCATAGGGAAACATTACATTTCACACGTCATGCGACATGAGCTCCCAATGTCAGAGCGTTTGTCGGACCAGTGTGAACCAGCCTAAGGCTGGGTTCACACTGGTGCGACACGACAGCCGTCCTACTTTGGATCTGACTTTGCCCTGGGACATAAAGCCGGCATGTGTCCGACTTTCAATGAATGGGGATCCTACTTGGATCCCCGCCAATGCCCATCACTGTGTTTGGTATGAATCTTTAGGGGGAACTCCGCGCCAAATTTTAAATAAAAAAACGGCATTGGTTCCCCCTCCAAGAGCATACCAGGCCCTTGGGTCTGGTATGGACCTTAAGGGGAACACCCTACGCCGAAAAAAAGGCGTGGGGGTCCCCCTAAATCCATACCAGACCCTTATCCGAGCACGCAGCCTGGCCGGACAGGAATGGGGGTGGGGACGAGTGAGCGCCCCCCCTCCTGAACCGTACCAGGCCGCATGCCCTCAACATGGGGGGGTGGGTGCCTTGGGGGAGGGGGGCGCACTGCTGGCCCCCCCACCCCAAAGCACCTTGTCCCCATGTGGATGAGGACAAGGGCCTCTTCCCGACAACCCTGGCCATTGGTTGTCGGGGTCTGCTGGAGGGGCTTATCAAAATCTGGAAGCCCCCTTTAACAAGGGGACCCAGATCCTGGCCCCACACCCTATGTGAATGAGTATGGGGTACATGGTACCCCTACCCATTCACCTAGGGAAAAGTGTCAATAAAAAAAACACAGTACACAGGTTTTAAGATTAATTTATTAGGTAACTCCGGGATCTTCTTCCGACTTGGGGGGGGTCTTCTTCTGACTTCTCCCGGTGTTCCGCCTCTTCTCCCGGGCCCCTCTGCTATCTTCTTCCAGCTCTTTTGCCAGCAGGGGGCCTGGTCTGCTGCTGCTGTCTTGTCGCTGCTGTCTCGCCGCTTTTTCTCTTCATCTCTTCTTTCGATGTTGACACAACGCTCTCTCCGGCTGGAATGCTGTGTGCGAGCTGCAGAGCCATTTATATAGGCGGCGACCCCGCTCCTTGTGACATCAGGGTCCCAGCATGCGCAGGGACTCTGGGATCACGCCCCCTTATGACGCCAGAGTCTCTGCGCATGCTGGGACCGTGACGTCACAAGAGGGCGGGGTCACCGCCTATATAAATGGCTCCACAGCTTGCACACAGCATTCCAACCAGAGAGGGCGTCGTGTCAAAATCGGAAGAAGAGATGAAGAGAAGAACCAGCGAGACAGAGGCGAGACAGCGGCGACAAGACAGCAGCAGTAGGCCGGGCCCCCCCGCTGGCAAAAGAGCTGGAAGAAGATAGACTGTGATCCGACTTCAATGATAGTCAATGGGCTGAAGTAGGATCAAAGTCGGACCAAAGTAGTACAGGGAGCATTTCTAAAATCGGAACGACTTGTGTCGGACCAGTTAGGACGGCTTCCATAAGGAAACATTAAATTTCACACGTCATGCGACATGAGCTCCCAATGTCGGAGCATTTGTCGGACCAGTGTGAACCCAGCCTTAAGCATGATCAGAAGAAATGGACAGCACCTGAGTTAAATATATGAGTGTCACAGCAAAGGGTCTGAATACTTAGGACCATGAGATATTTCAGTTTTTCTTTTTTAATAAATCTGCAAATATGTCAACAATTCTGTGTTTTTCTGTCAATATGGGGTGCTGTGTGTACATTAATGAGGAAAAAAATGAACTTGATTTTAGCAAATGGCTGCAATATAACAAAGATTGAAAAATTTAAGGGGGTCTGAATACTTTCCGTCCCCACTGTAGATAGATAGATAGATAGATAGATAGATAGATAGATAGATAGATAGATAGATAGATAGATAGATAGATAGATAGATAGATAGATAGATAGATAGATAGATAGATAGATAGATAGATAGATAGATAGATAGATAGATAGATAGATAGATAGATAGATAGATAGATAGATAGATAGATAGATAGATAGATAGATAGATAGATAGATAGATAGATCTATATCTATCTATATTGTGAATAACCACTTAACTTATTTCATCTGTATATGGTTTGATAATTGAACAGGGTTTTTCATTTTACTTACTTGAAGCATTGGGGTGAATCTGTATACATTTGAGTGTTTAAAAATTTAGTAAAAAAGCCTCATTGTCACCTTGCTTTTAAAGACTCTTTTACACTCTAGTTATACTCACCTTACCTGCTCTCCTTCAACACTTCTGCCACAGCTGTAATATTTAAATATTGATACTTCCAAAACATATACAGTAAACATAGCACTCCTTTTTTGGGGTGGTGCGAATTGACACCCTAAGTAGTGTGACAGGTTAACAATTCCATCTACCTGTGTATTTCTTGGTGGGGGTAAAAAAATATATTGGATGCCAGCCACTTTAGCCTTTTTGCTTATTATTGCTGAACTCAGTTCTAGAAATGAAGGTTTAGGGGTCCAGAATACCCAAAAAGAGTACACATTTTAGACAGATATTCTGTAAGTAACAGTAGTAGTGGAAGGCCATTGTCAAGGAAGACGCATACATGGGTCCTGTAAGCTCTGTTCGTGGCCATTTAGCAGGTGAGCATTGGCGCCAGGCGGGCTATTTAAACTGCACTAGTGCCTTGTGTCAGTGTTGTTTGGTCTATTACATTCCTGAAGCATCTGTGTATCTGTTCCTGTATTGCTTACTTGTTGCCGACCCAATCTGTTACTGACTTTGCCTGAACTCTGCCTGCACTGACCCCTGGCTCGCTCCTGGGCCAATGCTTCTGTCTTATCCTTCTGCTTATCTCTTTTGCTTGCTGCTTGTATCTTGTCTCTTTTTCCTGCACCTGATCCAGTCATAGATGTGTCTGTCATCAGTTTCTGCTCTTCTGCCAGCGTGCTACCAGTCAGTTGCTCCTGCATATCCCGACGCACATCAGCATCCTCCAGCAGAAGTCCTATTAGGCACTCGTGCCACTCTGTTACACTACCGGGGCTCCTGAGCCAGAGCTGTAAGAGATGCCTTCCTCTACACTTTGGGCTCCATCAACTTTACAACCATTTAATAACAGCTTCTTGGTGATTGCTGGCTCTGTGAGAGGAGGCAGACAGATCTACAAATCTGTAAGAGAGGTCACAGTCTGTAAGTGCTGTAAGTGCAACCAAAATTAAAAAAAAAAAAAATCAGCACAAGAGACATATTTAGTCAGTAGGTTGTGTCCCTTATGCTGATACCTCTTCCATTAGGTGCAATCTTCCTCTATTCATGCCCTCACCTCTGCTGCTGTAATCTCATGGTGTGCTGGACGTTGATAGAATTAAGAGGCTGTCCTAGGCTCTCATCAAGAGTGACTGACTGTTCCGACACTTTCAGCCCAGCTCCACCATTCGTAGAAGCTGTACTACAGCTTCTATAATTGAAACAGGATCTATGAATAGAGTTTTCAAACTTATCAATCGTCCACCAATCCTTTTGCATTCATTGAAGCTGTAGTACAGCTTTCATAAGCGGAAGAGCTGGGTGGAAAGGATGGACACAGACAAGCACCCTTGATGAGAGCCTGTGACAGCCCTTTAGTTCTCATAACACTTACTGGAAGATTATGGCAGAGGGGTTGGAGAGGACATGAAAAGAGAATGATTTCACCTAATAGAGGAGGTTTTAGCACAAGGGACATATCCTACGGACTGTGAGTTATTTCCCATGTGCTGATTTTTGTGTTTTTTTTTATTTGGCTGCACTTAAACTTTAAGCTGCATATTTCTGTAATAAATCTGGTTCTAGACCCTCTGATAGCTGTCAAAGATAGTAGCTTCTACCCAGCTCCTCTGTGGCTAGATAATCCTATGCAAGCCCAACTACCTCCAGGTATCCACTGGATTAGGTAGCTCAAATTTTTGGGCCAGGTGACATAAATATTTGTTATTTTCCCAAACCATATCGCTGAACAAACTCCTCAAGGATTGGCTGAGCCAGATACATATTCATCACATAATGGTAGTTATTCTCCCTTTCTGGTTACTGAAACCTTCTTCAAGGTAACAGGCAGAAGCAATCAACTCAGGGAAGACCTGCAGAACCTAAAAAAGGTTAAATCGATGGGTAAGCTAGGACAACCTAGCAATAACACACAATACATTTATTTGAAGACACAACAGCATAGGTCAGGGTCTCTACACCGCCCATCCTGAAAAATGGCCTTGTCCTCATCAGAAAGACTCTTGTCTTCAAAGCTGGGTATTCCTCATTGAAAAATATATAGAAATAAATGAAATCCAGAAAAAAGTATCAGCAGTCACCATTCACTCAGTCAAAATAGTTCTCCTACCACTGGCTAACAAATAGCAGCATATGAACAAATGTAAACAAAATAGTGCAATACTATGGTTTTTTTTATTAAAGGCAAATCTACTTTGCACTACAGGTGCACTGAAGTGCACTTGGAAGTGCACTCGCTGTAGATCCGAGGGGGACATGCAAGGAAAATAAAAAACAGCATTTTTGTTTGTACATGATTGGATGATAAAATCAGCAGAACTTCCCCTGTTTTCAGATTTTCCCCTCAAATCTACAGGGACTGCATATTTTATTCTTGGACCCAGGCAGCACAATGTCTTGGGCAAGCCTTGTCCAGGGCCAATAGTTTGCATGTGATTGCTGCTTGAGTGGTTACATGCAAGCAGGTACAATTAGCTGCAAGAGCCTCACATTGCTTTTAATGGGATTGCCTACTTGCAGCTAATCTTGGGAACCCCCCTCTGGTGTACTCGTAACTGATTGTACAATGGGTGCTTTGACAGGTATGAATGCACCCTAATGCCGTGTACACACGGGCGGATTTTTCAACTGGACTGGTCCAACGGGACGAATCCATCGGACAATCCGACCGTGTGTGGGCTTCATCGGACCTGCAGCGACTTTTTCGGGCGAAAAACAGATGGACTTTAGATTTGAAACATGTTTCAAATCTTTCCGACGGACTTGAGTCCGGTCAAAAAATCCGCTCGTCTGTATGCTAGTCCGACGGACGAAAACCAATGCTAGGGCAGCTATTGGCTACTGGCTAGGGATGAGCCGAACACCCCCCTGTTCGGTTCGCACCAGAACATGCGAACAGGAAAAAAGTTCGCTCGAACACGCGAACACCGTTAAAGTCTATGGGACACGAACATGAATAATCAAAAGTGCTAATTTTAAAGGCTTATATGCAAGTTATTGTCATAAAAAGTGTTTGGGGACCTGGGTCCTGCCCCAGGGGACATGGATCAATGCAAAAAAAAGTTTTAAAAACGGCCGTTTTTTCAGGAGCAGTGATTTTAATAATGCTTAAAGTCAAACAATAAAAGTGTAATATCCCTTTAAATTTCGTACCTGGGGGGTGTCTATAGTATGCCTGTAAAGGGGCGCATGTTTCCCGTGTTTAGAACAGTCTGACAGCAAAATGACATTTCGAAGGAAAAAACTCATTTAAAACTACCGCGGCTATTAATGAATTGCCGGTCCGACAATACACATAAAAGTTCATTGATAAAAACGGCATGGGAATTTCCCACAGGGAAACCCTGAACCAAAATTTAAAAAAAAAATGACGTGGGGGGGTCCCCCTAAATTCCATACCAGGCCCTTCAGGTCTGGTATGGATATTAAGGGAACCCCGGCCAAAATTTAAAAAAAAAAAATGACGTGGGGTTCCCCCTAAATTCCATACCAGACCCTTCAGGTCTGGTATGGATTTTAAGGGGAACCCCGCGCCAAAAAAAAAAAAAAAAATGGCGTGGGGTTCCCCCAAAAATCCATACCAGACCCTTATCCGAGCACGCAACCTGGCAGGCCGCAGGAAAAGAGGGGGGGACGAGAGTGCGCCCCCCCCCCTCCTTAACCGTACCAGGCCACATGCCCTCAACATTGGGAGGGTGCTTTGGGGTAGCCCCCCAAAACACCTTGTCCCCATGTTGATGAGGACAAGGGCCTCATCCCCACAACCGTGGCCGGTGGTTGTGGGGGTCTGCGGCCGGGGGGCTTATCGGAATCTGGAAGCCCCCTTTAACAAGGGGACCCCCAGATCCCGGCCCCCCCCCTGTGTGAAATGGTAAGGGGGTACTTACCCCTACCATTTCACTAAAAAAGTGTCAAAATAGTTAAAAATGACAAGAGACAGTTTTTGACAATTCCTTTATTTAAATGCTTCTTCTATCTTCCTTCATCTTCTTCATCTTCTGGTTCTTCTGGCTCTTCTGGTTCTTCCTCCGGCATTCTCGTCCAGCATCTCCTCCGCGACGTCTTCTATCTTCTTCTCCTCGGGCCGCTCCGCACCCATGGCATGAGGGGAGGCTCCCGCTCTTCTCTTCATCTTCTTCTTCATCCTCTTCTCTTCTTCATCTTCTTCATCTTCTTCATCTTCTTCATCTTCATCTTCTCTTCTTAATTTTCTTCTGCGGGCCGCTCCGCATCCATGCATGGAGGGAGGCTCCCGCTGTGTGACGGCGTCTCCTCGTCTGACGGTTCTTAAATAACGGGGGGCGGGGCCACCCGGTGACCCCGCCCCCCTCTGACGCACGGGACATGACGGGACTTCCCTGTGGCATTCCCCGTGACGTCACAGGGAAGTCCCGTCAAGTCACCGTGCGTCAGAGGGGGGCGGGGTCACCGGGTGGCCCCGCCCCCGTTATTTAAGAACCGTCAGACGAGGAGACGCTGTCACACAGCGGGAGCCTCCCTCCATGCCAGCATGGCTGCGGAGCGGCCCGGAGAAGAAATGAAGAAGGAAGAAGAGATGAAGAAGAAGATGAAGAAGATGAAGAAGAGAAGAGGATGAAGAAGAAGAAGATGAAGAGAAGAGCGGGAGCCTCCCCTCATGCCATGGGTGCGGAGCGGCCCGAGGAGAAGAAGATAGAAGACGCCGCGGAGGAGATGATGGACGAGAACGCCGGAGGAAGAACCAGAAGAGCCAGAAGAACCAGAAGATGAAGAAGATGAAGGAAGATAGAAGAAGCATTTAAATAAAGGAATTGTCAAAAACTGTCTCTTGTCATTTTTAACTATTTTGACACTTTGTTAGTGAAATGGTAGGGGTAAGTACCCCCTTACCATTTCACACAGGGGGGGGGCCGGGATCTGGGGGTCCCCTTGTTAAAGGGGGCTTCCAGATTCCGATAAGCCCCCCGCCCGCAGACCCCCACAACCACCGGCCACGGTTGTGGGGATGAGGCCCTTGTCCTCATCAACATGGGGACAAGGTGTTTTGGGGGGCTACCCCAAAGCACCCTCCCAATGTTGAGGGCATGTGGCCTGGTACGGTTCAGGAGGGGTGGGGGGCCGCACTCTCGTCCCCCCCTCTTTTCCTGCGGCCTGCCAGGTTGCGTGCTCGGATAAGGGTCTGGTATGGATTTTTGGGGGAACCCCACGCCGTTTTTTTTTTTGGTGCGGGGTTCCCCTTAAAATCCATACCAGACCTGAAGGGTCTGGTATGGAATTTAGGGGGAACCCCACGTCATTTTTTTTTTTTAAATTTTGGCCGGGGTTCCCCTTAATATCCACACCAGACCTGAAGGGCCTGGTATGGAATTTAGGGGGACCCCCCCACGTCATTTTTTTTTTTTTAATTTTGGTTCGGGGTTTCCCTGTGGGGAATTCCCATGCCGTTTTTATCAATGAACTTTTATGTGTATTGTCGGACCGACAATTCATTAATAGCCGCGGTAGTTTTAAATGAGTTTTTTCCTTCGAAATGTCATTTTGCTATCAGACTGTTCTAAACACGGGAAACATGCGCCCCTTTACAGGCATACTATAGACACCCCCCAGGTACAAAATTTAAAGGGATATTACACTTTTATTGTTTGACTTTAAGCATTATTAAAATCACTGCTCCTGAAAAAACGTCCGTTTTTAAAACTTTTTTTTGCATTGATACATGTCCCCTGGGGCAGGACCCGGGTCCCCAAACACTTTTTATGACAATAACTTGCATATAAGCCTTTAAAATTAGCACTTTTGATTTCTCCCATAGACTTTTAAAGGGTGTTCCGCGGCATTCGAATTTGCCGCGAACACCCCAAATTGTTCGGTGTTCGGCGAACTTGCGAACAGCCAATGTTCGAGTCGAACATGAGTTTGACTCGAACTCGAAGCTCATCCCTACTACTGGCTATCAACTTCCTTATTTTAGTCCGGTCGTACATCATCACGTACGAATCCGTTGGACTTTGGTGTGATCGTGTGTAGGCAAGTCCGTTCATTCAAAAGTCCATCGGAAGTCGTTCAAAAGTCCGTCGGAAGTCAGTTGAAATGACCGTCGGACCTTTGATGCTGAAAAGTCCACCCGTGTGTACACGTCATTAGGTACACAACCAGATAGGGAAGTGTCACTCACAAATGTAATAAATTAAGTTTTTATTATACTGAACTTTTTATATGGTTTGTGTGATTAGTTGTCTGCCTCTTTTTAAACCTAAATTGAATAATAGCTGTTTATTGAGTGAAACTTTGAATACATTCTTTGGAGACCTACTTAATGAACATGGCATGTTGCCATGGTCAATGTAGATCTTATGGGGGCGTGGCTTCACCATTGAAGCGTGAGGATGCACCGACAGGACCTCTGCACAAGAACATGCCGAGGATGAGCCATAGACCGGTCCAGACGAGCCATCTTCACATACCCAGGGACCACAAACACCCGCTGGCCACAGAGGAATGGGGGACCTGAAATAACCCACTATTTTCTGCAGCGGCACCCCGTTTCCTCGCTGCAGCACCAAGTAAGAAGGGCACACAGGCGGCGGTTGCTGCAGCATAGGAGGACTTACCCCTCTCACTCACAGGGTGCACTCTCCTATACAGTCCCCTGCCATCCCATACACAGACTTGCAGCTAAGCACTGAGAATGCAGGGGGAACGGGTGGCCTCACAGAGAGTTCCCTAAGAGACATAGCCTCAGGTCTGCCTACTAAGCAAGATTTAAATGCCATGTCAGCCTCAATTGTGAACGCCCTCACATGGGAGTTGCACGATCTGCGAAAACAAGTTGACACGGTGGAGTAGAGGGTAACGGTGATAGAATCCTCCAATGCTGCCACTGATGCCCATATTACCAACCTAGAGAGAGCATAGGGCTATCCGCTGCCATCTTGTAGGTGCCCAACTGTGGCTCGACGATGGCGAAAACAGGAGCAGGAGGAACAACCTGCGCCTCCGAGACATCCCTGAGGCCACCATGGGTCCAAATCTCCACACCACTGTAGCAGCTATCCTGAATAGGGATGTCCCGAACACCCCCCTGTTCGGTTCACACCAGAACTTGCGAACAGGCAAAAAATTTGTTCGAACACGTGAACACCATTAAAGTCTATGGGACACGAACATGAGTAATCAAAAGTGCTTATTTTAAAGGCTTTTGTGCAAGTTATTGTCATAAAAAGTGTTTGGGGACCTGGGTCCTGCCCCAGGGGACATGGCTCAATGCAAAAAAAAGTTTTAAAAACAGCCGCTTTTTCGGGAGCAGTGATTTTAATCATGCTTAAAGTGAAACAATAAAAGTGTAATATTCCTTTAAATTTTGTACCTGGGAGGTGTCAATAGTATGCCTGTAAAGGGGCACATTTTTCCCGTGTTTAGAACAGTCTGACAGCAAAATTACATTTCAAAGTAAAAAAAATGACTCGTGGCTATTAATGAATTGCCGGTCCGACAATACACATAAAAGTTCATTGATAAAAACGGCATGGGAATTCCCCACAAGGGAACCCCGAACCAAAATTTAAAAAAAAATGAAATGGGGGGTAACCCTAAATTCCATATCAGGCCCTTCAGGTCTGGTATGGATATTAACGGGAACTCAAAAATATTTTAAAAAATGGCGTGGGGTCCCCCCAAAAATCCATACCAGACCCTTATCCGAGCACGCAAACTGGCAGGCCGCAGGAAAAGAGGGGGGACGAGAGAGCGGCCCCCCTCCTGAACCGTACCAGGCCACATGCCCTCAACATTGGGAGGGTGCTTTGGGGTAGCCCCCCAAAACACCTTGTCCCCATGAAGATAGAAGATAAAAGAAAGAAGAAACATTTAAATAAAGGAATTGTCAAAAACTGTCTCTTGTCATTTTTAACATTTTTGACAGTTTTTTTGTGAAATGGTAGGGGTAAGTACCCCCTTGCCATTTCACACAGGGGGAGGGCTGGGATCTGGGGGTCCCCTTGTTAAAGGGGGCTTCCTGATTCCGTTAAGCCCCCTGCCCGCAGACCCCCACAACCACCAGGCAAGGGTTGTGGGGATGAGGTCCTTGTCCCCATCAGCATGGGGACAAGGTGTTTTGGGGGGCTACCCCAAAGCACCCTCCCAATGTTGAGGGCATGTGGCCTGGTACGGTTCAGGAGGGGGGGTGCTCTCCCTTCCCCCTCTTTTTTCCTGTGGCCTGCCAGGTTGCGTGCTTGGATAAGGGTCTGGTATAGATTTTGAGGGGGGCCCACGCCATTTTTTTTTTAAATTTTGGCCGGGGTTCCCCTTAATATCCATACCAGATATAAAGGGCCTGGTATGGAATCTAGGGGGACCCCCCACGTCATTTTTTTTTTTACATTTTGGTTCGGGGTCCCATGCCGTTTTTATCAATGAACTTTTATGTGCATTGTCGGACCGGCAATTCATTAATAGCCGCGAGTAGTTTTAAATGACTTTTTTTCCTTTGAAATGTCATTTTGCTGTCAGACTGTTCTAAACACGGGAAACATGCACCCCTTTACAGGCATACTATAGACACCCCCAGGTACGAAATTTAAAGGAATATTACACTTTTATTGTTTCACTTTAAGCATTATTAAAATCACTGCTCCTGAAAAAACGTCCGTTTTTAAAACTTTTTTTGCATTGATCCTTGTCCCCTTGGGCAGGACCCAGGTCCCCAAACACTTTTTATAACAATACCATGCATATAAGCCTTTAAAATCACACTTTTGTTTCTCCCATAGACTTTTAAAGGGTGTTCCGTGGCTTTTTATTTTCGCCGCGAACACCCCAAATTGTTCGCTGTTCGGCGGACTGGCAAACAGCCGATGTTCGAGTCGAACATGAGTTCGACTTGAACTTGAAGCTCATCCCTAATCCTGAACCAGGTCCTGCGTAAGCCCCCCACCACTGACTTGGAACTAGATAGGGTCCACCATGTACCGGGCCCCTGGGCCCCACCCTCAGCACGGCGGGGCTCTGCCACCATGGATCTTCCACATAATGTTCTCTGCAGGGTGCACTTTTTTACCATAAAGGAAGAGATCCTATGCTTGGCTTGGGAAAGGGACCCGATTAACTTTGATGGAGCCTCCATACGGATCATTCCTGATATCTCCAGGCAAACCTGTGTCATGCGAGGACTTCTCTGATCCCTTCTGGAGTTGATACAGGAAGCTGAAGCTACTTATCGCTGGGGCCATCCCTTCCACCTGATCATGAGGAAGCAAGGATTAGAGTAACATCTCCGCTCACCTGACCAACTCCCAGAACTGTTTAGTTTCATCGCCAAGCCGGCTGTCAGTGTCCCCAACTGGTTCGATTACTTGCTCTCTCAGGAGACACCTGGCCCACCTCTGCCCAGGCAACAAACGGGTCAGACGATCGCGGTCACGTGCCTCGAATCGCGAGGCTGCCAAATTCCATCCAACATCCTCTGAGGCCTGACCCCTTCCTCTACTCCACGGACTGGTAAGACTATGCAGTGTCCCTCCGTACGGTCCCTATCAGAACAGAAATGACAGCTATTAGGATCCTGGCTGATTCTGGGATGCATTTCTGCTGACTACGGGGGTCACTTGAATGACTGTCCCTACATGCTTTCAATAGAAGCAGAACTTCTTATCCAATACGAGTTTTGCACAGAGGGGGTTCCCTCAGCGGAGCAGGGGGAATTTTGCTCTACAGTCCATGGCACTAGGCCACAGCTTAAGTGGGCTCACATTGTCATGTTCGCTGCCTCCCCCAGTCTGCATTCCCTTTCTGCATGCAACAGGGGGATGGCTGTACAGGTTGGGGTTCGGCTGACAGGCCCTACACCCTGAACCCTGGGCCATATTTAGTTTCCATTGGCAGCTGCCACGATGGCCATGTCCAGCTGGACCCTAGAGGGACCCCATTTTTGGGGCCACCTGGGTGTCCACTGAACCCTACCCCCCCTTTCCCCCCCTTAGCAGGCATTAGATGCTGACCCTCCCACTTCAGGGAAGTAGTGGGGCCTGTCCGGCAAAAAAGCCTTCTATCAGGCTGATATAATGTAATTACTAATGTGGCTGGTCTTGCCCTTGTATCCCTAACCATTTCTTTTCTCCACAATACAGCATATATTCATTTAGACATGTGGCTGACGCCCCGATTCTGGTGCCTGGGGGCGGGGTGCTGGGACTTTGTGTTTGCACTACCTGTTATGCCCCGTACACATGGTCGGACATTGATCAGACATTCCGCCAACAAAATCCTAGGATTTTTTCCGATGGACGTTGGCTCAAACTTGTCTTGCATACACACGGTCACACAAAGTTGTCGGAAAATCCGATCTTTCTGAACGCGGTGACGTAAAACACGTACGTTGGGACTATAAACGGGGCAGTATCCAATAGCTTTCATCTCTTTATTTATTCTGAGCATGCGTGGCACTTTGTGCGTCGGATTTGTGTACACACGATTGGAAATTCCAACAACGGATTTTGTTGTCGGAAAATTTTATAGCCTGCTCTCAAACTTTGTGTGTCGGAAAATCCGATGGAAAATGTGTGATGGAGCCTACAGATGGTCGGAATTTCTGACAACAAGGTCCTATCACACATTTTCTGTCGGAAAATCTGACCGTGTGTACGGGGCATTAGTGTGCGAGTCCCATCGCTCCGGGGATCCCTGCCAGTGCATAAATACTGTGCGATTCCAAATGCTAGACCTCATTTTCTATTGCATAAGTCCCGGTTGTCAAAAGGTGTTGTTCATATATGTTGATAAGCTGGTTTTAATGTTATCTTTTATATGGTTCTCATTCCTCTCATCTTGTGCATCTCCTAACGTAATGATTATTTTGTTTCCATTTACCTGTTGCCCTACCACTGCTTGGTTTAAAGCAACCCTTAATGCTCTGACCACCCCCAATTAGGGTGGCCCTCCGTCTGGACATCACTAGAATTCCTTACCCAGATCCGTTCCCTAGAGTGCTCCCATAAAGCCAGTCTCACACGTTCTACTCATCAGTAGGGATGAGCTTCGTGTTCGAGTCGAACCCATGTTCGACTCGAACATCGGCTGTTCGGTCGTTCGCCGAATTGCGAACGATATGGGCCGTTCGCGCCAAATTCGTGTGGCGCGTCACGGCCCATAATTCACTGCGGCATCGCAGTGCATTGCTGGCTGATGATTGGCCAAGCATGCACTATGACCCGCATGCTTGGCCAATCACAGCGCCGTCAGTAGAGAGAGCTGTAATTGGCCAAAGCCAGGGTGGCTTTGGCCAATTATGGCTCAGGGGATTTAGTACACACCCCACACTATATAAGGCCGCCTGCACGGCGGCCCTGTGTAGTGTGTGTTCCGGTGTGCTGAGAGATAGAGAGAGAGAGAGACAGTGTCATTTGATTTGAGTTAGATAGATTAGGCAGAACAGTCAGTCAGTTAGCTGCACTTACAGTGTATTGTGTATATATATGCATCCCAGGTGTTGCATATATATATATACACTGTATTCAGTTTAGCTAGATCCGTTCCTGTTATCTTCTATCTAGACTATTTACATTTAGTGCAGTGTGTCCTGCTCACAGTGTTCAGCTAGATCCGTTCCTGCTATTTACATTCAGTGCAGTGCGTCCTGCTCACAGTGTTCAGCTAGATCCGTTCCTGGTATTTACATTTAGTGCAGTGCGTCCTGCTCACAGTGTTCAGCTAGATCCGTTCCTGCTATTTACATTCAGTGCAGTGCGTCCTGCTCACAGTGTTCAGCTAGATCCGTTCCTGGTATTTACATTTAGTGCAGTGCGTCCTGCTCACAGTGTTCAGCTAGATCCGTTCCTGCTATTTACATTCAGTGCAGTGCGTCCTGCTCACAGTGTTCAGCTAGATCCGTTCCTGCTATTTACATTCAGTGCAGTGCGTCCTGCTCACAGTGTTCAGCTAGATCCGTTCCTGGTATTTACATTTAGTGCAGTGCGTCCTGCTCACAGTGTTCAGCTAGATCCGTTCCTGCTATTTACATTCAGTGCAGTGCGTCCTGCTCACAGTGTTCAGCTAGATCCGTTCCTGGTATTTACATTTAGTGCAGTGCGTCCTGCTCACAGTGTTCAGCTAGATCCGTTCCTGCTATTTACATTCAGTGCAGTGCGTCCTGCTCACAGTGTTCAGCTAGATCCGTTCCTGCTATTTACATTCAGTGCAGTGCGTCCTGCTCACAGTGTTCAGCTAGATCCGTTCCTGGTATTTACATTTAGTGCAGTGCGTCCTGCTCACAGTGTTCAGCTAGATCCGTTCCTGCTATTTACATTCAGTGCAGTGCGTCCTGCTCACAGTGTTCAGCTAGATCCGTTCCTGGTATTTACATTTAGTGCAGTGCGTTGTGCTCACAGTGTTCAGCTACATCCGTTCCTGCTATTTACATTCAGTGCAGTGCGTCCTGCTCACAGTGTTCAGCTAGATCCGTTCCTGCTATTTACATTCAGTGCAGTGCGTCCTGCTCACAGTGTTCAGCTAGATCCGTTCCTGCTATTTACATTCAGTGCAGTGCGTCCTGCTCACAGTGTTCAGCTAGATCCGTTCCTGGTATTTACATTTAGTGCAGTGCGTCCTGCTCACAGTGTTCAGCTACATCCGTTCCTGCTATTTACATTCAGTGCAGTGCGTCCTGCTCACAGTGTTCAGCTAGATCCGTTCCTGCTATTTACATTCAGTGCAGTGCGTCCTGCTCACAGTGTTCAGCTAGATCCGTTCCTGCTATATACATTTAGTGCAGTACGTCCTGCTCACAGTGTTCAGCTAGATCCGTTCCTGTTATCTTCCTACTGACAGGCAGGCTTGTCTGGTTACAGTATATAAAGCTACCTGAAGAAAATTACAGGCGTTCTTTTTGATCCTATTAGTACCACGGTCAGGCAGCTAGACTATTTACATTTAGTACAGTGTGTCCTGCTCACAGTGTTCAGCTAGATCCGTTCCTGTTATCTTCCTACTGACAGGCAGGCTTGTCTGGTTACAGTATATAAAGCTACCTGAAGAAAATTACAGGTGTTCTTTTTGATCCTATTAGTACCACGGTCAGGCAGCTAGACTATTTACATTTAGTACAGTGTGTCCTGCTCACAGTGTTCAGCTAGATCCGTTCCTGTTATCTTCCTACTGACAGGCAGGCTTGTCTGGTTACAGTATATAAAGCTACCTTAAGAAAATTACAGGTGTTCCTTTTGATCCTATTAGTACCACGGTCAGGCAGCTAGACTATTTACATTTAGTACAGTGCGTCCTGCTCACAGTGTTCAGCTAGATCCGTTCCTGTTATCTTCCTACTGACAGGCAGGCTTGTCTGGTTACAGTATATAAAGCTACCTTAAGAAAATTACAGGTGTTCTTTTTGATCCTATTAGTACCACGGTCAGGCAGCTAGACTATTTACATTTAGTACAGTGCGTCCTGCTCACAGTGTTCAGCTAGATCCGTTCTTGCTATTTACATTCAGTGCAGTGCGTCCTGCTCACAGTGTTCAGCTAGATCCGTTCCTGGTATTTACATTTAGTGCAGTGCGTCCTGCTCACAGTGTTCAGCTAGATCCGTTCCTGCTATTTACATTCAGTGCAGTGCGTCCTGCTCACAGTGTTCAGCTAGATCCGTTCCTGCTATATACATTTAGTGCAGTACGTCCTGCTCACAGTGTTCAGCTAGATCCGTTCCTGTTATCTTCCTACTGACAGGCAGGCTTGTCTGGTTACAGTATATAAAGCTACCTTAAGAAAATTACAGGTGTTCTTTTTGATCCTATTAGTACCACGGTCAGGCAGCTAGACTATTTACATTTAGTACAGTGCGTCCTGCTCACAGTGTTCAGCTAGATCCGTTCCTGTTATCTTCCTACTGACAGGCAGGCTTGTCTGGTTACAGTATATAAAGCTACCTTAAGAAAATTACAGGTGTTCTATCCCAGCTTAGTGCAGCTACAGGCCATTAGTATGTCTGGAAGGCCAAGAAGGAGAGGCAGACAGTCACAAGCCAATAAGAGAGGGCAAGCAGGCTCTGTGTCTAGTGCTGGTCGTGGAGACGGTGCATCCTCATCAGCACGTGGCCATGGGACACGCTTGGCCTTTTTTTCGGCAGCTGGCCGTGTTGAGCCGCAACATGCGGAAGACTTGGTCGAGTGGATGACCAAGCCGTCCTCATCCTCCTCATCCTCTCTCACCCATGCCCAGGGTGCTTTGTCTGGCAAAGCAGCGGCCTCTTCCCTCAGCTCAATGTCATCAGTGACTCCTTCCCTAGCTCCACCATGTCCTCATGAGGATTCCCTCGAACTGTTTGACCACAGTGTTGGGTACATGCTCCAGGAGGATGCCCAGCGTTTGGAAGGCTCTGATGATGATACTGAGCTCAATGAAAGCAGTAACATGAGCACGGACAGAGGGGGTGCCCAAGAAGGACAGCAATCTGGCAGTCATGCTCCCCCTGCTGCAGCATACTGCCAGGTTTGCTCCAGTGATGAGGAGGGAGGGGATGATGAGGTCACTGACTCAACGTGGGTGCCTGATAGGAGAGAGGAGGAGGAGGAGGAGGAGGAGGAGGTGGCACATCACCAACTAGGCAGGATGCCCTCCAGGGGCCAGCCTAAGGGCAGCACATTGACTGCATCACACCCCAAAGCTCCACATGTGCAGGGCGCTGCAGTCTCTGCGCGTTATTCAAAAAGTTCTTTGGTGTGGGCCTTTTTTGAGACGAGTGCATCAGATCGCACCGCTGCTATTTGCAACATATGTCTCAAGCGTATCTCGCGTGGCCAAAACATCTCCCGCTTGGGTACCACATGCTTGACCAGACATATGTTGACCTGCCATGCAGTTCGTTGGCAAGCGTATCTAAAAGACCCACACCAAAGAACAAAGACGATCTCTCCTTGCTCCTCATCAGCTGAGATTTCCAACCCCACTAGACCTTCAGTCCTCTCTGAGACCTGCAGTGAGAGGAATGAAGGTGTAGAATTAGGTGTGTCACAGCCAAGTACTTGTGGGCAATCTGCTTTTGGTACACCGACGTCAGATTGTACCAGGCAAATTTCCCTGCCCCAGCTGCTGCACCGCCGAAAGAAGTTTGCTCCCAGCCATCCACATGCCCAGCGGTTGAATGCTAGCTTGGCAAAATTGCTAGCACTTCAACTGCTGCCTTTTCAGTTGGTAGACTCTGCCCCCTTCCGTGAGTTTGTGGAATGTGCGGTTCCTCAGTGGCAGGTACCCAAACGCCACTTTTTCTCACGGAAGGCGATTCCGGCTCTCTACCGGCATGTGGAAGGCAATGTCCATGCCTCGCTGGACAGGGCGGTCAGCGGTAAGGTGCATATTACCGCTGACTCATGGTCCAGCAGGCATGGACAGGGACGTTACTTAAGTTTCACGGCGCATTGGGTGACTCTGCTGGCAGCTGGGAAGGATGCAGGACAAGGTGCAGTAGTGTTGGAGGTTGTTCCGCCACCACGCCTCCAAAATGCTGATTGTGACACACCTCTCTCCTCCACCCCCTCCTCTTCTTCTTCCTCCATGGCCTCTTCCTTGGAACCAGCGGTGCTCCGTAGGCGTTCAAGGGGCTACGCAAGTACGCAGGCCAAAAGATGCCATGCGGTGCTTGAGCTGGTGTGCTTGGGGGACAGGAGCCACACTGGGGCAGAGGTTCTGTCAGCTCTGCAGGGGCAGGTTCAGAGGTGGTTGACGCCACGCCAACTTAAGGCAGGAATGGTGGTTTGCGACAATGGCACCAACCTCCTCTCTGCCCTCCGACAGGGACAACTGACCCATGTGCCCTGTTTGGCTCACGTCCTTAACTTGGTGGTGCAGCGGTTCTTGGGCAGGTACCCGGGCTTACAGGATGTCCTGAGGCAGGCCAGGAAAGTCTGTGTGCATTTCCGCCGGTCATATAATGCCAGTGCTCGGCTGACGGACCTCCAAAAGGAGTTTAACCTGCCCAAGAACCGCCTAATCTGTGACATGCCCACTAGGTGGAACTCGACGTTGGCCATGCTGCAGCGGCTGCACACGCAGCAGAGGGCCATCAATGAGTACCTGTGCGACTATGGCACCAGGACAGGGTCAGGGGACCTTGGTTTTTTTTCCCCACGCCAGTGGGCCATGATCAGGGATGCATGCACTGTCCTGTCACCATTCGAGGAGGCCACGAGGATGGTGAGCACTGACAGTGCATGCATCAGTGACACTGTCCCCCTTGTCCACCTGTTGGAGCACACGCTGCGTGGAATAATGGACAGGGCACTTGAGGCAGAACAGAGGCAGGAAGAGGAGGACTTCCTTAGCTCTCAAGGCCCCCTTTATCCAGACAGTGTTCCTGCGTGCCCGCCGATCACACAGGAAGAGGACGAGGAGGAGGAGGAGGAGGAGGAGGAAGATTGTGTCAGTATGGAGGTGGAGCCTGGCACTCAGCATCAGCAGTCTTTAAGGGATCAGTCCCAAGGAACACATGGACTTGTACGTGGCTGGGAGGAGGTGGCTGCGGACGTTGTTGTCCTTAGTGACCCAGAGGACTCCGGACCGAATGCCTCAGCAAACCTACGCTGCATGGCCTCCCTGATCCTGCAAAGCCTGCGTAAGGATCCTCGTATTCGTGGTATCAAGGAGAAGGACCAATACTGGCTGGCAACCCTCCTTGATCCACGTTACAAGGGTAAGGTTGCGGACCTTATCTTGCCATCGCAGAGGGAGCAGAGGATGAAACATCTTCGGGAGGCCTTGCAGAAAGGTCTGTGCAACGCGTTCCCAGAGACTGGGAGGTTACAAACTCCTGTTTCTGGACAACGTGTTGCTGAGGCTTCGGTCAGTCAAAGAAGGAGCGGTGGAGAAGGTGGCCGTCTGACCGATGCGTTCAGACAATTTTTTGGTCCGCAGCCCCAAGGTATGATCGGTTCCAGCAACCATCGCCAGCGTCTGTTTTACATGGTGCAGGAATACCTAGGGGCAAGATCAGACTTGGACACCTTTCCCACCGAAAATCCTCTGGGTTACTGGGTCTTGAGGATGGATCACTGGCCAGAGCTTGCACAGTATGCAATTGAGCTACTGGCCTGTCCTGCATCCAGCGTTCTTTCGGAACGCACATTCAGTGCTGCTGGAGGCGTGGTAACCGATCACAGGGTGCGTCTGTCCACCGACTCGGTCGATCGGCTGACCTTCATAAAAATGAATCAGTCTTGGATCACCACCAGCTACCAAGCACCTGATGCAGATGTAACCGAATAATTTTTTTTGAAATCTCAGATCCCTTCAAAGACTGCCTATGCTGATGCTGAGTGACTATCCCTGAGTAATTATCCTCTTCCTCCTCAATCATCACGCTGATAGCTTGTAAGAACATTTTTGGTTCTGGGCGCCACCACCAGTGCCTAAGGCACAATTTTTCAGCCCCTGTTTAACAGGGGCGTGTAATTACAATTTTTGATGTAATACTTTGCAGCAGGGCTCGTTCCTGCATTCCAACTAGAGTGTCTGTGAGGGGTTGCAGTGTTGTGGCACCAGCACCAGTGCCTAAGACCCAATTTTTCAGCCCCTGTCTAACAGGGGCGTGTAATTACAATTTTTGATGCAATACTTTGCAGCAGGGCTTGTTCCTGCGTTTCAACTAGAGTGTCTGTGAGGGGTTGCAGTGTTGTGGCACCAGCACCAGTGCCTAAGACCCAATTTTTCTGCCCCTGTCTAACAGGGGCGTGTAATTACAATTTTTGATGCAATACTTTGCAGCAGGGCTCGTTCCTGCGTTCCAACTAGAGTGTCTGTGAGGGGTTGCAGTGTTGTGGCACCAGCACCAGTGCCTAAGACCCAATTTTTCAGCCCCTGTCTAACAGGGGCGTGTAATTACAATTTTTGATGCAATACTTTGCAGCAGGGCTTGTTCCTGCGTTTCAACTAGAGTGTCTGTGAGGGGTTGCAGTGTTGTGGCACCAGCACCAGTGCCTAAGACCCAATTTTTCTGCCCCTGTCTAACAGGGGCGTGTAATTACAATTTTTGATGCAATACTTTGCAGCAGGGCTCGTTCCTGCGTTCCAACTAGAGTGTCTGTGAGGGGTTGCAGTGTTGTGGCACCAGCACCAGTGCCTAAGGCCCAATTTTTCTGCCCCTGTCTAACAGGGGCGTGTAATTACAATTTTTGATGCAATACTTTGCAGCAGGGCTCGTTCCTGCGTTCCAACTAGAGTGTCTGTGAGGGGTTGCAGTATTGTGGCACCAGCACCAGTGCCTAAGACCCAATTTTTCAGCCCCTGTCTAACAGGGGCGTGTAATTACAATTTTTGATGCAATACTTTGCAGCAGGGCTTGTTCCTGCGTTTCAACTAGAGTGTCTGTGAGGGGTTGCAGTGTTGTGGCACCAGCACCAGTGCCTAAGACCCAATTTTTCTGCCCCTGTCTAACAGGGGCGTGTAATTACAATTTTAGATGCAATACTTTGCAGCAGGGCTCGTTCCTGCGTTCCAACTAGAGTGTCTGTGAGGGGTTGCAGTGTTGTGGCACCAGCACCAGTGCCTAAGGCCCAATTTTTCTGCCCCTGTCTAACAGGGGCGTGTAATTACAATTTTTGATGCAATACTTTGCAGCAGGGCTCGTTCCTGCGTTCCAACTAGAGTGTCTGTGAGGGGTTGCAGTGTTGTGGCACCAGCACCAGTGCCTAAGGCCTAATTTTTCAGCTCCTGTTCAACAGGGGCATGTAATTACAATTCTTGATCTAATATTTCACAGCAGGGCCCTGTGAGGGCTTACAGTGTTTTGGCCACAGCAACACCTAAGGCCCAAATTTCTGCTGAGTATATAGGGCAGGACCCTACTTTCAAACATCTAACTTACAAACGACTCCTACTTGCAAACGGAAGGAGACAACAGGAAGTGAGATGAAATCTACCCCTAAGGAAGGGAAATTCTCTCCTGTAAGAGTTAATATGGGAAAACAATTTCTCCTTTCCACTGATGCTTTCCAATCCTTGTTCCACAAAAAAACCCAAATTTTCCAAAAACATTTTTCATTGGGACAAAAAAGTGAGGTGAAATCTTCTGAAGAGGAGGAAAGACGCAAAACAAATGTCACAGGGGTGATAACCCTTCCCTATGTTTTCCAAAAAGCTTAGAAAAGATTTTTTGGCTGGAGCTAAACACATTAAAAATGTTCAAAATTACAAACAGATTCTACTTAACAACAAACCTACAGTCCCTGTCTTGTTTGCACCGCCTGAATACTGCTGTTCAGAGTATATAGGGACCTTTCCTTATTTTAATTTGGGTGCGGGGTTCCCCTTAATATCCATACAAGACCCAAAGGGCCTGGTAATGGACTGGGGGGTACCCATGCCGTTTGTCTCACTGATTTTCATCCATATTGCCATGACCCGACATGACATTAAACCCGCAAGCAGTTTTAAATGAGATTTTTTCCTTTAAAAATGACATTTGGTGCAGGGACTGTTCTAAACATGGGAAACATGCGTCACTTTACAGGCATACTATAGATACCCCCCAGGTACGATATTTAAAGGAATATTTCACTTTTTTTTTTTTACTTTAAGCATCATTAAAATCACTGCTCCCGAAAAAACGGCCGTTTTTAAAAGTTTTTTTTGCATTGATACATGTCCCCTGGGGTAGGACCCGGGTCCCCAAACCCTTTTTAGGACAATACCATGCAAATTAGCCTTTAAAATGAGCACTTTTGATTTCGAACGTTCGAGTCCCATAGACGTCAATGGGGTTCTAACGTTCGTGCGAACTTGCGGTCCGTTCGCGGGTTCTGGTGCGAACCGAACCGGGGGGTGTTCGGCTCATCCCTACTCATCAGGAACTCCTCAAAGCAAGCAAAGAACTTCACTCGCTTCTATTTCACAAAACGAAACAAAAACTGGCATGGGCACACCGTACGATGTACAAATTCTCCAATAAACCCGGTACCTTGTTGGCTAGAGCACTGCGAGGTCCTCGCACCAAAACCTATATCTCCTACATCCAGACGTCCTCTGGCCAAAAAGTGACTACATCATCTGATATGGCGGCGGAGTTTCGGTCATTCTATGAAGGCCTTTACAACTTAGACAGGCCACCTCCTGATGACCCTAACTCCGCTGGGGGATTTACCCCTCAGTCATACCTAGCCGCATCTGGCATGCCCTCACTCCTACCTGCGGTCCAGGAAGAGCTTGAGGAGCCTATTTCAACACCGGAGCTGGGAGTGACGCTGGCAAACTCAAAACCAAAGAAGGTCCCCGGCCCTGATGGCTTCACTCCAACATACTACAAAGTCTTCTTTGAGACGCTCTTTCGACCTCTGGTATTGGCCCTCAACTCGATCACAGAAGGCAATTCCTTCCCGATAGACACTCTAATGGGCCATACACACAATAGGATTTTCCAACAACAAATGTTGGATGTGAGCTTGTTGTCGGAAAATCAGACTGTGTGTATGCTCCATAGAACATTTGTTGTCGGAATTTCCGCCACCAAATATTTGAGAGCAGGTTCTCAAATTTTCCGACAACAAAACTTGTTGTCGGAAATTCCGAGCGTGTGTACACAATTCTGATGCACAAAAGTCCACGCATGCTCGAAATCAAGCAGAAGAGCCGCACTGGCTATTGAACTTAATTTTTCTCGGCTCGTCGTATGTGTTGTACGTCACCGCGTTCTTGACGTTCAGAATTTTCGACAACATTTGTGTGACCATGTGTATGCAAGTTTGAGCCAACATCCTTTGGAAAAAAATCCACGGTTTTGTTGTTGGAAAATCCTATCGTGTGTACATAGCATAAGAGCCTACATATCCCTTATCCCGAAGGAGGGGAAAGACCCACTGCAGTGTGGGAGCTATCGTCCGATAGCTCTCTTGAACACCGATCTAAAATTGTTTGCCAAGGCCAATAGGATACTCTTACATATGCCAAGCTTAATCCATAGGGACCAAGCAGCGGGAACCCCGTGGCAACACCATCAGGGTGGTAAACCTAATCCATGTGACCAAGATATCAGGGCGACCCCTTCTCCTGCTGTCAACCGATGCGGAGAAGGCTTTTGACCATGTTGATTGGTCTTTTATATGGGCCACCCTGGAACACATCGGACTTCGATTGTCGATGCTAAGCTGGATCCTATCTCTTTA
Organism: Lithobates clamitans; assembly: GCA_037952925.1. Classification (NCBI taxonomy): domain Eukaryota; kingdom Metazoa; phylum Chordata; class Amphibia; order Anura; family Ranidae; genus Lithobates; species Lithobates clamitans. The sequence goes on from JBBGZY010000071.1 coordinate 596,145, forward strand.
CTCCCACCCCACGGCTGTGGTCAAAGTCAATGGGATGAGTTCCAGCTATTTTAACATAAACAACAGCACATGGTAAGGCTGCCCCTTGTCCCCACTGATCTTCATACTCTCACTGGAGCCTCTCTTATGCAGAATACGGGTGAGTTCGGGCATTATTGGTTATCACAAATCTTCTGGGTCCCACAAAGTGGCGGATGACCTAATTTTCTTTCTAACAGAACCACTCACCTCACTTCCTAACCTACTTCACTCCCTTCAGGAGTACGGGGCCCTCTCTTTATTCCAAATCAATTTATCCAAATCCTCCCTTCTTAACATCACAGTGGCCAAAGTCATTGTCCGATGCCTGTGCTCAGAGTACCATCTACGCTGGGCGAACAATACTATTCCTTATCTAGGAGTCGACATTACCTCCGACCCCTCTGACTTGTATCAGGCGAACTTCACCGCACTACTTCTCCATCTTAAAACAGACCTCCTCCACTGGCATTCCCTTACTTTAACATGATTTGGACGGTGCAATGCCATTAAGATGACCGTCCTGCCTAGGGTATTATACCTGCTACAAGCTCTTCCCATTCACCTCGCCCCTTCATTTTTTTAAGCAAATCGACTCAATGTTTCATGACTTTGTCTGGTCACATCGTAAAGCACGTATCAGACTGCAACGTCTCTATATGGCAAAGCACAGGGGTGGAGTTGGTCTCCCAGACATAAAGGCCTATTGCAGGGCGGTGCATCTTACTAGAGTGGTCGACTGGCATTGCCATGCAGAAATTAAACAGTGGGTGACAATGGAATTGGAAGACTTTGATGAAATGGACAAGAGCAGGCCATGGAACACCACCCCTCTGCCGAGCGACCTCACTGACCATCCCACATTAGGCAGCACATTACAGGTGGCCAGAGATGCCTTCTGACACTCCTTAGTGTCCTCGATACCCTCCCTATGGTGCCAATCTTGGGTAACCCAGACTCCCCACCCGGCAGTCTAAATCCTATTTTTAGGTGTCTGACTGCGGGTGGACGGCTTCGCCTTCACGACTTTATGGGCCCGGACGGCCAACTCTCAGCAGAACCAGGGGTGTCTGCTACAGACCCCCCGCTGGACTTCTGGAGCGCTCTCCAGCTGGGTAATTTTTTGTGCCAGTGTGCACGGACCCCGGGCATATCACATCAGCTCACAGAACTAGAACGAATCTGCCACCGCGGAGAACTGGTCCGTCACTGTTTATCTCTAATTTACTCCTCCTTGACTCTACCAGCAGAAGGATTTATCCCTCCTTTCCTCTCTAAGTGGGAAGCAGATTTAGGAGTCCAATTTGCTGACTAACAGAGGGAGAAGATCCTACACTTTGCCCAGAAGTCATCCATAGTCCAAGAGACCTGCTATAAGATCATGACCCGATGCTATAGAGTGCCTACTACTCTGCACCGCTTCCTCCCACAAGTCCCCAGCCTATTCAGGCGATGTGGTATGGAGGAGGGAACGATGCTTCACATCTCCTGGTAATTCCCCAAAATCAGACCTAGAGGTGGCACACACGATCAAGCACCTGACAAATGTTACTCTGGAGGGGACCTTGGGGCTTGCTTACTGCACCTCTCAAAGCGACCCATCAAGAAATACAAAGCCTCCCTTACTGTCCAGCTATTAAACGCTGCTAAGGCTTGCATTCCCATGTGCTGGAAATCGGAGATTCCACCGACAAAATCCCTGTAGTTTGCCAAGGTGAATGAACTAAGAAACATAAAGGATCTCACTGACACCCTGTACGGTAGGGAGGAGGCCTTTCGGGAGACATGGCGACCATGGCAACACTACATTTACACGGAAGCATACCTCCAGGAGGTTGCACAGCCTGACTGATCCTTAGGGCTCGAGTTACTTCCTATTTGGGGGGCACCGTCTTCCTCTACCTCCCCCCCTTTTCACCCCTCTACCCCGCTACCCTTTCCCACACCTACCACACTACCCCCCTCCCCCCCTCCCTCCGGGGAGTTCTGCCCCCCCACCCCTCCCCTTCCCCCTTGTTCTCCCTTCTCTAATCTCTACCCAGTCGTGGGCTGTTTTAGTCAGATAATGTGAATATCCTGTTTTATATCACCTGTCTGTTATGTTTCATGGCTGGGCTCAGCTGGTACTCAGAAGGTAAGCCTCCCAGACAGCTGTGAGTGTGTTTCTTACTGTATAGCCCTGGTAGGTATAATATCCGTACTTGGTTATTAAGGCAACTGTTTGGAAGCCTCCCCAGCTTGGCACACTGACAACCTTATCACACAGCTTCACCCTTACATGTATACTACAGAGTGCATAGCCCAGGGAATCGATATTTGACATTGCTATTCTAACATTTAGCCCTTTCTGTTACATGTTTCTGTTTTTATTATAACCACTGTAATCTGTTTTTGACTGCTAAACTGCATCATTTTGAATATAAATAAAGGAATTACAAAAAAATGTAGATCTTATGCAGAAGCTGTTCAGATAACATTCAGAGATGCTGACTTATGTCACTAAACTGCATTTATGGTCATGGCCCTAAGACCGAGACAGATGTGGATCAGTGGCGGAACTATAGGGGTCGCTGCAGTCGCACTTTCGACTGGGCCCTGCTGTTCTGCCTCTGTGGGGGGGCCCAAGACCCGGCATCTCCCCCTGCACCTCTGGCTGTCCATTTAGAATGCAGTGAGGGGGAGGTGGGAGGCGAAGATTGGCAGCTCTATTGCCCGTGGGTGGCGGGATCTCGCTGGGGCTTGTAGTTCTCTTCCTGAGTCTACACAGTGGAGAGGGGAGGGGCCTCTGACCCGAGCATCTAGCAGTTTCACTCTTCAGTGTACAAGTAAGTTGGCTCTGCTTGTACACTGTTACCGATACATGCTCTGGTCAGAGGCTCCTCCCCTCTCCACTGTACACACTGGGGAAGAGAACTACTAGCCTCATGGAGATTCCACCATCCGTGGACACTATAGACCTGCCGATCGTAACCTCCCACCTCCCCAGTCCAGGTACCAGCCAGGTACATAGGGAACCCCTGGAAGGGGGGGCTCTCTGGGGACCCTGATGTAAGAGGGGCCCTCTGGGGACACTAATGTAAGAGGGGGCTCTCTGGGGACACTAATGTAAGGGGGGCTCTCTTGGGACCCTGATGTAAGGAATGGACCCTCTGGGGACACTGATGTAAGGGGGGGCTCTCTGGGGACACTGATGTAAGGAGGGGCTCTCTGGGGACCCTGATGTAAGCAGTGGCTCTCTGGGGACCTTTACGTAAGGAGGCTCTCTGGGGACCCTAATGTAAGGAGGGGGCTCTTTGGGGACCTTGATGTAAGGAGGGGCTCTCTGGAAACCTTGATGTAAGGGGGCTCTCTGGGGACCCTGATGTAAGGAGGGGCTCTCGGGGGACCCTGATGTAAGGAGGGGCTCTTTGGGGACCTTGATGTAAGGTGGGCTCTCTGGGGACCCTGATGTAAGGAGGGCCTCTCTGGGGACCTTGATGTAAGGAGGGGCTCTCTGGGGACCCTGATGTAAGGAGGGGCTCTTTGGGGACCTTGATGTAAGGGGGGCTCTCTGGGGACCCTGATGTAAGGAGGGGCTCTTTGGGGATCTTTGGGGATCTTGATGTAAGGAGGGGCTCTCTGGGGACCTTGATGTAAGGAGGGGCTCTCTGGGGACCTTGATTTAAGGAGGGGCTCTCTGGGGACCTTGATGTAAGGAGGGGCTCTCTGGGGACCTTGATTTAAGGAGGGGCTCTCTGGGGACCTTGATGTAAGGGGGGCTCTCTGGGGACCCTGATGTAAGGAGGGGCTCTCTGGGGACCCTGATGTAATGGGAGGCTCTCTGGGGACCCTGATGTAAGGGGAGGCTCTCTGGGGACCCTGATGTAGGGGGAGGCTCTCTTGGGGCCCTGATGTAAGTAGGGAGGCTCTCTGGGGACCCTGATGTAAGGGGAGGCTCCCCGGGGACCTTGATGTAATGAGGGGGGCTCTGGGGACCCTGATTTAAGTGGGGGATCCGCACCCAGATATGTAACGATTATATATATATATATATGAAGATTTTAGTTATGCCTCTGATGTGGATCACATAAACATACAACAAGACTTACAACATAAATAGACCTGAGGTGTGGCTTTTGATTGTCTGGTAGGTAAGATAAGAAAAGGGGCCAAAAATAAGCAAGTAAGGAGTATATCTTTATTGGTTCTAAGCTCATTGAACATGCTTGGAGAAGGCTTGGGCCATCTCCACTTTAGAATTCGGAATATATCTAGCGAATCAGGGGGACTTCCATCTACCTAGCTTCTTGATCACATGGTCTGGTACTCCGTGCTGAGATGCAGCTGAGGAAGGAATGTCCAGAATACCACCCGGAGTATAGGCCTAAGTTGACCAGTAGGACCCTAACATGTTTGATAAACTGACTGCCACTCAGGGGGTTGACCGGACTGGAGACTGACTGGCTGGGTAGGTGAGAGAGCAGACGGTCAAGGATCGTTACTGAGCACCAGGCATTGCTGGTTGATATCTACACTGGGTCCGGTTTGTTGCATTTTGGAGACCGTAAAATGAAGGACATAATAGTTTAGGAAGCGAGTCAGCAGGTGTCTGTACAGTACTTGACTACTGGTACTACCAGAGGTGAACTCGCGAGGTTGTAGAAAGCCATAGAAAGCCAGGTAGATGGCCGCCTGGATGACCAGGCTGGGCAAGAGCCCAAAGGGGGAATGTGTGAAGATTTCGGACATGCCCCCTAAAGATAGCGCTTGTGATGGGTAAGTGATTGCTGTTGGTAGCAGGCTGCTGCTTCTGAATTCCGTGCAGCAGGGCTTTCACTGTATGGGCTGTGAACACAGATGGCTTTCTGGGATTCTGTAAGGACAGGAAATGCTGAATACTGGCTGGGTACAGTCTGATAGTGTTATGAGCGAGAGCCAGCTGTATATGGCAATAAGATATGAAGGCTAAGACGTGAGTGACGTCGTCTGCTGTGGTTAAGGGACAGGTGGCTAGGAACCTGCAGTAGGTGTTCCAGGCCATGTGATAAGCCTTAAGTCTGTTGCTAGACGGCGAGTGGTTGATGAGCCAAGTTTTATTGGCAAGATGTGGCTTCAATCTATTGTTGGTTGAGACCAAGGTGGGATAGGAGTGGATGATGGGTCGGCTCCGGATTCCTGTTGGAAGAATGAGACAAAATTGAAGCGAAACAGTGCATCTGCTGTGTTATTGCACTTGCCAGGGATATGCTCACAGTAAATGTTAAATTGGTGATAATTGGTGATAATTGCACAAGCCTGCACAGGAAGGACATGACGGGGAGCGACTTGGATCTACCCTTATTAATGATGTTGGCTGTAGCCTGGTTGTCTGTGATGAAGAGTACTGTCTGACCTGTCCACCTGTGGCCCTAGACTTGGGCTGCTGCCAGGATGGGGTATAGTTTGAACAAAGACGAGGTTCATGGAAATCAGGAATCAAGCACATTTCTGCGGGCCAGGGACCAGCGAACCAGTAGTGGCTAAAAATAGCAGCTAAGCCTGTGGAGGTTGCAGCATCTGTGACTACTTGTGGAGAATGGGCTGATACTGAGGGGATAAACATGGATATGCCATTCCAGTTGGTGAGGAACTCGTCCCACATAGCTAAGTCCGCTATGGCTGCTGGGTCTAGTCTGAGGACTTGGTCAGGGTCCTGTACTCGGGTGAGAAAGACCAAGAGCTGTAGAGAAGATGAACGACCGCCCCTGCAGAATAATCCTGATTGCAAAATTGAGCATCCCTATCAAGGACTGCAGCTGTCTTTTAGTACAGCCTGTGACCGAGTAAAATTGTGAATGACCGACCTTACACAGGCTAGTTTGTCAGAAGGCAGGCTAGCCTGCATTGCCTGCGTGTCCAAGATGATGCCTAAGAAGGTGATGGAATGTGCCCTTCACTTTGTGTTCAGCTTTAGGCACATTGAGATTGCTGAAGACCACTCTTAGCTTGTCTAAATCTACCAGGGTATGTCTGGCTGTTCAATGAGCAGAAAGTCGTCAAGATAATGGATAACCCTGTGCCACCGCCAGAGGGATGGCTCGATAGGCAGGAACTTAAAGGCATCTACGATATCTGCTTTGGATAGCCAGGCACCGATGCCTGGATTTTAATGATGGCCTGGATGGCCATGTCGACTGATGTGTACTTGAGAGAAAATTCCTCGGAAGGGATCATGGAGTTCAAACTAGGGGTATGTGAGAAATGAGGCACAGACAAGTCATAAACTAAGCAGAGTTTTTTTAGTGAACTTGCCCTTGACAAGCCCAATAGGGCTGACTCTCCAAATCTGGAAAAGTCACTGTGAAAAGGGGCGGATGATGAACCCTTTATCTAACACTAAGAGAGTGTCTATGGCCTGAGCATTGATGGCTGCTGACTGCAGGTTCTTGCACTCATGAGTGGTGAGGGGTCAGGTGATGAGGACGGTGTGGAATCCTGCTGTGAAGCCGTGTAGCAGGAATACTGCCAGTGAAGGTGTGGGGTGTGTGGAGAGGTAGAAGCCCAGCCACAGGACATCCACCTGGCTTAGTCAGGATTTGTTTAGCTGCTTTAGATGACAAGTGGTCTTTGGGTGTGCCTTATGGCATGAAGTACAGATGTGCAGTAAGTGACACTGGCTGGAGCTGGCAAGGAGCACTCACCTTGGTTGAAGTTGTTGCATATCACTGCACCCCCTCGAAAAGACTGGTCATCCCAACTTGTCTACCTGCTGCTGTTGTGGTGGGCTTAATGGGCCCTGGTTGAAGCTGAAGGTGGAAGGAAAATGAGGGAGCGTCTTGTGGCTGCCTCAGAGCACCAATTTGCTGGCGACAAAACAGTTCCGTGTCTGAGATGCTCCAGTTAGTCATGATCTAAAAAAGGGCAAGTCTTGCTGCTGCTTTGGCTGAGAACGACCGATGGTAGTCGTAGAAGGCAAAGCCACCATATTTGTAAGCAAGATCTAACACTGCATGGAGGTATAAGTCCAGCTCCTCCCTGCTGCTGGGGGTGGCTGAACAAAGGACATCTCTGAACATCCCGAAGGCCAGGGGGAACTCGGTGGCTGACAGTTTACGACGAGCCTGGGGTCTTTCAACTTGACAACTACTGAGAGGCCCCACCAGGCATAAGATTTGTTGTCAACTAGGTTGTAGGCTGAGAAGAGCAGGGATGCCAAATTGACGTCTTTGTTCTCTAATATATCCTTTCTGATGCTGGCTGGGACAATATGAGTGGGGAGGACGATAGGTGTAGAGCCTGTTGTACCTGCAGAAGGAGAAGCTGTCATCGGGACCAAGACCAGATCAGGGAGGGCCGTGGGTGGGTGAACTTCCAAAAGTGTGACTCTGGTCTGGACGTCTGAAACTGTTGGGGTTAAGGAGGAGACCAAAGATTGCAGCTGGGAAATGGCCCCAGAGATGGATTGCGGGGATGCCTGCTGAGTGCTGGGCTGGCTGCAGCTGGAGGTGGGAAGAGGAGAATGAAAAGCTCTGCCTTCCTGGCCGAAGCGGGAAAGGGAATATCCCTGCGCCCTAGTTTAGAAATGAGTTTGGGGATGGTCCATCCCCTGAGGGACTGTACGCTGCCATGCTCTGAGCCCACGGAGGGTGACAGAGGGGAAGGTGTGGGGTTCTCGCTGTCAGCCTGTGACATGGCTCTGGCTAGAAGATAAAAGGAAGGGTGCTCATGTTAAGAAGAGAGCTGTAGGATAGAGAGTGGAGTGGTAAAGAGAAAACTAGGATAAGAAGAAAAAAGAGAAGTACAGGAAAAGGAATGGTAGGCGTAGATAAGAGCTGACAGTGTTCTGTTGTGGCAGAACTACAGTATGTAGAGCGGAAACTTAGAAAACTCAAAAGAGTGCAAGGCAACCGAGGTGGGCCAGGAGGTGACTAGCCAGATAACCGCTAGCTTGGGTGCCTGTTTGCCGCAAGTACAAACCTAAAGACGAGAAGCCCAGGGTGTACTGGGGCGAGAAGATGAAGTCTGGTACAGCTTATGTAGGAATGTTGCGGTCTGTAGTGGGTGACGCATGCTCGGCCTGCTAACACTCGCACTGCCAGCAAGCCTACTGTTAAGCGTCCTTGTCTGCGAGGTGAAGGGGCGTCCTTCAAAAATAGAGTGTCATGTATAGACATATGTGACAGAATACTAACGCTTGGAGAGCACGTCCAATGATGTATGTGAAGTAACAGTAAAGTGCAAGGGTGCTGCAGAGTGATGTGATAGAGAAACCAATTAACTATGCACATGACTGACGCTCTAGTAGCGAGGTCCTGGTTAGGATCGAAACTCAGTCAACCGGGAACACCTGCAGTAGGGGTGACATAAGTGCAACAAGATTTTATTTTTTATTTTATTTTATTTATTTTTTACTCCCCCTTTTGTGCCCTTTGTATCCTGGCCCTAATGAAGATGCAATCATTGCATTTTTTTTTTTACCTGGGAAATAACGTCCAACCTGGTACAGGATGGAACCTGAACTCGATTGACCTGAGGGAGAGAAAGACAGACGGAAAATAATGAGTGGCTCGTATGATTGCCATTGGAGACGAGTGGCCGATTAAGTGCCACTAAAATGAAGTGTGGCTGTGTGAGGGCCACTGAGTGTGTTTGCAGCGATTTGCAAGAAGTTATGTTGAGATGTGAACTTGCAGCATTTGCAAGGAGTTTAGGCTGAGATGCATGTTTGCAGCGTAGCAAATGGGTAACTGCTGACATGTGTGTACCTGCAGCGATTGCAAGGAGTCTATGCTGAGAAGCCTGTTTGTAGCAAATGCAATGGGTATATGCTGATATACGTGTTTTGCAGCGATTGCTAGATGCGTATTCTTGCAATGATTGCAACAAAGGTAGCCTACTGATAGGCAAAAAGAAAAGGATAGCAGAAATAGTATGTGTAGGAACGAACTATGAAAATGGCATACGTAACGAATCGTAGATTTATGATAGGGAGTGTTACGAATTGGTGTGTGGAATACTCGTGATGCGAACCGTTGTGCCGCTGGTGCGACTAGGTTCAGTTTGGAGTGTGATGCATGCAGCTGCTGACGTTGTCCAAATCGGTCAGAACAATGATATGAATAATGAATCGTAGGGTATGGTACAAAATACTATGAATCGGTGCGTGGGATACGAGTGATGCGAAGCATTGGGCTGCCAAGGCAACTAGGCTTGAATCGGAGTAATGCGTATGGCATGAAGTGATGTTAACCGGTGAGTGAGGCAACGAATCATAAGTAGGGTATGGGTGTGAGCGGTAAGAATTGGTGCAGGTTGTATCCAATGCGAACCGTTGTGCCGCTGATGCGACTAGGTACGAATCGGAATGTGGTAAGTGTGCCATGCATCTGATGTGAATCGGAGAAGAAACAGCGAACGGGCCTGTAACTACTGCGTACTGGAGGCCTACGAATGATTTGTAAGCTCCTCAGCAAAACCGAACAACGGAATGGGGAACATAACTTTAAGCTTTAAGGAAGGAGGAAGACAGCAGCGGGAGAAGATAGCACAAGAAATTTTACCATAGGAAACCATGTTAAATGGACTGTAGTGCATTTCTGCAAACTGCAAAACGCACTGAAAAACACATAGGTGTGAACCTAGGGTAAGAAGGAAAGAACGGTGCATGAGCTAGCTGTCAATAAAAAAGCTGGAGGCATGGTTTAACATTCTCCTATCATTGTACAACAATGATGACCTACATGAGGGGGATGTAAACATAACCACTAGGCAGAAATCAGGAAAAATTATAAACATTACAGCTAAACAGTAAAAAAAACAGAAATGCTAAACGGGAGACTGCAATTCAGGATTAGAGGTTTCATCAGAGAGAGGGGGTCAGTTCTGCTCTGCACAGGGAATATCTAGGAGTTGTATGCCCTGTGCACACGGACAGATTTTCCGACGGAAAATGTGCGATCGGAGCTTGTTGTCAAAAATTCTGACCGTGTGTGGGCTCCATCGGACTTTTTCCATCGGAATTTAAGACACACAAAGTTTGAGAGCAGGCTATAAAATGTTCCGACAACAAAATACGATCTAATAGGCAATACACACAATTGGATTTTCCAACAACAAATGTTGGATGTGAGCTTGTTGTCGGAAAGTCCGACTATGTGTATGCTCCATAGAACATTTGTTGTCAGAATTTCCGCCACCAAATGTTTGAGAACAGGTTCTCAAATTTTCCGACAACAACACTTGTTGTCGGAAGTTCCGAGCGTATGTGGACAATTCCGACGCACAAAGTGCCACGCATGCTCAGAATAAATTCCGAGACGGAACTGCTCGGTCTGGTAAAATTAGCGTTCGGAATGGATATAGCACTTTCGTCACGCTGCAATGTTTTAAATAGTTTAATGCAGCGCACTCTCTTCTTCTTTATAATGCTAGAAGAATGAAGTAGTTTTGCTGCTCATATTCACACAGAGTTCTCCCAGACTTCTTTCTTTATTATTTATCGTGGTTTCAACAATATCATATTTTTATTTGTCACATCTACCGAAATTTTTTTTTTTTGATGTTTTTAGATTAAATAATTATTTTTGGATTTTTTTATTTTTTTTATTTTTTTTTAACTTCAGAATATTTTTGGGTGTGTTTTGTGTGTCAAGTTACCACAACACGATTAGTATCTTGTATTGTTTAATCTCAAGGAGGTTGCTTGGTGTTGGTGTCTCTTGTTAATTTCACATTGTAGTTTTGAAATGTACCTGCCTCCTCACAAACAAACTGTCCTTTTTGAAGGAAAACACACATAGACGAGTATAATTGAAACAAAAATTCCTTTATTAAGGGCTCATAACCAAACAAAGAGGGAGGCAACGCTGGAAAAACTGCAGAAATTGGCGAAGCCTTTGACCCCCAGGGCATACATCAATTATTTTACTGCAAAATTGGTGGCCTGAGGAGTCCATATATAAGGGAGTTCAATCTGGTCCAGAAGTCCAAGAGATCATGAACAGCAGCAGATGACATGTATGTCCCCTGGCTGTGGTCATACAAGAGCCTGCATCTTTTGTCAGACCAAACAGAACCCAGGGCCATCACTCTCTGGTCTTCCTTACACCCTTCCTTCCCGGCTGTGGCTCTGGTGTTGGAGGTGTGGCAGGAGGAGGAGTAGGACCTGGAGGAGAAGGAGGAGAACCATAGGTGAGCTCACAAATGTGGCTTTGGCATGTGAGTTGGCCCCTCAACCCCTTATTTAGTGCTTCTAAAATGAGAAATTCACATAAGAGACGTTGGCCCTCCTCCATTTGCTGCATTTTGCATGCTGTTAGGTCAGCAAAATCCTCTTCAACACTGTGGGGTGTTCTGAGGGCCTCACTAGCCTTCCAAAATAGGCCAATCGCTGCCTCCTCCAGGTTACTCCTCTTCCTGCCACTTTTTCTTTGAAGGCGGAGGGGAGGGACCTGGGTATCGAACAGACTACTTGGCCCAACCACCTCCTGGCTTAGACTTTCCTGTGTATGAAAAAGTGACATCGTTTTAGTTTTTGGTTCATCAATCACAATCAGAAATTAGTACTCCAAACTAACAGATTTACCATCATTAATTTGACAACCAGAAATATTTAGAAGAACGATATACCTGACTCAAGCTGGGCTCCTCCACTTCTTCCTGCCTGGAAGGCCCAGGTTGGACGTCAGAAGCCTCAGCTGGGGGGGAAGGAAGTGTGGAAGGAAGAGTGGAGAGTGCTGGCCTGGGTTCAGTCTGACCTGCCAGAAAATGCAGTCTGTCATAGTACCACAGCGTGGGGAGATAAATGTCATCTGCTGCTCGTGATCTCTGGGAATCCTGGACCTTCTTGTGCTCCCTCAGATAAGTGCTCCTCATGCCACCATTCAGGATCTTCAAATAGGTGATGTCTGCCGTGGGGATCACCGGCTTCACAAATTCCAGCAATTTACCCAGCGCTGCCTTCTTCTTTGTTTGATTCTTATAATGTGGGTGGTTTACCTGCCACAGACAGGGCAGCTCCCTGAACATATCAATGAATATGGGGATAAAGTCCTGATCATTCAATATATCCATTTTCTCTGCAAGACATAACACAAGACAAACCCTAATGTCAGGCTAAAGTCTGCTAATCTTGTCCCTTTATAGGCCTCAATCTCTAAGCAGTATAGGTATAAGTTTAAATGTTACCTTCGTTATCACGATCAGCGCTTCCTCTACTCCTTCCTCCGCTCACAGATCATACGTACTATGCACGCGTGTTACGCTTTATATACACTGCGCATGCGTGAAACTCCGCCCGCCCCTGACGTTCTTTCTAGTACTTTCCCCACCCATTCTCGTTTGGCGCAGTGGGGAAGAGCACATGGCAGAGACACAACAGGGGCGTGCTTATTACAGCAATGAGGAGGAGGAGGAGAGCACCGGAGCCAGAAACGTCACAATCTCAGAGGAGACGATTTAAGGCATCGAATATGTCCTTTGTAGAGATGTTGGAGATGGTGGACATCTTGAAAAGGTCCGACTATGACGGGAAGTATGGACCTTACCCCAACCCTAATGTCAGTAAGGCCAAGATCATGACGAAAGTTGTGAAGAGTCTGCACAGAAATTTTGGGGTACGACGATCCAAGGATCAACTCAGGAAGCGGTGGTCGGACTTCAAATTAAGGGAGCACGATCAGTATAGAAGGATCAGGAGAGTGCTGCAAAAAAGTAAGTAGTTGTCCTGTGTTCCTATTCTTTATTTCTATTACGTTCGTGCTGCTCCATGTGCTTTTCTTTACTGTTGTACAGTTTAAAATGGCAACTTTCATGTTCATGGGCACATTATTCGTTCGTAGGAAACATTGTTCGTTCGGTCAATCAAACACCATGTTTTGGCCAGATGCATTTCAATACATTTTTTCTGGTCTACTTCTCTTAAAATAATTTTGTTGTCTAGATGGGTTTGTAACTAGAATGAAATGCAAACTAGATTCTGTGTAAAGAGAGGACACTCAGCAGCTGTTTACACATCTGGACGCTGGAGCACTAGTGTGGGACACAAGAACACCCTTTTTATTAGGGGGCCCACACAGGTGCTCCAGTGTATACTATAGGGGTGACTCCATCTGTGAAGCTTGTACAAAACAGGTGAGTATTGCACCCCACTTCCAAGCAATGTTTCATATTCCTATTTCTGCCATATTTCTGCCATCAAATATCTGTGTGCTAAGTATACTTATTTTTTTTTACATAGGGTAGAAAAGACTCAGAGGACACCACTCAACAGAGGAGACAACAGACCCCCCACCTCAGGAAGAAGTGGAAATGCCACAAAGCCAACAGGAAGAAGATGAGGGAGACGTGGTTGAAATAGTCACCACAACAGTTGAGTGTCTGCGACCATAGGCTCAGGTAAGTGATGGATGCAGGCATATTTATAATACATGGTGTGTTTTTGTTTCTATATTTTTAGGTGATCGTGATGTTGTGGATGAAGGTCATTTCAGCAGTGAAAGTGCCTAGATCCTGATCGGGGAGATCATGGGGTGTAATAGGGACTTGGAAAACATCAAGCAAAACATCAATGATGTTCAAAACAAAATGAAGAACATCATTGATGTTTTAGGGAGAGTTTAAAACCCCTCGAAATTCCTCATTTTGTTGGCTTTTTTTCCTGGAAATCTTTTGCACATTTTGTAATATATTCTCGAAAAGCCAAATTTGGAAGATGCACACTGTGTGTCAACATGTGTTATCTGCCATCACGGGAGATCATTGTATGCGTTTTGGGGGTGCAACCCCTTCCTCAATAATAAAGTAGCTGAGAGGAAGGGGTTGCACCCACAAAACATGTCCATTGATCCCCCATGATGGCAGCTAGCACATGTTAACATTCGGCAATTTGTGTGCATCTTCAAAATTTGGCTTTTCCAGGAATGACTTCACCCCATCTGCTGAACGCAATATCAAACACAGTTTATAAATACTCATGTCTGATATTGCCTTCAATTTCTACAAAAGTTGAACTTTGTAAGTTTCAGATTTGTGTATTTCTTGTTGGTTTTAAACATGCCTGTTTTACCTTAAAAGGACATTTCTACTTGTATTATTAATGTCACCTACAAATATTTTATACAACAAACATGTTGGTTTGTTTTAAAAACCTTTTATAAATGCACATGTGATTGTGCTTGTATAAAAAAACTGGATAATCAACAATGTGTGGCTTCTTCTTTCAATGCTCCTAAACTTTTTTGTGTGAAAATTTGTGTTTTCAGTGACAATGGGTGTTATTTCCTAAGGACAAATCCACTTTGCACTCCAAGTGCAGTTTCAGTGCAGTTTCAAGTGCACTTGGAGTGCAAAGTGTCTTTGCCTTTAGTAAATAACACACAACAGTGTTTTTGCATTTCACTGAATCACGCCATTTTCAGGACTGCCCAAATTTCAGTAATGGTCAGCTAAAAGAAACACAAGCAGTAAATGTAAGCAAATAATTTTTCTGATAAAAAAATCTAATAAAAAAATAAAATTTTATTTAAAAAATGTCTCAGACATTGTCTGGCATATTGATGGCCCCCCTTCCTGCAAAGTATTCCATGTATCTTAGACGGACCTCGCGGGCACTCAGGGGGGGCAAGCCAGGACGGCCAGCTTCAAGCGCTGTCAGGGTTGGTTCATTGAGATTCATAACTCCAGCTTCAGGCCCAACTGAGCCAACATAGTTCACAGAATTTCTCCTTAAACGTTGTGGAGAACACAGCAAGCCAGGATGATGTGATTAAGTTTATACTCCGCCATGTGTATGGGTGTAAGAAATAGGCAGAACCGGCTGGCCATTATTCCAAACGTGTTCTCCACCACTCTTCTGGCTCTGGCCAGCTGGTAATTAAAAACCCTCTGGTCCGGGGTGAGGGTCCTCATAGGGAATGGCCGCATAAGATGGTCCCCCAGCGCAATCCGCAACGAAGATGAATGGGAGTACTTCCCCATTGTCTTCTGAAGGTGGTAAGTCCAAGCTGCAATTCTGGAGATGCCTGTAGAACTCCATGTGGGCGATAACTCCACCATCTGACATCCGGCCATTCTTCCCCACGTCCACATACAGGAACTCATAAGTAGCTGACACAACCGCCAACATCACAATAGTATTGAACACCTTGTAGTTGTAATAGTATGACCCCGAGTTGGGTGGTGGGACGATGTGGATGTGTTTCCCATCAATTGCCCCTCCACAGTTAGGAAAGTCCCACCACTGGGCAAAGTGGGAGGCCACAGTCTGCTATTCCTGTGGGTTGGAAGGAAACTGTGGAGTCAAACAAGAATAAAATATTAATCGTTTTGCACATAAACATGGAAAGCAGATTAGACACAAACATTCTTGGCCAACATCAGTATTACATTTATTTTAGGGAATATTTAAAGACAAAGGTCTAAGGTCCACCTATCAGATTCCCCCCCCCCTCTCATGGGCCATTTGATAAATTTTATTGGGGGGAGATGTTTTGGACAGGTAACCCTCTCCACTTCATTAAGAGATGAATGCCTAAATAATGTGTATTACTTTGGCCAGCCCCTCCCTACTTACACTATTGGCAGCCCACTGGACAGGTAAGAAGTGTCATAATACAAAGAGATAAATACACACTGTACACATTTTAGCACATTTTTAGATTCTGCTATTACCTATCAAGATAATAATAGGATACAAAAACTTTAAACAGTACCCTTTGAAAGTATTCAGGCAGGCCCTTGCACTACATGCTTTGGGGAATTCATCCATAAATCTGACCACAAAAGAGGTGGGTATAGTGTGTATGGGATTGGCAAAGTCAGCAGATAGAGGATTGGTATTAGCTGAGTTAACAGTTGGGGGGAGGGAGGGTTCCAAATGATTTTGGGACCCAAAAAAAAAAAATTCTGGCACTTTGCCTGAATTTTAAATACACATCATTAAACATTTTAGGGGGTATTTAGGGTAAAGCACTACTATTGAGCTGACAAAATACATAGTTAATTGAGTAGATAAGGTGGATATAGGGCCAAGAGAGCATGCTGGGGAGGTAAGTGAAGGCAAATATGTATGAAGGACAAAAAAATACCTAAAATTCCAGCATGCATGAGGACAAAGGGGACATTCACAGCATATTACAATCATGGTAATTAGGGAATAATGAAAGGAATACAATGCATTAGCAAACATTCTATACAATAAAATGTGATGTTAAAGGATAAAAATCTTACCTTAATATACTCCTTCTGCAGGACCTGGATGATGGCAGAACAGGTCTCTGGGATAATGATCCCCAGAGCCTGGGGGGAGATGCCTGTCGAGAACTTGAGGTCCTGCAGGCTTCTCCCTGTCCCCAAGTACCGCAGGGTGGCGACTAGCCTCTGCTCCGGAGTGATGGCTTGCCTCATGCAGGTATCCTGCCTGCTGATATAGGGGGTCAGCAAAGCCAACAAACGATGAAATACGGGGTTCATCATCCTGAGAAAGTTCCTGAAATCGTCAGGATTATTCTCACGGAGCAAAGGCATGTGACAGAACTGGTCATGCTGGAGCAACCAATTCTTGGTCCATGAATTCCTCCTCACCCTGTTCATGGACTGGGCTTGTGTCAAAGTAAGAACCCCAACACCAAGCCCCCGCACAGCACGAACTCTACGATGAGTATGTACACACAACATGGCTAGAAATCGTTCGGCTGCTCAGAACGAAGTAACAGAACGCACTGAAGAACAACACGGCCTGTGAAGAGCGAACTGAAAATCAGTAAGGAACGAACAAGAACACAATGACAAGTCAATGAGAACTCCGGGCACGCACTGAAGAACAGATACAAACCCACAAGCACAAACTGAACAGCAGAAATACGATTTGAAAACCACGAGTCTGAAAAAGTGCAAATCGTCTCTCACCAAACTTTTACTAACAAGAGATTAGCAAAAGGAGCCCAAATGATGCCGTGCTTAGTACTGAACTGCCCTTTTATAGTTTAGTCGTACGTGGTGTACGTGACCGCGTTCTTGGCGTTCTCAAATTCCGACAACTTTTTGTGACCGTGTGTATGCAAAACAAGTTTGAGCCAACATCCGTCGGAAAAAATCCATGGATTTTGTTGTTGGAATGTCCGATCAATGTCCGATCATATGTACGGGGCATTAGATTACCCAACATTAGAGATGAGCAGAACACCCCCCATTTGGTTTGCAGCAGAACATGCAAACAGGCAAAAAATTTGTGTGAACACCGTTAAAGTCTATGGGACGTGAACATGAAATGTTAGAAGTGCTCATTTTAAAGGCTTATATGCAATTTATTGCCATAAAAAGTGTTTGGGGACCTGGGTCCTGCCCCAGGGGACATGTATCAATGCAAGAAAATTGTTAAAAATGGAAGTTTTTTCAGGAGCAGTGATTTTAATAATGCTTAACCGCTTCCTGACCACCGCACACCGATGTCCCCCAGCAGAATGGCACGGGTGCGCAAAAGGGCGCACCCGTACATATCTTCATATTCCCAGGCTAGCAGGCGCGTGCACCGCTGGAGCGTGCCCGTGGGTCCTGATGTCCACTGGTGAACAAGGCATTTCCCTGTTCTGCCCAGTGACATGACAGGTATCCACTGCTCCCTGTCATCGGGAGTAGTGATCTCTGTCATGTCCTAGGTAGCCCATGCCCCCTACAGTTAGAACGCGTTGAGGGAACACATTTAACCCCTTGATCGCCCCCTAGTGTTTAACCCCTTCCCTGCCAGTGACATTTACACAGTAATTAGTGGCTATTTTTAGCTCTAAAATAAATGTCAGTGGTCCCAAAATAGTGTGCCCATTGTGCCATCTGTCCGCCGCAATGTCACAGACCCGATAAAAATTGCAGATAACCGCCATTACTAAAAAAAAAATGAATAATAAAAATGCAGTAAATCCATTCTCTATTTTGTAGACGCTATAGCTTTTGTGCAAACCAATCAATATACACTTATTATGTCTTTTTTTACCAGAAATATGTAGAAGAATACATATTGGCCTAAGAAAGAAATTAGTTTTTTTATATATTTTTTGAGAATATTTATTATAGCAAAAAGTAAAAAAATATTTTTCAAAATTGTCGCTCTTTTTTTGTTTATAGCACAAAAGAAAGCTCTCTGTGGGAAAAAAAGGACATCAATTTTGTTTGGGTACAGTGTTGCACGACCGCACAATTAAATTCAGTTAAAGCAACGCAGTGCCAAATTGCAAAAAAATGCTCTGGTCAGGAAGGGGGTAAAATCTTCCGGGGCTGAAGCGGTTAAAGTGATACCATAAAAATGAAATATTCCTTTAAATATTGTGCCTGAAATATTCCTTTAAATATTGTGCCTGGGGAGTCTCTTTAGTCTGCCTGTAAAGTAACGCATCTTTCCCATGTTTATAACAGTACCACAGCAAAATGACATTGCTAAAGGAAAAATAATGTCATTTAAAACTGCTTGTGGCTGTAATGTATTGTTGGATCCCGGCAATATAGATAAAAATCATTGAAAAAAATGGCGTGGGTCCCCCCCAGTCCATTACCAGGCCCTTTGGGTCAAGTATGAATATTAAGGGGAACACAGAGCCAAAACAAAAAAATGGCGTGGATGTCCCCCGCAAAATCCATACCAGGTCCTTCAGGTCTGGTATGGATATTAAGGGGAACCCTGCACCATTTTTTTTTTTAAATGGTGTGGGTGTCCCCCAGGCACTATATACTCTAAACTGCTCTATATATTGTATATGGACTGCGCTATATACTCTGCAGAAAAATTAGGCCTTTGGTTTTGGTGGGGCCAGAACACTGTAACCCATCACAGTTACTCTTGTTGGACGCAGGATAGGGCCCTGCTGTTAAATATTATATCAAAAATTGTACTTACATGCCCCTGTTAAACAGGGGCAGAAAAAGTAAGCCTTTGGTTTTGGTGGCGCCAGAACCCCTCACGGTTACTCTTGTTGGGCTCAGGAATGGGCCCTGCTGTGAAGTATTATGTCAAAAATTAATATTACATGCCCCTGTTAAACAGGGGCTGAAAAATGGGCCTTGGGTGGTGGTGGTGGTGCCATAAACCAAAAATATTGTTGGAAGCTATCATCATCAAGACTGACGAGGAATATGATAAGCAGCATAGGCAGTCTTCAAGAGATCCCAGATCCATAGCAAATTCAATCATTTACATCAGCATCAGGTGCTTGATAGCTGCTGATCCAGGACTGATTTATTTTTATAAATGTGTGCCTATCAACGGAGTCTTTGGACAGGCGCACTCTTTGATCCATTACAAACCCTCCAGCAGCACTGAATGTGCGTTCAGAAAGCACGCTTGATTCAGGACAGGCCAGTATCTCGATTGCCTAATGAGCAAGTTCTGGCCAGTGGTTCATCCTCAAGACCAAGTAACCCAGTGGATGGTCTGTTGGAAAGGTTTCCAAGTGTGCTCTTGCCCCTAGATATTCCTGCACCATATAATGCAGATGCTGGCGAAGGTTGCTTGAACCGATCATATCTTGGCACTGAGGACTGAAAAATTGTTTACAGGCATTGGTCAGCCAGCCACCTTCTCCACCACTCTTCCTCTGACTGAACAAAGCCTCAGCAACACGTTGTCCAGCACCAGGAAATGGTAACCTCCCAGGGTCTGGAAATGCATTACACAAATGTTTCCTCAAGGCCTCCTAAAGATGTTTCCTTCTCTGCTCCCTCTGGGAAGGCAGGATGAGTTCTGCAACTTTATCCTTGTAACGTGGATCAAGAAGGGTTGCTAGCCAGTAATGATCCTTCTCCTTGATACCACGAATCCTAGGGTCCTTTTGCAGGCTTCGCAGAATCAGGGAGGCCATGCAGCGATAGTTTGCAGAGGCATTCGATTCTGAGTCCTCTGGGTCACTAAGGATCACATTATCCATAAATACCTCCTCCCAGCCACGCACAACTCCTTGGGTTTCTGGGAACTGAAAACCATCCCTAGAAAACTGCTGCTGAGTGTTATCCTCTACATCCATGCTGACACAATCCTCCTCCTCTTCTTCCTGTGTGGCGGGCCCACAGGAATGCTTTCTGGATAAAGGCGACCTTGAGAGGAAAGGAAGTCTTCCTCTTCCTCCCGCTGTTCTGACTCAAGTGCCCTGTCCATGATTCCACGAAGCGTGTGCTCCAGCAGGAAGACTAGAGGGACAGTGTCACTGATGCATGCATTGTCGCTGCTCACCATCCTCGTGACCTGCTCAAATGGTATAGGACAGTGCATGCATCCTTGATCAGTAGCCACTGGCATGGTGAAAAGAAGCTCCCATGACCCTGTCCTGGTGCCATACTCACACAGGTACTCATTGATGGTCCTCTGCTGTGTGTGCATCCACTGCAGCATTGCCAACAGTGAGTTCCACTTGGTGGGCATGTCACAAATGAGGCGGTTGGTGGGAAGGTTGCATTCCCTTTGAATGTCAGCCAGCCGAGCACTGGCATTGTATGACCAGCGGAAATGACCACAGATTTTTCTGGCCTGCCTCAGGAGATCTTGTAAGCCTGGGTACCTGGTCAAGAACCACTGCACCACCAAATTCAGGACGTGTGCCCAACATGGAACATGGGTCATGTGATCCTGTCAGAGGGCAGAGAGAAGGTTGGTGCCATTGTTGCATACAAAAATTTCTGGCTGAAGTTGGCTTGGCGTCCACCACCTCTGAGCCTGCCCCTGCAGAGCTGGCAGAATCTCTGCCCCAGTGTTGCTCCTGTCCTCTAGGCAGACCAACTCAAGTACTGCATGGCATCTTTTAGCCTGACTGCTTGCGTAGCCCCTTGAACGCTTACGAAGCACTGCTGGTTCAGAGGACAAATCTGCAGAAGAGGCCATAGAGAAAGAAGAAGAGGGAGGGGTGGAGGAGAGAGCTGTGGCAGAATCAGTACTAGCTTTTTGGAGGCGTGGTGGTGGAACAAGCTCCAACAACACTGAACCCTGTCCTGCATCCTTCCCAGCTGCCAGCAGAGTTACCCAGTGCACCGTGAAGGAAAGGTAACATCCTTGCCCATGCCTGCTGGACCATGTGTCAGCGGTAATATGAACCTTACTCCTGACCGTCCTGTCGAATGAAGTCAACACATTCCCTTCCACATGCCGGAAGAGCCGGAATGGCCTTCCGTGAAAAGAAATGGCATTTTAGAACCTGACACTGTGGTACAGCACATTCCACAAATTCACAAAAGGGGGCAGAGTCTACCAGCTGAAAAGGCAGCAATTGCAGTGTTAGCAATTTGGCCAAACTAGCATTTAGATGCTGAGCATGTGGATGCTGGGACCAAATTTATTTTTAAGGTTCAGCAACTGGGATAGGGAAATTTGCCTGCTAAAATCAGTTGGTGGTGTACTGCTAGCAGATTGGCTGCAAGTACTTGGGACACCTATTGCTATACCTTCATTCCTCTCAGTGCAGGTTTTTGAGAGGACTGGGGGTATAGTAGGGTTGGAGATCCCAGATGGGGAGCAAGGAGAAGTCTGCCTTTCTTTAATGTGGGTCTTTCAAGTGCTGTTGCCAACAGACCGCATGGTTGTCATATGTCTGATCAAGCATGTGATCCCCAAGCAGCTTCTGTTCTGGCCACGCTTGATCTGCTTCAGACATAAGTTGCAAACAGCAACGGTGTGATCTGCTGCACATGTGTTGAAAAAGGCCCACACTAAGGAAATTTTAATAGTCAGTGGGGAGTCAGCAGTACCCTGCACCTTCGGAGCGCTGCAGTGTGATGCAATAGGGTGGCTTCCCTTAAGCTGCCCCCTAAAGGACATCCTGCCTTGTTGGAGTTGTGCCTCCTCCTCACTTTCTTCCTCTCTTCTCTCAGGTACCCAAGTACAGTCAGTAACCTCATCATCCTTTCCCTCCTCGTCACTGGAGTAAACTTGGCAGTATGCTGCAGCTGGGGGAACATGACTGCCAGTTTCTTGTCCTTCTATGGCACCCCCTCTCTCTAGATTCACGTTACTCCCTTCCCCAACCTGTGAACCACAATCAGAGCCTTCAAATCGCTGCCCACCCCCCAGCAGCATGTAACTGAAAGTGTGGTCAAATAATTCTGGGGACTTCTCCGTGCATGAAGTGGAAGTAGTGACTGTGGACAAGGAGTCGGTGGAATAGGCCACTTTGGCAGCTGCATTGGAAGGCAAACTACTCTGAGCCTGGGTGACAGAGGATGAGGACTAGTGATGAGCCTGATGATCAAGTCGAATGTAAGTTCGACTCGAACATCAGGTGTTTGCCTGTTTGCCGAATAGTGAAAAATTTAGGGTTTTCGAGGCAAATTCGAAAGCCGTGGAACACCTTTTAAAAGTCTATGGAAGAAATCAAAAGTGCTAATTTTAAAAGTTATTGTCATAAAAAGTGTTTGGGGACCTGGGTCCTGCCCCAGGGGACATGTATCAATGCAAAAAAAAGTTTTAAAAACGGCCATTTTTTTGGGAGCAGTGATTTTAATAATGCTTAAAGTGAAACAATAAAAGCGAAGTATTCCTTTAAATTTTGTACCTGGGGGGTGTCTATAATATGCCTGTAAAGTGGCGCATTTTTCCTGTGTTTAGAATAGTCCCTGC
Source organism: Lithobates clamitans (assembly GCA_037952925.1). NCBI lineage: Eukaryota > Metazoa > Chordata > Amphibia > Anura > Ranidae > Lithobates > Lithobates clamitans. The sequence goes on from JBBGZY010000071.1 coordinate 618,706, forward strand.
ACAAAATGACATTTCTAAAGGAAAAAAAGTAATTTAAAAGTACTCGTGGCTTTAATGAATTCTCGGTCCCGGCAATACAGATAAAAGAAGTCATTAAAAGAAAACGACATGGGATCCACCCCAGTCTATTACCAGGCCCTTTGGGTTTGGTATGAATATTAAGGGGAACCCCGAACCAAAACTTTTTTAAAAAATTGCATGGGGCTCCCCCCAAATTCCATACCAGGCCCTTCAGGTCTGGTATGGATATTAAGTGGAATCCCATGCCAAAATTTAAAAAAAAATGGCATAGGGGTCCCCCTCAAAATCCATACCAAGGGTCTGGTATGGATTTTAAGGGGAACCCGGCGCCAACATTTTTTAAAAAGGGAGTCCCCCCAAAAATCCATAGCAGACCCTTATCCGAGCACGCAACCTGGCAGGCCACAGGAAAAGAGGGGGGAAGAGAGCGCCCCCCTCCTCAACCATACCAGGCCACATGCCCTCAACATGGGGAGGGTGCTTTGGGGTAGCCCCCCCAAAGCACCTTGTTCCCATGTTGATGGGGACAAGGGCCTCAACCCCACAACCATCCCTTGCCCAGTGGTTGTGGGGGTCTGCGGGCAGGTGGGGCTTATCGGAATCTGGAAGCCCTCTTTAACAAGGGGACCCCCATATTCTGGCCTCCCCCCCGTGTGAAATGGTAACAGGGTACAAATGTACACCTACCATTTCACAAAAAAGTGTCAAAATGGTACAAATGACAAGACATGGCATGGGACAAGTCCTTTATTAAAAAAAAAAAAAAAAAAAAGTCCCACGAAGTTCCTTCATCTTCTGACGTTCCCGGGTGACACCACCCTCCTCTGATGCACGGGGACTTCTCTATGGCTTTCCCGGGGCCTCGGAGGGTGTGGGGCCACCTATTTACATAACTGGGTGGCCCCGCCCCCTCTGACGCATGGGACTTCCCTATGGCTTTTCCGTGGTGTCAGAGGGGGTGGGGCCACTTGGTTACATAAACAGGTGGCCCTGCCCCTCTGACGCCCGGGAAAGCCATAGGGAAGTCCCTGTGCGTCAGAGTGGGGCGGGGCCACCCAGTTACGTAAACGTGAACTCTACCGTGTGGCCCCACCCTCAGTTATAAAAGAACTGTCACATGTCATACGGCGGGTGCCTCCCATGGAGGCGGGTCGGTCGCGGCTTTGTTTTTTTCTTTCTTTTTCGGTCCGTCGGTGGAGTGAGAGAAGATGAATGGACTTCGTGGGACATTTTTATTTTTTAATTTTTTAATAAAGGACTTGTCCCAAGCCGTGTCTTGTCATTTGTACCATTTGCACCATTTTGACACTTTTTTGTAAAATGGTAGGGGTACATTTGTACCCCATTACCATTTCACATGGGGGGAGGCTGGGATCTGGGGGTCCCCTTGGTAAAGGGGGCTTCCAGATTCTGATAAGCCCCCTGCCTGCAGACCCCCACAACCACTGGGCTACCCCAAAGCACCCTCCCCATGTTGAGGACATGTGGCCTGGTACGGTTCAGGAGGCGGGATGCTCTCTTGTCCCCCCTCTTTTCCTGCGGCCTGCCAGGTTGCATGCTCGGATAAGGGTCTGGTATGTATTTTTGGTGGGACCCCCACGCTATTTTTGTTTAAATTTTGGTGTGGGGTTCCCCTAAAATCCATACCAGACCTGAAGGGTATTATATACTGTACACCGCTGAATGCACTGTATATATAGGCTACACTGAATGCAGAGTATATATATATATATGTATGTATATATATGTACTAGTATATATATATATATATATATATATATATGACTGACTGTATATCAGTAGTGTATAACACACAGGCGTATAACACGCACCTTGACTTTAAGAGGGAAGTTTTAGTAATAAAAACTTTACACAGCCCCTCGGCATAGTACACAGATCCACTGCATAGTACACAGACCCCCTGCACAACACACAGCCCCCTGCAGATTACACAGACCCCTGCACAACACACAGCCCCCTGCATAGTACACAGACCCCTGCACAATGCACACAACACACAGCCCTCTGCATAGTACACATACCCCCTGCACAACACACAGCCCCTTCACATTACACAGACCCCTGCACAACACACAGCCCCCTGCACATTACACAGACCCCTGCACATTACACAGACCCCTGCACAACACACAACCCCCTTTCATTATAAAGATCCCCTTGCACTCCCAGGAGACCCCCAGTCTCCTGGGACAGCGCTGCTAGCATACTCTAAGGTTGAGAAAACTTCACACTGTCAGCCTGTCTGCCCCTTCTCATACACCGCTCCTCCTGTGTCACTCTCATTCTAAATCAAAGCTTCTAAATACCTCCATTAACGCCGGACCCGGTCACGTGACCACTCTCCTCCTCCAATGAAAAGCTACACACGAGGAAAAATCTGAGTGGGAGCAGGAGAGCAGCATTAATTGAGGGATTCAGAGGCTTAGATTTACATTGAGAGTGACAGTCACAGGAGGAGCAGTATATGACAAAGGGCTGGCAGTAATGTTTCCTGAACTTCAAAGTTGTTAAAGCCCAATGGGTGGCACCTGGGGTGGACCGCCCGATCTCTGCCCCCTGTTGGTAGAAAAACAGATGTCAGCGTATAACACGCAGGCACGGATAAGCCTCTATTTTCAGAGTAAAAAGGTGCGTGTTATATGCCGATAAATATGGTATATCAAATACACTGCCACTAAATGAATAAGGTGCCTGTTTAATCTAACTCAAGCTATCTCTCTGTCCACATCAACAACACTACATGCGGCCGCTATGTAAGCAGCCTTATATAGTGAGGGGCGTGGACTTAGTCCCCCTGAGTCATGATTGGCCAAAGGCACCCTGCCTTTGGCCAATTATGGCTCTTTCAGCAGAGCATGCTGTGATTGGCCAAAGCATGCAGGTCAGGTGCTTGGTTTGACCAATTAACATACAGCAATGCACTGCGATCTCGCAGTGCATTATGGGGCATTCCGCGGCTCTCAAATTTCCCACAAATGCCCCATAATGTTCACTGTTCTGCAAACAGGCAAACACCCGATGATCAAATCAAACTTATGTTTGACCCGAACATCGAGCTCATCCCTACCCAACATTGTTGAGATCTGCCTTTGCTTACATTAGGTGTATTGAAAACCATTCATCAAGTGCTTGACTTCATGAGTAAAAAGGGTACATTTAATTAATTTTCTCCTTCTGCTGAAGATGTGTTTGATTACAGTAAAGTTATGGAAACCAGGATCCAGTTTGTCTTTCTAAATAAGGATTTAGTTTTTAGGAAGTTTTTTTCCACTTCTATTATAGCTGATGCAAAAGATGTGGACCGGTCCCAAAACATCAATGTCACAGGACAGAACCATAAATGATGGGACAGTGAAGGACATTGTATGACACATAATCAGCATTTCATGGGCATGCCCTCAGTCGGTGATGTTACAAGGGGGTGGTGCCTTCCAGTGATGTCACCGGCTGGCCCCAACCCTTAATTATTTAAGTGTTGTCAAATGGCGGAGCTGGCAGACGGCGGGAGCCTTCATTGGGACCGGAGGTTTTTCTTTTTCTTTTTTTTGGGTTGGCCAGTGGCGGCGGGCATTGTAATTGATGATGGATGTACATTGGGGGACATTTTTTTTATTTTTTAATAAAGGGCTTGTCAAAAACTTGTGTTGTGTTTTTATTTGCATTTTACACTTTTTTGGTTAATGAGTAGGGGTACTAAGTACCCCCATACTCAATCACATAGGAGGGCCCAGGATCTGGGGGCCCCCCTTTTTAAAGGGGGCTTCCACATTCCTGCCCACAGATCCCCACAATCACCAGCCAGGGTTGTGGGGAAGAGGCCCTTGTCCCCATCAACATGGTGACAAGATGTTTTGGGGGGGCAGAGCCCCTCTGACCCAAAGCACCACCCATGTTGAAGGTGGGGCATGTGGCCTGGTGTGGTTCAGGAGGGAGGGCTGCTCGCTCATCCCCCACTTTCCTGGCCTGCCAGGTTGCATGCCCAAAAAACGCTGATAAATGCTTATGTATGCATGAAGAGGATAACATGCAGCGGAGTTTAGAGGCAGTTAAAAAAAAGTCTGATGCCAAAAAGCTGTAAAAATGTTTTCATCCACACTGAGGATAGACACAGGCCTATATGACCCAATTAGATATGGATTGTTCCCTTTTTCTTTCTAGTAGATTTTTTTAAGCTTCTGCTCCTGTTGGCAGATATAGACCTCCCTCCCACAAGATATTGTATAGATTTGTTTGATATTATAAAAGTCTGTTCTGTTTAGGTTGCTTTGTGCCAAGCATAAATTGTCAATTTCGCTCTTGTAGTTGGCTACTACCCTGTTTTACGTGCACTGTCATATAGGATATAATTCTTCCAATAAAAGTTTTAACCGCTGCCCAAAAAAAGTTGGGTATGTCATTTTGCAGAGCATTGGAGGATTCCATCCAGGCATTTTCTAGTGTACAAGTAAAGTCATCGTTGTTGGCAGGGCAGGACTTAGGGTGGTGGGGGCCCCTGGGCTTGAGTCACTTTCGGTCCCTACCTTCTATACATATGCACAGCTCTATAAAACAGAAATAGAAAAGGACAAGGTGCGCCAGATTTGGTGCAGTATTAAAGAACTTCTGTTTAATTGGACAATACAAAACAGCCAAATGGCTACTCACAAAAGTAGATAATATATACGCGTATAAGTGGGAGATACTGTACTGGTATTCATCCTGGGTATACGATTAATAAAAGCAATAAAAATGGATAAAATGATAATTACCTTATTTATCGGCATATAACACGTGCCGGCGTATAACACGCACCCCAAGTTTAGGAGGGAATTTTAAGGAAAAAAACTTTTAGGAGGGAAGTCTAAGGAAAAAAAACTTACATTTAAATGCCCATCAATGCAGCCTTATCAGTGTCCATCTGCAGCCTTGTCAGTGTCATTGCAGCCTTGTCAGTGTCAGTGTAGCCTTGCCCCAGTTTCATTTGCAGACTTGTCAGTGTAGCCTTGCTCCAGTGTCATTGGTGTCTTGTCATTGCAGCCTTTCAGTTTAAAAATGGCGCCGCCGAGATACAGAGCCAGATGTCCTGGGTATCTCAGCGTCTTTCGGCTGCTCTCTGTGGCTTTCTGAGGCTTTCTGCCACTCTCGGCGGCTCTCAGCGGCTTTCGAAACGAGCGGGGCCCGCAGGGCCCCCTATTGGCTTGAGCCCAGTCAAGCCCAATGGAAAGTCCGGCCCTGGTTGTTGGCTAGTAGGGATTAGCCAAACACTCCCCGGTTCGGTTCACATCAGAACATACCAAACAGGCATAAAATTCCAAAGAACACACTAACACCGTTAAAGTCTTTGGGACACGAACATAAAAAATCAAAAGTGCCAATTTTAAAGGCTTATATGAAAGTTATTGTCATAAAAAGTGTTTGGGGAGCCAGGTCCTGCCCCAGGGGACATGTATGAATGCAAATTTTTTTTTTAAAAACGGCCGTTTTTTCGGGAGCAGTGATTTTAATGCTTAAAGTGAAACAATAAAAATATAATATTCCTAGGGGCATGTAATCGAGAAGGACATGTTGCTGAGGAGCTCCGCTCATCCTGCCACAATCTGCCATCATCCTGCTTACTGATCACCCTGGTGAGCCTCCAAACCTCCTCCACTTGTCCCCGGGCACCCCCTGCAACGGCCCCAGAACGAATTGCGGAGCCCAGCGGGCCGATTGTGTCTCTAGTCGGCCGCGGCCTGGTGCCACATAGCAGAGACCGCCACCATTTTGAGGCCTACAGAGCCTCCGACATCCCCAAGCTCGGGTACCGCGATCCACGGGATGAGCGGCGACTCATCCGCACCCACCTGTGGCGATTTCTCCAGGGAGGCAGATAGACTGTAGGGGCATCCGGAGGGCCGCCTTAAAACCCTAAAAATCCGGCTATGGACACCCGAGGCCTGCCACCATCTTGCGGCCTACTAGGCTGGAAGCATCCTCCACGCCTGTAGGCCGAGGTACAGCCACCACATACTCCGTCCCCAGTGCCACCATCCTTAAAGGGGAAGCACCCTACTGGAAGCCCCGACCCTGTGTAGGCATTATTTTTTTTGTACACTACCGCACCCTCCATCCTGCTCTCTGGACCCTGGCGCCTACTCATGGGCTCCCCAAAACACCCATTCATAAAAAGGTACACTTCGGATGGGCCCCCCTAGGACCCGTTACTCACAATCTAGACAGAAGGCTCCCCATACCTCCCAGTCAGAGGCCACCTTGTCCAGGAGGCAGCCCGCCGCTGCAATGGCGGCAAACACACAAAAAGCTGCAGATCCGTGGGCTGCTGAGGCCCCCATGGGAGCGGAGATCCTGGCGGCCATTACGGCATGCAAAGAAACCCTTACCGCCAAGATAGACTTCCTGACCATAGATGTCGGTCTCATCTGTCAAGATATGGATAAATTCCAGTCCCGCATAGCTGAAGTGGAGGATAGGGTCTCCACGGTGGAGGATACAGTCCAGTCGGATTCTAGAGAGGTAAGGGCCCTGCAGCTCCAAGTGAAAGCGCTCCAGGAGTGAGCCATAGACACTGAAAACCACCTCAGGCGAAATAACATTCGCATACTTGGCTTACCGGAGAGAGAGCTGAGGATCCCAAGCCAGCTGAGTTCACTGAACAGTTGTTGTCCACCCTGTTTAATTTAGGTGATCTGCCGCCCACATTTGTAGTGGAGAGAGCCCACAGGGTGCCACCACTCCCTCCAAGATCTGGGGCCCCTGCACGTCCCTTCCTACTGCAGCTATTAAATTATCATGATAGGGACCGCATCCTGGCGGCGGCCCGAACCATGCCTGAAATGAAGTAAGAGAACACCAGACTGTTTTCTTCCCCAGATTTCTCTCAGAAGGTGCAGCAACGCCGCAAGTCTTTCACAGATGTGAGACGCTGACTCAGGGAAAAAGGAATACATTTTGGCATTCTATACACCAGAAGCCTGAGGTTCACTGATGGCGATAACACTCGCTTCTTTGACACTCCGGAGGCTGCTGCGGTGTGGTTGGATACCCGCTAGCGACATACCACCTACAGGAACTATGACTGACATACAACACACTGGGATCAGCTAAGTACCTCATCCTTCTTTATTGAATTACCTTCTGCCCCATGACGTCTTTCAGCATTACCTACTATCGTAACTCATGCCTTTCTCCTCTGCTGCACCTCATCATCATCCTGACTACCTTCTTGATATTTTCTGCTGACTAGACCAATACCCACTCCTCCTGCCTGAGGAGCACCAGCAATGGCCACTATTTTTTCTCTTTGATTTCTGAACTAAGATCCATCCAATTGACACCTCCCACCCCCCCCTCACTCGGGGTTTTTTTTTTTCTTTTTTCTACCCTACCTCAGTTCTGGGTGGAACCTTACATTGCAGCTGTCAGGACCTACAAGAGAACCCCCCCCCAGTCCCCCCCCTTTTTTCCAAATTTTTGGACGCAATTTTTCATTTTGAGGGTAGTTTTGTCACTAGTTGTGACCCATGTTATATGGTCCATCTACTACGTTTTTTTCAGTTATGGGAAAAAACCCTGCATTGGTTTGTATGGTTCTCTGGCCTATTTTTTTGATTGTGGATCTGGGTTTTTATGATGTCTGGGTAGGGTGTTATGTGTTCTGAGGAGATGAGTTTCTCTGTTTTAAAGAATTGGTAATGCACTGTGCTGCTCAAATGCTTAGTTAGTCTCTGACCCTAATGTATATATGTGCCAATTTTGGGTTTAGTTACATCAGTTGGTTGGTTAGGCTCATCCCGTCGTGGAACATCAGAGGGCTTAACTCCAAATACAAACGATCACTGTTATTCCAATATCTAAAACTGCATAGCCCCCACATAGTGCTGCTGCAGGAGACACACTTAACTGGTAGTAAGGTTCTGGCTCTGAAAAAACCCTGGGTGCAAAGGGCACTTCATGAGACCTACTCCTCGTATTCTCGAGGGGTGTTTATACTGATCAGTAAACGAGTTCCGTGTGTAATTCATGATGTTCATTTGGATCCCCAGGGGAAATTTGTTATGGTGGTGTTGAGCATTTATAACAAGAAATATGTTATTGTGAGTGTCTATCTGCATCCTCCGAGCCAGATACATATTCTGTATGCGCTCTATGGGAGGCTGGCATTGCCCAGCGTATGTTCTCTTCATGGGGGATTTTAATGCTACACTGTCCTGTGACCTGGATAGACTTTCCCCACAATCTACGTTCAATTCTGATCTAGGAACTTGGGCTCAGGCAACAGAGTTCCAAGAGGCATGGCGGTGGCTTCACCCCCATAATAGAATGTACTCCTGCTTTTCGACCACATTTAAAACCTCCTCCTGAATTGATCTGGCTTTTGCCAATGCTGTCCTCCTGGCCAACATCCAGGAGGCTAGTTACCTTCCCTCTGGCCTACCACTTAAATTGACTATTAGGACTACCAGGTCGCAGAGAAAAGCCCTTTGGAGGTTACAACCCCATTGGATTAATAACAAGGCAGTCCATGACAAAGTTTCTCCCTCCTTGCAGGACTACTAGGCACACAATGCGGGGTCAGCCTCCCTGGAGATGATGTTGGACGCTTCCAAAGCTCACAGCAATGGTCAGTATATCTCGGCTGTGGCGGCGGTGAAGGTGGAGCTTGGGGACAAGGTCTCTGACCTGCAGCACAAGGTTGAGGAGGCTCTAAATCAATATTTGAACAAATAATTAATGGGTGCGGTGCCAAAAATATATATACACACGTGTACTCTACCAAACTGATGCTGCTCCTAAATTAGTAAATTTACTAATAAGCAATATAACCGAAACAATATAGGGCGCATCAATAGTGCAATATATTAGATGTGAACCTGTTGATTTTACATACATTAAAGTGTTCCAGTGCATAAACAATCAATAGATATGCTATGTTTGCAATAAAGTGAATCCAGTGCAACAAATCAAATGTCCTCAAATATATATGAAAAAAACACACAAAATTCTTCTCAGTAGATCACCACATAATACAGTGCACATGCTTTCTTATTCGTGCTTCACCCGAAGTGGTATATCAAAGAGCTCACCAGATAGTAATGGCCACAAAGTGACCCTCAGGCATGAAAAACCATGTTTCTTCAAAAGTATCTTTCCCAGATCCTGGGAGAAAGACTCCAATCACCAGTCAGCAGGAATTGTGTATGACTTCTATATCTGAGCCTCGGTGCATAAGTGCATCAGCCAAATCTGCAAAAAGTGTCATCAAAGCCACAAAACTTGAATAGTGTAAAAACTTCTTTATTCCAACAAAACTACACTTCCAAACAAGTGTGCAGGTACAGGATGAAAAAACAGCAAACTAAGCTGCAGCTGAGAAGGAAAGCAGAGACCGATCGATACCTTGTGTTCTGTGGGTATTCAATTAGCTTCTCGGCATGCGTCCCAGCTGATCCAGGATATGGAAAAGGCATTTGACACAGTGGAGTGGGTATATCTGTGAGAGGTGCTGAGGTGAGAGGTGCTTAGAAGAATGGGTTTCCCACTGAAATTTATTGCTTGGATACGCACACTGTACACCGGTCCCATGGCATGCATTAAACTAAATGGCACCCTGTCTCCTCCTTTCCCCTGCAGAGGGGCACCAGACAGGGATGTCCTCTCTCCCCGACTCTGTTCGCCCTGGCCATGGAGCCTATTGCTGAGGCCCTCAGGGGCTCAGCCGAGGTCTGTGGTCTTAGGGTGGGCTGGCCGGAAGAGAGAGTGGCTCTCTACGCGGATGATCTGCTGCTGTTTTTAAATGACGCTGGTGACTCTCTGCGGGGCGCACTCGGTATCATGGATGCCTTCTCCGCCTTCACATGGTTGAGAGTGACCTGGCACAAGTCTCAGCTGGTGGCCAGGTCCTCTTCACCCTCCTCTTTCCCACTCCAGTGGATTGATCAGTTTACCTATTTAGGTATTATCATCTCAAGAGAGAGTGGGAACTTTGCCCGGTTCAATCTTGACCCTGTCTTGGTAACAATTAAAACCAAACTGAAGGCATGGAGCAATCTTCCCCTTTCCCTCATTGGGCGCATTAATCTTCTCAAAATGAAAGTCCTCCCTAAATTTACATACATTTTTCGTAACTCCCCACAATGACTAACCAAAACTTTCTTTAATTCTCTCAAACAACTCTTCCTCTCCTTTATTTGGGGGTCTAAATCACCTAGATTCAAATACACCATTCTGACCAGGCCTGTGGACAGTGGGGGTTTGGCTCTCCCTGACTGCCACAAATATTTCTTGGCCACTCAGCTTATGACTGCCCATTGGTGGTTGCAGCCAGACCTGACCAACTCTGCGACGGTGCTGGAGACAGCTATAGTGGGGTCTCTGGAGGCCATGAAGGGGTTGCTATTCAGGGGGCCTAAAATGCTCACCATCTTACCCCTTCTATGCATACCACTATGCGGGCACACACCCCTGTGGCTGAAACCTAACCTATCACAGTTTAATTCAATCCCGGATCCGCAGGCCTGGGACAAACACAAAATACTCACCCTTGAGCATGTTTTCACCAATAGAGAGCTCATCCCCTTTCATGTATTATGTACCAAATTTAATGTACTTGCACGGGCCCATTTCAGGTATCTCCAAATCGCTCATGCCTACAGGTGTCAGGCCAACCAGTTATATTGGAATCCTCAGAGCTCGAATCCACCCTTCGGGTGAAAGACTTGGAGAAACCCACATCTCAGCTCTATGAGTCCCTGCTGGCTGCTGCCGGCCCCAAGTTGTCCTCCCTCCGCAGGAAATGGGTGGAGGGTATACTGGAGCTGGACGAGGATGACTGGAGGGAGATTTGGGACTTTCTCTTCTCCCCTCTGGTCTCAGCCAGGGACAAACTGGTCCAATACAAAATTGTACATAGAGCTAACTACACGCCCCACAGGCTGCACCAGATGTCGCCAGCGCATTCTCCAGCGTGCTGGCATTGCTCCTACCAACTGGGGAACTTTTTCCACATTTTTTGGGTTTGCCAGGAATTAAACATTATTGGAAAGAAGTACTTCAGGTGATTGCTAAGGTCACTAAGACTTGTGTTCCTTTTGATCCTAAATATTGTCCTCTGGGACTGGTGGAACAAATGTCAATGCTCAGAGCCAGGAAAATACTCATATCCCTGCTATTGTACTATGCTCATAAGGCCATTACTATGAACTGGAAACAGCCATCTCCCCCCTCTGTCAGATTCTGGAAAAACCTAGTGAATGCCAGTTTGCCCCTTTATAGAGCCACCTACTCGGGCAGGGGGTGCTCACAAAAATTTGAAAAGGTATGGACCTGTTGACTGGATGATAATACCACGGCAACCGATGCAGTAACCAACTCTTAGATTAACAATATGTCTCTAGTCTGTTAGTATATTGACCCAATTATTCTCATCTCATATTATCCTGTCATTACAAAATTGAGCACAGATTCTCCTGAACTGAACCTCTCCCCACACTGGGGTATAGCATAAGTAAGATTGTTTATGTTGTATGGTCTGCCCTGTTGCGGTCTGTTGTCGCATCAGAGGCAGTTTCTTTATATTGTATGATGTGCCCTGTTGCGGTCAGGTGCCGCATCAGAGGAACTGCCCCTGCGTGGGCAAGGTTTGGCCCCTGCGTGGGCTAATTTTGTATGCTAATGAAAACTCAATAAAAAAAGATTTTGCTTAAAAAAAAAAAAGAAATATTCCTTTAAATATTGTACCTGGGGGGTGTCTATAGTATGCCTCTAAAGTGGCGCATTTTTTCCCGTGTTTAGAACAGTACCACAGCAAAATGACATATCTCTGCAATATAGAAAAAACACAGTGAAAAAAAGGGCATGGGTTCCCGCTCAGTCCATTACCAGGCCCCTCAGGTCTGGTATAAATATTAAGGGGAACCCCGAACCAAAATTTTTTTTTAAATTGAGTGGGGGTCCCCCTAAAATCCATACCAGGCCCTTCAGGTCTGATATGGAAATTAAGGGTAACCCTGCGCCAAATAAAAAAATAGGGTCCCCCCCAAAATCCATACCAGACCCTTATCCAAGCACAAAATCTGGCAGGCCGCAGGAAAAGAGGGGGTGCCAGAGAGCACCCCCCTTCTGAACCGTACCAGGCCACATGCCCTCAACATGGGGATATGATATAGGAGAGAGGGAGAAGTGGAAACCAACCAGGGATAAATGGGGAACCCAGCGCTTTGTGTCACATCCTAAACAAAATTATTTGGAGAAGAGAGAAAAGCCCCAAGGATATTGTGGACACAGAGAGAAGTAAGTAAGGGTATACCCGTAGATAAAAAGAAATATATATTTTATTAATACAAAAGTAGTAATATACAATACAAGAGTATCTAATACAAAAATCACCTAAAAACAATGAACAATAGAACACCTGAAAAAAATGAAACAGCCGCTGAGCTTGGAATGCACCACAGATCAAAATATTAAGTTCGACTAGTGGGGCATATGTACCAAGGAACCCAACATGTTTCAGAGAGCAAAAAGAGGGATTTTTAAGATATGTATGTTTCCTTCTTCAGGGGTTAAAATAGGCATGCTGCTTCATTTCTATTGAAAGAAAAACATATAGTAGTTGATGTATATTAACATGTGTTTATAACAAACTGATTGATTATGGCAACAATATGGTACATGTGAGGTAAATGAGAGTAGCCTGTACTTACATAGTAGTGTTTATATTTTTACTTTACACACCAGTAGACGGAGCATCGGGACTTGAATATTGCTTAGCCGTATTTTCTTGTTAAATATGTTTATTGAGTTTTTCATAGATAACAGAGTAAATAAATAGGTAAATAAAAAAAGTAGTACATAAAATAAATAAATAAATAAGTAAGGAGATGAAGTAACCTCTGAACCTCTGAAGCAATTAGGTGGGTATGTAGGAATGAATTTTGCTATTCTAGCTGGTACAAGGTACCACCGTGCAAGGACTTTATAGTTTGTTTCTATGGCATTACTATTAGGAGAAGAAGATTTAGTGGCTAACCATATGTTTGACCAATCTTTGTTATCCAAGGTCCGATTCATGTCAAGTGCCCATTTGGCAGTATATGAGGGTAAGTTTTCATCAGGTTTACTTATAAATTGTTGGTATAACATAGAAATCAGTCCTCTGATGTGTGGGTCACTTATACATATCCGTTCAAATTGAGTCATTTGATTAAGAGAAGAACCTGTAATAAGGAGTGGTTCATAAAAGTTTTTAATTTGTAGATAACAAAAGATTTCACTTCTCGGAATATTAAAGGTTTCACACAAATCAGGAAAGGAATATATAGTATTTGCCGATGACAATCTGTATAAACGATTCAGGTTCATAGAGGACCATATGGAAAAAGATCTAGGAAATTTCCATGCAGGGTAGAAAGCTGGATTCCCAAGGAATGAAAGTAAAGGATTATGCAAAGATTGGAGATTATGTAAGTTTTTGAACTTGTCCCAAATGGCTAAGGTGTGTTTAGTTATGAGATTGGAAATGTTTTTTCTGTCGATCGGGCGAAGCCATAACATATTGGCTACTGATATTGGGTCAGTATCTACTGCTTTGATAGCTACCTAAAGGGGTGTTTCGATAGTAGCATGGTATTTAGGTAGAAGAGCCATTTGGGCAGCATAATAATATGATAAGAAATTGGGTAGTCCTAAACCACCTTTTAATTTATTAAGGTAGAGTGTAGATTTGGGTATACAAGGCTTAGTGGAACCCCAGATAAATGATAGGACTCTTCGTTGAGTAAGTCTAGGAAAATAAGATGGTAAAGTTATAGGTAACACTCTATATAAATATAAAAATTTTTGCAATATTGACATCTTAATAGCATTGATTTTACCTAACCAGGAAAGTGAAAGAGAGACCCATTGCTTCATACATCCTGATGTTCGTTTCAATAGAGGTAGGTAGGTAGCTGAAAACAGATCTTTGAGAGAAATTGTGAGTTGTACCCCTAAATAGGGTAGTTGTTTTGAGACCCAAGTAAAAGGTAAGACAGATTTTGTATGTTGAAGTTCACATTGCGATAAAGAAATATTTAAGGCATTTGATTTAGAAGGGTTAATATGTAGTCCAGAAATATGAGCAAATTTATGCAGTAATTTAAGAAGATGTGGGGTAGATATATGAGGATGGGACAGGAAAACAAGGATATCATCAGCAAAAAGGCTTATCTTATGATGGTAACCACCTAATTCAATCCCTTTGATATCTATATTTGTTCTAATTAGTTGTGCTAAGGGTTCTATTAATAGGGCAAAAAGTAATGGTGAAAGGGGACAACCTTGTCTTGTACCTCTATTTATGTCAAACATAGTGGATTTATAACCAGAGTATTTAATATATGCTCTTGGTTTATTATATAGTGATGAGACCCAGGTAAGGAAATGGTTACCAAAACCCAATTTCTGTAGTATATAATCCATATATGGCCAAGTGACAGAGTCAAATGCCTTTTTTATATCCAATGAAACCAGACATGCTGGTATATGTCTTGTTTTAGCTGCATGTATGAGTAAAAGTGCTCGTCTTATATTGTCACCTGCCTGACGTTTCGGAATAAAACCTGTTTGGTCTTTATGGATTAAGTGTCCAATAATACTATTCATTCTGGTAGCCAGGATTTTAGCTAATAGTTTAATATCTAAATTAAGAAGTGATATGGGGCGATAATTAGACCAAGAAGATGAGTCAGATTGTGGTTTGGGAATCATAGTGATAATAGATGTGAGTGTCTCTGTTCTAAATGAATGTCCTTCAAGAATTGAGTTAAAGGCCCTAGTTAAGATTGGTGTAAAGATATGCGTAAACTGTCTGTAGTATACTGCCGGGAACCCATCAGGGCCCGGTCTCTTGTTAAGTTTTAGAAGTTTGATAGTATTCAAAACCTCTGTAGTCGTAATAGGGTTTTCAAGAAGATCTCGTTGTTTTTGGTCGAGATACGGGAGTTTAATACTAGAAAATAAAATATCAGCTTTTGACTTATCAAATGTTGGGGCTGGGGAATATAGTTTAGTAAGATTGGTACGAAAAATCTCAATAATTTTAATCGGATTGCTAGTGTACGCTTCTTTAGAGATTTTCAAACGGAAAGATTTCTTTTCATGTTGTATAGTTTTCAAGCTTCTGGCCAGGGGTGTATCCGGTTTATTAGCCTTCAGATAAAAAGTATGTTGTCGTTTGCGTAAAGATCTATCAGCGGAATCAGTCAAAAAAAGATCTAAATCTAAGCGGGCTTTTTCAAGATTAGAATTATTAATAGTCGTTGGGCAAGATTGAAAGGTCTGATGACAGTTATTAAAGTTAGATTCCAATTTTGAGAACATTATTTTGCGTTCTCTTTTGAATTTAGTTGCTAGTTGTATCATTTTACCTCTAATGACAGGTTTATGAGCCTCCCACAGTGTGAGGGCTGAGATATCATTTGTGTCGTTATCTTTAAAATAGTCAGATATTGATTTCTCAATTTCTTTTTTAAGAGATGGATGAGTCAGCATGAAATCTTTCATACACCAAGTTGTGTCATGAGATCTAGGGAGCGTAGAAGCTATATTAATGGAAACTGCACAATGGTCATTCCATGGGAATGGTATAATTTTAGCTGAGATAATTTCTTGTAGCGTGCTAGAAGGAATAAGAATATGATCAATCCGAGAAAAAGATTTATGTGGGTAGGAGTAGTAAGTAAATCATCTATCAGTAGGATTAATTTCACGCCAGGTGTCGACCAAGCTATGAGAGGTGAGTAAGCGTTGAAAAGTTAGACTTGTTGTACCTGTTGTAGGCCCAGGGGTAGATTTGTCTAGAAATGGGAAGATTGTTGCATTAGAATCACCACATATAACAACTGTTCCAAATTTGTGAGACTCTATGACTTGAAAGAGGTGTGACAAGAACGCCATTGGGCGTTTATTGGGAGCATAATAAGATACAATAGTTATAGGGTTGTCAGAAATATAACCTGTTAAAATTAAATATCGACCTTCCAGATCTATCACTTGCGTTTTAAGGTTAAACGGAGTGGTACGATGGAAACCAATTAGCGTACCCCTTTGTTTAACTGCAGCAGAGGCGGTATAAAATTGTGGGTATGAGGGTGAGAGAAATCTAGGTTGAGCTTTTTCTGTAAAGTGTGTTTCCTGTAAGCATATAATATGGGCTTTTTTGGATGAAAAGGATCTTAGAGCTTTAGTGCGTTTATGTGGGATATTAAATCCCTGTACATTTAAAGATAATATATTTATCGGAGCCATAGATTAATCAAGGTAACTGATCTATCATAGCATAAAAAATATATACTTTGAGCCAGATCCACCACTCTGAGAAACATGAGGAAATCGGGGTTCAAGAAAAAAGAAGAAAAAAATATATAAATAACGAAAGAAAGAGGTAAATAGAACAATCGTATTAACCCGTAACATAGATAGTGCTGCTTAATTAGAAAACAGAATACTAGGGTTAGGGAGCATCTCAAGAAAGTTTCCAAAACTTCCTGAGAGGATCCAAGTCCATCAGCAGAGTCCTCCATAAAAAAGGCAGGAGTCTGCAAATGGAAAAATCAAAGGTGCAGCAAGAAATTCCTATAGGAAGAACGGCCCCGGAGAACCACAGGTACCAAAAAATAGAAAAAAAAGGAGAATAAGAAACCCAGCAAGAGATGTGTGATGCTTTGCTTAAAAAACATATTATATATATAAAAAAAAAGGACTGAAGAGAAAAAAGTCGAATAGACTATCTCATTAGGGCATAACCTCCGTGTCTAGGCATATATTTTGCCTAGTGAAAAAAAAAGGAGAAAAATAAAGAACAGGTGGTTATGCTAAAACAAACAAAACCAGTTTCGGTAATAAAACCTGTAGTGAGAGAAAATTATTGGTAGTAGGTTTCTTCTTTTCAGTCCATTGAATCATCATTTTTTGGCGGTGAGTGTTCATATCGGCCGCGCTTGTGGAGATTTTGGTATGAAGATGAAAAAGAGTTGGAGTCTGAACTTTTCTTTTGCTGAGGAAAACGAGCTGTTGAACGTCTGCGAGGCTGATCTTTAGGTAAGGCTGTTTCTGCCAAGCCTTATTCCAATAAGGCCGATTGTAAGTCCTCTGAAGAGCGACAGACATATCTAGTTTCCAGGTGTGTAAAGCGAAGGCAAAAAGGAAACCCCCAGTGATAGGTAATATAGTTTTTCTGAAGTACCTGTAATTGGGGTTTGAGGGCCTGTCTTTTTGCAACTGTAAGAGGAGACAAGTCTGTGAATAACTGATAAGAATGACCCTGGAAGCTGAGAAATTCTTTTCTTCTAGCAGCTGATAACAATTGTTCTTTAGTTTTGTAGTAATGCAATTTAGTTATTATGTCTCTTGGGGGGCCGTTGGTTTTGCGTGGTGCTAAAGCTCTGTGCACTCTGTCCATTTCTAGCCTATCAATAGTAATTTCAGGGAGTAATTCTTGAAAAAGTGTGGTAATGGTTGCCTGCAGGTCTAGGATGGATTCAGGTATACCTCGCTTAGCCGTATTTTCAAAATATACACGTATTTGAAGAAAATACTCTCATATGATTGAAATACAAAGTTGTAAAATCCAAGCTAGGTGGATATGACCAGGACCAGTGGATGCACCCGGGCGGTCCAACAATGCTCACTGGGATATCCCTAATGGGTGGGGACGGACAACTAGTGGAATAGGAAATATAGAAATAATGAGTGGCCCTAAAACTACATACATAGAAGGTATTGTGTGGAGTTAAGTGAACAGAAAAGCGTCACTGTCCCAAGACAATCATTGCACTTGTAAAAGTGTAAAGAGTAAGTAGAAATGAGTATTGTATAAATACCTGCAGTGAACATGTGAGTTGGTATCCACAGAGATCCTTGGTGTTTCCTGGCTGTGCAGCAATGACTGCTCACACAGCCAGGCATATAAACGCCTAGGGTTCAAAGGAGGGCCAATCAAAGCCATGGTGTTAAGGCAGTAGGGGGAGGGAAAGGGGAACAGGCAGACACAGGTGCTGGGGATCGTCAGCTGATGTCTCCCTACATCACCTGTGCTGCTAACTCCAGACCCATATTGTCCCCAATGGGAATCCTCCAGCCGATGCGGCGTCCGGTGTCACCGCGCCTTATGCGGTGACGTCAGACGTCGGCACGGCTGCCGGCACGGAAGTGGGTAGGTGCACTAGACAAAGGGAAGGTCCAGTGCGCAGATGCGGAGAACAACTGTCTCCACAGGTGTACTCGCCCAGAACACCCCTAGAACGGGGGTGAAACTGCCCCAAGGCGGCACACTGAGCATGCCAACGTGGGGCCCCCCCGTGCCGGGGAGCCTTGGTGGACAATCAAGGGCACCCATGGACCCCGTAGAAATGGAATATTAGATACAGCTAAAAGCAATCCGGTCCATCGGCTACTGTCTAGACAATTTAAGTCCAATTATTAATATTTGGTGTCTAAAAACAATAGAAAACAGTTATTACAATATAACAAATGCGGTACAGGTTTTGAATATTGCTGGACATTATGAGATAAATCTGTAAACGTGTACAGTATAAATACAGCAAATGACAGATAGTACATGTACACATATAATCATATTGTGCTAATGGATTTGAAGAAGAGAAAAAGGGGGACATGGAAAGAAAAAGAAAAAGAGAGAAAAGGGAAAAGAAAAGAAAGAGGGAAAAAAGGAGGGGGAAAAAAGGGGAAGGGAGAGAGTAATAAATTGCCTCTATTTATTGATCTTTATCATAGAAGCCTGACATGAAACCAGGTAAGAAGGGCTTAAGATTAAAGGCCTCATTGAGGCCGGGGGGCACCGTGGCATTGAGATTAAATATCCACCCAAGCTCTCGTTGCAGGAGAAGTTTGTCAAGATCTCCTCCCCAAGAGCTGGGGTGTATTCTGTCCAAGACCAATACTTTTATCCTGGGGCAAGTACCATTGTGGGCGAGTCGAACATGTCTACCTAAGGGTACATCAGGGTCACCAGTCTGCATAGCTTTGATATGGCAATACAGTCTTTGCCAAAGTTTCTGTACGGTCTTGCCCACGTAAAAGCAGTTGCAGCTGCATATTATTAAATAGACAACTGCATTGGTCTGACAGTTAGAAAAATGTTTAGGCGTGAATCGCATTCCATTGGGTAAATAGATGTTTCTTCTGTGGTCCATGTACTTGCAATATGCACATAAGCTACAGGGAAACGTTCCCATTGTTTTACACGGGTCTCCCCTCCCTGATATCTGAAATTCGCTTTTAACTATTAAATCATTTAAGGATGTGGCACATCTATATGTGATGGTGGGTGCTGAGGGCACATAAGGTCCCACCATAGGGTCTGATGTCAAAAGGTGCCAATATTTCCTACAAATTTGTACGATGGATGTATGATCACTAGAGTAGGTGGTAATAATACGACTATGAGTCTCCAGAGGTTTCTTTTTGGTGGTCAACAAATCATGTCTGTTTTTGTTCTCTGCATGCTTGAAAGCCTTTTTGAGGCATTTGAGGCTGAATCCCCTTTCCAAAAGGCGTCGCTTTAGGTTATTGGCCTCACGCTTAAAATCTAAGTGATTGGAGCAGTTACGCTTGATTCGTAAGTATTGTACATATGGGTTGGATTTAACTAAAGGTCTGGGATGGAAACTGGGAGAGTGAAGAATGGTATTACCTGCAGTAGTTTTCCTATACAGTTTACAAGATAACATATTCGTGTCACTTTTGAATATTTCAACATCCAGAAATGTAATTCTGGATGGGTCAGAGGTCATGGTAAACTTTAGATTGAAATCGTTTGTGTTTAGTGCTGCCAAACATTCGTCCAATAGTTTGGACGTTCCATTCCAGATGATGAAGATATCATCTATGTACCTGTGCCAGATAACGATGTGGCACAGGTACATAGAGAGATCCTCATCACTAAAAATGCACCGCTCCCTTTCCCCCAGGTACAGATTGGCGTGCCCCTGGCTACGCCCTACACCTGGAGGAACAATCGATCGCCAAATGAAAAAACACTGTGTCTTAAAATATGGTTCAAGGAAAAAAGTATGAAGTCATTAAAAGAACTTTCATGATGGCTGGTTTGTGAGAGAATTTTTTGTACACATGCAAGTCCCTTGGAGTGGGGTATTGAGCTGTAAAGTGCTTCTACATCAATACTGGTGAGAATACACCCTCCAGGGACCTGCACACCCGCAATAATCTGTAGTAAGTGAATAGTGTCACGTACATATGAGGGTATAGAAAGAAGAAAGGGTCTGATGTGCTCATCCACAAGGCGTGCTAGGTTCTCGGTAATCGAACCATTGCCAGAAATTATTGGTCTCCCTGGAGGGTCGCTAGTGTGTTTGTGGATCTTAGGGAGAGCGTAAAAAGTTGCAAGCCTGGGATGAGGGGTGCGAATAAATTCAAGAGTCTGTTTGGAAATGACCTTATTTTGGAACGCCTCATCTACTAAAGCATAGAATTTGTTATTAAATGCCTGAACAACATCAGGGCCAACTGGACGATACCAATCACGATTGGTCAGGATTTTCATGCACATACGTCTATATTTGTCATTATCCATTAGGACTATGTTTCCCCCTTTATCTGATGCTTTGATAGTGATTTCATGAAGACTAGACAGATTTCTAAGGGCAATCTTTTCACTTGAAGTTAAATTCTCTGCTATAGAGGGTTTAGGTTTAAGGTTTCTAATTTCTTGGCAGGTCATTTTCAAAAAAGTTGATACACCCTGATTGGAGCTAGGTGCAGGGTATAACGAAGATGGTTTTTGAGAGAGGATTTCTTGGGGGCGACTTCACCAGAGGCACTTGCTCCCCTTAGGAGGGATTCTAGGTCAATCGTGTCGATAAGATCCCTGGGTTCACTCTCCTCCAATAAGGAGTTGAGATTCTCCAAGGCGCGTCTTTCACTTAAGGTTCGAAAACCCTCCATGTCAGGATTGGTCTTCTCAAACCTACTTTTTAAGAGGAGTTTGCGTGTGTATAGGTGAAGATCCTTAATCACTTCGAATTTATCAGTTTTATTGGTTGGAACAAAAGTGAGACCTTTAGAAAGAACTGAAGCTTCATCTGGTGTGAGAAGGTGAGAAGAAAGATTAACAATATTTAAGTTATTAGAGTGGTGAAACGCTAGAGTGGCATTTGTGGTGTTGGGGTGAGGGAGTTTCCCTGATTTTTGGGGACAAACATTGTTGGAATTTTGTGGGTGATAGAGACAGGTACATCCAAACCAGTTGCCAGTCCTGCCCCAGCGCCAGTATCCATTGGTCATTTCTAGCACTTGAGGAGGGTGTGTCAGGGTGGTATTTGGGTGGGCGTTTATTAGTGCCTAAAGTGAAGGAATTGTCGCTGCCACTTCCCCTTTTGGGTTGTCTCGTGCGTCGATTTTTGAAAGACCATGAAGATGCCATAGAGGAGATAGATGAGCTGTCTGATATGTCTTTATAGGGGGTATTGTGTGTTGACTTGGGTTTGCGTGGACTGCCTTTATTATTAATTTTATATGTTTTCGATGACCACTTATAGGCTCTTCCCTCATCGAAGGCCTGTTTATCCCTCATGTACTTGAGCTCTTTTTTGGAGAGAATAAATTTGTTAAACAATTCTATATGAGTTTTCAAGTTTTCATTCAGCTCTTGGAATGAGGGATGAGCCTGTAGTGGTTTGATTTGGGAGTAAATTTTATCGATATTGCAATTAATGTCAATTAAACGTTTCTGATACTCGTCAATTAGAAGTTTCATCATTTCGACAGAACATTTTTTTAAATGCTTTCCCATGCTAATTTGAATATAGGATCCAAATTATCAAAAGTTGGAAAAATTTGCACTCTTAGGCCTAAAGACTTCAGGTCATCTCTAATGTACTCCTCAAAGCTCTTAATGTGCCAATGGAGAAGTGACTTCTTCTCTAGCTATTTGGTGAGGCCGGAGAATAAAAAGCTTAATTCTGAAACATGTGATTCATTTTGATCAAAGTCTTGCTGTAGTTTAATTATAAAATCATTCCATGATAAACTATATAGTTCTGCCATAATGACGGAAAAAAGAAAAGAAAAGAAAAGAAAAGAAAAGAAAAAAGAGGCACTCCTTCAAGCACAAAGGATTTGGAGTGCCAGATCAACCAGAGTATTAAACCACTGGTGGTTTCAACAACTAGAGGGCGGGGCCTGTAGCGGGTATCTGCTACCCAATTTGTGTATATGATATAGGGAAGAGGGAGAAGTGGAAACCAACCAGGGATAAATGGGGAACCCAGTGCTTTGTGTCACATCCTAAACAAAAATATTTGGAGAAGAGAGAAAAGCCCCAAGGATATTGTGCACACAGAGAGAAGTAAGTAAGGGTATACCCGTAGATAAAAAGAAATATATATTTTATTAATACAAAAGTAGTAATATACAATACAAGAGTATCTAATACAAAAATCACCTAAAAACAATGAACAATAGAACACCTGAAAAAAAATGAAACAGCCGCTGAGCTTGGAATGCACCACAGATCAAAACATTAAGTTCGACTAGTGGGGCATATGTACCAAGGAACCCAACATGTTTCGGAGAGCAAAAAGAGGGATTTTTAAGATATGTATGTTTCCTTCTTCAGGGGTTAAAACAGGTGTGCTGCTTCATTTCTATTGAAAGAAAAACATATAGTAGATGATGTATATTAACATGTGTTTATAACAAACTGATTGATTATGGCAACAATATGGTACATGTGAGGTAAATGAGAGTAGCCTGTGCTTACATAGTAGTGTTTATATTTTTACTTTACACACCAGTAGACGGAGCGTCAGGACTTGGATATTGCTTATCCGTATTTTCAAAATATACACGTATTTGAAGAAAATACTCTCATATGATTGAAATACAAAGTTGTAAAATCCAAGCTAGGTGGATATGTCCAGGACCAGTGGATGCACCCGGGCGGTCCAACAATGCTCACGGGGATATCCCTAATGGGTGGGGACGGACATCTAGTGGGTTGGGAAATATAGAAATAATGAGTTGCCATAAAACTACATATATAGAAGGTATTGACCCCAAAGCACCTTGTCCCCATGTTGACGGGGAAAACAGCCAGTGGTTGTGGGGGTATGTGGGCGGGGAGCTTATCGGAATCTGGAAGCACCCTTTAACAAGGGGACCTCCAGATCCTGGCCCCCCATGTGAATTGGTAACGGGGTACACTGTACCCCTACCATTTCACAAAAAAAGTGACAAAAATGGTAAAAAAGACATGAGGCAGCTTGGTATAAGTCCTTTATTAAAAGATAAAAAAAAATAAAACAGCGATGTAAATTCACGCCACCCAATAGACCAAAAAAGAAAAAAGAAAAAAAAGCTGCAAATGTTTTGCCTCCATGGGAGACTCCCGCTGACTGATGCTTCTTGTGGGTGACAGTTCTTATATAGCTGAGGGCGGGGCCACCCGGTGATGTAAACGAGTGACCCTGCCCCCTCTGATGTCAGGAGGGCTTTCTCGTGGCTTCCCCGTGGCGTCAGAGGGGGATGGGGTCACCCACCCCCGCCCCGTCCTCAGCTATTTAAGAACTGTCACCCACAAGAAGCGTCAGTCGGCAGGAACCTCCCATGGAGGCCGAATGGTTGCGGCTTTTTTTCGATCCGTCGGGTGGCGTGAATTTACATCGCTGGACATTTTAATTTTTTTATTTTTTAATAAAGGACTTGTCCCAAGCTGTCTCTTGTCTTTTTTACCATTTTTGACACTTTTTTGTTAAATGGTAGGGGTACAATGTACCCCATTACCAATTTACATGGGGGGCGGGATCTGGGGGTTCTCTTTTTAAAGGGGGCTTCCAGATTCCGATAAACCCCCCCCCCGCCCGCAGACCCCCACAACCACCAGGCAAGGGTTGTGGGGGTGAGGCCCTTGTCCCCATCAACAATGGGACCAGGTGTTTTGAGGCTTTTGGATTTGGTGTTCGCAGAGGGTATGAGGGAATCACCAAAGTCTGGTATTTACCATTAATTTGGAATCCTCAGTGAGGAAGACAGGTCCATGATATGAAATAGCCACCTCATGGATCTGAAATTCCCAAATCTGGGGCAGCAAGGAGGAGGTGCAGAAAAAATGGCAAAGGAATCTTAAAGGCAAGAGTAGTAAGTGATGTCATTATCTCCTGAGTGAGCCAGTCTCCAGAAATCAGCTGTGCCAGCCATACATGGATTAAAATTGAGCCAGTTCACCAGGGACCAGCCAAGATTCCATCCATGTACAGGCAGGCTGACTTTACATAAGTCGATCCATTGATCAACGTGGGTACAACCACCTCTGTGGGATTTTGCACATGCGATTACTGCCAGTGACTATAGCCACTAGCTGCACTCATTGGGGGTGATTTACTAAAGACCTGCGCCTGTGGTGCAGTGGAGAAATTGGAGCAATTGCACAAAAAATGGGACTTAAGACATTTATCAAAAATTATGGTGCACTTATATGCACCAAACCATATTTACAAAGGAAGCGCTATTGTGCACTTGCGCAATCCTTCGCGCCTACCATTAGCAAGCGCAGCCAATGTAATCTTCAAAATTTTTGTCTGAATACTGTGGATAACTTTACTACAGTTTACTATCTTCTTTTACCAGGCTAAAAAGTATGTATATAATGTTGTTTAAATGCACAAATTCTGTCCAGAACATGTAGATCTGTCTTACAACTAATCAAGCCTTTTTACACCCTTCTTTCAGCTTACTTAACTGCACATGCGCATTGTCAAAGCATACCATTTCATCCTCTCCTGACAGAGCGCACACGCTTTAGCTTGTTAAATATGTGTGTTGCACACAGGCTCATCTGCGTCTTGCTCATTGCAGTTCTAATCATGTTAATGAGCTTTTCCTTATCACATGGAGAATATTGCTTCCAGTTTTATTCCATTCATTCACTTCTTTTTGAAACAACTCAATATTCATTCTAGAAATCTTCCTCCGATCAACAACTGTGTGGATGTTCCCTGGACTTGTAATTGTGCATTTTATGGAGATAGTCTATAATCATTGGTGGAGCTGAAACTTTCATGAAAACATCTTTTCAATACATGTCTGTGTATTGTGCATTCTGGACAATTCATTTCCCCATATACTGTGCAATCTGATTGGATGACGTTTAAATACACTCATTTGTATGAGCAATTAATTTCCCCATACACTGTGCAATCTGATTGGATGACGTTTAAATACACTCATCTGTCTGAGCAATTCATTTCCCCATACACGAGGGCTGATTTATGAACCGTTTGCGCCATGAGTTGAGGTGCACGCTGAGGTGCAACGTACGTTTTGGTATTTATGAAACGTTTGCGCCGGTAAGGCTCGATTCACATCTATGCATGTTGCTTTTGAGCGTTTCTGCAGTGCTTTTTGCGGTGCTTGCCGTGTTTTTGAACATTTTTTTTTATAGTGTTTTTTTATACTGTATATAGCATAAAAAAAAAGAAAAGAATGCAAAACGCAGCAAAAATGCAGTAAAAACGCTGTAAAAACGTGGTACTTGCGTTTTGGATGCCGGTCAATTGAATTCTATTACATGCAAAATGCTGCTTTTTGCATGAAAAAACATCCCCGACCCTTTCCAAAAATGCAGAGGCACAAAAATGCATTGATGTGAACATGTTCCATAGGAATCCATGTTAAAAAATTCCCATGCATTTCTGCAAAATGCATCAAAAAACCCATTAGACCCCTTTCACACTGGAGCGGTTTTCAGGCGGTATTGTGCTAAAAATACCGCCTGAAAACCGCTCCTAAACAGCCTCCGCTGTTTGTTCAGTGTGAAAGCCCGAGGGCTTTCACACTGAAGCGGTGCGCAGGCAGGGCGGTGAGAAAAGTCCTGCAAACTGCTTTTTTGGAGCGGGGAAGGAGCGGTGTATTCACCGCTCCTTCCCCGCTCCTGCCCATTGAAATCAATGGGACAGCGCGGCTATACCACGGCAATACCGCGGCTATAGCCGCGTTGTAGGAGGGATTTTAACCCTTTTTCGGCCGCCAGCGGGGGGTAAAACAGCACCGCTAGCGTCCGAATACCGCTGCAAGAACGACGGTACAGCAGCGCTAAAAATAGCGCTGTTGTACCGCCGACGCCCCCACCGCCCCAGTGTGAAAGGGGCCTAATGCCCCGTACACACGGTCGGATTTTCCGATGGAAAATGTCCGATCGGAGCGTGTT
The DNA here is from genome assembly GCA_037952925.1 of Lithobates clamitans. Lineage (NCBI taxonomy): Eukaryota > Metazoa > Chordata > Amphibia > Anura > Ranidae > Lithobates > Lithobates clamitans. The sequence continues at coordinate 644,948 of JBBGZY010000071.1, forward strand.
GTCGGAAATTCCAACCGTGTGTGGGCGCCATCGGACATTTTCCATCGGATTTTCCGACACACAAAGTTGGACAGCAGGAGACAAAATTTTCCGACAACAAAATCCGATCGCGTCAATTCCGACTGTGTGTGGCCTGTTCCGACGCACAAAGTGCCACGCATGCTCAGAAGAAATTCCGACACGGAACAGCTCGTTCTGGTAAACTTAGCGTTCGTAATGGATAAAGCACTTTCGTCACTCTGCAATGTAAAAAATGGTTTAATACAGCGCACTCTCTTCTTCTTTATAATGTGACAAGAATTAAGTCGTTTTGATGCTCATATTCACACACACTTCTCACAAACTTTTTTCTTTACTATTTATCGGGATTCCCTCAATATATTTTGATTTCTCACATCTGACAACATATTTTTTATTTTTTATTTTTTACTTTAATGTAGAATCTTTTTTTGTGTTTCTCTTTTTATTTTTTTATTTTTTTTGTGATTTTGATTTGTATTCCCGAAAATGTTTGTGTGTTTTTTGTGACAAGTTCCCACAACACCATTGATATGTTGTTCTATTTAATCTGTAGGAGGAGATTGTTTGGTGTTGTTGTCCCTTGTTAATTTCACATTGTACTTTAGAAATGTACCTGAATACTCACCAACAAACTGTCCTTTTTGGATGAAAACACACACAGGAGAGTAGAATTTACCTAAAAATATTTTATTAAGGGGTCACAACTATAAACAAAGAGGGAGGCAACGCTGGAGAAACTGCAGAAGTGGGTGAAGCCTTGGACCACCAGGGCAGACATCAATTATTTAAAAGCAAAATTGGTGGCCTGAGGAGTCCATATCTAAGGGAGGGCAGTCTGGTCCAGAAGTCTCAGAGATCCGGAAAGCAGCAGATGACATTGTGTCCCCAGGCTGTGGTCATACGAGAGACTGCATCTTCTGTCAGACCAGACTGAACCCTGGTCATCACTCTCAGGTCTTCTTTCCACGCTTCCTTACAGGCTTTGGCTGTGGTGGTGGAGTTGTGGCAGCAGGAGGAGGAGGAGGAGGAGGAGGATCGTCCCTCTCCATGACATCCGTCTTGGGTGTCAGTTCCCCACTCTCCCCCTTACGAAGGACTTTATAAATCAGGTCCTCAGAAATCTTGCGTTGGCCCTCCTGCATGCCCAGCAATTTGGTGGCAGCCATGCAGGCAAAGGCCTCTGCAGGACTGGGGAAGGCTCTGAGGGACGCCGAAGCCTCCTGGATCAGCCTGTACGCTGAATCCTGCACAGGACTGGGAGTGGCCTTCCTGGCCCTTTTATATGGCAGGCGGAGGGGAGGGACCTGAGACTCAGTCAGGCTGCGACTTGTCCCTGGCTTCTCTTGGCTGACACTTAGCCCCGCCTCCTCCTGGCTGCCACTAATCCCCGCCTCCTCCTGACTGCCACATTCCACAGCCTCCTCCTGGCTGAGGTCTTCCTGTGTATGAAAAAGGGACATAGTTTTAGTATTGTTTTCATCAATCACACACAATTTTCACCTCCTGACTGCTGCAAATTCAATGTTAACAAATATAACAGACTATCCTTCTGAGCCCAGCATTTTGCATTCTTGTCCCAATTATTTTTGCCCACTACTGTGTATTGATATGTAAAACACTTTCAAGCAGCAATTAGTGATCAATAATAACATCTAGTAAACATCATTTCTTTATTGCCCAGAAATCTGTAGAAGAATGCTATACCTGACTCCAGCTGGGCTCCTCCACTTCTTCCTGGCTGGAAGGCCCAGGTTGGACATCGGAAGCCTCAGCTGGTGTGGAAGGAAGCGTGGAAGGAAGAGTAGAGAGGGATTCCCTGACTTCAGTGTGGTCTGACAGAAATCGCAGTCTCTCATAGTACCACAGCCTGGGGACATAAACGTCATCTGCTGCAGCTCCGGACCTCTGGGAATCTGTGACCTTCTTGCGCTCACTAAGATAAGTGCTCCTCAGGCCACCAATTTTAGCTTTTAAATAACGGATGGTTGCTGTGGGGACCACCGGCTTCACCAACTCCAGCAGTGTCTCCAGCGCTGCCTGCCTCTTCTGTTTGTGGTTATAGTGGGGGTGTCTCACCTGCCACAGGCAGGGCAGCTCTCTGTACTTGTCAATAAACAGGGGCAGGAAATTGTGGTCGTTGAACCCATCTATTTTCTCTGCAAGACACAACACAAGACAAACCCTAATGTCAGGCCAAACTCCCCTAATCTTGTTACAATATAGGCTTCCATTCCGAAGCAGTATAGGCCCAAGTTTAGATCCTACCTTCGTTAGCACGATCGGCGTCTCCGATGCTTCTTCCTCCGCTCACAGATCGTACGTAAGACGCGCGCGTTACGATTTATACACACTGCGCATGCGTATAACTCCGCCCGCCCCTGACATTCTTTCTATTCTATTCCCCGGCCCTTTTTGTTCGGCGCAGTGGAGGAAGAGCACATGGCGGAGAGACAGCAGGATAGTGCTAATTACAGCAACGAGGAGGAGGAGGAGGAGGAAAGGCTGGAGCCTGAAACGTCCCAATCCAGAAGGAGATTAAAGGACTCAAATATGTCCTTTGGGGAGATGTTGGAAATGGTGGACATCCTGAAGAAGGCCGACTATGATGGAAAGTATGGGCCTTACCCCAACCACAATGTCCGAAAGGCCAAGATCATGGCGAAAGTGGTCAGGAGTCTGCAACGGAAATTCGGGGTACGACGATCGAAAGATGAGCTCAGGAAGCGGTGGTCGGACCTGAAATTACGAGAACATGAGCAGTACAGAAAGATCCGGAGAGTGCTGCAAAAAAGTAAGTAGTTGTGCTGTGTTCCTATTGTTCTTGTGTTTATTACGTTCGTGCTGCTCCATGTGCTTTTAGGAACTGTTGTACAGTTTAAAATGGCAACTTTCATGTTCATGGGCACATTATTCGTTCGGATCACACATTTTTTTTTTTGGACTATAAAATACCATTGTTTAGCCCATATGCATTTGGCCACCATTTTGAGGCCCTATACTTGTCTTCAAAGAATTGGGTTGTGTAGATGGCTTTGTTACTAGAATGAAATGAAAACTAGATTGTGTGTAAGGAGAGGACACTGAGCAGCTGTTTTCACATCTGGACACTGGAGCACTATAGTGTGGGACCCCAGAACACCCTTTTTATTAGGGGGGCCACACAGGTGCTCCAGTGTATACTATAGGGGGGTCTCCATCTGTGAAGCTTGTACAAAACAGGTAAAGTATTGCAGGTTGACAAAGGACACTAAAAAAGCTACATCTTGGAACTCTGCTAAAATAGATCATTGTACCCCACTTCCAAGCAATGTTTCCTATTTATAGTTCTGACATTAAATATCTGTATGCTAATTATATCATTTTTGTTTTACATAGGGGAGAAAAGTCTCGGAGGACACCCCTCATCCGAGGAGACCAGAGCCCCCCCCCCCTGGAAGAAGGGGAAATCCCAACACAAGCTGAGCAGGAGGAGGAAGAAGATGTGGTGGAACTAGTCACCACAACAGGTGAGTGTCTGGGACCACAGGCTCAGAAAAGAGATGGATGGCGGCATTTTTTTTAGACCTAATTTATTTTGGGTTTCCTTTCTTTTTAGGTGATCGTGAGGTTGTAAATGAAGATCCTTTCACATCCGAAAGTGCCCAGATCCTGATCGGGGAGATCATGGGGTGTAATTTACAATTGGAAAACATCAAGCAAAACATCAATGATGTTATTCCAAAATATAAAAACATCTTTGATGTTTTGGGGCGAGTTTAAAGCCCCTCCAAATCACTTTCTTCTTTTGTCTGCTACAATGTGCGAAATGTTTTTGTGATTTTTCCCAAAGCCAAATTTGGAGGATGCACACAGTGTGCCAACATGTGCTATCTGCCATCACGGGAGATCAATGGACGCGTTTTGGGGGTGCAACCCCTTCCTCAATAATAAAGTAGCGGTGAGGAAGGGCTTTCTCCCCCAAAACACGTCCCTTGATCCCCCGTGATGGCAGGTCGCACATGTTGACATTGTGAAATTTGTGTGCATCTTCCAAATTTGGCTTTTCCTGGGGTGATTTCCCCCCATCTGAACGCAATATCAAACACAGTTCCTAAATACTCATGTCTGATATTGCCTTCCAGTTCCACCAAATGTGAACTTTGTAAGATCAAGATTTGTGTCTTTCTTGTGGGTTTTACACAGGCCTGTTTTCTATAAAATGCACATTTTGATTTTGGATAATGACACCACAAAATATGTTATACAACAAACATGTCGGTTTGTCAGAAAAACCTTTGGTAAATGCACATGTGATTGTGCTGGTATTAAAAAGATTGTTCATCAAGAATGTGTGGATTATTGTCTCAATGCTACAACACTTTTGGGGTGATGTAATTGTTGTTTGAAGAGAAAATGGGGGTAATTTCCTAAGGGCAAATCCACTTTGCACTACAAGTGCAGTTTCAGTGCAGTTGCAAGTGCACTTGTAGTAAAAAGTGTCTTTGCATTTAGTAAATAACAGCCAACAGTGCTTTGTATAAGGTTACACAATCACGACATTTTCTGGACTCCACACATTTCTGTCAGGGTCAGCTCAAACAAACACAAGCAGTAAATGTCCACAAAGAAGAGCCTGGGGGGAGATGCCTGTCGAGAACTTGAGGTCCTGCAGGCTTCTCCCTGTGGCCAAATACCGCAGGGTAGCGACCAACCTCTGCTCCGGAGTGATGGCTTGCCTCATGCAGGTATCCTGCCTGCTGATATAGGGGGTCAGCGAAGCCAACAAACGGTGAAACACGGGGTCCGTCATCTGGAGAAAGTTCCTGAAATCCTCAGGATTATTCTCACGGATCTCACGGAGCAAAGGCATATGACAGAACTGGTCATGCTGAAGCAACCAATTCTTGGTCCATGAACTCCTCCCCACCCTGTTCATGGACTGGACTTGTGTCAAGGTCAGGACCCCAACACCAAGCCCCCGCACAGCACGAACTGTACGAGGAGTACGCATACGAAACATGGCTAGAAAACGGTCGGCTGCTCAGAACGAAGTAACAGAATGCACTGAAGAACAGCAAGGCCTGTGAAGAGCGACCTGAAAAACAGCAACGAGCGGACAAGATCGCACAGAAAACTCCGATACGAACTGACTGCACGCACTGAAGAGCAAATACAAACCCACAAGCACAAACTGAACGGCAGAAAACGATCTGAAAGCCACGAGTCTGAAAAAGCGCGAATCGTCTCTCACCAAACTTTTACTAACACGAGATTAGCAAAAGGAGCCCAAAGGGTGCCTTGCTTGGTTCTGAACCGGCCTTTTCTAGTCTCGTCGTACGTGCTTGACGTCACCGCGTTCTTGGCGATCGGATATTCCGACAACTTTGGGCGACCGTGTGTAGGCAAAACAAGTTTGAGCCAACATCCGTAGGAAAAAATCCGAGGATTCTGTTGTCGGAATGTCCGATCAATGTCCGACCGTGTGTACGGGGCATTAGTGTGAATAGAGCCTAACACAGCGTTATTCCCCATTTACTACAGTAATCTCGCCGCATGGGAGAAGGCGATCAGTGCGCCACTATGGAAATGGCAAAGGATATCTTCAAAATTAAAAGAGGCTGGAAGTGCCAATATTATGGGGGTGATGTGGGGTGATGTGAAGAAGTATAGTAATAACTGCCCAAGTAACAAATTTGCCCAAAATAGAATGAGAAAGTAACTTTTTCTGAACAAATTTGCTATGCCTGCAAGTACGTTTAGAACTGTGTGAGGTCAATTTAACCACATGCCGACCGCCTAATGCAGATATACTGCGGCAGAATGGCATGGGCAGGCAGAATCACGTACCCATACGATCGGACCCCCCCCCTGGTGCCAGCGGCGGTCGGCTTGTGACTGGGAGCGTTGAGAGGCGAGGGGGAGACCATCCGATCGTGGCCCCCCTCGCGATCGCTCCCAGCCAATCGGAATCCTTCCCTGCCTGTGGCCGAGGAGAGATGACAAGTGAGTGCACAAAACACACACACAGTAGAACATGCCAGGCACATAAAACACCCCCGACCCCCCCCCCGATTGCCCCCCGATCCCCCCCCCCAATCACCCCCCCTGTCACAAACTGACACCAAGCAGTATTTTTTTTTTCCTTCTGATTATTGCATGGTGTCAGTTTGTGACAGTTAGAAGTGGTAGGGCAGTGAGTATTAGCCCCATGTAGGTCTAGGGTACCCCCCTAACCCCCCCTAATAAAGTTTTAACCCCTTGATCACCCCCTGTCACCAGTGTCACTAAGCGATCATTTTTCTGATCGCTGTATTAGTGTCGCTGGTGACGCTAGTTAGGGAGGTAAATATTGAGGTTTGCCGTCAGCGTTTTATAGCGACAGGGACCCCCATATACTACCTAATAAATGTTTTAACCCCTTGATTGCCCCCTAGTTAACCCTTTCACCACTGATCACCGTATAACCGTTACGGGTGACGCTGGTTAGTTCATTTATTTTTTATAGTGTCAGGGCACCCGCCGTTTATTACCGAATAAAGGTTTAGCCCCCTGATCGCTCGGCGGTGATATGCGTCACCACAGGCAGCGTCAGATTAGCGCCAGTACCGCTAACACCCACGCACGCAGCATACGCCTCCCTTAGTGGTATAGTATCTGTACGGATCAATATCTGATCCGATCAGATCTACACTAGCGTCCCCAGCAGTTTAGGGTTCCCAAAAACGCAGTGTTAGCGGGATCAGCCCAGATACCTGCTAGCACCTGCGTTTTTCCCCTCCGCCCGGCCCGGCCCACCCAAGTGCAGTATCGATCGATCACTGTCACTTACAAAACACTAAACGCATAACTGCAGCGTTCACAGAGTCAGGCCTGATCCCTGCAATCGCTAACAGTTTTCTTGGTAGAGTTTTGGTGAACTGGCAAGCACCAGCCCCAGGCAGCGTCAGGTTGGCGCCAGTACCACTAACACCCACGCACGCACCGTACACCTCCCTTAGTGGTATAGTATCTGAACGGATCAATATCTGATCCGTTTAGATCTATACTGGCGTCCCCAGCAGTTTAGGGTTCCCAAACACGCAGTGTTAGCGGGATCAGCCCACATACCTGCTAGCACCTGCGTTTTGCCCCTCCGCCCGGAGTAGCCCACCCAAGTGCAGTATCGATCGATCACTGTCACTTACAGAACACTAAATGCATAACTGCAGCGTTCGCAGAGTCAGGCCTGATCCCTGCGATCGCTAACAGTTTTTTTGGTAGCGTTTTGGTGAACTGGCAAGCACCTGCCCCAGGCAGCGTCAGGTTAGCGCCAGTACCGCTAACACCCACGCACGCACCGTACACCTCCCTTAGTGGTATAGTATCTGAACGGATCAATATCTGATCCGATCAGATCTATACTAGCGTCCCCAGCAGTTTAGTGTTCCCACAAACGCAGTGTTAGCGGGATCAGCCCACATACCTGCTAGCACCAGCGTTTTGCCCCTCCGCCCGGCCCAGCCCAGCCCACCCAAGTGCAGTATCGATCGATCACTGTCACTTACAAAACACTAAACGCATAACTGCAGCGTTCGCAGAGTTAGGCCTGATCCCTGCGATCGCTAACAGTTTTTTTGTAGCGTTTTGGTGAACTGGCAAGCACCAGCGGCCTAGTACACCCCGGTCGTAGTCAAACCCGCACTGCAGTAACACTTGGTGATGTGGCGAGTCCCATAAGTGCAGTTCAAGCTGGTGAGGTGGCAAGCACAAGTAGTGTCCCGCTGCCACCAAAAAGACAAACACAGGCCCGTCGTGCCCATAATGCCCTTCCTGCTGCATTCGCCAATCCTAATTGGGAACCCACCACTTCTGCAGCGCCCGTACTTCCCCCATTCACTTTCCCAACCAAATGCAGTCAGCTGCATGAGAGGCATTTTCTTTATGTCCTCCCGAGTACCCCTACCCAACGAACACCCCCAAAAAAGATGTCGTGTCTGCAGCAGGTGCGGATATAGGCGTGACACCCGCTATTATTGTCCCTCCTGTCCTGACAATCCTGGTCTTTCCATTGGTGAATGTTTTGAACGCTACCATGCACTAGTTGAGTATTAGCGTAGGTTACAGCATTGCACAGACTAGGCACACTTTCACAGGGTCTCCCAAGATGCCATCGCATTTTGAGAGACCCGAACCTGGAACCGGTTACAGTTATAAAAGTTACAGTTACAAAAAAAAGTGTAAAAAAAAAAAAAACACATACAAAAATATAAAATAAAAAAAAAATAGTTGTCGTTTTATTGTTCTCTCTCTCTCTCTATTCTCTCTATTGTTCTGCTCTTTTTTACTGTATTCTATTCTGCAATGTTTTATTGTTATTATGTTTTATCATGTTTGCTTTTCAGGTATGCAATTTTTTATACTTTACCGTTTACTGTGCTTTATTGTTAACCATTTTTTTGTCTTCAGGTACGCCATTCACGACTTTGAGTGGTTATACCAGAATGATGCCTGTAGGTTTAGGTATCATCTTGGTATCATTGTTTTCAGCCAGCGGTCGGCTTTCATGTAAAAGCAATCCTAGCGGCTAATTAGCCTCTAGACTGCTTTTACAAGCAGTGGGAGGGAATGCCCCCCCCAATGTCTTCCGTGTTTTTCTCTGGCTCTCCTGTCTCAACAGGGAACCTGAAAATGCAGCCGGTGATTCAGCCAGCTGACCATAGAGCTGATCAGAGACCAGAGTGGCTCCAAACATCTCTATGGCCTAAGAAACCGGAAGCTACAAGCATTTTATGACTTAGATTTCGCCGGATGTAAAGAGCGCCATTGGGAAATTGGGAAAGCATTTTATCACACCGATCTTGGTGTGGTCAGATGCTTTGAGGGCAGAGGAGAAATCTAGGGTCTAATAGACCCCATTTTTTTCAAAAAAGAGTACCTGTCACTACCTATTGCTATGATAGGGGATATTTACATTCCCTAAGATAACAATAAAAATGATTTAAAAAAAAATAAAAGGAACAGTTTAAAAATAAGATAAAAAAAAATAATAATAATAAAGAAAAAAAAAAAAAAAAAAAGCACCCCTGTCTCCCCTGCTCTCGCGCTAAGGCGAACGCATGCGTCGGTCTGGCGTCAAATGTAAACAGCAATTGCACCATGCATGTGAGGTATCACCACGAAGGTCAAATCGAGGGCAGTCATTTTAGCAGTAGACCTCCTCTGTAAATCTAAAGTGGTAACCCGTAAAGGCTTTTAAAGGCTTTTAAAAATGTATTTAGTTTGTCGCCACTGCACGTTTGTGCGCAATTTTAAAGCATGTCATGTTTGGTATCCATGTACTCGGCCTAATATCACCTTTTTATTTCATCAAACATTTGGGCAATATAATGTGTTTTAGTGCATTAAAATTTTAAAAAGTGTGTTTTTTCCCCAAAAAATGCGTTTGAAAAATCGCTGCGCAAATACTGTGTGAAAAAAAAAATGAAACACCCACCATTTTAATCTATAGGGCATTTGCTTTAAAAAAATATATAATGTGTGGGGGTTCAAAGTAATTTTCTTGCAAAAAAAAATTATTTTTTTATGTAATCAAAAAGTGTCAGAAAGGGCTTTGTCTTCAAGTGGTTAGAAGAGTGGGTGATGTGTGACATAAGCTTCTAAATGTTGTGCATAAAATGCCAGGACAGTTCAAACCCCATTTTGGAAAGTAGACACCCCAAGCTATTTGCTGAGAGGCATGTCGAGTCCATGGAATATTTTATATTGTGACACAAGTTGCGGTAAAGAGACAATTTTTTTTTTTTTTTTTGCGCAAAGTTGTCACTAAATGATATATTGCTCAAACATGCCATGGGAATATGTGAAATTACACCCCAAAATACATTCTGTTGCTTCTCCTGAGTACGGGGATACCACATGTGTGAGACTTTTTGGGAGCCTAGCCGCGTACGGGACCCCGAAAACCAAGCACCGCCTTCAGGCTTTCTAAGGCCGTAAATTTTTGATTTCACTCTTCACTGCCTATCACAGTTTCGGAGGGCATGGAATGCCCAGGTAGCAAAACCCCCCCAAATGACCCCATTTTGGAAAATAGACACCCCAAGCTATTTGCTGAGAGGTATAGTGAGTATTTTGCAGACCTCACTTTTTGTCACAAAGTTTTGAAAATTGAAAAAAGAAAAAAAAAATTTTTTTTTCTCGTCTTTCTTTATTTTCAAAAACAAATGAGAGCTGCAAAATACTCACCATGCCTCTCAGCAAATAGCTTGGGGTGTCTACTTTCCAAAATGGGGTCATTTGGGGGGGGGGGTTTGTGCCACCTGGGCATTCCATGGCCTCTGAAACTGTGATAGGCAGTGAAGAGTGAAATCAAAAAATCAAAAATCAAAAGGCGGTGATTGGTTTTCGGGGCCCCGTACGCGGCTAGGCTCCCAAAAAGTCCCACACATGTGGTATCCCCATACTCAGGAGAAGTAGCTAAATGTATTTTGGGGTGCAATTCCACATATGCCCATGGCCTGTGTGAGCAATATATCATTTAGTGACAACTTTGTGCAAAAAAAATTAAATAAAATTTGTCACTTTCCCGCAACTTGTGTCAAAATATAAAACATTCCATGGACTCAACATGCCTCAAAGCAAATAGCTTGGGGTGTCTACTTTCCAAAATGGGGTTATTTGGGGGGGTTTTATGCCATCTGGGCATTTTATGGCCTTCAAAACTGTGATAGGTAGTGAGGAGTAAAATCAAAAATGTACGCCCTTAGAAATCCTGAAGGCAGTGATTAGTTTTCGGGGCCCCGTACGCGGCTAGGCTCCCAAAAAGTCCCACACATGTGGTATCGCCATACTCAGGAGAAGCAGCTAAATGTATTTTGGGGTGCAATTCCACATATGCCCATGGCCTGTGTGAGCAATATATCATTTAGTGACAACTTTTAGTAATTTTTTTTTTTTTTGTCATTATTCAATCACTTGGGACAAAAAAAATGAATATTCAATGGGCTCAACATGCCTCTCAGCTATTTCCTTGGGGTGTCTACTTTCCAAAATGGGGTCATTTGTGGGGGTTTTGTACTGCCCTGCCATTTTAGCACCTCAAGAAATGACATAGTCAGTCATAAATTAAAGGCTGTGTAAATTCCAGAAAATGTACCCTAGTTTGTAGGCGCTATAACTTTTGCGCAAACCAATAAATATACACTTATTGACATTTTTTTTACCAAAGACATGTGGCCGAATACATTTTGGCCTAAATGTATGACTAAAATTGAGTTTATTGGATTTTTTTTAGAACAAAAAGTAGAAAATATCATTTTCTTTCAAAATTTTCGGTCTTTTTCCGTGTATAGCGCAAAAAATAAAAACGGCAGAGGTGATCAAATACCATCAAAAGAAAGCTCTATTTGTGGGAAGAAAAGGACACAAATTTCCTTTGGGTACAGCATTGCATGACCGCGCAATTAGCAGTTAAAGCGACGCAGTGCCAAATTGTAAAAAGTGCTCTGGTCAGGAAGGGGGTAAATCCTTCCGGGGCTGAAGTGGTTAAGCACTGCGCATGTGCAAGCGGCATTTGCGCTTGTTCAAATGCGTTGGTTCACTGCGCGGCCAAAATCTTAGTAAATGTCAAGCAACGTAAATGCATTTGCTTGGGTTGAACGGACGCACCTCAAAAGTTGACATATTTTTTTTTTACGCTGGTTTACTTTTATGTGTTTTTTGACGGATATTTGCACACAGGTCATGTTATCATGTTACGTTGCCAACATGTGACATGTACTTTGTTAAAATAATGTAAAAAGACTCTCGCTACTCTAACGCCTCCTAAAAAGGCATTTAACCTCCCCCCTCTAATACATATGATTTCCTTGGGCTAGTTTTTGCTTTTAAAGGGGAACTCCACACTCCATTCTCCAATCTCCAAAGGCTGTGAGCTGCCTTCACCAATCCAAACCACATCCTTTTTCAGAGCAAACAACAGGGCCAGCCAGGAAAGGGGTGAGAAGAGTGATCGCCCAACTCCCTCCCGAACCATACAAGGCCCCATGCACTCAACATAGCTGGCTGCCTTTGGGGCATGTTGGGCTCAGCCCAATACCAACCACAAAGCACCTTGTACCCAATAGTTTAAAGGGGCTTTCCACATTCTGTAAAGTCCCCTGTCTGCAGCACCCCACAACCCCAGCCTAGGGTTGTGTGGAAGAGGCCCTTGTCCCCCTAAATAGGGGGACAAGGTGGTTAACTTTTGGGGTGCCCGAGCCCCTCCTGCCCCTAAGCACCCACCCCCCTTTCATAGGCTGGCTTACTGTGTGTTTGGCTAGGGGTTTTTTAGTGCGTGGGAGGGGCACAATATTTTTAGATTTTGGGGTGGTATTTTTCATGTGGGGGTTCTCATTTTAAGCCTTTACAGCCCCAAATGGCCTTGGGGGGGCAGGCTATTTTTAGTTTTGTGTTAAAATCTTGTAGCTGCAATGTCGATTTGGATGAATCTTTGAAGCAGCATTTTGGATACATGCTACAGATGCACCACTTTACAGGCAGAGTAAGCCCCCCCCCCAAGTTACTAGCTTTAGGGCTAGTTCACTCCATAGAAATGCAGTCCAGATGCATGTGCATTTTTGATGCGATCCAGTGCATTTATGATACGTTTTTGATGCAGTCCAGTACTTTTTTTCAACCTTCTTTTTTCTTAACCTTAATTAAGGACATGCTGGATGATGTGTTTAATTTTGGACAGGGGGTGGCTTATTTGGTGCTAGCTGTATTTGTGTTGGTCTGGGCATGCTCAGGGACTTTAGGTTTTTTTTTGTGTGTGAACAGCACTTGGATGTTTCTGGGCATGCTCAGAGATTGTGTTTTTTGGGTTAGTAATTTAAGGACATCCTTAACAGGTGTACCCACTTTGAAGTTCTCTCTACATTGGGTGAACTTGCATTTTGTGTGTTGCATGGACTGTGCATGTGTTTTCAATTGCCTCATTAGCACACAAACCTATGTTATTTAAAGCTTGCAGATAGCATTCTTTACCTTGCCCTGAAAAGAGCCAAGATTGTGTGATGGTCTGAATTTTTCTTTGCTGAGCTCAATGGAGCGAAAGGGGATTCAGAACACCCTGCGGTTTCAGGTTATGTCTGGTCATCTGCATAAAGTGAGTTTGGAGTTCCTTATTCAGGATTTGCTGGAGAAAACAGTTGCAGTGGAACCACGTCACATCTATTGTATCCAGGACCATGCAGCACCAAGGTACTATGATGTTTCTTTTGTGCATAGCAATTTTTGCATGGGAGTTATTGAGAAGTGTAAGGAATTGGAGAAAACTAACCATGAGTATATAAGGCCTTTCATAGTGGAACCCTTGTATGCTATGGAGGAGAAACCATTGGTTGTTCACCTGTTTAACCCCTTCACGGACATTGCCTTGGTAGTGGCCTTTTTGAAGAGATACTGCTCTGCAGTGAAGGGAGGCTTCAGGCTGACTAATCGTCTGGGGATCTTTAATGGCAAATTAAAGTTTTTTGTCAAGCTGAAGGTGGATTCTGAAGGGATTGGTGGTGTGCGGCATCCACCAGCTAATTTTTCAATAGCAGGAAATAGAGGGTTTCTCTACTACCCTGGTCAACCGACATACTGCAGAAGATGTCATAAGTTTGGGCATACCAGAGATGACTGTAATGCGGAGATGCACTGCCAGAACTGTGGGGAGGAGGGACATGAGGCTGGGGCTTGCTTGATTAAGTGGGCCTGTGATATATGTGGACTACGTGATCATACAGTGAAGAATTGTCCAAAAGTAAGAAGGGCCTATGTTTCTTATGCTGAAGCTGTCAGGCGCACCGCTGAGAGTGGACGACTAGTGTCCACACAGGTGCTGTCTGACTCTCCTGAAAGACAGGAAGAGGAGGAGGAGGAGGTGGTGGTGGAAGAGGAAGAAAGTGGGCACCTGGGTGTGGAGGAGAGAGTGGAGGAAAGAGTAGAAGTGCCACCCACTAGTGTGGAGCCATTAACAGCGGGGAGTGGAGCAGAGGTGGAGAGGGCAGTGGAGGAGGCTATGGAGGAGTTGGCAGCAGCCTTACAGTGGGAGCCGGAAGTGCAGGAAGCCCAAGAAGAGGAGGTGGAAAAGATGGAGACACTGGGTGCCAAGACAAAGGTGGACGCTTTGGGGAGCCCTAAGAAGAGAAGGGCTAAGAAATTGAAAGTATAGACAGCTGGGATTAAAACACCTAACCCCTTTGAGGTCCTAGGGGATGTTGGAGTGGAGGTAGAATCACCAGTACTAAGTCCAGGGACTCCAGAAATTTTTCAGCCGGCCACATTGACGCCTAGTCAGGAGTTTTTGGATGATAAAAGCGTTATGGCCCTGAGGAATGTATGTCAGTTTTCTGGCTTAAGTGATAGGTCTGGGGGTGAATGATGAACATCTTCATTTGAATGAGCATCAAGCTGGTATCCCTCAATGTGAGGGGTTTTTTTGTCTCCTGCTAGACAATGTGCTGTTTTTGAGGACTTGAAGGTCAATGGAGGAGACATCATTTGTCTACAGGAGTGTTTTTTTTAATCGACCGCCCAAGCCTCGAGTGGGTGGTGGATTATATATGGTCGGCAGTTGGGGACAATAGGAATGCTGGAGTAGGCATTATCATTACAAATAGGAATATTCGCATTATGTCTCATGTTGTGTTAGTGCCAGGAAGATTAATTATGGCAGATTTAATTTTGTTTAACCAGAAGTTTAGAAGTTTTGAAGTTACATGCAGTGGGAAGGAGACCTAGTGTTATCATGGGTGATTTTAATACGATCCGATTTGTGAAAGATCAGATAGGAGTAGCGGAGACTAAGTTAGATGTAGGTAGCACTATGCTGAATGGGGTAATTCAGGACTTGCATCTCAATGATGCTCATACTGTTCTGGGTTTGGTGGATCCATATTTCACTTTTTTTTCGGAGTGTGGGCGCACCAAATCCAGAATTGAATTATGTTTGTTTTCTGATGCGTTCAAATGTGCTAATGTTAAACACAGGCCAGTAATTTTTTCAGATCATGTGGCAGTGTATGTTGATTTGAGTATGGGAGATAGTATTAAGTTTGGTTTAGGGGTATGGAGGTTAAATAGTTTATTGTTGCAGGACTAGCATGTCAAAGCCCATTTTAGTAAGCTATATAGTAGATGGGTTAATAGGAAAAAAGATTTTAGTAATATTTTGGGGTGGTGGGATTGGGTCAAAAGGAAAATTTAATTCTGTTTTCAAAAAAAGAGTAGGGATAAAAGTAGCAGTGAGAAAAGGAGATATTCTCAGTTACAAGTCATCTTGGCTACATTATATTCATTTAGAAATATGGGCTATGACATGGCCGATGAAATAGACCATGTTAGGAAGAGGATTAAAGAGGTATTAACTGAAAGAGGAAAACAAATTATTTTTCAAGCGAGAGTTAAACACCTGGAGCAGGATGAAAAATGTTCTAGATTTTTTTTCAAGAAGGTTTGTAAGGAAAAAGGAGTGTTTGAGGGTGTGTATGATGAAGAAGGTAGTGAATGTAAGGGAAAGAATGTGCTGGAATGCGTGACAAAATTTTATGAACGATTGTATGAGGTAGTGTGTGTTGATGAGTCAGATACTAGAATGTTTGATATGGTAGAGGATAATTTAGATGAGGATGATAAGGTTTTTTTGCAGAAAGCAGTGAATGAGGAGGAGGTGTGGGAAGCTGTGGCAAGCATGGGGGTGAATAAAACTCTGGGAGGGGATGGCTTACCAAGTGAGTTTTTTAAATTGTTTTGGGATATTATTAAGCGGGATGTGGTTGAGATATTTAGTTGCATGATGAGGGAAGGCATTATATCAGAATCTATGAGAGAGGGGGTAGTGGTATTAATTTATAAGAAGGGGGATAAGATGGATATTCGAAATTGGAGGCCTATCTCCTTACTAAATTCAGACTACAAGGTCTTTGCAAAGTTGGTGGCGAGGAGCTTATCTAAGGTCATTAGTAGAATGGTTAGCGAGATACAGGCCTGTGCAGTGCTGGGTCGAATGATCTCGGAGAATTTAATTTTAGTTAGGGATATAATTAATTTTATAAAGATAGGAATAGTTTGATTATCCTGACATCATTTGACCTTGAGAAGGCATACGATAAAGCAAATCATGGGTTTTTGTGGGAGGTTTTGAAGCGGATGGGTATACCACAGCTGCTCATTAATGTAATAAAAGGGTTGTATTGGGGGATCAGTAGTCGGGTTCTGGTCAATGGGAGTTTGGGGCGATTTTTGGTTAAATCTGGGGTGAGACAGGGGTGCCGTCTGTTCCCTATTATCTTTATTTGTTTTATTGATCCACTGTTAAGGATGATACAGTGGGATAAGGTGGTGAGGGGCTTTTTGGTGCCTGGGAGTGGGGGGAAAATTGTGAAATGTTTAGGTTATATGGATGACGTGGTGGCAGTGTGTCAGTCGGTGGTGGGCGTAAGAAGGGTGAAGTTACTTTTGTCAATTTTTTGTGTATGTGCGGGAATGAGTGTGAATTGGAATAAGTGTAGTTTGGGTGTGTATGGAAGACAAGTGGAATGTGTGGATGATCAGATTGGGAAGGTTGAGGGTGGAGTGAGGATTTTGGGTATTGTGTTTGACTATGGAATGAAAGGGGAAGTGTGCTGGAATGAAGTGGGAGAAAAGATAGCCAAGAAGTTGAGGTTTTGGTGTCTAAGAAAATTGTCGATTTATGGGAAAGTTTTAGTAGTCAAGGCAGTAATCTTACCTTTAATTTTGTATGCAAGTAATATCTTCCCTCCT
Organism: Lithobates clamitans; assembly: GCA_037952925.1. Taxonomy (NCBI): domain Eukaryota; kingdom Metazoa; phylum Chordata; class Amphibia; order Anura; family Ranidae; genus Lithobates; species Lithobates clamitans. The sequence continues at coordinate 661,718 of JBBGZY010000071.1, forward strand.
GGGGAGATAAGATTGAGGAAAATTAATAAATTATTGTTTACCTTTTTATGGGGGTCGAAAATGGAAAGAGTTAAGAGAGAATATGTGTGTAGACATGAATGTAATGGTGGGTTGAGTTTTCCAAATGTGAGAGTGTTTTTGTTAATTCATTATTGGTTCTGTGTGGTGAAAGTTTTGAGGAATGGTGGAGTGTGTGCTAGGATGATAGCTTTTTCAGGTGGGTGGTTGTTTAGGAGATGGGGGTGGTTGGGAAGGGATTCAAGGATACCGGTGGCTTACGTGGTGGCACGCGACTACTGGGTATTGGAAAAGTTTAGGGTAGAGTTTAAGTTGGCAGATTTAGGAGAAGGGGAGAGGGATAAAGTGAAGGTGATAAAGTGGTTGATAGAGAAGGAGTATGTGTGTAACCTTAGGGGAGTTAATGCGTCAGTGGCTGGGGAAGTATGGAAGAAAATGAGTATATATGGGGTGACAAATGTGCAGAGACGGATAGTATGGATGAGTTTGCATGACTGTCTAGCTACGAGGCTATTTATGAAAAGGAGGGATTCGCGTGTGTCTGATATTTGTCCGAGAATTAATTGTGGGGGTGTAGAAGACAGTGAGCATGTGTTCTGGGGGTGTGGTGTAGCGAAAGATGTGATCAATAAGAGTCAAGATCTGGTGAAAGAAATAACAGGAGTGAAGGTGAGTGAGTGGAAAATGATGATGTATGGCTTGGGGAAACTGGAAAAAGATAAACAGAGAGTATTGTGGTTAGTGCTATGTGCATTAAAGGAAATGTTGTGGGATGCACGCAACTTGTATGTATATAAAAATGTTTTGTTAGACAGTAAACAATGTATAGGATTATGGCTAAGCAAGCTATACTTTTTTTTCATGTTGGATAAAAAGAAGGGTGTGGATGCCGAAGCCATCTGGAAATTAAAAAAATGGAGAATGTTGATTAAAAATTAAGTCTCTTCCACGATGATGCAAGACCTTTTTGGAGACAGTGAATGAGCGTCAAGCTGAATAGTCTCTCGAGAGTTTTCTGAAGTGGATTTAAAAAAAAAAAGAGTACATTTGGGTGTCCTTATCGAGTTTGGAACACATGTATTTTCTCTATGTATTTTGTTTATGTCTTTGCAAAACAGATGTGTTTTCGAGCAAGTTTTTCTTTTTACTTTGGTTTATTGTATTTTTTGGGTGGGTGATATTTTCCCTTGAAATATATTTGATGTCAACGTGTGTCGTTTGTAGGTTGTTCACTTTGATTTAAGTGTTTGTACTGCATTATTTTGCAAAAACGTTCTCAAGATGTTGACTAATGTTTAAATCCTTAATAGATATCCATTTATGGGCGCACTCCTTTTTAACTCATGTTAACCATATTCTAGTGTCTCAAATTAACATACATGTGTTTTTTGCTTTCCTTGCTCTTTTCCAAGTCCTGTTTTGTTGACCAATAAAATTTGTAGCAAATTTTTATGTTTTGTGTTTTTTGTTACTTTTGATGCAACACATTTCCCAGCTGCAGCTTAACTTGGCTGATTGGCATGACAAATCCCAAAAATGTGTGCTTTGTCTAAGTTACTTTCCTGGTGCCTTCATGGTAGCATATGCATGGATTGTGTGTATGCTGCCATGGATAGGCACCAGGAAAGAAATTAGAGAGTTAAGTATTCAATTTTCCATTTTAGCGCAGTGGTTCTCAGCCTCAGTTCTCAAGTACCCCCGACAGGACATGTTTAGGGAATTTTATCTTGGCTAAACTAGCTGTCCAAAATACCAAGCCATTGACTGATTTAAAGCACCTCTGCAAGATGAAAGAAAAGCTGCAAATATGGCCTGTTGGGGGTACTTGAGGACAGGGTTGAGAAGCACAGATTTAGAGCACTGAGCTAAAATCGAGCTCCAGACAATCCTATTCTAATTTTGGGCATTTGAGGGAAACCAAGTGAGTGTTAGAACCCCTGCTTGTCTTTTTTAGGTTGGGCTTTGTGTCCCTTTTCTTAAAATTGGCTTCACTTCCTGTCACATAGCCAAACAGGAAGTGAGGGTAAAACCCTACCAATGCGTTTCCTTGGGGACACACAGGTCAATCTAACTAGTGTCCCTATTAGGCAAATTGCACTCTAGCACTTTGTTGTGTACACCTCAAATTCTTAGGTATTTTGGGGTTTATTAAAGGCAAATCCATTCTGCAATACAAGTGTAGTCGCTGAAAATCTGTGGGGAAGCACTGGTGATTTTAATATCCAAAAATGTAGAAGCAAAGATGCTGTTTTTTTTTTTCCTTGCATGTCTCCCTCGGATCTCCACCAACTGCACTTGTAGTGCAAAGTGGATCTACCTTTAGTAAATCAACCCCAAGGACTTTCCCTGTTTTTTGTTATCTTGGGTTTTACATTGAGGGGGAGTTTACATGCCACAGATTGTACACGAAGACCCCTTTCACACTGAGTCGTTTTGCAGGCGCTAAAAATAGCACTTGTAAAGCGCCCTGAAACAGCCGCTGCTGTGTCTTCAGTGTGAAATCCCTCGGGGCTTTCATATTGGAGTGAATGGAGCCGCTCTTTCAGGGCGCTTGGGAACCCGCAGTGGATTCGCAGTGTTCTCGCATCGCAACAGTGTGAACCGGGCCTTAGTGGCTAGACACATTACATAATTATGGTCAAAATCTGCATAAGGCCCGGTTCACACTGGTGCGATGCGAGAACACTGCAAATCCAATGGGGGTTCCCGCCTCGCACCGACTCGCATGTCAGTTCACACTGCCATATGCAAATCGCTGGGGAGTGTCAATACAATGTTAACGACACCCCCAGTTCAGGTTGCATATCGCATATCGTGCTGCAAACTGACAGTTCGGACATGAATCGGATCGCATATGTGTGAACACACATGCAATCTGATTCTGGTCTGAACAGAAAAAAGGATCCTGTGCTTGTTTGCACCGAATGCGGTGCGATATCAGCCATACTATCTGTATGGCTGAAACCCCCCCCTGCACAGACATCGCATGTAATGTGAACGGCAGTGCGCTGCGAATTACATGCAATGTCTGGCATCACACAAGTGTGAACCGGGCCTTAAGGACCAAGCCTATTTCTATTTACAAGTTAAAATCTGTATTTTTTTGCTTGAAAATTAATTAGAACCCTCAAACATTATATATATTTTTAGCAGAGTACAATGGATATCATGTAATGTGAACAGCAGTGCGCTGTGAATTACATGCGATGTCTGGCATCGCACAAGTGTGAACCGGGCCCTAATGTATGCCATGTGTGTGTGTTTTTTTTATATAGATTTATTATAATATATATAGACACACACATGATCACACAGATAATATACATGGGGGGGGGGAGTACCCATAGACACACACATGATCACACAGTAATATGCTGGAAATACTCCCCTCTTTGTAAGCAATATATTTTTCACGCTTGTTCAAAAAAAGGGGTTACAACATTACTACCTTTGGTTTCTTTAAGAACTAAAGTTCTGAGGCCAATTCATACCATATGCAGTTCCGAGCGCTTTTTTTCTGCACCGGAACTGGCTAGAAACTGACTGCATGGTGTGAACTAGAGCCATTGGAATACATGGAAAACACTGCATGCATTTTTAGTGCTATTTCACACCAGGCGCAGTCCGTGCGCTTTTTTCTGCATTAAAAATGCATGCACAGTGTTTTCCATGTATTCCAATGGCTCTAGTTCACACCATGCAGTCAGTTTCTGGTGCAGAAACTGACCGGAACTGACTGTATTGGTGCAGAAAAAACGGAACTGCATGGAACTGCATCTGGTGTGAACTGGCCCTGAGGCTGAATCCCACCTATGCAGTTTTAGTGCTGTTTGCATTTTGCAGATTTGCAGTACAGTCCATTTAACATTGTTTCCTATGGAACATGTTCTGTAGTGCAAATCTGCAAAATGCAAAAAGCACTAAAAATACATAGGTGTGAATCCAGCCTCAGTGCAGAAAAAAACGCACGGAACTGCATCTGGTTTTGTGCTGACACATTCTGAATAGGAGTTACAGTACTAATCAGCTTCACCACCAGACACAAGCTGCTTTCTCTTTTTGGGTATTAACCCTTTACACATTGCACAGTGTATGGGGAAAGAATTGCTCAGACAAATGGGTGGATTTAAACGTCATCCAATCAGATTGCACAGTGTATGGGGAAAGAATTGCTCAGATAGATGAGTAGATTTATATGTTATCCAATCACATTGCACAGTGTATAGGGAAATATATTGTCCAGAATGCATAATACACAAACATGTATTAAAGCGGAGTTCCACCCAAAAGTGGAACTTCCGTTAATCGGATTCCTCCCCCCCTCCGGTGTCACAGTTGGCACCTTTCAGGGGAGAGGGGGGTGCAGATACCTGTCTAAGACAGGTATCTGCACCCAGTTCCGAGAATAGACTCCCATGGGAGTCACGCCCCCTCCCGCACTCCCCCGCTGTCTCCTGGGAAAGACACAGGTCCCACGGGGACCATTGAGAAAGCGCACCACGACTCGCGCATGCGCAGTAGGGAATCGGGAAGTGAAGCCGCAACGCTTCACTTCCTGATTCCCTCACTGAGAATGGCGGCGGCAGCACCCGAGGACCGAGGGACGGTTCGGTCTCGGGTGCCGACATCGCTGGACCCCGGGACAGGTGAGTGACCTTATTTTAAAAGTCAGCAGCTGCAGTATTTGCAGCTGCTGACATCTAAAAAATGTTTTTTCGCGGGACTCCCGCTTTAAGAAGATGTTTTCATTGAAGTTTCAGGTCCACCAATGATTATAGATTATCACCATAAAATGCACACAATTACATTTTGACAATTATGACATTTCACATCCAAGTCCAGGGAATATCCGCACAGTTGTTGATAGGAGGAAGATCTCTAGAATGATTATTGAGACATTTGTCGAACCATGCCAGACCACATGCCCTCAATATGGGGGGTGGGTGCTTTGGGGCAGGGTGGGCTCTGTACCCCCCACCCCAAAGCACCTTGTCCCAATGCTGATGGGGACAAGGGCCTCTTCCCGACAACCCTGGATGGTGGTTGTCAGGGTCTGTGGGCAGTGGGCTTATCGAAATCTGGAAGCCCCCTTTAACAAGGGGGCCCCCAGATCCTGGCCCTCCCACTCTATGTAAATGAGTAAGGGGTACATTGTACCCCTACTGATTCACCCCAAAAGGCGTCAAAAATAAATAAAAACAGTGATTAGGTTTTTGACAGTTATGCGAGCTCCACTCTCTGCCGTTGTTTTAGAGACACAGGGCGTGACCATCTGGGGATGTTAGTTGGAGACCCAGCCCCCTTGTGACGTCACCGCTCCATCATGACCCGGGCGGGGACATCACAAGGGGGGTCTTTGGATGACATCACTGATTAGCTACACCCTGTGTCTATGAAAGAACAGGCAGAGAGCAAAGCTGTCATAACTGCGGGAGCTAGGATTGGGAGAAGACATCAGAGGAAGAAGAACCAGGGGCAGCAGAAAAAACCAGAGGAAAAAGACAGTAGAAGACAGTGGAGGGAGAAGAACCAGAAAGGGGAGAAGACATCAGTGGAGAAAAAAAGAACCGGAGGGGGAGAAGATATCACCGGAGGAGGGAGAAGAACCGGAGAGGGTAGAAGACATCACCGGAGGAAGAAGACATGTTGGAGCTGCTTTAATAAAGGACTATGTCAAAAGCCTGTGCACTCTTTTTATTTATTTTTGACACCTCTTTGGGTGAATGAGTAGGGGTACCCCTTACTCATTCACATAGGGTGGGGGGGCCGGGATCTGGGTCCCCTTGTTAAAGGAGGCTTCCAGATTTTGATAAGCCCCTCCAGCAGACCCCAACCACCACCCAGGGTTGTCGGGAAGAGGTCCTTGTCCCCATCAGCAAGGGGGGTGCAGAGCTCCCCTGCCCCAAAGCACCCACCCCCCGATGTTGGGGTTATGTGGCCTGGTATGGTCCAGGAGGGGAGGTGCTCGCTCACCCCCCCTTTCCTGACCTGCTGGGCTGTGTTCTCAGATGAGGGTCTAGTATGGATTTTTAGGGGGACCTTTTTTTTTATTTTGGCATGGGGTTTCCCCTTAAAATCCATACCAGACTGAAGGGTCTGGTATGGTCTTGGGGGGACCCCACACAATGTTTTATTTTTTTAATTTTGGCATGGGGTTCACCTTCAAGATCCTCAAAGCACAAGTCGCATGCCAAAGTCAGATCAGTTAAGATGATGAGCCGACTTTAATGATATTCAATGGACTGAAGTAGGACCAAACTTGGACCAAAGTAGTGAAGGAACCTTTTTCAAAGTCGGACCGACTTGTGTCAGAGCAGTTAGAATGGCTCTCATAGGGAATCATTGATTTACACATGTTATGCGACATGTGCTCCCAAAGTCAGAGTGTATGTCGTACCAGTGTGAACCAGGCCTAAACCTGTGTACGTTTTTTTTCCCTAAATTCACAGTACTGAACTCTGCAAGTATTATATTCAGGCAGAGGCTTATTAATGAGCAAAGCTGTATTTTCCACCTGACGCCGCATACACACGATCGGAAATTCGACCAGCAAAAGACCAATGAGAGCTTTTGGTCGGAAAATGCGACCGTGTGTTATCTCCATCGGACTTTTGCTGGCCCAATTTCCGCCAGCAAAAGATTGAATATGTTCTCAATTTTCCAGACGGAAAAAAGTTTCTAGTGGAAATTCCGTTTGTGTGTATGCAATTCCGACGCCCAAAAAACCACGCATGCTCAGAATCAAGTACGAGACGGAGCCGCTCAGTCTGGTAAAACGACCGTTCGTAATGGAGATGGCACATTCGTCACACTGCAAATCTTTAAATCTCTCAATGCAGCGCATTCTCTTCTTCTTTATAATGCTAGAAGAATGAAGTGGTTTTGCTGCTCATATTCACACAGACTTCTCACAAACTTCTTTCTTTATTATTTCTCGTAATCTCCTGTCCTGAATAATCTTTTTGGTTTTTAAAGCGAGATCTCCCTAATAATGTTTATAAATAATTTTTATAGTGATTTTTTTTTTTTTGGAATCAAGATCTCCTATTGTTTTTTTATTATTTTGTAGTGATCTCCATTTGTTTTTTTTGTTTTTTTAATTATTTTATAGTGATCTCCATTTTTTTTTTGTATGTCACATTTCCACAACACCCTTATTATCTTGTCTTTGTAAATCTCAATGAGGTTGGTTGGTGTCCCTTGTTAATTTGACATCATTTTTTTTAAATGTACCTGCCTACTCAAAAAAAATGTCCTTTTTTGAAGTAAAACACATAGGCAATTATTTCTGAAAACAAAATATCCATTTATTCTGGGTCATAACAAAATAAAGGGGAAGGCAACGCTGGAGAAACTGGTGAGGTTTGCAAAGCCTTTGTACCCATGGGCAGACATCAATAATTTTACAGTCAAAATTGGTGGCTTGAGGAGTCCTTATACTAGTGAGCACAATCCGGTCCAGGACTACAAGAGATCAGAAACAGCAGCAGATGACATATCTGTCCCCAGGCTGTGGTCATACAACATCCTGCATCTTTTGCAAGAAAGACTGAACCCAGGCCATCACTCTCTGGTCTTCCTTAGACGCTTCCTTCCAGGCTGTGGCTGTGGTATTGGATGTGTGGCAGGAGGTGGAGGAGGAGGACCTGGAGGAGGAGAAGGACCATGGTTCAACTCACAAATGTGGCTTTGACTTTTGAGTTGGCCCCTCAAGCCCTTGTTTAGGGCTTGTAGCATCACTTCCTCACATAAGAGGCATTGGCCCTCCTCCATTTCCAGCATTTTGCATGCTGTAATGTATGCAAAGTCCTCTTGAACACTGTAGGGGGTTCTGAGGGCCGTATTAGCCTTCATAAATAGGCCAATTACTCCTCTTCCTGCCAATTTTTGGTGGAAGGTGGAGGGGAGGGACCTGCGATTCTGGCAGGCTACTGGGCCCGGCCACCTCCTGGCGTCCACTTTCCACGGCCTGACTGAGGCTTTCCTGTGTATGAAAAAGGGACATCCTTTTAGTTTTTGGTTCATCAATCGCACACAATTTTGAACTCATGACTGTTTCAAATGTAATGTTTATAAATAGAAAAGACTATAATTCTGACCCCAGCATTTTTCACTCTTGTCCCAATCATTTGTGGCCAGTACTGTCTATTGATATGTAAACCACTTTGTGAAATCAGAAATTAGTGATCAAAATTAGCATATATTTAAAATCATTAATTTGACAACCAGAAATATTTTGAAGAATGCTATACCTGGCTCAATTTGGGCTCCTCCACATGTTGCTGCCTGGAAGGCCTAGGTTGGACATCAGAAGCCTCAGCTGGGGGGGAAGGAAGTGTGGAAGGAAGATTGGAGAGTGCTGGCCTGGGTTCATTCTGGCCTGCCAGAAAATGCAGTCTGTCATAGTACCACAGCCTGGGGACATAAATGTCATATGCTGCAGCTCCTAATCTCAGGGAATCCTGGACCTTCTTGAGCTCCCTATTATAAGTTCTCCTCATGCCACCAATTAGGGCCTTCAAATAGGGGATGTCTGCCGTGGGGATCACCGGCTTCACAAATTCCACCAATTGATCCAGCGCTGCCTTCCTCTTTGTTTGATTGTTATAATAGGGGTGGTTTACCTGCCACAGACAGGGCAGCTCCCTGTACATATCAATGAATATGGGCATAAAGTCTTCGTCATTGAATAGATCAATTTTCTCTGCAAGATACAACACAAGATAAACCCTAATGTCAAGCGAAACTCTCCTACTCTTGACCCAATATAGGCCTCAATCTATAAGCAGTATAGGCCACTGATGCACCAATTTAAAATTGTACCTTCGTTATAACGATCGGCGCTTCCGCTACACCTTCCTCCGCTCACAGATCATACATACGATGTATGCGTGTTACGCTTTATATACACTGAGCATGCGTGAAACTACGCCCACGTTGCCCGCCCCTGATGTTCTTTCTAGAATATTCCCCACCCCATCTCTTTTGTCGCAGTGGCAGATGACATGACAGAGACACAGCAGGTGCTTAATAGCAGCAACGAGGAGGAAAGCCCAGAGCAAGAAACGTCCCGATCCAGGAGGAGGAGATTTAAGGCCTCAAATATGTCCTTTGAAGAGATGGTGAAGATGGTCGACATATTGAAGAGGGCCGACTATGATGTGAAGTATGGACCTTACCTAAACCCAAATGTGAGAAAGGCCAAGATCATGACTAAAGTTGTGAAGAGTCTGCACCGGAATTTTGGGGTACGACGATCCAAGGAGTAATTGAGGAAACGCTGGTCGTTCCTCAAATTAAGGGAGCAGGATCAGTACAGAAGGATCAAGAAAGTGCTTCTAAAAAGTAAGTAGTTGTCGTGTGTTCCTATTCTTATAGCTTGCATGCTGCACCATGTGCTTTTCTTTACTGTTGGGCAGTTTAAAATGGCTACTTTCATGTTCATGGGCACAGTAATCAGTCGTAGTAAACATTGTTTGTTTGCAAATAAATACGCTGTTTTTGCCAGATACAGGGTTAACTACATTTGGTCATGATAATTTGTATTCAAAGAAGTTTAGTACATTGTTGTCTAGATGTGTTTCAAACTAGAATGAATTGCAAACCTTATTCAGTGTAATGTAAGGAGAGGACACTGAGCAACTGTTTACACATCTGGACTCAGGAGCACTAGTGTGGGACACAAGAACAAACTTTTTAGGGTGTCCCACACAGGTGCTCCAGTGGATACTTTGGGTGTCTACATGTGTGAAAATTGTCCAAAAAAGGTAAGTATTCCAGCTTTGGTAAGGGAAAAAATCATGTCTTCAGCTTTGAACTCTGCCAAAACAGACAATTGTACCCCACTTCCAAGCAATGTTTCAATTCCTATCTCTTGACTCAAATATCTGTGTGCCAAGTATACCTTTGGTTTCATTCCCATAGGGGAGCAAAGACTCTGAAAATATGAGGACAGCAGGACCCCCCCCCACCTCCTGAAGAAGTCGAACAAAGGTCACAACCTGGGGATGTGGAGGCAGGAGATGTGGTGGAGATTGTCACCACAACAGGTCAGTGTCAGACACAACAGATTCAGGTAATAGATGTATGCCTGCATATTTATAATACATGGTGTGTATTTTTATTTTAGGTGATGTTCAGGTTGTGGTACTAAAATCGAGTAATTTCACCAGTGACAGTGCACAACAGATGATCCAGGAAATCATTTTTTGTAGTCGTGATTTGGACATTATCAAAGAAAAAAACAATGAGATTGAACAAAGACTGAAGAACATGATTGATGTACTAGAGAGAATTTTAATCCTAAAAAGATTCCTGGATTTTTTTTTATTTTTTACAATAATTTTATCTAAAGTTTTAATACAGTTTAAAAGCCAATTTAGGAAGATGCACACAGTGTGACAACATGTGCTATCTGCCATCAGGGGATTTCAATGTATGCGTTTTGTGGGTAAAACACCTTCCTCCCAACTCTAGTAAGTGAGAGGAAGTGGTTGCACCCCCAAAACACGTCCATTGATCCCCCATGATGGGAGATAGCACATGTTGACATTAGGTATGGGATCAGAAAGGAAATCCCCATTTTGACTCACAATTTGTGTGCATCTTCTAAATTTGGCTTTTACAGGGGTGACTTCAGCCCATCAGATGAAGGCAAGATCAAAACCTTTTTCACACTATAAAATGTCTGATATTGCCTTCTTTTTTTCAATGTTGAACTTTGTAAGTTCCAGAGTTGGGTATGTTATGTTTGGAAACGTAGTAAAAATCTCTCCTGCGCTCAGGTGTCCATGAACCAAACGTGTGGTGCGACCGCCTGAAAAGGTAATGCCTACTGTCTTGCAGCCCTCCTTTGAACAATGGGTATTCAAGCTAGAAAAAAACAGAAAAGAAGGAGGGCGCACCAACCTAGTGCATTACCACTAATAAACTTTAATGCAGCATAAAAACAGCAGAAATAATACTCACAAATGAGCTTGCAAAACCAGCTTTGAAAAAGGCGCAACAGCGCTGTTTCTGTGAATCGACACACCAGGACCTATTGCCAAAAGGGTCAAACCGGTGCAAACGGCTAATGTGTTTCAGGGGAGCACCCCTTTCTTCAGAGCCTGAGCGGGCAATCATTGCAATCATTGCATTAAAGTTTATTAGTGGTAATGCACTAGGTTGGTGCGCCCTCCTTCTTTTCTGTTTTTTTCTATGTTTGGAAACATGCCTGTTTCTGTATTTTTTCAGAAATTTCAATGTAAAACTTTGAAAAAAAAGTGTTTTTTTTTTTTACAGCCAAATGTTTTATAAAACGCACATGTGAATGTGCACAGAGTAAAAGGTTTTATACTCAACAATGTGTGGCTTCTTCTTTCAAAGATCAATACCATTTTTTGTGTTAAGTTGGTGTTTACAGTGACAATGGGTATTATTTAATAATGGAAAAACTACAAGTGCACTAGGAGAACATAGGAGACAGCTAAAAGAAACCCAAGCAGTAAATTAAAATGAAGATTTGATCTGATAAAAGAGAAAACTTATTCAAAATGTGCTGGCATAGCAATGGCCCCCTACCCGTAAAATATTATACATATTTTTCTCACACTTCACGGGTGCTTTGGGGGGGAAAGCCGGAATGGCCAGCTTCCAGGGCCATTATTGGAGTTTCTGAAAGTCCGGCCTCAGGCCCAACTGAGGAAACATAATTAGGATTATTACACCAAGCCCCCGCACAGCACGAACTCTACGACGAGCACGTACCCGCAACATGGCTTCAAAATGGTCAGCTGGTCAGAATGAACTAAACAGAACGCACTGAAGAACAGCAAGGCCAGTGAAGAGCGAGCTGAAAATCAGTAACGAGCGGACAAGAATGCACTGAAAAACAGATACGAACTGACTTCACACACTGAAAACCAGATACAAACCCACAAGCACAAACTGAACAGCAGTAAAACGATCTGAAAAAGCAGGAGTCTGAAAAGCATGAATTGTCTCTCACCAAACTTCTACTAACATGAGATAAACACGAGATTAGCAGAAGGAGCCCAAAGAGTGGCATGTTGGCTATTGAACTTCCCTTTTCTAGTTGCGTCGTACGTGTTATTCCGTCGGAAAAACCATCATAACTTTTTACGATGAGAGTTCTGACCGTGTGTACGCGGCATGACAGTTTTAAAAACAGAATCTATGTTTCATTTTGCATTTGTAGTTTTTGAAAGCAAATGTATCATGAACCAGCAGAAGGAAATAGTGGCAAATCCATTATTATTTCTAGATCTGTTTCACCACTGCTAACACACAGCATGGAAATCATGCACAAGATTAGATTGCATTCCCAAACCTATTCCACACCTGCTGAACAATCGGCTTTGTAACGGTACAAAACTGTCAATGAAAAAGTAATTTAAAAAATATTCTTTGATTCTGGTCATACACCTGAACAATAGCCCGTGGTTGAAAAAAAAAGTTTAAATGAGGTGTGTTATTTTCATATAGGAATTCATGTTATGAATAAAATATGCTCCAGTAGAGACAAAATAATGACTGAACTGAGGACAGTGTTTTGCTGCTACCTTCAGACAAAAGTAAAGTGTCGCTCCAGACAATTCTTTTTTTTATTTGGATTAATTGGGGGAAAAGGTACAACCTCAGTAATGTTTTAATTTCTGTCTGAATCCCCAGGAGTAAAAGTGATGGGAATGTTTTCACAGACAGCAATAAAACTTGATAGAGGTTTTTTTATCTATTCCTTGTGCTTTCTACTACAAACACATTTAGTAATGTGTATGTCCCTGTTGCAGTGACTTAATTTCTCCATTATTAATGACCATTTTCAGAAGCAAAGGGAGTAATATAAATCTCTTCACAATGGATGCAGATGACAATAACAACCTAGCATGCTTTTAACCCTTCCCCATCCTATTTAATTCAAGGAAAACCTGGCTGGAGTTAAGTACATTTTAAAGTGTACATAAACCCAAAATCTCTTGTTCAGTATATTTTTATGCTGCTTTACCTGCAGCAGAGTTTCTTTCTTCTAATAGCACTTTCTGTTACAGGCTGACAACGCTAAGCCAATGCCATAAAATTAGTAGCTAATTGTCAGTCTGTGATGTAAGCTTCCTCAATTGATAGTTGAGCAGCCTATTTGGCAGACCTGATAGGCAGCCTAATGGCCAATTGAAAGGACACTAACAGTAAGGTGACTAAGCTGTTGTTAATTCTAATGTAGTGGCTTAGTGATGTTCTATGTGGAAATGTATTATTTCCCTCAAACCAGGAGGATTTGTTCTTGTCCATATCTTTGAATCTGTTTCTTGGAAACAGACAGCTTTCCAATATGTCAGTAAATCCCTTGGTTTGTCATTGCTTTTAATCCTCTGGGCCTCATCCGGAGGCTGTCTAAATCTTCAACTGTGGAATAGTTTGACAACTTCCCTTGTAACTGACTGGGTGACCTAATCCCTATTCTGGATGTTGTTGACTGTGTCAATGTGCCTACACTGATGGAAGATAGTTTCTCTTCCGTGACTGAACAACAGTCTTCCAAAGAAATGAATCCTTAAAGTGATTGTAAAGTCTTGCAAAAAAATAAAATAATAAACATGTTATACTTACCTGCTCTATGCAGTTGGATGTGCACAGAGCAGCCCCGATCCTCCTCCTTCTTGGGTCCCTCTTCTGTGCTCCTGGCCCCTCCCCCATTCTGAGTGCCCCCACAGCAAACAGCTTGCTATGGGGGCACCCGGGCCGAGTCACATCCCCCTGTCCTTTCTCTCCTGATTGGCTGACTGATTTCAATTGACAGCAGCAGGAGCCAATCGCTGCCTTCTCAGCCAGTGAGGGGGGAGTCCCGGGCAGCTTAGACACTCCTGCAACATCGCTGGATAAAGACGGGCTCAGGTAAGTAATAAGGAGCTGAAGGGGGCTGCTGCACACAGAAGATTTTTTCTTTATCTAAATACATGGAATGCATTAAGATAAAAAAAAGTTCTGCCTTTACAATACCTTTAATTTTCTTTCTATTTATATTCTCTATCAGGATAACATCATATTTAACAAATGACCTGACAGGTTTTCAGTGTGGCTACCACACCTCTAAAACACTATGAGTGTTGGTTGGAAGAACTTCTCATTCCTCTGGTTGGGTTGTCTTTGTACACCAGCTTGTGTTATGGTATATCATCAATCCTGCCTATCCATCTTTATACCTGTGTTGCTGATATTTGTGTTTACTTTATATTAGTATGGTAGATAATTGGTTGTCCATTGCCAATTAAGGCCCATCATCCTTCAGGCAGAATTTTCCCCTTAGTGGTATCTACTTTTCCTGGTCTGAAGGACCAGGTTGATCCTCCCCTTGGTGGTGGCCATTCATTTTTTATGTTTGTAATTTGTTCAGTTTATGATCCCTTCAGATAGTATGGTAGAATAGTCTCCTCGTTTTGTCAGATTCAGTGACCATTGCCCACCCCTTAGTTTGACTGCTTTTGAACATCCCAAATGTCTAAGCATTTCTACATTTCTGTATCTCTCAATAGATGAGATGGAAGAAAATATAATTTTTAGTGCTTAAAGGTCTTTGAGGGACACAGGTCCCTCCTCTCTGTGTCGTTGGTCTTATTTACTTTTTGCTCACAAAACTGAGGTATGACAGTTAGTCAGTTTTATTTGCCAATGCCCCAACCTACTGAAGGTAGCAGCATAACCCAAATGTCTAAGAGTTACTACATTCCTGTGTCCTTCAATTAATGATAAAGGATGTTAATCTCTAAATTGTTTCTATTAGCTAATTTACAATTCTCTTTATTTTATTACATAACAAAAAATATGAGAAGGAAATAAATGTGAAAAGAGCAAGGACGGATATAAATTACATATAAAAATGGCTTTAGGGTAAATTCCGCACTAATAACTCATAATAAATATGTGCTATACTCTATACTTTTCATCAAATGGGGAAACATTGAATTCATATTTAACAGTTAATTTATATCTTGTTAAGATTTAACATCCATTAACACCTTTAAAAAGTTTTCTTTAATAATAAACCTACAGGGAGCCTGTCCGATTGCCAAGCTGAGTGGATGCAGTAACTCTGTCTTCTGCCTATGGTTTACAGTTTGTCTGCAACCACTACTACATCATAATTGGCAAATTAAAAGAGACCAGCACCACCAGACCATCGGCGCCAACTTCTTTACAACCCCCTGCATTCTCCAGCATCAAAGATTACTTTGATCCAGTGGAGGCCGCCTCCTCTGTGCAAGGAGTCAAGATGGTGCAGAATATCTCCTTAAGCTGCCCGCAGCTGTTCTGTCCTATGGAAGTACACCAGACAACTCTACAGAGGAACCATCTCACCATCTATACTGCATCTAAAGCAAACTCTGGTTATGTTGCTCTTGGCTCCCTATTCTGAGTAAGAACAGCATACATCACCATTTAAATTATCTCCGGGGGCCTTACTCTCATCTTCAACTGAACACTGAGTGGCTCTGGATCCTGGTTCCACTGCATCACAGGCTGGTGTCTTCCCATGCTACGCTTCTTCCTCTTTCTTCAACAATCAGAGACCACCATTCCAGCTCTAATTGTGAATCCTCATGGAAAAAGTGAGCTAAACTCCTCTGCCATGTCTCACTCTCTAGACTGTATTGCTCCCACATGCTCCATAACGTGTGCAGAGCCCCCATCTTTATTATCTGCAGCTAAAACACAGATCTATAATACCCAGATCAAAGGACTCTAGCTCCCTGAACCATTCTTTCAGTGTACACCATGTCTAGGGGACCACAGCATCTTCACTATTACCCTTACATCTGTGGGGTCTTCATCAAACAGAGCAGAGGATCTACCCTCTGAGCAGTGATGTGAGCCCTGGGAGGACACCCATGTATCTGCTGTTTTGCCCACACCAGAGCATAACAAGTCTGCAACCTGTGTTCCCTCTAAATTTGTACCACCAAATACATGCCATGCTCACTCACCATCATCTTCTGCCCCTAGTTCAGACATTAAGGAACTGACTTAATTGAAAGATCGTATTAAGTTTATCCTGACCAAAAAAGATTTCTACCTCCATATACACTGAATTTATAGTGTTACGTGAGGACTTTCAAAGTCCCAACAGCCAAGTGGAAATGGTGTAATATTAAGTTTAGACTCCTAAAAAAATAAATGTACAGCCTTCATACTTTGATTGAAGCCCAAAACTCCATTTAGAGACATCCAGCCACACAGTTCAATCTCCTGCACTGTGCAATGGGCCTTGATACAATTGTGAACTTCTATTCTAAAGCTTTTAAGTGGATAATGCACACCTCACTGTCTTCCACAGACTGGGGAATACGAAGTACTGGAACATAAAAAAACAGAAGGCGCGTAGGCCCAGCACACTATCCACAAACAAAGGCTTTATTATTAGACAAAAATAGGTTTCATCCTCAGAAAAAAAGACTTGAATAAAGCATAACCTAACATTCCTCCATATTAATCCTTGTGAAGCTGTCCACATCACATGGGATTTTTTCGCAGAGGCATAGGCTAACACGTTTCAAGAAGTTCCTCTTCCTCAGAGCCTTCCAAACAAGTCTGACTTGCATGTTTATATATGGTGCACTGGAATGATGGTACCAGCCCAGGGGGTGCGTCCTACCTTCTCCCATGGGCATGGACAAAATCCCTACCAATCACAGCACATCACATCAACATTCACCAAAGTCATTAAGAGATATTTAAAACAATGTGTAGAGTTAACCACTTGACCAGAGCATTTTTTTGCGATACGGCACTGCGTCGCTTTAACTGACAATTGTGCGGCCGTGCAACACTGTACCCAAACTAGAATCCTTTTTTTCCCACAAATAGTGCTTTTTTTGGTGGTATTTGATTACCTCCGCGGTTTTTATTTTTTGCACTATAAACAAAAAAAGACCGATAGTTTAAAAAAAAAAGCAATATTTTTTTACTTTTTGTTATAATAAATATCCCCAAAATATATATATATATATATATATATATATATATATATAGATAGATAGATAGATAGATAGATAGATAGATAGATAGATAAACAAATGTATTCCTCAGTTTACGCTGATATATATTCTTCTACATATTTTTGATAAAAAAATTCGCAATAAGTGTATATTGATTGGTTTGCGCAAAAGTTATAGCGTCTACAAAATAGGGGATAGATTTATGGCCTTTTTATTATTATTATTTTTTTATATGTAATGGCGGTGATCTGCGATTTTTAGCGGCACTGCGACATTGTGGCAGACAGATCTGACACTTTTGAAACAATTTTGGGACCATTGACATTTATAGGGTGATTATAGAAGGGGGAGATTTGGGACTTTAGATGAGGGACGGTTTGGTGCCTCCATCCCTGGTTCAGGTACGTATCAAGGGAGATTGGGACTTTAGATGAAGCAGTTGGAATGCGGAGGTATAAGTAAAATAATTTTTATTCGTAACATAGTATTAATGAAGGAATAATTTCGTATATATACAAATGTAATTTGCACAAAATGTAAGCATGATGGATGAAAAATACATATCAATGAACACATATCATAATGAATACATGATGATGGTAAAATAATTGCATATGGCACAATGGCATGGTTTTTCATTTAATTTCCCCTTTCACCATTACCTCACATGGAACCATACAGGGTTCATTATTTATATACTACTCCATACCAGCATTATTGATTCAATTACATATATACTCAATCATTACTTCATATGGAACTATGCTGGGTTCTTTATTTACTAACTACTTTAAATTAATTTATTATTGTTTCAATTATATATATACTTAATATAATATTTGTTCACAAATATTTTTGCTTGACGAGCCATACACCACCACTTTTGTCACACAGACACCATCCATGCACTTATGCACTTTCCTACACCATCTGATGCTGCAATCTTATGTATACGCCACCTCAGCTCCGGCGGCGGGGTCTGCGCCTCTTGCGCACCTTGTGCCAGTCACTACATGCCGTATTTACTGTCCGCATTGGTATGTGTGCTTGGCTAACTATTCATGGTAAAATATCATTTATTTCCATCCCCCTCTATACAGAGTTGGTTTACCATTTTTATATATTCTACAGGAAATTGCCGCATCTGCTCCTGATGAGTGAATGTATTCATAAAACGTGTCGAGCTATAAGCTACATCTGATGCCACATTTATATCAATCATGGTTTATCTTACTTTTTATGAGCTATAAGCTACAACTGATGCCACATTTATATCAATCATGTTTTAGCTTACTTTTTTACCATGTGATCATGGATGCAGTTATCAGGCATGCCACCTTTGGCACCTGCAGACCATGCCATTGTGCCATATGCAATTATTTTACCATCATCATGTATTCATTATGATATGTGTTCATTGATATGTATTTTTCATCCATCATGCTTACATTTTGTGCAAATTACATATATATATATATGAAATTATTCCTTCATTAATACTATGTTACGAAAAAAAATTATTTTACTTATACCTCCGCATTCCAACTGCTTCATCCAAAGTCCCAATCTCCCTTGATACGTTTATACAGTCATCAGAGTTAAAAATAGCCACTGACTACTGAATAAATGTCACTGGCAGGGAAGGGGTTAAACACTAGGGGGCAATCAAGGGGTTAAGTGTGTTCCCTCAGCGTGTTCTAACTGTTGGGGGGATGGGCTACCACTGACATGACAGAGATCACTGTTCCCGATGACAGGAAACAGAAGATCCCTATCATGTCACTAGGCAGAACAGGGAGTTGCCTTGTTTACATAGGCATTTCCTCGTTCTGCCTCTCCTCATCGAGATAGTGGGCTCAGGTAGACATTGAGTCTGTAGGACCCATGGGCGGGGTGCGTGCCCACTATCTGCTTTTGCGGACTGACGTAAAGGTACGTCAGTTTGTGCAGAAGTGCCATTCTGCCGACGTCTACCGGCGTGAGCCGGTCGGCAAGCGGTTAAAAAAATGGTTACATAAGAAGCAAGAATGATGTAATCACAGTTAATCACAAGGAAAAGGGACCTGGAGTAGGTATATCTAGGTGCTTATTTACGCTCACATGTGAAACCACAGTATGATCGATGATAATAATACTAAAAGGATACGATAAAAAACCTAAAAAATCTACGGTATATAGAACTTATTTTGCTGATGTACCCAATCGGTAGTAGTTATTTTTGCTTTCCCCATGCCATTCCTAATGGGATGGATGTATGGGTCTATTCCATATGGTAGGGTTGTGGTACATAAGTGTTCCACTTTTCATCCTCTGTAATATGTATATTAGTGCTGTCCCCTACGCCTGCCCAGGATGTTCAAGGTTCGGGTATGTAGTCTATAATCCGATGAATGGTAGATTGCTGGGAATCTAGCTATGTTGTCCATGTGTGTACTCCTAAGTCCTCTGGAATACATGCCCAAACCACTACCAAGAATTGCGGTGATATCATGCGTTACAGGCATAGCCAGTATCCGCCCATGTGACCTCCGTGGGCCCAGAGCGCGTGGCATTCTAATGTTTCTGCCCATCTTATGACATTCCACACAAGATGGGTGGAAACATTAGTATGTAACATGCTCTGGGCCCACAGAGGTCATGTGGGCGGATACTGGCTATGCCTGGAATGTATGATATCACCGCACTTCCGGGAAGGGCTGAGAGTGCCTCTACAGCTATTCACACCATTAAGGATACTCAGGGTGTTGACCATTCCTATCCTGCCAAAATAACAGCTATCTTCCAGGAATAATACACTTATCTATTTAACCTAGAGGAATCACCATACAGTAGCAAAGATCCCACCCTTACATCTCGTATTCGAGACTACTTGTCTCACTGTGCACTTCCTAAATTGTCTCGGTTCAATTCAACTTCCCTAAATGCACCTATTTCTATACAGGAAATAGACCGAGTCATAAAGAAACTCTCTTCAGGAAAAGCCCCAGGCCCTGATGACCTTACATCATTACATCATTATACTTTAAAATGTTTAAATACATTGGGGGTTATTTACGAAAGGCAAATCCACTTTGCACTACAAGTGCAAACTACAAGTGCAAAGTGCATTTAAAATTGCGCTGAAAATGCACTTGGAAGTGCAGTCGCTGTAAATCTAAGGGGTAGATCTGAAATGAGGGGAAGCTCTGCTGATTTTATCATCCAATCATGTGTAAGCCAAAATGCTGTATTTTATTTTTCTTGCATTTCCCCCTCAGATCTACAGCAACTGCACTTCCAAGTGCACTTTCAGTGCAATTTCAAGTGCAGTTTGCACTTGTAAATAACCCCCATTGTTCTTCCCCATTTATGTTGTGGGGTTGATACTAAAACTGAAGCGTGCAAAATCTGGTGCAGCTCTGCACAGAAATCAATCAGCTTCCAGGTTTTATTGTCAAAGCCTAATTGAACAAGCTGAAGTTAGAAGCTGATTGGCTACCATGCACATCTGCACCAGATTCTGAGTGCTCCAGTTTTAGTAAATTTCCTCCACTCTGTTTAATGGCTTTCTTACATCTCATCCTATTTCATCATCTATGCTCCACTCCCAAATCACTGTTTTGTTAACCTCCCTGGCGGTATGATTATTTCTGATTTTAGGTGCTGAAAGCGGTACAATTATTTTGCACAGAAATTTGGCGTTTTATATTGTAGGCCTGTAATTCTTAGGAATAGTTCACTTAAATCTGTGCAAACAAGAGTCTAGTAGACATCCCGGGTATGATAAAGTTTGAAAAACGAAATAAAAAATTATAATATAATAAATAACTATAAATAATTATAACAAATAATAATATAATAATAATAAAAATTATATAATAATATAATCAAATCAAAAACACTGACATTTGCTCAGTTGCAGAATTTTAGCTTTTGTTACTTTTAGTGTTTGATGACGGATCTCCCCACAAATCACTATCGCTCAATTCTGCGAGTGATTCTAATTTATTATCGCTTTTTTCTAGCTGCTCTAAAACCACTTTTGATGTAAAGAGACAGTTTTGGTTGCTATGGACAATCTCCAGTTTCCAGGCAGAAAGAACAGTTTTATATATATAAAACTGCATGCAGGACACTGGGCAGACCACTAGGGACAAAGGGGATGTGTAGTTATTTGATACAGTACTGTAATCTGTAAGATTACAGTATGCTGTATCTATACTGTGTGTTTCACTATTTGAATTTACCGCCGAACTCCGTCCCCGTGCGTCGCAACGCTCGCAGGGAACGGAGCTCGGCACTGTGAATCGAGCGAGACACAGCGGCTCGCCGATCACAGCGGGGAGACATCGCAGGATCCAGGGGACAAGGTAAGTATGCTCTTCCTGGATCCTGCGATGCAAGCCCGAGTCTGGCTCGGGGATACCGCTTTTGGTATGTAAAATCCAACCCGAGCCAGACTCGGGAATACCGCCAGGGGGGTTAAAGCCTGGGAAAGACCATACTTTCTGCACCAATTACTGACCCATTGCATTTTTAAACTCTGATTGTAAAAATCTTTACTAAGATATTTGATAAGCGATTGGGAGCGCTTTTACCTAAAATAATCCACCTTGACCAGGTAGGGTTTGTTTCCGCATCTCATGCAGGAGACAATACACACTGTTGACCTGATAGATGTAGTGACGCACACTAAGGAAGAAACCCTAAATATTATTTAGCTGCCCAATTCTGGGACCTGGCCTATGGTACATCCATGCAAAAAATGAATGGAGATTGAACATCTCTGGATAGCCCCAAATTATACTAAATTGTTGTTATGGTCATGCAACACGTGTCAGAAATGCCCAGCTTCTGACCTCTATGGTACATACTAAAAATATATGGTCTTACTGTAACACCAAATTTCATTTATCCACTAAGGCTTAACCAGATGAACTAATTTATAGGTAACCCCTCACTCTCCTTCAATCTTGAGCGACAGACAACTCACCCATGGTTAGATAAAGACTTATTTTGTTTTTGAGTTATTATGAACAATCTAAACACTCTATGACACCTATCTATCTAGCACACTATTCACCTATCTACAAATTAAACATTATGCACAATGATTTATCGACAAACTCACATTCTCTAAACTATTCCCATTCAAGAAAATATTCTTTGATAGCCCCACGCGTCAACATCTTATTACAGACATTTATAGACTTCTTATAGAACTATTGACACCTTTCCATTTCCCAAACATAGTTACATGTTAAGTGGAAAATGCCTTAGGGTGGAACCTAGAATTGTAAGAATGGGAAGACATCTGGGATAACACTAATAAAACATCCTTGTGTAAATTCTATAAAGAAAACCAAACCAAAATTTAATTTCACTGGTATACCGCACCTGAAGTCTTACATGATTTAAACCCAATACTGCCTTCCACTTATTGGAGATGCACTGAATCCACCGGACTCGATACCACATCTATTGGAAATGCTCCATGGTAAGTTGTTTTTGAGAATCTACTGAAGTTATTTATTTATTTATTTTTGGTTCTCTAATCCGATTAGATCTAGTCCATTTTTTTCTAGGGCTACCCGAATGCCCTATACACACGGTCGGATTTTCCAACGGAAAATATGTGATCGGAGCTTGTTATCGGAAATTCCGACCGTGTGTGGGCTCCATCGGACTTTTTCCGTCAGATTTTCCGACACACAAAGTTTGAGAGCAGGCTATAAAATTTTCCGACAACAAAATCCGATTGCGTCAATTCCGACCGTGTGTGGACAATTCTGACGCACAAAGCGCCACGCATGCTCAGAATAAATTCCGAGATGGAACTGCTCGGTCTGGTAAAATTAGCGTTCGGAATGGATATAGTACTTTCGTCAGGCTGCAATGTTTTAAATAGGGATGAGCTTCGAGTTCGAGTCGAACTTATGTTCGACTCGAACATTGGCTGTTCGCAAGTTCGCCGAACAGAACAATTTGGGGTGTTCGCGGCAAATTCGAATGCCGCGGAACACCCTTTAAAAGTCTATGGGAGAAATCAAAAGTGCTAATTTTAAAGGCTTATATGCAAGTTATTGTCATAAAAAGTGTTTGGGGACCTGGGTCCTGCCCCAGGGGACATGGATCAATGCAAAAAAAAGTTTTAAAAACGCCCATTTTTTCAGGAGCAGTGATTTTAATAATGCTTAAAGTCAAACAATAAAAGTGTAATATCCCTTTAAATTTCATAGCTGGGGGATGTCTATAGTATGCCTGTAAAGGGGCGCATGTTTCCTGTGTTTAGAAAAGTCTGACAGCAAAATGACATTTGGAAGGAAAAAACCCATTTAAAACTTCTCACGGCTATTGCATTGCCGGTCCGACAATACACATAGAATTTCATTGATAAAAACGGCATGGGAATTCCCCACAGGGAAATGGGGAATTCCCCACAACCAAAATAAAAAAAAAAAAATGATGTGGGGGTCCCCCTAAATTCCATACCAGTCCCTTCAGGTCTGGTATGGATATTAAGGGGAACCCCGGCCAAAATTTAAAAAAAAATGACGTGGGGGTCCCCCTAAATTCCATACCAGACCCTTCAGGTCTGGTATGGATTTTAAGGGGAACCCCAAGCCCAAAAAAAAAAAACGGCGTGGATTCCCCCTAAAAATCCATACCAGACCCTTATCCGAGCACGCAACCTGGCAGGCCGCAGGAAAAGAGGGGGGACGAGAGTGCGCCCCCCCTCCTGAACCGTACCAGGCCACATGCCCTTAACATTGGGAGGGTGCTTTGGGGTAGCCCCCCAAAACACCTTGTCCCCATGTTGATGAGGACAAGGGCCTCATCCTCACAACCCTGGCCGGTGGTTGTGGAGGTCTGCAGGCGGGGGGCTTATCGGAATCTGGAAGCCCCCTTTAACGAGGGGACCCCCAGATCCCAGCCCCCCCGTGTGAAATGGTAAGGGGGTACTTACCCCTACCATTTCACTAAAAAACTGTCAAAAATGTTGAAAATGACAAGAGACAGTTTTTGACAATTCCTTTATTTAAATGCTTCTTCTTTCTTCCATCTTCCTTTATCTTCTTCTTCTGGTTCTTCTGGCTCTTCTGGTTCTTCCTCCGGCGTTCTCGTCCAGCATCTCCTCCGCGGCGTCTTCTATCTTTTTCTCCTTGGGCCGCTCCGCACCCATGGCATGGGGGGAGGCTCATATTCACACAGAGTTCTCACAAACTTCTTTCTTTATTATTTCTCGTGATTTCATTAATATAATATTTTTATTTGTCACATCTACCGAAAAAAAAAAAATTGATATTTTTAGATTACATTTTTTTGGGGATTTTTTTAACGCCTGATCTTGTGTTTTATTTTATTTATTTTTTTAAACTTCAGAATAGTTTTGGGTGTGTTTTGTGTGTCAAGTTACCACAACACGATTATTATCTTGTATTATTTCTTCTCAAAGAACTTGCTTGGTGTTGGTGTCTCTTGTTAATTTCACATTGTATTTTTAAAATGTACCTGCCTCCTCACAAACAAACTGTCCTTTTTGAAGGAAAACACATAGGCAAGTATAATTGAAACAAAAATACCTTTATTAAGGGGTCATAACCAAACAAAGAGGAAGGCAACGCTGGATAAACAGCAGAAATTGGCAAAGCCTTTCACCCCCAGGGTACATATCAACTATTTTACTGCAAAATTGGTGGCCTGAGGAGTCCATATATAAGGGAGTACAATCTGGTCCAGAAGTCCAAGAGATCATGAACAGCATCAGATGACATGTATGTCCCCAGGCTGTGGTCATACAAGAGCCTGCATCTTTTGCCAGACCAGACTGAACCCATCACTCTCTGGTCTTCCTTAGACACTTCCTTCCTGGCTGTGGCTCTGGTGTTGGAGGTGTGGCAGGAGGAGGAGAAGGAGGAGGAGCAATTGGAGGAGGAGGACCATGGGTGAGCTCACAAATGTGGCTTTGGCATGTGAGTTGGCCCCTCAACCCCTTATTTAGTGCTTGTAAAATGATAAATTCACATAAGAGGCGTTGACCCTCCTCCATTTGCTGCATTTTGCATGCTGTTAGGTCAGCAAAGTCCTCTTCCACACTGTGGGGGGTTCTGAGGGCCTCAGTAGCCTTCCAAAATAGGCCAATTGCTGCCTCTTCCAGGTTACTCCTCTTCCTGCCACTTTTTTTGAAGGTGGAGGGGAGAAACCTGGGTATCGGGCAGGCTACCTGGCCCAGCCACCTCCTGGCTGAGACTTTCCTGTGTATGAAAAAGGGACATAGTTTTAGTTTTTGGTTCATTAATTACAATCAGAAATTAGTACTCCAAACTAACATAGATATAACATCATTAATTTGACCAACATAAATAATATTTTGAAGAATGCTATACCTAGCTCAAGCTGGGCTCCTCCACATGTTGCTGCCTGGAAGGCCCAAGTTGGACGTCAGAAGCCTCAGCTGCAGGGGAAGGAAGCGTGGAAGGAAGACTGGAGAGTGCTGGCCTGGGTTCAGTCTGGCCTGCCAGAAAATGCAGTCTGTCATAGTACCACAGCCTGGGGACATAAATGGCTTCTGCAGCTCCTGATCTCTGGGAATCCTGGACCTTCTTGTGCTCCCTTAGATAAGTGCTCCTTAATGCCACCAATTAGGATCTTCAAATAGGTGATGTCTGCAGTGGGGATCACCGGCTTCACAAATTCCACCAACTGATTCAGCGCTGCCTTCCTCTTTGTTTGATTCTTATAATGTGGGTGGTTTACCTGCCACAGACAGGGCAGCTCCCTGAACATATCAATGAATATGGGGATAAAGTCCTGATCATTCAATATATCCATTTTCTCTGCAAGACACAACACAAGACAAACCCTAATGTCAGGCTAAAGTCTCCTAATCTTGTCCCAATATAGGACACAATTTCTAAGCAGTATAGGCCCAAGTTTAAATGTTACCTTCATTATCACGATTGGCACTTTCTCTACTCCTTCCTCCGCTCACAGATTGTACGTACTACGCACGCGTGTTACGCTTTATATACACTGCTCATGCGTGAAACTCTGCCCGCCCCTGATGTTCTTTCTAGTATATTCCCCGCCCCTTCTCATTTGGCACAGTGGGGAAGAGCACATGGCAGAGACAGAGCAGGTGCATGCTAATTACAGCAACGAGGAGGAGGAGGAGGAAAGCCCGGAGTCAGAAACGTCACGATCCCGGAGGAGATGATTTAAGGCATCATACATGGCCTTTGTAGAGATGGTGGAGATGGTGGACATACTGAAGAGGGCCAACTATGACGGGAAGTATGGACCTTACCCCAACCCAAATGTCAGAAAGGCCAAGATCATGACTAAAGTTGTGAAGAGTTTGCACCGAAATTTTGGGGTACGGCGATCCAAGGATCAACTCGGGAAGCGGTGGTCGGACCTCAAAATCAGGGCGCATGATCAGTATAGAAGGATCAGGAGAGTGCTGCAAAAAAGTGTGTAGTTGTCCTGTGTTCCTATTCATTATTTTTATAACGTTCGTGCTGCTCCATGTGCTTTACTTTACTGTTGTACAGTTTAAAATGGCAACTTTCATGTTCATGAACACATTATTCGTTCGTAGGAAACATTGTTCGTTCGGCCAATAAAACACCATGTTTTGTCCAGATGGATTTCAATACATTTTTTCTGGCCTACTTTTCTTAAAAAAATTTTGATGTCTAGATGGGTTTGTAACTAGAATGAAATGCAAACTCGATTCTGTGTAAGGAGAGGACGCTTAGCAGCTGTTTACACATCTGGACGCTGGGGCACTAGTGTGGGACAAAAGAACACCCTTTTTATTAGGGGGCCCACACAGGTGCTCCAGTGTATACTATAAGGGTGTCTCCATCTGTGAAGCTTGTACAAAACAGGTAAGTATTCAAGCTTGACAAAGGACAAAAATATTTCTTCATCTTGGAACTCTGCCAAAATAGACAACTGTACCCCACTTCCAAGCAATGTTTCATGTTCCTATTTCTGGCCATCAAATATCTGTGTGTTAAGTATACCTATTTTTTTTTACATAGGGGAGAAAAGACTCGGATGACACCACTCATCAGAGGAGACCACAGACCCCCCCCACCTCATGAAGAAGTGGAAATGCCACAAACACAACAGGAGGAGGAGGAAGACGTTGTGGAAATTGTCACCACAACAGGTGAGTGTCTGCGACCACAGGCTCAGGTAAGAAATGGATGCTGGCATATTTATAATACATGGTGTGTTTTTGTTTCTATATTTTTAGGTGATCGTGATGTTGTGGATGAAGGTCATTTCACCAGTGCCCAGATCCTAATCGGGGAGATCATGGGGTGTAATAGGGACTTGAAAAACATCAATGATGTTCAAAACAAAATGAAGAACATCATTGATGTTTTAGGGAGAGTTTAAAACCACTTAAAATCCCTATTTTTTTCACTTTTTTGCCAGAAAATATTTTTCACATTTTTTGACATATTATAGAACAGCCAATTTTTGAATATGCACACTGTGTGTCAACATGTGTTATCTGCCATCACGGGAGATCAATGTATGCATTTTGGGGGTGCAACCCATTCCTCAATAATAAAGTAGCTGAGAGGAAGGGGTTGCACCCACAAAACATGTCCATTGATCCCCCATGATGGCAGCTAGCACATGTTGACATTCAGTAATTTGTGTGCATCTTCAAAATTTGGCTTTTCCAGGGGTGACTTCACCCCATCTGCTGAACGCAATATCAAACACAGTTTATAAATACTCATGTCTGATATTGCCTTCAAGTTCTACAAAAGTTGAACTTTGTAAGTTCCAGATTTGTGTATTTCTTGTTGGTTTCAAACATGCCTGTTTTACCTTAAAAGGACATTTCTACTTTTAATGTGACCTAACAAATTGTTATACAACCAACATGTTGGTTTGTTTTAAAAACCTTTTACAAATGCACATGTGATTGTGCTTTGATTAAAAAGATTAAACAATATGTGGCTTCTTCTTTCAATGCTCAAAAGCATTTTTGTGTTGTAAAATTGCTGTTTTCAGTGACAATGGGTGTTATTTACTAAAGGCAAATCCACTTTGCACTACAAGTGCAGTTTCTGTGCAGTCTCAAGTGCACTTGTACAGCAAAGTGTATTTTCCTTTAGTAAATAACACCCAATAGTGCTTTTTAATTTTACACAATCACGCCATTTTCAGGACTCCCCAAATTTCTGTCAGGGTCAGCTAAAAGAAAGCCAAGCAGTAAATCAAACCAAATATTTGTTCAGTTTAAAATATTTTTAATTAAAAAAATGTCTCAGACATTGTCTGGCATATTGATGGCCCCCCTACCCGCAAAGTATTCCATGTATACGGACCTCGCGGGCACTCTGGGGGGGCAAGCCAGGACGGCCAGCTTCAAGAGCCGTCAGGGTTGGTTCATTGAGATTTATAATACCAGCTTCAGGCCCAACTGAGCCAGCATAGTTCACAGAATTTCTCCTTAAAAATTTGTGGAGAACACAGCAAGCCAGGATGATGTGATTAAGTTTATACTCCGACATGTGTAAGAAATAGACAGAAGCGGCTGGCCATTTTTTCAAACGTGTTCTCCACCACTCTTCTGGCTCTGGCCAGCTGGTAATTAAAAACCCTCTTGTCCGGGGTAAGGGTCCTCATAGGGAATGGCCGCATAAGATGATCCCCCAGCGCAAACGCTTCATCCACAACGAAGACGAATGGGAGTCCTTCTGCATTGTCTTCTGGAGGTGGCAAGTCCAAGCTGCCATTCTGGAGATGC
Source organism: Lithobates clamitans (assembly GCA_037952925.1). NCBI lineage: Eukaryota > Metazoa > Chordata > Amphibia > Anura > Ranidae > Lithobates > Lithobates clamitans. The sequence goes on from JBBGZY010000071.1 coordinate 690,488, forward strand.
CTGTAGAACACCATGTGGGCGATGATGCCACCATCTGACATCCGGCCATTCTTCCGCACGTCCACATACAGGAACTCGTGAGTAGTCGACACCACCGCCAACATCACAATACTATTGAGCCCCTTGTAGTTGTAATAGTATGACCCCAAGTTGGGTGGTGGGAGGATGTGAACGTGTTTCCCATCAATTGCCCCTCTGCAGTTAGGAAAGTCCCACCACTGGGCAAAGTGGGAGGCCACAGTCTGCCATTCCTGTGGGTTGGAAGGAAACTGGAGTCAAACAAGAATAAAAAATGTATATTTTTACACATAAACATGGAAAGTAGATTAGACACAAACATTCTTGGCCAACATCAGTATAACATTTATTTTAAGACAAAGGCATAAGGTCCACCTATCAACCCCCCTCTCATGGGCCATTTTAGATATTTTATGGGGGGGGAGATGTTTTGGTCAGGTAACCCTCTCCACTTCATTGAGAGATGAATGCCTAAATAATGTGTATTACTTTGGCCAGCCCCTCCTTACTTACACTATTGGCAGCTCACTGGACAGGTAAGAAGTGTCATACAAAGATATAAATAAACACTGTTCACATTTTAGCACATTTTTACATCCTGCTATTACTTATCAAGATAATAATAGGATACAAATACTTTGAATATTACCATTTGAAAGTATTCAGGCAGGCCCTTGCACTACATGCTTTAGGGAATTCATACAGAAATCTGACCACAAAAGAGGTGGGTATAGTGTGTATGGGTTTGGCAAAGTCAGCACATAGAGGATTGGTATCAGCTGAGTTAGCATTTGGGGGGAGGGGGGGAGGGTTCCAAATGATTTTGGGACCCAAAAAAAAGCCTCTGGCACTCTGCCTGAATTTAAAGCACAAATCACAATTTTACACATTTTAGGGGGTATTTAGGGTAAAGCACTACTATGGAACTGACAAAATACATTGTTAAGTGACTACACAAGGTGAATATAGGCCCAGGATATCATGCTGGGGAGGTAAGTGAAGGTAAATATGTATGAAGGACAAAAAAAAAACTAAAAATCCAGCATGGACAAAGGGGACATTCACAGTCAATTACAATCATGGTAATTAGGCAATGAGGAAAGAAATACAATACATTAGCAAACATTCTATACAATAAAATGTGATATTAAAGGATAAAAATCTTACCTTAATATAGTCCTTCTGCAGGACCTGAATGATGGCAAAACAGGTCTCTGGGATAATGATCCCCAGAGCCTGGGGGGAGATGCCTGTCGAGAACTTAAGGTCCTGCAGACTTCTCCCCATCGCCAAGTGCCGCAGGGTGGCAACTAATCTCTGCTCCGGAGTGATGGCTTGCCTCATGCAGGTATCCTGCCTGCTGATATAGGGGGTCAGCAAAGCCAAAAAACGGTGAAATACGGGGTCCGTCATCCAGAGAAAGTTCCTGAAATCGTCAGGATTATTCTAACGGATCTCACGGAGCAAAGGCATGTGACAGAACTGGTCACGCTGGAGCAACCAATTCTTGGTCCATGAACTCCTCCTCGCCCTGTTCATGGACTGGGCTTGTGTCAAAGTAAGGACTCCAATACCATGCCCCCGCACAGCATGAACTCTACGATGAGTATGTACACGCAACATGGCTAGAAAATGGTCAGCTGGTCAGAACGAAGTAACAGAACACACTGAAGAACAGCAAGGCCTGTGAAGAGCGACCTGAAAATCAAAAACAAACGAACAAGAACACAATGACAAAGTCAATGGTAACTCGCTACTGAAGAACAGATACAAACCCTCAAGCACAAACTGAACACCAGAAAAACGAACCAAAAACCACGAGTCTGAAAAAGCGCGAATCGTCTCTCACCAAACTTTTACTAACACGAGATTAGCAAAAAGAGCCCAAAGGGTGCCGCGCTTGGTACTGAACTTCCTTTTTATAGTCTCATAGTACGTGGTGTACGTGACCGCATTCTTGGCATTCGGAAATTCCAAAAACTTTGTGCGACCGTGTGTATGCAAAACAAGTTTGAGCCAACATCCCTCGGAAAAAATCCATGGATTTTGTTGTCAGAATGTCTGATCAATGTCCGACCGTGTGTACGGGGCATTACTAAATATGGCTAAACTAGCTGGCAAATTGATCAACCATATTCTAACAACAAATACCACCTTTCCAAACAGACCTCCATAAACATATCCATGATGTCTACAATATGGAATGCTTGACAGCTCAACTCCACAATATCATCCCTAAATTCAATAAAACTTGGAGCCAATGGCATTTTTTAGAATCCTAGTTTTACCAGTAGAGATAACCTTTCAGTGTCCTATCATTCTACCTGGAGATATTTGGAATTGTCCGGTAGGGTGGGTCATATACCCCACAACCACCCCCTCCCCCCAGGTCTCCCTTTTTTTCCTCCTATTTGGACTAGCTGTAAGTTGAAACCACCTCTTTTCCTCTGTACTTACTCCTGCTCTGGTTCCTGCTGCTCCAGCTTCCATTGGTCCTCCTGTTTTGGACAGTCCCTCAGAACCCTACTGCCTCCTCTGCTTCGCTTGCTAAGGCTTCATCAATCAGTGTTCAATTAATTTCAAACTAGCAGCCTGCCATTTCCCTACTGACTGCTCCAAGGTAGCATACGTTCTATCACTTTTCACAGGTAATGCTCTGGCCTGGGCCTCGCCAGAGCATCAAGATCTTATCATTTTCAGTCTCATCATCTTCTCGGGAGTTTTCTGTAATTTAGATCTTTGATTTGTCAGGCAGGCCCTCATCTGCTGCTTGTACACTTATTTGGCTTTGTCAAGGAAGCAAGACTGACGGTCAATATGCGGTTTAGCGCCAAGCCTTGGCTTTGATACTAGCATAGAATAATGAGGCCCTTACTGCATCATTTTGACAGGGCTTCACATTAAGGATGAACTAGCTGTCAGAACCATACCCTCCATCCTGGATGATTTGATTGTCCTTAGCATCCAATCGATGTTCACTTCCAATAGTGAGATCTGGAGAAGACTAGTTCACATTTCCTCCCAGTGGGTCATTTAGCACCTGCTTTTTAGCAAGCTGCCTGTGTTTCAGAAAGCTGCCTATGTAAAAATAATCCAATAAAGAAAGAATTGCAGTAGTCAAGGCGAGAGTTTGAGTTTGAGAAGCAAGATTTGGATAGTGAGGTTAAAAAATGTTTTGACTTTAGAACCACTTTAAGCATTGCTGTTGCTTTTGGAATTGAGTGGTATTTGCCTGCCTCTTTTCCTTCCTTGTATTTTACTACTCCTCCTGCCCATTTACTGTATCTTGCTTATTATGCTCTGCATAGCTTTCAAAGAGCCCAAAAGTATTTTCTTTATACTCTTTGTTTCTTTAGGTTCCTATTTTTAACCATTTATGCTCATTTTTATTATTGATTGAATACAAAATAATGTCTTAGTACTAGTGCTATATAACAGGCTCATGACTGCATGAATTATGGGGACCGTGGGATGTGATTCAGTTTTTCAGCTGTTCATTTTTGCTGGTTAAAAGGCTTCTTAATGCCATTCAAGACTATTTTGGGTTGCCTTTATTTGTATCTGCAGCTGACAGGATTTGCAAGATTACCAAAGATGAAAGTTGTAATGAATACTTGCTGTATTATGATTTATTACAACTCTAATTGAAAATGTACCTTTAGTCTTCTAAGTGTGACTCAATTTTTAATTAGTAAAAAAGACAAGAAAGGTGAATCGTTATTTAGGAGAGTCTGATTTTTTTGTGGGGATTTTAGTTTGGGAAAAAAATAATCTTTACTTTCACGTTCTTGAGCAGTGAATTAAAGGATCACACAATGTTCTGTTTGTTGGGGAAGAATTGCTGTGCTCATCATATGCGATTATGCAGTTTATACTGTAAGTACTGTATACACGTGTGGGAACGCATATGTATGTGCGCAGCACCCTCAATTTATATAGGTATTTACACATATTTAGGATCTCACAAAAAGGTAGCATGGAAGTCTTTAAATTTTTTTATTACACTGTGTTCATCATATACCATGCAGCAAATTGTAGCAGTGAGTCCCATAAAAAACTGGAGACCTACTGCAGGTTCTGGGTAGAGAGTCTGTAGGCTGTATTAATATTTTAGTGTACATATCCTGCTGCAGCTCAAAGTGAGAACATAAAAACATTATACAACCTGATATCATATACAAAATGAATTAAGGCTATTAAAAAGTACCTCATCCATATGAAATATGTAACAAAAAGCTAGAAAATATTGAACTTTACTGGTACCAGAAAAAGGAAGGCCACATGGGTAATATAAAAATATCAAAATTTATTATGAATATTACAAAAAAGAGAAAATTGTTAAAAACATGCATCAATGCGAAAGATATATGCCATAATAAGAAGCCAACGTGTCTTTGCTTAATGCCAAAAAGGTTGACGTGTTTCACATAGTTGCTTCCTCAGGACCCCATTGATTTGGCAGCAGAGATAATTGCCTATACTGAAGAAAATTTGCAATAATCAGTTAGTATACAACATATTTCAAGATATCCATACAGTTTGTTACAGCTTATATGTCAACTCACGTGTCTTCACAGGGGTGTAGTACAAGGATAGTAGAACAGTGCAGTATAGTGCAGACAAGATAAGTAGTGTGGGGCAGTAGAAAAACATATACAAATGTAGCCCTATAATAAGGAAATAAAATAAATAAATGGCCAGTAAACCAAGATAAACTCCTCATATAACCATGGTACCGGACTTTCTTGTCTACAGATGAAGAAAAAGGCAAAGTATGGAAAAGACAGCAAACATGGGGTCGTACCCCAGATGTACAAGATTATTGTCTAGATATCTGCAAATAGGGTAAAAGACCTACAATTATCAGCAAAATACAATTAGGCACAATACCAAAAAGACCAATGGTCCAAAAATGAAAAATATATATAAAATACTAATGTGAAAAAAAGACATTATTTACCATATGCCTTATTAGTATTTTATGCCATTTCCCAAGATGGATGAGAGGGAGCGAGGAGAAAAATGGCCCAGAATAGAAAGACCCACCAGACTTTGTATTCAGTCCTATAAATGAGGATACAGTATTACTTTCAAAAATGCAAACCAGAAAGCAAAACCACCTACAATAATATAGATGATAGAGAGGAGATCAATAGCCAAAACGACAAACCAGAATGGAAACACTGCTGGCTAAAAACAAAAAAGTCATTGCACTTACTCCAGAGTCTGCATACAACAATGTGTCCACCAGCAATCAATCATCCTAATGAGAAACCATGCTGCTTATATATCAGACCCTGGTACCAAAAAATCATGATCTCATCATCCCGTGCACCTTTGCAGTGTGTCAGGGATTGCCAGACAAGTCAATTAGCGTTCATTTTACCATCACCTGAATCTATCATTGTAATCAAACACAGCATGCAAAATCAGCATGTGTTGCAGCCACCATTGTGGACATCCATCGGCAACCACTCCAGCCAATGAAGACGTACCACGGCAACCCCCAGCCAACCACTCTAACCGTGCACACGCAGTACGGTAGTATCCGCAAAATTGCAGCAAATTACTTCCTCCACGCAAGTGCAATGCAAACGGGGGTGCTGGATAGTAAGTTATAATAAAAAAAATCCAAATCAGGCACAGAAAACGGCCACACAACTCCAGCGCCCCCACAAATAAAAAGGTGAGCCGGCGACACAGAATCCAGTGACAACCAGCAACGCACACAAAACAAAGGCCATTCACGCAGCAACACTGCCCCCAGGGGTAGAACAGTAATAAGCTATTACAGACACAGAACATCCTACCGCAATGTTGGAAGGTCACAGATATCAAAGAATCAAAAGGCACACAAGGTTATAACATCCCCCACACATATAAGCCCCCCACACCATCAAAGATGATGAAGGAAGGTATCCCATGTTACCTCCACTGCAACTCCACCACCTAAAGAAAGACTGGGGAACATAAAGATACCCCAAGTCTTTAGATGTATACCACATATGGGACCAAGAGGCAGGAAAATAAGAAATGTATACATAATAATATTAGAGCTAGCATATTGTCAGCCAGCTATCATGTATCCTAGTGCACACCCCCAGCAACAACATGGCCATACAAGAATAACATACATTCTGCAATTTGCAAATGCTGAAGCAAACGCAGTGCTAGCGAGGACATCAATGACATATGATATTGTCACAATAATAATTAGTACAATATAAATAGAACAATCCTAGAAAAATCTATCCTTTCGCATACATATACTGCTACATGTTAGTGTATTCTAGTGGGAAACATTCCATATACATTGCTAATTCCATAGCCCAATATCCTATAGGAAGGGTTTAAAACTTAAAGCACCATTCAAACCAGGTGCGGAGGTGGCGTAAAATTAAATATCCATCTCGCTTCTCTTTGTAGCAACTTTCTATCAAAATTCCCTTCCCTTTGGATCACCAAGGAGTTTCTCAAGAACAGTGAATTTGACCATAGAGGTGTTGTGGCTGTTCTTAAGGGCCACATGTCTACCTAATGGTGTATACAAAAGATTTTTCCTAATGTAATAGATATGATCATATATTCATCTCCAGAAATTTCTAATTGTCTTGCCGACATAAAACGCCCACACCTGCAGAACATAATGTATATGACTCCAGTTGTCCGGCAAACCTGATATCATGTAAGTTGATTTCTGTGCACATGAAATTATTTATTATCAAACATTGGGGGTTATTTACTAAAGGAAAATCCACTTTGCACTTCAATTGTACTTGAAAGTGCACTTAAATTGCACTTGGAAGTAAAGTTGCTGTAGATCCGAGGGGGACATGTAAGGAAAATAAAAAACAGCATTTTAGCTTGCACATGATTGGATGATAAAATCAGCAGAGCTTCCACTCATTTCAGATCTACCCCTTAGATTTAGAGCGACTGCACTTCCAAGTGCACTTTTAGTGCACTTTCAAGTGCACTTGCAGTGCAAAGTGGATTTGCCTTTCGTAAATAACCCCCATTACATAATTAGATTTTTAGTCTGAAGTTGTGCCCTAATTACAGCTGCATTCAGATCTAGGAGACTAGAATGGTTGTGGTCACCATCTCCCCTTCAGCAAAAAACTGATTCGGCAGAAGCAAAAGAACCACATATAATATCATGGTACAGAATCTGAGATATCTGCATTGCATAGTTTTTACTGTCCTTGCAGAGACTTGTGATGACCTTGAAAAATGTGTAGAAGAATAATAACTCTGATATTATCCACTTTCATAAAAGTGTAACTGTTTTTTCATTGCTCTCTTTACCATCTCTGAGGCAAATGTGTGCAGCCATATTAGGCAAGCACATCTAGTCTGTTATTCTAATCTTTAGTAACTCTATGTTTAAAGTAAGGGCCATATTCAACAGCCTCTTTCAAACAACACTTTTCCCTCTAACACCTTTTTTTAAAGGTTCTTTTCCTACGTAATCTCCTTCTTGCTTACATAGTTACATAGTTACATAGATAGCAAGGATAACTTGCCACAAATTTGTGGGAGTGTTGAATTGTAAGACCTGTTGACTTGCTGCACATTTTCACCGACAAGTTGTACACTTACAGAGCAGTTGAAACACAAGTTCTAGTTGACATTTTTCCAATTTGTAGCAAATTTTCATGGCAAGTCTCCAGCAAGAGCAAAGTTGCACTAGTGAGTCCACAGCAAGAGCTCTGCAAGTCACAGTTACCCCTGTGGTGGGATGACTATTGCACAACATAACTGAACCAGAACTTGCAGCAGACTTGCAGAATGTTTGCAAAGAAAGTTAGTCTGGAGTCATACAATGCAGACTTACTGCAATTGCCCAACACATTTGTGAAGCCTGGCAAGTCTAGCAATAGCTTAGCAAGTCATTTTCAAACTTGCACTTCAACTGCTTGCTATTTGGGATAGTTAGTCTGGTTGAAAAAAGAAACAAGTCCATCTAGTTCAACCAACTACTGGACTTACGGGGCCACCTGTCTATAATGTGATAATCTGTTTAATATTATGTTAAATGAAACACTCTATCATTTATTGGGGCTACCTTGCTCCCTTATAAACTCATATAGATTTCATAAGAAGAACTAGCTCACACTAGTAGAAATAGTCATCATGTTAGAGGATTGAAGCTCAACTATTAAGATACACCAGATTCCTTAGCATTTCTTTGTTCAAAAAGGACAGGAATACCCATGGACATTTATCTTTCTAAATTTGCCAGCTGCTTCAGTGGTCTATATTTGGGAGCCGCCATGCACAACTGGGGAAGTTGTGTATCTTAACAGCAGTGAATAGAGAGAACATATACTAGAAAATAGAAATTAGGATTTTAAAACAGAAGTCAACCCAACACCTTTGTTCTTAGCTGTGGATGGAGTGGGAAAGCTGGGTTTCTGAAGACTAGGAGCAGGGAAGCAGGGGAGTGGGGGGGTCCTACAAATGGGAAGACAGAAAACAATACACATCCTTTCTCCACTTTATGCAAAACTCAAAAGGAATTTCTTGTTTGGGTTGACTTTGGCTTTAGGGCTGAACTCTTCCCTTACAGGGAGTCACATGTGCAGCAAATATGTGCAATGAGGAGTGTGCGGGAGTTAGTGGGACATGTCCTCCACAGAAATCAAAGGTGAATTATTGATAAAATTGACAACAATATTACAAGACTGCTCAGGCTGCTAACTGTTCAGTTTGCTCCTTCGCAAATAAGGAAAATGTTACTGCGACAGAGATCACTCATTATTGAATTGGAAATTTAGATGTTCGGTTAACACAACTGGATCTGTAGATGGCCAAAATGATTTCTAACTATGGCCAACAATCTAACAGGGATCCAGTGACAAATGTTGTGGGGGTAAATTATTAAGGAACTAACCAATCACCATTTATAAATACACCCCTTAGAATACCATTGTTTCTGTATGGGTGAATGTAAGGCAGATTTCACCAACAGCAAACCAGCTTGCTGGACCTGATTATGTTGGTAGATTGTTGAAGCCCAATTAAATGTCCCACATTTAACACCTGATAATCAAATAGAGTCATACTGTACAAAATAAATTATGTTGTAAAACATATGCATATTTTTAATGACAACATCCAAGTAAGACAGATCAATTAATTTTGTAAAAAGAAGGTACTTTAATGCTATGTACAAGTACCTCATACAAGTTTTCTAACACCCTGAAAATGCTACTTTTTCAATTATATCTGTCAGCCATTCCCAAGGAAGACCAATTATGGCAGTACTATCAAATAGATTCCAAGGGCTCCATTCATCAGCCTTGGATGCACCTGTTAAGTTTCTTTTTTCCTATTATTTTCTACTGGGGAGAATGCATTACACCAATACATAATTCATTCTGGAGGCATGAAAACATATCAGAGATTAATGACTTTGTCCTACAGTCCCTGCCTGAGTTGTATACCTGACTACATTTCTCTCCTTGCCAGCATTTGTCTTATAATTAATTACCATGGTGCAGGACTTGGACAGGGTAACAAGACGAATTTCACGTGGAGTTAGAGCTTGTCTGCACGAAGAGTGCAATGAAATACACCTTCATATTCCTGAGGAATGAGGCCCTGGAGACACAGCTCTTGGACATTGTACCTTCATGGTTTTATATGTGAAAGCCCCATTGTTATTGTATGTGTAGATCCAGTGACTCAGAACTCTCCTATGACAGCACTGAAGAAATAGCTCTATTCTTTGTCGAGAACGAGTGACCTGCTCTTGACATAAAGTTATATAGAAAGGTCATGAAACAGGAACTGTTCATTTCTTTATAGACTTACTGATGACAGTTGCACTGGTTTCTACAAGGCAGAAAGCACAAGAGAGCATATTTAGCATACATAGACATATTCAAAAAGGCAAAGAGCAATGTATAAATTACTTTGACCCACAGGAACCAACCAGCAATCATCTTTCAGTGTTTCTGAGTGGCTGCTATGGGATAGAGGGTTTTACATGTCATCACTGATTTTATTATGCCAAACGAAAAAGTTGAATTACAATAAGATGTGTAGTACAGTGCAAAAAAAGTTGTTTTAAGGAAAATTATAATATAATGTATAAGGAAAAATATTGATAGATGCAATACATGATATCTCAAAAACAGCAATGTGAGTGTAAATCTGCCTAAAAAGTGAGTGTGTGTTTGTAAGTGTGTGTATGTGTGTGCTTGTTTATATACAGTATCTCACAAAAGTGAGTACACCCCTCACATTTTTGTAAATATTTTATTATATCTTTTAATGTGACAACACTGAAGAAATGACACTTTGCTACATTGTAAAGTAGTGAGTGTATAGCTTGTATAACAGTGTAAAGTTGCTGTCCCCTCAAAATAACTCAACACACAGCCATTAATGTCTAAACAAAAGTGAGTACACCCTAAGTGAAAAATGTCCAAATTGGGCCCAAAGCGTCAATATTTTGCGTGGCCACCATTATTTTCCAGCATTGCCATAATTCTCTTGGGCATGGAGTTCACCAGAGCTTCACAGGTTGCCACTGGAGTCCTCTTATACTCCTCCATGATGAGATCACAGAGCTGGTGGATGTTAGAGACCTTGTGCTCCTCCACTTTCCATTTGAGGATGCCCCACAGATGCTCAATAGGGTTTAGGTCTGGAGACATGCTTGGCCAGTCCATCACCTCTACCCTCAGCTTCTTTAGCAAGGCAGTGGTCATCTTGGAAGTGTGTTTGGGGTCAGTATCATGTTGGAATACTGCCCTGCGGCCAAGTCTCTGAAGGGAGGGGATCGTGTTCTGCTTCAGTATGTCACAGTACGTGTTAGCATTCATGGTTCCCTCAATGAACTGTAGCTCCTCAGTGCCAGGAGCACTCATGCAGCCCCAGACCATGACACTCCCACCACCATGCTTGACTGTAGGCAAGACACACTTGTCTTTGTACTCCTCACCTGGTTGCCGCCACACACGCTTGACACCATCTGAACCAAATAAGCTTATCTTGGTCTCATCAGACCACAGGACATGGTTCCAGTAATCTATGTCCTTAGTCTTCTTGTCTTCAGCAAACTGCAGGCTTTCTTGTGCATCAGCTTTAGAAGAGGCTTCCTTCTGGGATGACAGCCATGCAGACCAATTTGATGCAGTGTGCAGCGTATGGTCTGAGCACTGACAGGCTGACCCCCCACCCCTTCAACCTCTGCAGTGATGCTGGCAGCACTCATACATCTATTTCCTAAAGACAACCCTTCGATATGACGCTGAGCATGTGCACTCAACTTCTTTGGTTGACCATGTCGAAGCCTGTTCTGAGTGGAACCTGTCCTGTTTAAACTGCTGTATGGTCTTGGCCACCGTGCTGCAGCTCAGTTTCAAGGTCTTTGCAATCTTCTTATGGCATAGGCCATCTTTATGTAGAGCGACAATTCTTTTTTCAGATCCTCAGAGTTCTTTGCCATGAGGTGCCATGTTAAACTTCCAGTGACCAGTATAAGAGAGTGAGAGCGATAACACCAAATTGAACACACCTGCTCCCCATTCACACCTGAGACCTTGTAACACTAATGAGTCACATGACACCGGGGAAGGAAAATGGCTAATTGGGCCCAATTTGGACATTTTCACTTAGGAGTGTACTCCCTTATGTTGCCAGCGGTTTATACATTAATGGCTGTGTGTTGAGTTATTTTGAGGGGGCAGCACATTTTCACTGCTATACAAGCTGTGTACTCACTACTTTACATTATAGCAAAGTACAATTTCTTCAATGTTGCCACATGAAAAGATATAATAAAATATTTACAAAATGTGAGGGGTGTACTCACTTTTGTGATATACTGTGTATAAATAGATATAGAATAACAGTAGAATAACATATACAAATGTAGCCCTATAATAGGGAAATAAAATAAATAAACGGCCAGTAAACCAAGATAAACTCCTCATATAACCATGGTACAGGACTTTCTTGTCTACAGATGAAGAAAAAGGCAAAGTGTGGAAAAGACAGCAAACCTAGGGTCGTACCCCAGATGTACAAGGTTATTGTCTAGATATCTGCAAATAGGGTAAAAGACCTACAATTATCAACAAAATACAATTAGGCACAATACCAAAAAGGCCAATGGTCCAAAAATAAAAAAATATATATAAAATACTAATGTGGAAAAAAAAAAAACATTATTTACCATATGCCTATTAGTATATTATACCACTTCCCAAGATGGATGAGAGGGAGCGAGGAGAAAAATGGCCCAGAATGGAAAGACCCACCAGACTTTGTATTCAGTCCTATAAATGAGGATACTGTATATATAAAAATGTTTTGTCTTTCATTTCTATTTTAAACTGAATGTGTTTTTTTACATGGTGAGAGTTTACATACGCTTTAAAGTTGTGGGGTCTTCTATTTTATTAAAGTCTTAGATTTTGGCAAGTCCATGAGCCAATCCTGGTGGGGTAGACTGTATCCAGGGTAATGGAATGCAAGATCTGGCAACATTTACTAATTGAATAAGATATTTCTTGTATGTGTTCTAGAATTGTTGCTGTGATGTAGGAGAAATAAGGAGTCCTTGTAAGTTTCTTAAACTTCACAGAGACTCTGAAGACATGATCTAACCAACAACAATTTTACCACTTCTGCTCTCTTTTCTATGCTAGTTATGTAGCCAAGTAAGTTTGTCTTACTTAGGCTGTGGTATTTTTTTTCCACATAATTGATGCATTTTAATTTAAAATAAATAACTAATAAAGCAGAAGTTACAAACCCTTTTTGCATGAATTTTTGAAAAGCGAAAGATTAAGGAATTCTATTGTACCCTTAGGAAATAAAGTAGATGTAAACTCTACTTGAATGAAATTTAGATTGCTAAAGCACTGTGCATCATAAACAATTTTATAAATACAATGTGTGTGCAATCAGGCAGGCCCGTGCACTACATAGTTAAAGGTCTGATTAACATTTGACTTCTTTACCTCTCTCACCAAAGCTCTTCTCCCCCGATAGCTCAGTTTGGCCGGACGGCCAGCTCTAGGAAGGGTTCTGGTTGTCCCAAATGTCTTCCATTTAAGGATTATGGAGGCCACTGTGCTCTTAGAAACCTTAAGTTCAGCAGAAATTTTTTTGTAACCTTGGCCAGATCTGTGCCTTGCCACAATTCTGTCTCTGAGCTCTTCAGGCAGTTCCTTTGACCTCATGATTCTCATTTGCTCTGACATGCACTGTGAGCTGTAAGGTCTTATATAGACAGGTGTGTGGCTTTCCTAATCAAGTTCAATCAGTATAATAAAACACAGCTGGACTCAAATGAAGGTGTAGAACCATCTCAAAGATGATCAGAAGAAAATGACAGCACATGAGTTAAATATATGAGTGTCACAGCAAAAGGTCTGAATACTTAGGACCATGTGATATTTCAGTTTTTCTTTTTTAATAAATCTGCAAAAATGTCAACAAGTCTGTGTTTTTCTGTCAATATTGGGTGTTGTGTGTACAATAATGAGGAAAAATAAAATGAACTTAAATGATTTTAGCAAATGGCTGCAATATAACAAAGAGTGAAAAATTTAAGGGGGTCTGAATACTTTCCATCCCCACTGTATGTTCACCAACCAAATGCTATGTATTTTACAAATGTTTAATGTAATACATTATGTTTACTATATAAAACATATGCACATCACAATAGCAAGAACATTTTTAGCAAAGCGCACTCTTACGCACACTGACATATTATCAAACATAAACGTATTATTGCTTCCTGATCCCGACTGGCAGATGGGATCACAATTCCTTGCAAAATGCTTAAACTACAATATTAGATCACCAAGGAGGAACATTGCTTTTCACCCCCAGCCGTGACAGGAACTCTGAAAAGCAATTAACCATAACTTGTTAGAGGGTTTATACACTATTTACGCAATTATCTTTCTTAATTTGTACATGGAGATATGAGCAACAGAAAATATAGTACAAAAAAATTCTCATTCAGTCTGTTTTTCTATTTGTTCTCTGCTGTCAAAAAGCTTCAGAAAAAATAATTGCTTTGCATTCTTGCTTCTGATATTTTTAAAAAGATTAATTATGTCTTGTGCTGTCCATAATCCCATTTATTTAGTTTTCAGCTTTTATATTCACTTATGGATAAATATTCTATCTGCAAATTTAGCAGAGTGTACAAAAGCAAGAAATAAAATTATACCATGTAAATTTTATTTGCTTTAATTTTTGAACTACTAATATAACCCCAACTTGCATTCTGTGGTTTTTCTTGAATTCATTCAGGCAGAAAGCTGAAATGTTCCCTTCTTGTTTAAATATGTTATATCTTTCAGCATGCAAGAACAGCACGTTAATAGGAATTTTTGTACTGTCTTGTGAGTAATTGAGAGAAACACAATTACGTTTTATACCACTGTGAGACTTTATAAGGGAAGGCTTTCTTTGTGTTAATCACATGCTAATAAACTACTGGTCATGTAAGATTTCATTGTTTTCCCTTTGTTATTCTGGTAAACAACATAGACCAAGTAACTCTAGTCATTATTCTTCTGTTTACGTTTACAGGAAAACATTTTATAGACTATTTTCCATAATTTGTCTCCTGTTCTTCCTTTTGCAACTAGCTTTCATATATTGAATTGCCAAAATATATGCCATTTTGCTGGCTGGCATAGGCACACATTTTGTGATATCGGTGGCCCCAGCCATCATCCCTGAAATCCTCTCTAACCAAAGAAGTAGCTTTCCTGGTGCCTACAGCAGTCACTCACTGTCTGGTGGTGATCATACACTTTCAGTGGTGTATCCCAATATACCATTTTTTCTCATTTTCTAGAAGCTTATAATAACAAGATCAGCAGCTGTGACTGTGAAGCATTGTCACCATGTACCCTTCCCCACCTCACACATTCTCACACTTTTACAAAAAAAAATGACCATTTAAATTGCCAGATGCTGACATATCCCACCTGCTTTCTTCTATTTTTAAAATAGGGATGGGGTTCAGCTCAGTGCAGCATTCGACCCTAACTTTGCATGTTCAGCATTCAAGGACTGACTACTATCACCAATTTATTAGTACTACCCACTGTGCAACTGCACAACATCGTTAGTTGATAAGATGCTGGTGGCTGCCAGCATCTTAGTAAACACTATCCCACTGCTTTCTGGCTTGTAAACAAGATGGCAGGCAACCTAGGACACATCATTTACCTCATATGGTCATTACCATCAATGATGTAATGCCTCGTTTCCACTGAGCGGATCGGTTCGGTTCGGTACGGTACGCTATTTTGGGTGTTTCCATTATGAAAGCGGCCCATACAACCGAACCAAACCGTTCCATTCAGGGTCCTGCTTCGGATGTGGGGCCATAGAAAGTGGAACGGTTTGGTTAGGGTGGAGCTACGATACATTCCACTGATTGGCTGACAGAAAACCCTCTGCTGTGCTATGCTGAGGCATTTTTTCTAAACCCTGTATGGCCCCTTGTGGTCCCACTTGCAGTGGAAACGCTCACCAGAATAGACCGGACCATTCTAGGCCATTCAAACTTTACCGACCTGAACCGATCCGCTCAGTGGAAACGAGGCATTAGAGTTCTTAGCTCCATTGTTTCCAATCAGCCTGGAGCTGTCCATTGACATGGAGTCCATCAAGGTGAGATTGTCATGTGCGTCCGCCATATTTGTCTTTCATGGGTCATTAAAATTGTTGTTCTTCATGATTGACATTGATCTACATTGCTGACTGATGATAGATTTCTAACATAGGATTTTTTTCCTTTTTTTTTTTAATTATTTTTTTTCAAATTTTTTACATTTAAGCCCCATACAAATGATCGGACTTTCTGACAACAAAACTGTAGAATTTTGTCTGAAGGGTGTTGGCTCAAACTAGACGTACTACATGGTTTTTCAGCTCTTTAACGCCTCCCTTTGGGCTCCTTCTGCTAATTTCGTGTTAGTAGAAACTTGGTGAGCGCTGATTTACGCTTTTCTTTTCACGATTTTCATTTAGCGCTTTTCAGTTTGTTTCTGAACGGCCATTTGTCAACCAAACATGTTGCGGAATCAGAGGAGATAAAGTGTTATTTATTATTGGCCTTGGAGTTATTGCTTTGACATAAATTTTTTGGTTGAATAATGATTTGATTTGGTATATTTTATATATTTTTGGATGCATAAAATGCACTTTTTGGTTAAGTTCTATTGGCAGATAGCATGTCTATTTTTTTTTAATGCACAATAAAAAAATTGTGGAGAATAATACTTGGCTATATGTTTTACTTCAAATGACAGTTTGGGAGTAGGCAGTTACATTTAAAAAAATACAATGTAAAATTGACAAGGGACACCATATATAGTTATAGATAGTTATATATATAGATATAGTTGTATCTTTGATCTTAAAAACTATGGGAAAATGGTGTTGTGGTAACATGCACAAATAAAAAAAAAACATAATAATATCATTCTTGATATCACTAGAATAAAAAGCCTTTGAAAATTTGTTTGCAATAACTCCATCAGTATCACCAGCAAAGCAGCTTCATTATTATCCTATTAAAGAAGAAGAGAATTGTGCACAGCATTTGGAGATTTCATAATTTGCCACGTCACGAATGTTAATTCTCCATTACAAATGCTAGTTTACAAGACCGACCGCTTCTGCTTCCGACCATGCGTATTTGTATTTTGTCGGAAAATCTGACAACACACATTTGTTGGCGGAAAATTTGAAGACATGCTAGCCAACATTTGTTGGCGGAAAGTCCGGCAACAATTGTCCGATGGAGCATATAGACGGTCGGATTTTCCGCCAACAGCCTGACATCCGACATTTCCAGTCGGAAAATTTGATTGTGTGTATGTGGCTTTACATTTATTTATTTATTTTTTTTTTTAATGAGTAACCAGAGGTACTATGAAGAGGGAAAGCCAGATCTCTTGGGCCTCTCTTATTTTAAAGGAGGATTACAGATTCTGATAAGTACCTCCACAAAGAGGCATCCATTGGACCAGAGATGTGGGGAAGAGGCTCTTGTCTTCATTGACATGAAGAGAAGGTGCTTTGCCAGAGGGGTGCGCCCTGGCAAGGTACCTACTCCATGTTGAGAGAATGTGGCTTGATGTGATTTGGGAGGAAGGGTGCACATGCGATCCCTCCCCTTGCCTGGTCAGCCAGGCTGAATGCTCTGCAAGAGTCTGGTGTGGATACATTTTCTTCTTGTTTTTTTGCTAGGTGTCCTTAGTGGATTATCCAATATCCTGTGTGCTATATGTCCCCGTCCTTAAATCTAGCATTTACTGCCACCTACAGTGGCAGGAGCCAAGGACTTTTAGAGGAACATATGGATACAAGGAAATCACTGCATGTATAAAAACCATACATTTTATTATACCTTTCAATAAAAGCCAAAACACAAACCAAACAATAAAATATTGAATATAGGGTTCAAATATTTGTTTAGATCCAATAGACTCCACATGTAGACTTGATGCATTTGATAGATCTTCTTCAGGAGTATATGTGAACAATCAGCGTGATGAAACCCATAATTCACATTGTATTAAAACCATAGATTCACTGGAATTCTGCAGGTGTGTGTCATCTCTCTCCTATCTGGTGGGAAGGGTAATAGACTCTCATAAGGTAAGGTGTTCAAAAGCCCTCAATGTTCATCCATGATCCAATTCGATGGACACATCATTTAGCAGATAAAGGCACACCATCATCTATGTTTCAAGCAGAGCAAACAGGGCTAGGGGAATATCCACATCCCATTGTTAAACCATTCTATGTGTCTGGAGGATCGGCAACTACAAATTAGCAGAGGTCAGATGGGTAGGGAGTCATTTCCAACTTGGGACTGCAAGTGTACACTTTGCCAGATCAGTTAAAGAATTGTCCACATGCTCATGCAAACTTGCAAAATAAATGTGCCTTCCCTAATGCATTTAATTTTAGTAAATCAGGCTCAGTTTATCAGAGTGTACCCCAGCCCAGCTAGTGGCACTGTTGTGTACTATTACATGTCCCTGGGCCCTTGACAGGGCCCCTCATAATGAAGCTATACTCTCACTTCCCGGCCACAAGTGTGCTGTATAACAGGGCCAGGGAAAGAGAGTATACAGACAGAATCCATCAATGGCCATAATTGTAGGCTTCAGAGGCCTTTGTCCACCGCTGGCACAAAGAAGGAGGGCAAGGTGATTTGCTGCAGTTGCAGCCTAGAGAGCAGAAGTTTCCTTATATTAAGCCTGAGGGCTGTAGGCGATAATGGAAAATGTAGTCCACAGGGGGGATAGTTTAAGATTTCTGGGTGTGCACAGTGGACTGTGCTTTAGAGCGGAGAGATCCATGAGGCAGGAACCATGGTTGGTGAGAGAATGTTTCCATTTCCCTGCTCAGGTGGGACGTTGCTGAAGCTATGAGGTCCAAATCTGCATTGCCGCAGGACTGCAAGGCCCAGAGTGTATCGTGTGCAGTGACTGTTTCATACATAAAAGGAAAGGGAAGAAAGTTAGGGAAGAAAGAGAGTAGTAAGAGGTCTTTTGCCAACATTTCACTAATATTCCTGCTTAAGGAAAAAAAACTACCCCCCGCCTTCACAATTATCCCCCCAGCTCAGTCTGCACAGCCCCCCCAAGATTAGTCTGTATGATCCAGCTCCCCCTAGTTCAGTCGGCACAGTCCCCCCAAGCTCAGTCTGAACAATTTCCCCTCCCTCAGCCTGCACAACCCCCCCAGCTCAGTCTGTACAATCCAGTCCACCCCTAGCTAAGTCTGCACCGTTCCCCCCAGCTCAGTCTCTACAGTTCCCCCTTTCCCCAGCTTAGTCTGCACAATCCAGCCCCTTCCTAGCTCAGTCTGCACAGTTCCTCCAGCTCAGTCTACACAATTCCACCCCCCAGCTATGTCTGCACAATCCCCCCCAGCCTGCACAATTTGCCCTCAAGCTCAGCATGCACAGTTCCCCCTGCTCATTCTGCACAGTCCTCTCCAGCTTAGTATGCATAATTCAGCCCCCTCCCGAGTTCAGTCTACAGTTTCTTGCTCCCAGCTCAGTCCACACAGTTCCCTGCCCAGCTCAGTCTGCTCAGCCCCTCCAGCTCATTCTGTACAATCCAGACACTCCCCAGATCTCAGTCTTCACAGACCCCTCCCCTTTCTCAGTTTAGACTTTACAGTGCCCCTTCCACCTTAAATTCACAGACCTCATCTCAGAGTCTCAGATACATCTCTCAATGGCATGGGAGATTTACTTACTCCTGGTCTCGGTAGATAACATCAGTACCCTGCCCCAAGACAACTGCTGGAAGCTGAAGCAACAGTATCTGTGTGTGGCTGTGAATTAGTGACAGAAGCCATGCTCTCCTCTCCACTGAAACCAGTTACTCGGGAGATCACGTGACCAGACCGGATTGCTCTGAGAATAGGTAAGTATATACATCTTCCTTCTACAGAGTAGTTAGTATAGGTGTTAGAAGTGGGGTTGAGGCTGTTTTAAGCTTGGTTAGTTCTAGCCTGGACTTCTACTTTAATAAAAAATCTGGTAGGTGCAGTGCTGGATTACTAAATAGGCAAAGTAGGCACTGGCCTATGGGCCCACGCCATTTAAGTGCCCTATGGCAACAGATCAAAATGATATTGATTTTTATCTTGAAAGAAGATTTCAATGAAGCTTTCTTAAATTGTTCACAAATAATAGAAAAAAATGACACTATATTGATAGAGTTGGCAAATAATTTACCACATACATTATTGTTACAATCTCAAGTGTTACTTTATAATGAGTTTCATCTGCCCCCCCCCCCATATTTGTTGATGTTAACCAGGAAATGTTAGAAGTAAGGAGCTCTATGTGGAGCTCTGGTTATTGCTGGCCTTGATTGAATTTTACCTTATCCCCCGCCCTGACATACGTTTTTCTTCCTCTTTTTGTTTTCCCTTGCAGTATATTTAAATAGTTACCATCAACATAGCTAATAATCAAGCATTGCTAATAGTACTGTGTATAGCGACCTTATTACCTATATACAGTATCTCACAAAAGTGAGTACAACCCTCATACTTTTGTAAATGTTTTATTATATCTTAAAATAACTGAACACACTCCATTAGTGGAGAATCAAAAAATGCTATAAAAAAGGCCCAATAGCACAACTCCGCACCAAAAGCAAAAACCCTTTTAAGGAATAGATGTTACCTGAATGCAGTTCAGTTTTCACCTAAATAGGACATAAACTCAGCAACTTCTGTATTTATGTCAGGAGCTGGTGTCAAATAAAACATAAATAGAAAAACGACAATAAAAAGTCCCACATGTTTTTGTGTCCTTAGAATGTCATAGCAGCGCTAATGTCAAATATGTGCTTGAATTATTTAATCGCTTCATTCTTATGTGTTGAAATCATATAAAAGCTTGTCATAACCGGACTGTTTGACATGAGCGCTGCTATGACATTCTAAGGACACAAAAACATGTGGGACTTTTTATTGTAATTTTTCCACACAGCCATTAATGTCTAAACCACTGGCAACAAAAGTGAGTACATCCCTAAGTGAAATTGGGCCCAAAGTGTCAATATTTTGTGTGGCTACCATGATTTTCCAGCACTGTTTTAACCCTCTTGTGCATGTAGTTTACCAGAGCTTCACAGGTTGCCACTGGAGTCCTCTTCCACTCCTCCATGATGACATCATGGAGCTGGTGAATGTTAGAGTCCTTGAGCTCCTCCAGCTTCCATTTGAGGATGCCCCACATATGCTCAATAGGGTTTAGGTCTACAAACATGCTTGGCCGGTCCATCACCTTTACCCTCAGCTTCTTTAGCAAGGCAGTGATCATCTTGGAGGTGTGTTTGGGGTCGTTATGTTGGAATACTGCCCTGTAGGGATGAGCCGAACACCCCCACGGTTCAGTCCGCACCAGAACCTGCGAACGGACCAAAAATTTGCACGAACATTAGAACCCCATTGAGGTCTATGGGACTCGAACGTTCGAAATCAAAAGTGCTAATTTTAAAGGCTAGTTTGCATGGTATTGTCCTAAAAAGGGTTAGGGGACCCGGGTCCTGCCCCAGGGGACATGTATCAATGCAAAAAAGGTTTAAAAACGGCCGTTTTTTCAGGAGCAGTGATTTTAATGATGCTTAAAGTGAAAAAAAGTGAAATATTCCTTTAAATATTGTACCTGGGGGGTGTCTATAATATGCCTGTAAATTGGCGCATGTTTCCCATGCTTAGAACAGTCCCTGCACAAAATGACATTTTTAAAGGAATAAAAGTCATTTAAAACTGCTTGAGGCTTTAATGTAATGTCGGGTCCCGACAATATGGATGAAAATCAGTGAGACAAACGGCATGGGTACCCTCCCCCCAGTCCATTACCAGGCCCTTTGGGTCTTGTATGGATATTAGGGGGAACCCCGCACCTAAATTAAAAAAAGGAAAGGCGTGGGCCCCCCAGGCCCTACATACTCTGAACAGCAGTATATAGGCGGTGCAAACAAGACAGGGACTGTAGGTTTGCTGTTAAGTAGAATCTGTTTGTAATTTTGAACTGGTACATTTTTAAATTGTAGCTCCAGCCAAAAAAATCTATTTTTAAGCTTTTTGGAAAACATAGGGAAGGGTTATCACCCCTGTGACATTTGTTTTTCTGTCTGTGCTCCTCTTCAGAAGATTTCACCTCACTATCTGTCCCAATGACAAATGTTTTCAGAAAATGTGGGGTTTTTAGTGAAACGAGGATTGGTGATAAAGCATCAGTGGAAAGGAGAAACGTTTTTCCCATATTAACTCTTACAGGAGAGATTTCCCTTCCTAGGGGTAGATTTCATTTCACTTCCTGTTGTCGCCTTCCGTTTGCAAGTAGGAGTTGTTTGTAAGTTGGCTGTTTGAAAGTAGGGGCCTGCCCTATATACTCTGCAGAAATTGTGGCCTTAGGTGTTGGTGTTGCCACAACACTGTAAGCCCTCACAGGGCCCTGCTGTGAAATATTAGATCAAGAATTGTAATTACATGCCCCTGTTGAACAGGGGCAGAAAAATTAGGCCTTTGGTGATGGTGGTGGTGCTGGTGCCACAACACTGTAAGTCCTCACAGTTACTCTTGGTGGGCACTGGAACGGGCCCTTCTGTGAAATATTAGATCAAGAATTGTAATTACATGCCCCTGTTGAACAGGGGCCGAAAAATTGGGCCTTTGGTGGTGGTGGTGCCACAACACTGTAAGTCCTCACAGTTACTCTTGGTGGGCGCTGGAACGGGCCCTGCTGTGAAATATTAGATCAAGAATTGTAATTACATGCACCTGTTGAACAGGGGCAGAAAAATTGGGCCTTTGGTGGTGGTGGTGCTGGTGCCACAACACTGTAAGTCCTCACAGTTACTCTTGGTGGGCGCTGGAACGGGCCCTGCTGTGAAATATTAGATCAAGAATTGTAATTACATGCACCTGTTGAACAGGGGCAGAAAAATTGGGCCTTTGGTGGTGGTGGTGCTGGTGCCACAACACTGTAAGTCCTCACAGTTACTCTTGGTGGGCGCTGGAACGGGCCCTGCTGTGAAATATTAGATCAAGAATTGTAATTACATGCACCTGTTGAACAGGGGCAGAAAAATTGGGCCTTTGGTGGTGGTGCTGGTGCCACAACACCGTAAGTCCTCATAGTTACTCTTTGTGGGCGCTGGAACGGCCCCTGCTGTGAAATATTAGATCAAGAATTGTAATTACATGTCCCTGTTGAACAGGGACAGAAAAATTGGGCCTTAGGCACTGGTGTTGGTGCCACAACACTGCAACCCCTCACAGATACTCTAGTTGGAGCTCAGGAACGAGCCCTGCTGCAAAGAATTGCATCAAAAATTGTAATTACATGCCCCTGTTGATGAGGGGCAGAAAAATTGGGCCTTTGGTGATGGTGGTGGTGCTGGTGCCACAACACTGCAACCCCTCACAGATTCTCTAGTTAGAGAGCAGGAATGAGCCCTGCTGCAAAGAATTGCATCAAAAATTGTAATTACACGCCCCTGTTAAACAGGGGCTGAAAAATTGGGCCTTAGGCACTAGTGCTGGTGCCACAACACTGCAACCCCATCACAGATACTCTAGTTGGAGCATAGGAACAAGCCCTGCTGCAAAGAATTGCATCAAAAATTGTAATTATACGCCCCTGTTAAACAGGGGCTGAAAAATTGGGCCTTAGCCACTGGTGGCGGCGCCCAGAAACAAAAATATTCTTACAAGCTATCAGCATGATCATTGAGGAGGAAGAGGATAGTCACTCAGCATAACAGGATAGTCACTCATCATCAGCATAGGCAGTCTTAAAGGGATCTGACATTTCAAAAAAATGTATTCAGTTATATCAGCATCAGGTGCTTGGTATCTGGTGGTGATCCAAGACTGATTCATTTTTATGAAGGTCAGTCAATCGACCGAGTTGGTGGAGAGGCGTACCCTGTGATCGGTTACAAAGCCTCCAGCAGC
The DNA here is from genome assembly GCA_037952925.1 of Lithobates clamitans. Taxonomy (NCBI): domain Eukaryota; kingdom Metazoa; phylum Chordata; class Amphibia; order Anura; family Ranidae; genus Lithobates; species Lithobates clamitans. Next base: position 714,011 of record JBBGZY010000071.1, read on the forward strand.
ACTGAATATGCGTTCCAAAAGAACGCTGGATGCAGGACAGGCCAGTAGCTCAATTGCATACTGTGCAAGCTCTGGCCAGTGATCCATCCTCAAGACCCAGTAACCCAGAGGATTTTCGGTGGGAAAGCTGTCCAAGTCAGATAGTCAGATCTTGCCCCTACAGTACCTGACCGCGAGATTGTGTTTCCAGCGTGATCCCATCACGCTGGTTCTCGGCGACAGAGTATTGTGCATGTCGCGCTGGCTCACTCATCGCGAAAGGAAAACTTTTTTTTCCTTTCGCGATGAGTGACAGGCAGTGCTGACAGCTGTCTGGTATGAATCGTGAGGGGGAACGCCGTGCCAAATTTTAAATGAAAAAACCAGCGTGGGTTCCCCCCCTGAGGCATACCAGGCCCTTAGGTCTGGTATGGATTGTAAGGGGAAACCCCTATGCCGAAAAATCGGCGTGGGGGTCCCCCCAAAATCCATACCAGACCCTTATCCGAGCACCCAGCCCGGCCGGTCAGGAAAGGGGGTGGGGACGAGCGAACACCCTCATCCTGAGCCATACAAGGCCGCATGCCCTCAACATGGGGGGTGGGTGCCTTGGGGGAGGGGGGGCACCCTGCGGGCCCCCCCAACCCAAAGCACCTTGTCCCCATGTTGATGAGGACAAGGGCCTCTTCCCGACAACCCTGGCCGTTGGTTGTCGGGGTCTGCGGGCGGAGGGCTTATCGGAACCCGGGAGTCCCATTTACCCTTTTACCCATTCACCTAGGGAAGTTTCAATTAAAAAAAACACACTGCACAGGTTTTAAGAGTAATTTATTAGACATCTCCGGGGTCTTCTTCCGACTTCGGGGGGGATGGGGGGTCTTCTTCCGACTTCTCCCTGTGTTCCGCCTCTTCTGCCGGGCCCCTCCGCTATCTTCTTCCAGCTCTTTTGCCAGCAGGGGGCCTGGTCTGCTGCCGCTGTCTTGTCGATTCTGTCTCGTCGCTTCTTCTCTTCTTCTCTTCTTCCAAAGTTGACATGACGCTCTCTCCGGCTGGAATGCTTTGTGAGAGCTGCGGAGCCATTTATATAGGCGGTGACCCCGCCCCCTTGTGACGTCATGGTCCCAGCATGCTCAGGGACTCTGGGGTCATGCCCCTTATGAAGCCAGAGTCCCTGTGCATGCTGGGACCATGATGTCACAAGGGGGCAAGGTCACCGCCTATATAAATGGCTCCGCAGCGCACACAAAGCATTCCAGCCGGAGAGAGCGTTGTGTCAACATCGGAAGAAGAGAAGAAGGGAAGAAGAGAAGAAGAGAAGAAGCGACGAGACAGCAGCAACAAGACAGCGGCGACAAGACAACGGCCAGACAGCGGCGACAAGACAGCGGCAGCAGACCGGGCCCCCTGCTGGCAAAAGAGCTGGAAGAAGATAGCGGAGGGGCCCAGGAGAAGAGGCGGAACACCAGGAGAAGTCAAAAGAAGACCCCAGGGCTGCCTAATAAATTACTCTTAAAACCTGTGCAGTGTGTTTTTTTTTGTTGACACTCCTCTAGGTGAATGGGTAGGGGTACCATGTACCCCATACTCATTCACATAGGGTGGGGGGCCGGGATCTGGGGGCCCCCTTATTAAAGGGGACTCCCAGATTCCGATAAGCCCACGACAACCAACGACCAGGGTTGTTGGGAAGAGGCCCTTGTCCTCATCAACATGGGGACAAGGTGCTTTGGGGTGGGGGGGCCCTCAGGGTGCCCCCCCTCCCCAAGGCACCCACTTCCCCATGTTGAGGGCATGTGGCCTGGTACGGCTCAGGAGGGAGGGCGCTCGCTCCTCCCCACCCCCTTTCCGGACCGGCCGGGCTGCGTGCTCGGATAAGGGTCTGGTATGGATTTTGGGGGGACCCCCACACCAATTTTTCGGCGTAGGGGGTTCCCTTTACAATCCATGCCAGACCTAAGGGCCTGGTATGCCTCTGGGGGGGAACCCACACCGGTTTTTTCATTTAAAATTTGGAGCGGCGTTCCCCCTCACGATTCATACCAGACAGCTGTCAGCACTGCCTTTCACTCATCGCGAAAGGAAAAAAAAGTTTTCCTTTCCCGATGAGTGAGCCATCTCGGTGCTGGCTCCCGTGACAGGGCTCGCAGGTGTCAAATCTCACCGAGAAATGTGGCGAGATTGACACAATATCACGGTCACCTACTGTAGGTATTCCTGCACCATGTAAAGCAGATGCTGGCGATGGTTGCTGGAACCAATCATACCTTGGGGATGTGGACTAAAAAATTGTCTGAACACATCGGTCATACGGCCACCTTCTCCATCGCTCCTTCTTTGACTGACCGAAGCCTCAGCAACACATTGCCTAGGAACAGGAGTTTGTAACCTCCCAGTCTCTGGGAACGCGTTACACAGACCTTTCTGCAAGGCCTCCAGAACATGGATGAAGGAGGGTTGCCAGCCAGTAACGATCCCTCTCCTTGATACCACAAATACGAGGATCCTTACGCAGGCTTTGCAGGATCAGGGAGGCCATGCAGCGTAGGTTTGCTGAGGCATTTGGTCCGGAATCCTCTGGGTCACTAAGGACGACATGATCCGCTGCCACCTCCTCCCAGCCACGTACAAGTCCATGAGTTTCTTGGGATTGTAAATGGTCCCTTAAAGACTGCTGCTGATACTGAGTGCCAGGCTCCACCTCCATGCTGACACATTCATCCTCGTCCTCTTCCTGTGTGATCGGCGGGCACGCAGGAACACTGTCTGGATAAAGGGGGCCTTGAGAGCTAAGGAAGTCCTCCTCTTCCTGCCTCTCCTCTGCCTCAAGTGCCCTGCCTATTATTCCACACAGTGTGTGCTCCAACAGGTGGACAAGGGGGGCAGTATCACTGATGCATGCACTGTCACTGCTCACTATCCTCGTGGCCTCCTCAAATGGTGACAGGACAGTGCATGCATCCCTGATCATGGCCCACTGGTGTGGGGAAAAAAACAAGCTCCCCTGACCCTGTCCTGGTGCCATAGTCGCACAGGTACTCATTGATGGCCCTCTGCTGCGTGTGCAGCCGCTGCAGCATGGCCAATGTTAAGTTCCACCTGGTGGGCATGTCACAGATTAGGGGGTTCTTGGGCAGGTTAAATTAGTTTTGGAGGTCTGCCAGCCGAGCACTGGCATTATATGACCGACGGAAATGCACACAGACTTTCCTGGCCTGCCTCAGGACATCCTGTAAGCCCGGGGTACCTGCCCAAGAACTGCTGCACCACCAAGTTAAGGACGTGAGCCAAACAGGGCACATGGGTCATTTGTCCCTGTTGGAGGGCAGAGAGGAGGTTGGTGCCATTGTCGCAAACCACCATTCCTGGTTTAAGTTGGCGTGGCGTCAACCACCTCTGAACCTGCCCCTGCAGAGCTGACAGAATCTCTGCCCCAGTGTGGCTCCTGTCCCCCAATCACACCAGCTCAAGCACCAAATGGCATCTTTTGGCCCGTGTACATGCTTAGCCCCTTGAACGCCTACGGAGCACTGCTGGTTCCGAGGACAAAGCACAGGAAGAGGCCATGGAGGAAGATGAAGAGGAGGGGGTGGAGAAGAGAGGTGTGTCAGAATCACCAGTAGTGGCATTTTGGAGGCGTGGTGGCGGAACAACCTCCAACACTACTGCACCTTGTCCTGCATCCTTGCCAGCTGCCAGCAGAGTCACCCAATGCGCCGTGAAACTCACAGAAGGGGGCAGAGTCTACCAACTGAAAAGGTAGCAGTTGAAGTGCTAGTAATTTTGCCAAGCTGGGCATGTGGATGGCTGGGAGCGAACTTCTTTCTGTGGTGCAGCAGCTGGGGCAGGGAAATTTGCCTGGTACAATCTGACGTCGGTGTACCAATAGCAGATTGCCTGCAAGTACTTGGCTGTGACAGACCTAAATCTACACCTTCATTCCTTTCACTGCAGGTCTCAGAGAGGACTGAAGGTATAGTGGGGTTGGAGATCCCAGCTGATGAGGAGCAAGTAGAGGTCCTCTTTGTTCTTTGGTGTGGGTCTTTCAGGTACGCTTGCCAAAAACCTGCATGGCAGATCAACATATGTCTGGTCAAGCATATGCTGCCCAAGCGGGAGATGTTTTGGCCACGCAAGATACGCTTGAGACATATGTTGCAAATAGCAGCGGTGGGATCTGATGCACTCATCTCAAAAAAGGCCCACATCAAAGAACTTTTGGAATAATGTGCAGAGACAGCAGCGCCCTGCACATGCGGAGCTCTGCGGTGTGATGCAGTCAGTGTACTGCCCTTAGGCTGGCCCTGGAGGGCATCCTGCCTCATTGGTGATGTGCCTCCTCCTCCTCTCTCCTATCAGACACCCATGTGGAGTCAGTGACCTCATCATCCCCTCCTTCCTCATCACTGGAGCAAACCTGGCAGTATGCTGCAGCAGGGGGAACATGACTGCCAGATTGCTGTCCTTCTTGGGCACCCCCTCTGTCTGAGCTCACGTTACTGCCTTCCTCTAGCTGAGTACCATCATCGGAGCCTTCGAAACACTGGGCATCCTCCTGGAGCATGTACCCAACACTGTGGTCAAACAGTCCGGGGGACTCCTCAGGAGGACATGGTGGGGCTAGGGAAGGAGTCACTGATGCCATTGAGCCGAGGGAAGAGGCCGCGTTGGCAGCTGCTTTGCCAGACAAAGGCTGGCCAGGCAAACATCCAGGCATCACACGCCACACGGCGCACAGCCAAAGCCACAGGATCCGTCTGTGATGGGACATTTGGATATTCATTCCTGGGCTGTTTAGCCTACATTACTGGTTTCAGCAAACTGGTTGCCCAACCTTTTCAGATGTGAAACCTATGAGCATTTGCCATTTAATAGATGTCGCTGTTGTTTTGCACCTCATGATTGTGCCATACACACACATTTTTAACCTGCGTACGTTACAATATTAATATGGACTCTTCGGTCCTTAGTGCCTGCTCACATGGAATCATCACACCGGAATATATTTGAATGCTAAATATTATTTGAACCCTTGACCCCTGATGAAGGTATTTGAACATCTCATACCGGAAATGCGTCGGGCATCTGGGCATTCATATTCTCATATTATTATGTGTATGACATTTTTATGACGTTCCATGTAATTTATGTTGTGCATCTTTGTCACCTGTGAATTTTAGATGTCTTTGTATCATTAAAGTTTTAATTTTTCATATTTTTTGAGTGGGTGGTCTATTTAAAGTCCCACCCAAGGGGGTTACCACACTTCTTTTGTTCCTATGTATAGGGATGAGACCACCATGCTCTGTGCGGCATCATGGGAGCCTCTCATTTTTTCTTTTGCTTTGCCAGACAAAGTACCCTGAGCCTGGGTGAGAGAGGATGAGGAGGATGAGGATGGCTTGGTCATCCACTCGACCAAGTCTTCCACATGTTGCGGCTCAACACGGCCAGCTGCCAAAAAAAAGGCCAAGCGTGTCCCACGGCCACGTGCTGATGAGGATGCACCGTGTCCACGACCAGCACTGTTGCCTCTAGACACAGAGCCTGCTTGCCCTCTTTTGTTGGCTTGTGACTGTCTGCCTCTCCTTATTGGCCTTCCAGACATACTATTGGCCTGCAGTGAGATGTAGCTGCACAAAACTGGGATGTATATATATACCGATTAAACTGTAGCTAGCAGAATCAACTGCCTGCCTGTAGTATTATTAGTATGAGAATACCTGCACTTGTCTTCAGGTAGCTATACTGTAGGTGCAACTGTGCAGGGTACACAGTACAGTAACTGGAAATACGTCAAGAGCCTACACAAGCACCTGGCTTCAGGTAGCTATACTGTAGGTGCAGCTGTGCAGGGTACACAGTACAGTAACTGGAAATATGTCAAGAGCCTACACAAGCACCTAGCTTCAGGTAGTTATACTGTAGGTGCAACTGTGCAAGGTACACAGTACAGTAACTGGAAATACCTCAAGAGCCTACACAAGCACCTGGCTTCAGGTAGTTATACTGTAGGTGGAACTGTGCAGGGTACACAGTACAGTAACTGGAAAGACATCAAGAGCCTACACAAGCACCTGGCTTCAGGTAGTTATACTGTAGGTGTAACTGTGCAGGGTACACAGTACAGTAACTGGAAATACGCCAGGAGCCCACACAAGCACCTTGATTCAGGTAACTATACTGTAGGTGCAACGGTACAGGGTACACAGTACACTAACTGGAAATACTTGAAGAGCCTACACAAGCACCTGGCTTCAGGTAGTTATACTGTAGGTGTAACTGTGCAGGGTACACAGTACAGTAACTGGAAATACCTCAAGAGCCTACACAAACACCTGGCTTCAGGTAGTTATACTGTAGGTGCAACTGTGCAGGGTACACAGTACAGTAACTGGAAATATGTCAAGAGCCCACACAAGCACCTGGCTTCAGGTAGCTATACTGTAGGTGCAACTATGCAGGGTACACAGTACAGTAACTGGAAATACATCAAGAGCCTACACAAGCACCTGGCTTCAGGTAGCTATACTGTAGGTGCAACTGTTCAGGGTACACAGTACAGTAACTGGAAATACGTCAAGAGCCCACACAAGCACCTGGCTTCAGGTAGATATACTGTAAGTGTAACTGTGCAGGGTACACAGTACAGTAACTGGAAATACATCAAGAGCCTACACAACAAGCACCTGGCTTCAGGTAGCTATACTGTAGGTGCAACTGTGCAGGGTACTTAGTACAGTAACTGGAAAGACATCAAGAGCCTACACAAGCACCTGGCTTCAGGTAGTTATACTGTAGGTGCAACTGTGCAGGGTACACAGTACAGTAACTGGAAAGACATCAAGAGCCTACACAAGCACCTGGCTTCAGGTAGTTATACTGTAGGTGCAACTGTGCAGGGTACACAGTACAGTAACTGGAAATATGTCAAGAGCCCACACAAGCACCTGGCTTCAGGTAGTTATACTGTAGGTGCAACTGTGCAGGGTACACAGTACAGTAACTGGAAATATGTCAAGAGCCCACACAAGCACCTGGCTTCAGGTAGCTATACTGTAGGTGTAACTGTGCAGAGTACACAGTACAGTAACTGGAAATACGTCAAGAGCCTACACAAGCACCTGGCTTCAGGTAGCTATACTGTAGTTGCAACTGTGCAGGGTACACAGTACAGTAACTGGAAATACCTCAGGAGCCTACACAACAAGCACCTGGCTTCAGGTAGCTATACTGTAGTTGCAACTGTGCAAGGTACACAGTACAGTAACTGGAAATATGTCAAGAGCCCACACAAGCACCTGGCTTCAGGTAGCTATACTGTAGGTGCAACTATGCAGGGTACACAGTACAGTAACTGGAAATACATCAAGAGACTACACAAGCACCTGGCTTCAGGTAGTTATACTGTAGGTGCAACTGTGCAGGGTACACAGTACAGTAACTGGAAAGACATCAAGAGCCTACACAAGCACCTGGCTTCAGGTAGTTATACTGTAGGTGTAACTGTGCAGGGTACACAGTACAGTAACTGGAAATACGCCAGGAGCCCACACAAGCACCTTGATTCAGGTAACTATACTGTAGGTGCAACGGTACAGGGTACACAGTACACTAACTGGAAATACTTGAAGAGCCTACACAAGCACCTGGCTTCAGGTAGTTATACTGTAGGTGTAACTGTGCAGGGTACACAGTACAGTAACTGGAAATACCTCAAGAGCCTACACAAACACCTGGCTTCAGGTAGTTATACTGTAGGTGCAACTGTGCAGGGTACACAGTACAGTAACTGGAAATATGTCAAGAGCCCACACAAGCACCTGGCTTCAGGTAGCTATACTGTAGGTGCAACTATGCAGGGTACACAGTACAGTAACTGGAAATATGTCAAGAGCCCACACAAGCACCTGGCTTCAGGTAGCTATGCTGTAGGTGTAACTGTGCAGAGTACACAGTACAGTAACTGGAAATATGTCAAGAGCCCACACAAGCACCTGGCTTCAGGTAGCTATACTGCAGGTGCAACTGTGCAGGGTACACAGTACAGTAACTGGAAATACGTCAAGAGCCTACACAACAAGCACCTGACTTCAGGTAGCTATACTGTAGGTGCAACTGTGCAGGGTACACAGTACAGTAACTGGAAATACGTCAAGAGCCTACACAAGCACCTGGCTTCAGGTAGCTATACTGTAGGTGCAACTGTGCAGGGTACACAGTACAGTAACTGGAAATACGTCAGGAGCCCACACAAGCACCTTGTTTCAGGTAACTATACTGTAGGTGCAATGGTGCAGGGTACACAGTACATTAACTGGAAATACTTGAAGAGCCTACACAAGCACCTGGCTTCAGGTAGCTATACTGTAGGTGCAACTGTGCAGGGTACACAGTACAGTAACTGGAAATACATCATGAGCCCACACAATCACCTTGTTTCAGGTAACTATACTGTAGGTGCAATGGTGCAGGGTACACAGTACACTAACTGGAAATACTTGAAGAGCCTACAAAAGCACCTGTCTTCAGGTAGCTATACTGTAGGTGCAACTGTGCAGGGTACACAGTACAGTAACTGGAAATATGCCAAGAACCTACACAAGCACCTGGCTTCAGGTAGTTATACTGTAGATGTAACTGTGCAGGGTACACAGTACATTAACTGGAAATACCTCAAGAGCCTATACAAGCACCTGGCTTCAAGTAGTTATACTGTAGGTGCAACTGTGCAGGGTACACAGTACAGTAACTGGAAATATGTCAAGAGCCCAGACAAGCACCTGGCTTCAGGTAGCTATACTGTAGGTGCAACTATGCAGGGTACACAGTACAGTAACTGGAAATACCTCAGGAGCCTACACAACAAGCACCTGGCTTCAGGTAGCTATACTGTAGTTGCAACTGTGCAAGGTACACAGTACAGTAACTGGAAATACGTCAAGAGCCCACACAAGCACCTGGCTTCAGGTAGCTATATTGTAGGTGTAACTGTGCAGGGTACACAGTACAGTAACTGGAAATACCTCAAGAGCCTACACAAGAACCTGGCTTCAGGTAGCTATACTGTAGGTGCAACTGTGCAGGGTACATAGTACAGTAACTGAAAAAACGTTAAGAGCCTACACAAGCACCTGGCTTCAGGTAGTTATACAATGTGCATACTACTTAGTTCCATGTTATCCCACTAGAGCGCATGCATGAAAAAACCTCCAGAAACTTGCAAGGGAGACCCCAAGGTTTTGAATGTCTAGGGGCCTCCAAAGAGTTTAATCTAGCACTGGGTAGGTCTCATTAGTATTGTGATTCTGTAACAGTACAATTGATTAGAAATGGATATGTGTATGTACAGAAGCTGCAACTCATTCTTGGATTATGCTGCGGTTATGAATCAATTGCAGTAGTGAAGGACAATCAAAGATATGTAAAGTTGGCAACTATATACAAGGTGCATTAAGTCACACCAGTGTCTTGATATAAATAATTGATGAGGCAATTACTGCAATTCCCAGGCCCTGCTGGAGGAACAATTAACTGAGGAAGATTAATTGCAGCCATTGTGCCCATCAAATGCAGCCACTGTGCCCATCAAATGCAGCCACTGTAGCCATCATATGCAGCCACTGTGCCCATCATATGCAGCCACTTGTGCCCATCATATGCAGCCACTTGTGCCTGTCAAATGCAGCCACATGTGCCCATCATATGCAGCCACTTGTAAACATCATATGCAGGCACTTGTGCCCATCATATGCAGCCACTGTGCCATCAATTGCAGCCATTCTGCCCATCAAATGCAGCCACTGTGTCCATCATATGCATCCATTGTGCCCATCAAATGCAGCCACTGTGCCATCAATTGCAGCCATTGTGCCCATCAAATGCAGCAACTGTGCCCATCATATGCAGCCACTTTGCCCATCATATACAGCCACTTGTGCCCATTATATGCAGCCACTTGTGCCCCATCAAATGCAGCCACTGTGCCCATCAGATGCAGCCAATGTGCCCATCATATGCAGCCACTGTGCCATCAATTGCAGCCATTGTGCCCATCAAATGCAGTCACTGTGCCCATCAATTGCAGCCAATGTGCCCATCATATGCAGCCATTGTGCCCATCAAATGCAGCCACTGTGCCCATCATATGCAGCCATTGTGCCTATCAAATGCAGCCACTGTGCCATCAATTACAGCCATTGTGCCATTGTGGAATCCAACTTATAAGGACGTAAAACAGAGATAGAACATTGGGCATGCGTTACTAAAGATAATGCAAGTTCTCTGTTGAAAAACTTCACCTTCAAAATATTTACTATGCACAAGTAGTACCGGTGGAGGTGTACATGGGTATGATAGCAGTGGCGGCTGGTGCTCAAAATTTTTTCGGGGGTGAAAAACAAACTGAAAAATACTGAAAAAAAAACATCAATTGCAGCCTCACTGTGCCCATCAAATGCAGCCATTGTGCCCATCAAATGCAGCCACTGTGCCATCAATTGCAGCCAGTGTGCCCATCAAATGCAGCCACTGTGCCCATCATATGCAGCCACTTGTTCCCATCACATGCAGCCACTTGTGCCCCATCAAATGCAGCCACTGTGCCCATCAGATGCAGCCAATGTGCCCATCATATGCAGCCACTCGTGCCCGTAAAATACAGCCACTTGTGCCTATCAAATGCAGCCAGTGTGCCCATCAAATGCAGCCACTGTGCCCATCATATGCAGCCACTGTGCCCACCATATGCAGCCACTTGTTCCCATCACATGCAGCCACTAATGCCCCATCAAATGCAGCCACTGTGCCCATCAGATGCAGCCAATGTGCCCATCATATGCAGCCACTTGTGCCTGTAAAATGCAGCCACTTGTGCCCATCAAATGCAGCCACTTGTGCCCATCATATGCAGACACATGTGCCCATTTTTTGCAGCCACTTGTGCCCATCAAATGCAGCCACTGTGCCATCAGTTGCAGCCATTGTGCCCATCAAATGCAGCCACTGTGCCCATCAAATGCAGCCACTGTAGCCATCATATGCAGCCACTGTGCCCATCATATGCAGCCATTGTGCCCATCATATGCAGCCACTTGTGCCCGTCAAATGCAGCCACATGTGCCCATCATATGCAGCCACTTGTAAACATCATATGCAGGCACTTGTGCCCATCATATGCAGCCACTGTGACATCAATTGCAGCCATTCTGCCCATCAAATGCAGCCACTGTGTCCATCATATGCATCCATTGTGCCCATCAAATGCAGCCACTTGTGCCCGTAAAATGCAGCCATTGTGCCCATCATATGCAGCCACTTGTAAACATCATATGCAGGCACTTGTGCCCATCATATGCAGCCACTTGTGTCCATCATATGCAGCCACTGTGCCATCAATTGCAGCCATTGTGCCCATCAAATGCAGCCACTGTGCCCATCAAATGCAGCCACTGTAGCCATCATATGCAGCCACTGTGCCCATCATATGCAGCCATTGTGCCCATCATATGCAGCCACTTGTGCCCATCAAATGCAGCCACATGTGCCCATCATATGCAGCCACTTGTAAACATCATATGCAGGCACTTGTGCCCATCATATGCAGCCACTGTGCCATCAATTGCAGCCATTCTGCCCATCAAATGCAGCCACTGTGTCCATCATATGCATCCATTGTGCCCATCAAATGCAGCCACTGTGCCATCAATTGCAGCCATTGTGCCCATCAAATGCAGCCACTGTGCCCATCATATGCAGCCACTGTGCCCATCATATGCAGCCACTAGTGCCCATTATATGCAGCCACTTGTGCCCCATCAAATGCAGCCACTGTGCCCATCAGATGCAGCCAATGTGCCCATCATATGCAGCCAATGTGCCCATCATATGCAGCCATTGTGCCCATCAAATGCAGCCACTGTGCCATCAATTACAGCCATTGTGCCCATAAAATGCAGCCACTGTGCCAAAAAAATGCAGCCATTGTGCCCATCAAATGCAGCCACTGTGCCAAAAAATTGCAGCCATTGTGCCCATCAAATGCAGCCACTGTGCTCATCATATGCAGCCACTTGTGCCCATTATATGCAGCCACTTGTGCCCCATCAAATGCAGCCACTGTGCCCATCATATGCAGCCAATGTGCCCATCATATGCAGCCACTTGTGCCCATAAAATTCAGCCACTTGTGCCCATCAAATGCAGCCACTGTGCCCATTAGATGCAGCCAATGTGCCCATCATATGCAGCCACTTGTGCCCATAAAATGCAGACATGTGTGCCCATCATAAGGAGCCACTTGTGCCCATTAAATGCAGCCACTGTGCCATCAAATGCAGCCACTGTGCCCATCATATGCAGCCATTGTGCCCATGAAATGCAGCCACTGTGCCATCAATTGCAGCCATTGTGCCCATGAAATGCAGCCACTGTGCCCATCATATGCAGCCACTGTGCCCATCATATGCAGCCACTTGTGCCCATTATATGCAGTCACTTGTGCCCCATCAAATGCAGCCACTGTGCCCATCAGATGCAGCTAATGTGCCCATCAAATGAAGCCACTGTGCCCATCATATGCAGCCACGTGTACCCATCATATGCAGCCACTTGTGCCCATCAAATGCAGCCATTGTGCCCATCAGATGCAGCCAATGTGCCCATCATATGCAGCCACTTGTGCCCATCATATGCAGCCACTTGTGCCCATCAAATGCAGCCATTGTGCCCATCAGATGCAGCCAATGTGCCCATCATATGCAGCCACTTGTGCCCATCATATGCAGCCACTTGTGCCCATCAAATGCAGCCACATGTGCCCGTCATATGCAGCCACTTGTGCCCATCATATGCAGCCACTGTGCCATCAATTGCAGCCATTGTGCCCATCAAATGCAGACACTGTACCCATCATATGTAGCCACTTGTGACCATCATATGCAGCCACTTGTGCCTGTCAAATGCAGCCACATGCGCCCATCATATGCAGCCACTTGTGACCATCATATGCAGGCACTTGTGCCCATTATATGCAGCCACTTGTGCCCATCATATGCAGCCACTTTTGCCCATCATATGCAGCCACGTGTTCCCATCAAATGCAGCCACTTTTGCCCATCAAATGCAGCCACTTGTGCCCATCAAATGCAGCCACTTGTGCCCATCAAATGCAGCCACTTGTGCCCATCATATGCAGCCACTTTTGCCCATCAAATTCAACCACTGTGCCCATATTATGCAGCCACTGTGCCCATCATATGCAGCCACTTGTGCCCATCAAATGCAGCCAATGTGCCATCAATTGCAGCCATTGTGCCCATCAAATGCAGCCACTTGTGCCCATCAAATGCAGCCACTGTGCCCATCATATGCAGCCACTGTGCCCATCATATGCAGCCACTTGTGCCCATCATATGCAGCCACTTGTGCCTGTCAAATGCAGCCACTTGTGCCCATCATATGTAGGTGCTTGTGCCCATCATATGCAGCCACTTGTGCCCAACATGTGCAGTCACTTGTGGCCATAACATGCAGCCACTTGTTCCCATAATATGCAGCCACTGTGCCCATCATATGCAGCCATTGTGCCCATCATATGCAGCTATGTGTGCCCATCAAATGCAGCCACGTGTACCCATCATATGCAGCCACTTGTGCCCATCAAATGCAGCCACTTGTGCCCATCATATACAGCCATTTGTGCCCATCATATGCAGCCACTTGTGCCCATCATATGCAGCCACTTGTGCCCATCAAATGCAGCCACATGTGCCCGTCATATGCAGCCACTTGTGCCCATCATATGCAGCCACTTGTGTCCATCAGCTGCAGCCACTGTGCCATCAGTTGCAGCCATTGTGCCCATCAAATGCAGCCACTTGTGCCCATCAAATGCAGCCACTGTACCCATCATATTCAACCACTGTGCTCAAAATATGCAGCCATTGCACCGACCATAAGCAGCCATTGTGCCTATCAAATGCCGCCACTGTGCCCATCAAATGCCACCACTTGTGCCCATCATATGCAGCCACTTGTGCCCATCAAATGTCACCACTTGTGCCACTTGTGCCGACCGCTTTCTGTCCAGCACTTACCACATCTTAGTGGCGGGTCAGGTAGCGGGTGACAGCGGCGAGCTGTGGGATGGCTCCTGTGTCTTCCATGCTTCCCCCTCCTCTCTTCTTCGGTCTACTAGGTGTCCAATCAGGGCATCTGTGCCTTCAGCCAATCAGATTATGGGTATTAGACCCATGCTACCTGATTGACGGAGATAAATTCATTTGCTTTTCTAACACATCTGGGTGGACTGCGAGCGCAATGCTTTGAGCTCCAAGCCCACCTTTTTTGAAGCCTATTAAAGGCTATGGATCTAAGCCATACACAATTCCAACTTTTCCTGCACATGCCTTCATCCACTCCATACTTAAATGAAAGCCCTTCACTTAAAGTACATTCTACAATGGCTTGTTGAATGAACAACAAAAAAAAGGTGTCCCAGGAGCTCTATTTGAAATGTGGGCAACTATGCAATCTGAACATAACAAACTCCTGAACACTGCACTCTCTATATAGCACAGTACTGAACTCTTAATTTGTGAACTTTGCATTCTTTTTGTAATGCATTGCTGAACGTTGCACTCTGTGTGTAACACACTTCTAAACACTGCACACTGTATGTAGTGCACTCCTGAATATATAGATATATAAGAGTGGGATCTGCACTGATAACAACATCAAGAGTTTTTATACCTTTTTGAGATAAAGGTCAAATACCATTGGTTAGAGGGCAGTGTTTTCACAGTGGTGTTTTGTTGTGAAGAAGAAGGGCAATATATAATTTTAAGAGATTTTATCTGGAATATTACATTTGATTAAATTGTTCCATGTTTCTTTATTTGTTTTAAAACAGACACTTTTTGGTTTTGTATATGCATACTCTGTTTATAGGAATAGAGGTTGTTAGGAGTATATACTTTTATTTACATCTTGGTATAAGCACAAAAATTTGATCAACTTCTTCATTATTTGCATTATTTTTTGAAATACTCAATTTCGGGTGTTTGACACTTTTTCAATAGCGCTATTTAATGCATTGGTAAAGCAACTAGTGCAAGTTTCTTATGTAAACATATTTCATTTTTTAATGTTTGATTCTGGAATGCATGAAGGTAATCATGCATATACAGTATACGTTATTCTTTTGTACATTCCTATACCATACATATTTATTAGAAATAATACTCCTGACCCCAAAAAGTCCTACTTCTGGAGAAAAGTTTTTCTGACACATGTTAATTAAAATAACTTCAGGCACATACAATGTTAGAATTTCTTTTGTTACTGTATATAAGAATCACGGATATCTGTGGGTTTCTACTCAAAACTCAGTCCTTGGTCTTCTGAATAACTTTCTGACTTTATGGATCCCTTTCCCACAGGGATATACTGGCTGGTAGGGATAAGCCGAACACTCCCCTGGTTCGGTTCGCACCAGAACCTGTGAACGGACCGAAAATTTGCACGAACGTTAGAACCCCATTGACGTCTATGGGACTCGAACGTTCGAAATCAAAAGTGCTCATTTTAAAGGCTAATTTGCATTGTATTGTCCTAAAAAGGGTTTGGGGACCCGGGTCCTGCCCCAGGGGACATGTATCAATGCAAAAAAACTTTAAAAAACGTCAGTTTTTTCGGGAGCAGTGATTTTAATGATGCTTACATTTTTTAAAAAAGTGAAATATTCCTTTAAATATCGTACCTGGGGGGTGTCTATAGTATGCCTGTAAAGTGGTGCGTGTTTCCCGTGCTTAGAACAGTCCCTGCACAAAATGACATTTTTAAAGGAAAAAAAGTCATTTAAAAACTGCTTGTCCCGGCTATATGGATGAAAATCAGTGAGACAAACAGCATGGGTACCCCCCAGTCCATTACCAGGCCCTTTGGGTCCTGTAAGGATATTAAGGGAAACCCCGCACCCAAATTAAAAATAGGAAAGGTGTGGGGCCCCCAGGCCCTATATACTCTGAACAGCAGTATACAGGCGGTGCAAACAAGACAGGGACTGTAGGTTTGTTGTTAAGTAGAATCTGTTTGTAATTTTGAACTGGAACATTTTTAAAGTGTAGCTCTAGCCAAAAAATCTGTTTTTAAGCTTTTTGGAAAACATAGGGAAGGGTTATCACCTCTGTGACATTTGTTTTGCTGTCTGTGCTCCTCTTCAAAAGATTTCACCTCACTTTTTGTCCCAATGACAAATGTTTTTTGAAAATTTTGGGTTTTTAGTGAAACAAGGATTGGTGATAAAGCATCAGTGGAAAGAAGAAAAGTTTTTCCCATATTAACTCTTACAGGAGAGAACTTCCCTTCCTATGGGGTAGATTTCATCTCACTTTCTGTTGTCTCCTTCCGTTTGCAAGTAGGAGTCATTTGTAAGTTGCATGTTTGAAAGTAGGGTCCTGCCCTATATAATCAGCAGAAATTTGGGCCTTAGGTGTTGTTGTGGCCTCAACATTGTAAGCCCTCACAGGGCCCTGCTGTGAAATATTAGATCAAGAATTGTAATTACATGCCCCTGTCGAACAGGGCCAGAAAAATTGGGCCTTTGGTGATGGTGGTGCTGGTGCCACAACACTGTAAGTCCTCACAGTTACTCTTGGTGGGCTCTGGAACGGGCCCTGCTGTGAAATATTAGATCAAGAATTCTAATTACATGCCCCTGTTGAACAGGGGCTGAAAAATTTGGCCTTTGGTGTAGGTAGTGGTGCTGGTGGCACAACACTCTATGTCCTCACAGTTAATCTTGGTGGGTGCAGAAACGGGCCCTGCTGTGAAATATTAGATTAAGAATTGTAATTACATGCCCCTGTTGAACAGGAGCTGAAAAATTGGGCCTTAGGCACTGGTGCTGGTGCCACAACACTGCAACCCCTCACAGATACTCTAGTTGGAACGCAGGAACGAGCCCTGCTGCAAAGTATTGCATCAAAAATTATAATTACATGCCCCTGTTAAACAGGGGCTGAAAAAATTGGGCCTTAGGCACTGGTGCTGGTGCCACAACACTGCAACCCCTCACAGATACTCTAGTTGGAACGCAGGAACGAGCCCTGCTGCAAAGTATTGCATCAAAAATTATAATTACATGCCCCTGTTAAACAGGGGCTGAAAAAATTGGGCCTTAGGCACTGGTGCTGGTGCCACAACACTGCAGCCCCTCACATATACTCTAGTTGGAACGCAGGAACGAGCCCTGCTGCAAAATATTGCATCAAAAATTATAATTACATGCCCCTGTTAAACAAGGGCTGAAAAAATTGGGCCTTAGGCACTGGTGCTGGTGCCACAACACTGCAGCCCCTCACATATACTCTAGTTGGAATGCAGGAATGAGCCCTGCTGCAAAGTATTGCATCAAAAATTGTAATTACACGCCCCTGTTAAACAGGGGCTGAAAAATTAGGCCTTAGGCACTGGTGACAGCACCCAGAACCAAAAATGTTCTTACAAGCTATCAGCTTGATCATTGAGGAGGAAGAAGACAATTACTGAGGATAGTCACTCAGCATGAGCATAGGCAGTCTTTGAAGGGATCTGAGATTTCAAAAAAAAAATATTCGGTTAAATCAGCATCAGGTGCTTGGTAGCTGGTGGTGATCCAAGACTGATTCATTTTTATGAAGGTCAGTCGATCGACCGAGCCGGTGGACAGACGCACCCTGTGATCGGTTACAAAGCCTCCAGCAGCACTGAATGTGCGTTCCAAAAGAACGCTGGATGCAGGACAGGCCAGTAGCTCAATTGCATACTGTGCAAGCTCTGGCCAGTGATGCATCCTCAAGACCCAGTAACCCAGAGGATTTTCGGTGGGAAAGGTGTCCAAGTCATATCTTACCCCTAGGTATTCCTGCACCATGTAAAACAGATGCTGGTGATGGTTGCTGGAACCAATCATACCTTGGGGCTGCGGACTAAAAAATTGTCTGAACGCATCGGTCAGACGGCCACCTTCTCCACGGCAAGATAAGAACCTTTCCCTTGTAACGTGGATCAAGGAGGGTTGCCAGCCAGTATTGGTCCTTCTCCTTGATACCACGAATACGAGGATCCTTACACAGGCTTTGTAGGATCAGGGAGGCCATGCAGCGTAGGTTTGTTGAGGCATTCGGTCCGGAGTCCTCTCGGTCACTAAGGATGACATGGTCCGCAGCCACCTCCTCCCAGCCACATACAAGTCCATGTGTTTCTTGGGACTGAACCCTTAAAGAATGCTGCTGATGCTAAGTGTCAGGCTCCACCTCCATACTGACACAATCCTCCTCCTCCTCCCCCTCCTCTTCCTGTGTGATCGGCGGGCATGCAGGAACACTGTCTGGATAACGGGGGCCTTGAGAGCTAAGGAAGTCCTCCTCTTCCTGCCTCTGTTCTGCCTCAAGTGCCCTGCCTATTATTCCACGCAGCGTGTGCTCCAACAGGTGGACAAGGGGGACAATGTCACTGATGCATGTACTGTCACTGCTCACCATCCTCTTGGCCTTCTCAAATGGTGACAGGACAGTGTATGCATCCCTGATCATGGCCCACTGGCTTGGGAAAAAAAAACAAGCTCCCCTGACCCTGTCCTGGTGCTATAGTCACACAGGTACTCATTGATGGTCCTCTGCTGCGTGTGCAGCTGCTGCAGCATGGCCAACGTTGAGTTCCACCTGGTGGGCATGTCACAGATTAGGCGGTTCTTGGGCAGGTTAAATTCCTTTTGAAGGTCTGCCAGCCGAGCGCTGGCATTATATGACCGGCGGAAATGCACACAGACTTACCTGGCCTGCCTCAGGTCATCCTGTAAGCCCGGGTACCTGCCCAAGAACTGCACCACCAAGTTAAGGACATGAGCCAAACAGGGCACATGGGTCAGTTGTCCCTGTCAGAGGGCAGAGAGGAGGTTGGTGCCATTGTCGCAAACCACCATTCCTGCCTTAAGTTGCGTGGCGTCAACCACCTCTGAACCTGCCCCTGCAGGCCTGACAGAACCTCTGCCCCAATGTGGCTCCTGTCCCCCAAGCACACCAGCTCAAGCACCCCATGGCATCTTTTGGCCTACATACTTGCGTAGCCCCATGAACACCTACGGAGCACTGCTCGTTCTGAGGACAAAGCACAGGAAGAGGCCATGGAGGAAGAAGAAGAGGAGGGGTGGAGGAGAGAGGTGTGTCACAATCATTAGTAGTGACATTTTGGAGGCGTGGTGGCGGAACAACCTTCAACACTTCTGCACCTTGTCCTGCATCCTTCCTGGCTGCCAGCAGAGGCACCCAATGGCGGTGAAACTTAGGTAAGGTCCCTGTCCATGCCTGCTGGACCATGAGTCAGTGGTAATATGCACCTTACCGCTGACCGCCCTGTCCAGCGACGCATGGACATTGCCTTCCACATGCCGATAGAGAGCCGGAATCGCCTTCCGTGAGAAAAAGTGGCGTTTGGGTACCTGCCACTGAGGAACCGCACGTTCCACAAACTCACGGAAGGGGGCAGAGTCTACCAACTGAAAAGGCAGCAGTTGAAGTGCTAGCAATTTTGCCAAGCTAGCATTCAACCGCTGGGCATGTGGATGGCTTGGAGCGAACTTCTTTCTGCGGTGCAGCAGCTGGGGCAGGGAAATTTGCCTGGTACAATCTGACGTTGGTGTACCGAAAGCAGATTGCCCACAAGTACTTGGCTGTGACACACTCAGAGTCACAGAGAGGACTGAAGGTATAGTGGGGTTGGAGATCTCAGCTGATGAGGAGCAAGGAGAGGTCCTCTTTGTTCTTTGGTGTGGGTCTTTTAGATACGCTTGCCAATGAACTGCATGGCAACATTGTCAACATATGTCTGGATATGTCATGCATTGTCAACATATGTCTGGTCAAGCATGTGGTGCCCAAGCGGGAGATGTTTTGACCACATGAGATACGCTTGAGACATATGTTGCAAATAGCAGCGGTGCGATCTAATGCACTCGTCTCAAAAAAGGCCCACATCAAAGAACTTTTGGAATAATGTGCAGAGACAGCCAAGCCCTGCACATGCGGAGCTTTGGGTTGTAATGCAGTCAGTGTGCTGCCCTTAGGCTGGCCCCTGGAGGGCATCCTGCCTCGTTGGTGATGTGCCTGAGTGATGTGTTGAGTCAGTGACCTCATCATCCCCTCCCTCCTCATCACGGGAGCATGACTGCCAGATTGCTGTCCTTCTTGGGCACCCCCTCTGTCCGTGCTCATGTTACTGCCTTCATCTAGCTCATTATCATCATCAGAGCCTTCTAAACGCTGGGCATCCTCCTGGAGCATATACCCAACACTGTGGTCAAACAGTTCGAGGGACTCCTCAGTAGGGATGAGCCGAACACCCCCCTGTTCGGTTCGCACCAGAACATGCGAACAGGAAAAAAGTTCGCTCGAACACGCGAACACCGTTAAAGTCTATGGGACACGAACATGAATAATCAAAAGTGCTAATTTTAAAGGCTTATATGCAAGTTATTGTCATAAAAAGTGTTTGGGGACCTGGGTCCTGCCCCAGGGGACATGGATCAATGCAAAAAAAAGTTTTAAAAACGGCCGTTTTTTCAGGAGCAGTGATTTTAATAATGCTTAAAGTCAAACAATAAAAGTGTAATATCCCTTTAAATTTTGTACCTGGGGGGTGTCTATAGTATGCCTGTAAAGGGGCGCATGTTTCCTGTGTTTAGAAAAGTCTGACAGCAAAATGACATTTGGAAGGAAAAAACTCATTTAGAACTACCCGCGGCTATTGCATTGCCGACAATACACATAGAAGTTCATTGATAAAAACGGCATGGGAATTCCCCACAGGGAAACCCCGAACCAAAATTTAAAAAAAAAAATGACGTGGGGGGGTCCCCCTAAATTCCATACCAGGCCCTTCAGGTCTGGTATGGATATTAAGGGGAACCCCGGCCAAAATTTAAAAAAAAAATGACGCGGGGTTCCCCCTAAATTCCATACCAGACCCTTCAGGTCTGGTATGGATTTTAAGGGGAACCCCGCGCCAAAAAAAAAAAAAAAACCGGCGTGGGGTTCCCCCAAAAATCCATACCAGACCCTTATCCGAGCACGCAACCTGGCAGGCCGCAGGAAAAGAGGGGGGGACGAGAGTGCGCCCCCCCCTCCTGAACCGTACCAGGCCACATGCCCTCAACATTGGGAGGGTGCTTTGGGGTAGCCCCCCAAAACACCTTGTCCCCATGTTGATGAGGACAAGGGCCTCATCCCCACAACCGTGGCCGGTGGTTGTGGGGGTCTGCGGGCGGGGGGCTTATCGGAATCTGGAAGCCCCCTTTAACAAGGGGACCCCCAGATCCCGCCCCCCCCCTGTGTGAAATGTTAAGGGGGTACTTACCCCTACCATTTCACTAAAAAAGTGTCAAAATAGTTAAAAATGACAAGAGACAGTTTTTGACAATTCCTTTATTTAAATGCTTCTTCTATCTTCCTTCATCTTCTTCTTCTTCTGGTTCTTCTGGCTCTTCTGGTTCTTCCTCCGGCGTTCTCGTCCAGCATCTCCTCCGCGGCGTCTTCTATCTTCTTCTCCTCGGGCCGCTCCGCACCCATGGCATTGAGGGGAGGCTCCCGCTCTTCTCTTCATCTTCTTCTTCATCCTCTTCTCTTCTTTCTTCTTCTCTTCTTCTCTTCTTAATTTTCTTATCCGGGCCGCTCCGCATCCATGCTGTGGCATGGAGGGAGGCTCCCGCTGTGTGACGGCGTCTCCTCATCTGACGGTTCTTAAATAACGGGGGGCAGGGCCACCCGGTGACCCCGCCCCCTCTGACGCACAGGACATGACGGGACTTCCCTCTGGCATTCCCCGTGACGTCACAGGGAAGTCCCGTCAAGTCACCGTGCGTCAGAGGGGGGCGGGGTCACCGGGTGGCCCCGCCCCCCATTATTTAAGAACCGTCAGATGAGGAGACGCCGTCACACAGCGGGAGCCTCCCTCCATGCCACAGCATGGATGCGGAGCGGCCCGGATAAGAAAATTAAGAAGAGAAGAAGAGAAGAGAAGAAGGAAGAAGAGAAGAGGATGAAGAAGAAGATGAAGAAGAAGATGAAGAGAAGAGCGGGAGCCTCCCCTCATGCCATGGGTGCGGAGCGGCCCGAGGAGAAGAAGATAGAAGACACCGCGGAGGAGATGCTGGACGAGAACGCTGGAGGAAGAACCAGTAGAGCCAGAAGAACCAGAAGAAGAAGAAGATGAAGGAAGATAGAAGAAGCATTTAAATAAAGGAATTGTCAAAAACTGTCTCTTGTCATTTTTAACTATTTTGACACTTTTTTAGTGAAATGGTAGGGGTAAGTACCCCCTTACCATTTCACACAGGGGGGGGGCCGGGATCTGGGGGTCCCCTTGTTAAAGGGGGCTTCCAGATTCCGATAAGCCCCCCGCCCGCAGACCCCCACAACCACCGGCCACGGTTGTGGGGATGAGGCCCTTGTCCTCATCAACATGGGGACAAGGTGTTTTGAGGGGCTACCCCAAAGCACCCTCCCAATGTTGAGGGCATGTGGCCTGGTATGGTTCAGGAGGGGGGGGGCCCCACTCTCGTCCCCCCCTCTTTTCCTGCGGCCTGCCAGGTTGCGTGCTCGGATAAGGGTCTGGTATGGATTTTTGGGGGAACCCCACGCCGTTTTTTTTTTTTTTTGGCGCGGGGTTCCCCTTAAAATCCATACCAGACCTGAAGGGTCTGGTATGGAATTTAGGGGGAACCCCACGTCATTTTTTTTTTTTTTTTGGCCGGGGTTCCCCTTAATATCCATACCAGACCTGAAGGGCCTGGTATGGAATTTAGGGGGACCCCCCCACGTCATTTTTTTTTTTTTTTTTTTTGGTTCGGGGTTTCCCTGTGGGGAATTCCCATGCCGTTTTTATCAATGAACTTCTATGTGTATTGTCGGCAATGCAATAGCCACGGGTAGTTTTAAATGAGTTTTTTCCTTCCAAATGTCATTTTGCTGTCAGACTTTTCTAAACACAGGAAACATGCGCCCCTTTACAGGCATACTATAGACACCCCCCAGGTACGAAATTTAAAGGGATATTACACTTTTATTGTTTGACTTTAAGCATTATTAAAATCACTGCTCCTGAAAAAACGGCCGTTTTTAAAACTTTTTTTTGCATTGATCCATGTCCCCTGGGGCAGGACCCAGGTCCCCAAACACTTTTTATGACAATAACTTGCATATAAGCCTTTAAAATTAGCACTTTTGATTTCTCCCATAGACTTTTAAAGGGTGTTCCGCGGCATTCGAATTTGCCGCGAACACCCCAAATTGTTCGCTGTTCGGCGAACTTGCGAACAGCCAATGTTTGAGTCGAACATGAGTTGAACTCGAAGCTCATCCCTACTCCTCAGGAGGACATGGTGGGGCTAGGGAAGGAGTCACTGATGGCATTGAGCTGAGGGAAGAGGCCGCGTTGGCAGCTGGTTTGCCAGACAAAGTACCCTGAGCATGGGTGAGAGAGGATTAGAAGGATGAGGACGGCTTGGTCATCCACTCAACCAAGTCTTCCGCATGTTGTGGCTCAATGTGGCCAGCTGCCGAAAAAAAGGCCAAGCGTGTCCCACGGCCACGTGCTGATGAGGATGCACCGTCTCCACGACCAGCACTGTTGCCTCTAGACACAGAGCCTGCTTGCCCTCTTTTATTGGCTTGTGACTGTCTGTGACTGTCTCTCCTTGTTGGCCTTCCAGACATACTAATGGCCTGTAGCTGCACTAAGCTGGGATATATACTGATACTGCAGCTAGCAAAATCAACTGCCTGCCTGTAGTATGAGAACACCACCAACCTTCTACGGATAGCTTTAGCTGAACACTGTGAGGAGGACGCACTACACTAACTTGTAGCTTATTTAGCTGCCTGCGGTAGTGATGGGATCAGGAAAACACCACCAACCTTCTACAGGTAGCTTTAGGTGAACACTGTGCAGAGCTCACAAAAAAATAACTTGTAGCTTATTTAGCTGCCTGCGATAGTGATAGGATCAGGAAAACACCACCAACCTTCTACAGCTAGCTTTAGCTGAACACTGTGCAGAGGTCGCACCACACTCACTTGTAGTTTTAGCTGAACAGTGTGAGGAGGACGCACTACACTAACTTGTAGCTTATTTAGCTGCCTGCGGTAGTGATAGGATCAAGAAAAAAACACCAACCTTCTACAGGTAGCTTTAGCTAAACACTGTGCAGAGGTCGCACTACACTAACTTGTAGTTTTAGCTGAACACTGTGAGGAGGACGCACTACACTAACTTGTAGCTTATTTAGCTGCCTGCAGTAGTGATAGAATCAAGAAAACAACACCAACCTTCTACAGGTAGCTTAAGCTGAACACTGTGCAGAGGTCGCACTACACTAACTTGTAGTTTTAGCTGAACACTGTGAGGAGGATGCACTACACTAACTTGTAGCTTATTTAGCTGCCTGCGGTAGTGATAGGATCAGGAAAACACCACCAACCTTCTACAGGTAGCTTTAGGTGAACAATGTGCAGAGCTCGCAAAAAACTAACTTGTAGCTTATTTAGCTGCCTGCGGTAGTGATAGGATCAGGAAAACACCACCAACCTTCTACAGGTAGCTTTAGCTGAACACTGTGCAGAGGTCACACTACACTCACTTGTAGTTTTAGCCGAACACTGTGAGGAGGACGCACTACACTAACTTGTAGCTTATTTAGCTGCCTGTGGTAGTGATAGGATCAAGAAAAAACCACCAACCTTCTACAGGTAGCTTTAGCTGAACACTGTGCAGAGCTCACACTACACTAACTTGTAGTTTTAGCTGAACACTGTGAGGAGGACGCACTACCCTAACTTGTAGCTTTAGCTGAACACTGTGCAGAGGTCGCACTACACTAACTTGTAGTTTTAGCTGAACACTGTGAGGAGGACGCACTACACTAACTTGTAGCTTTAGCTGAACACTGTGCACTACACTAACTTGTAGTTTTAGCTGAACACTGTGCAGAGGTCACACTAAACTAACTTGTAGTTTTAGCTGAACACTGTGAGGAGGACGCACTACACTAACTGTAAATAGTCTAGCTGCCTGACTGTGGTACTAATAGGATCAAAAGAACACCAGCAATTTTCTTCAGGTAGCTGTAAATACTGTAACAAGACAAGCCTGCCTGTCAGTAGCAAGATAACAGGAACGGATCTAGCTAAACTGAATACAGTGTGTATATATATATATATATATATATATATATATATATATATATATATATATATATATACACACACACAACACCTGGGATGCATATATATATACACAATACACTGTAAGTGTAGCTAACTCACTAACTGTCCTGCCTAATCTATCTAACTTAAATCTATGATACTGTCTCTCTGTCTATCTCTCTCAACGCCGGAACACACACTACACAGGGCCGCCGTGCAGGCGGCCTTATATAGTGTGGGGCGTGTATTAAATCCCCTGAGCCATAATTGGCCAAAGCCCCCAATTACGGCTCTCTGTTCAGACAGCGCTGTGATTGGCCAAGCATGCGGGTCATAGTGCATGCTTGGCCAATCATCAGCCAGCAATGCGCAGTGAATTATGGGCCGTGACGACACACGAATTTGGCGCGAACGGCCCATATCGTTCGCAATATGTCAAACGGGTGAACAGACGATGTTCGAGTCGAACATGGGTTTGACTCGAACACGAAGCTCATCCCTACTGGCTGGACACTAAAACTCCAGATTGGATCCTTGATTACTGGGGTTCTAGTAGTACATCAGTCATAATATTCAAGATAGGACTGCTTGGAAAGGTTCTTGTGTTATTTTTCCTATTTTTCAGTTACTTATAAACTCCAATGTGGGGGACAACTGTGATTCACTTCTTCTAGGTTTAGGTAGAACCCCATGGCAATCGGTATCTTCAAAGAAGCCTCCCGGGAGAGGAGATCCTTGCAGGACTCCAGGTTCTAGTTTTCAATGCCTTGGGTACAACAATTGTTACATTTCAATCCAGGGATGTGCAGCCAGGCTCACCTGCCAAGAGCATAGAAAAAACAAAAAAAAGATTAACTTTGAGGGTCATGGCTTGGCGACCAGGGGTCATAGAGACCCCAAATTTGAGGGGTAGGCTCCTATCATCTATGGTTCTGGAGACACGGGGCTTCTTGCACAGCCTGTCAGAAGCTAAATACAGAGCAGCTAATTTAAATGCAAGCTGGCACACTCTGTTTGCAGCAAACAGAGAGGAAAAACTGCCAAACTGCCTCTCCTCACTTTTTCTCAGAGGCACTGAGCTCAATGGACAGCTTGGAGTCTTTGACCAATGGTAAAGTACAGTTGGCCCAAGCTGTCCAATAAAAATGCTGCAGCGTCATAGAAGGGGGCATGTGTCTAAAAGACAAATACTCCCTTCCAGCCCAGCCCTCTTAACTAGAAGGAAAAAACATGTGTTTATGTGTATACGATTTACCCATAATCTCATGTTTTTCTCAAACAGTTAAGAGGGAGAATACGAATCTGCTGCTGCTGAAAAGGTGCAAGTTAAATAATATATTATTATGCTATATGTTTTAAGATAATAATTAATTACCGTATTTATCGGCGTATAACACGCACATTCATTTTAAATGGAAGTTTCAGGAAAAAAAAACGTACATTTTAAGTAAGGAACTTTAAAGCAAAATAAGAGTCAGTGCCCATCTGCAGCCTCACCACTGCCATCAATGCAGCCTGATCAATGCCCATCTGCAGCCTCACAAGTGCCATCAATGCAGCCTCATCAGTCCACATCAATGCAGCCTCACCATTGCCATCAATGCAGCAGCCTCACCATTGCCATCAATACAGCAGCCTCACCATTGCCATCAATGTAGCAGCCTCGCCATTGCCATCAATGCAGCAGCCTCACCATTGCCATCAGTGCAGCCTTATCGATGCCCATCTGCAGCCTAGAGGGGACAGGGAGGGTAGCGGGACGAGCGCCGACAGATTACATTCAGTGAGCATCTCCTATGATATACAGAACAGTGGTCCAATGGTGGCCCAGGAGACGGGACTTCCTATTACAGAGGCCGCCAAGTAAACAGGAGATTCTCACTGTATGTAATCTGACGGCGCTCGTCCTGCCCCCACACACTATTTGCACCTGATTTTCATGGTGAAAAAGTGAGTGTTATACGCCAATAAATACATTATTCACTGTGAAATTACTGGTTTGAAGTTATAACTTCAAACTTCAGTAATTTGTCCGTTAAGCCACCTGCTTAAGTACAGTTTTTTTAAAATATGGTAAATTACCTTAAAAATAATATATAATAATTATTTGTATATTACTTACTTATGGTAATAAACCCCTTGCCACCCTGGCCAATTCTGACACGTCTCTCCTACATGTAAAAATCATCATTTTTTTTTCTAGAAAATTACTCAGAACCCCCAAACATTATATATTTTGTTTTAGCAGACACCCTAGGGATTAAAATGGTGGTCATTGCAACTTTTTATGTTTTATTTGCGTAGTAATTTTTCAAACGCATTTTTTTGGAAAAAAACTGTTTCATAAATTAAAAAAAAAAAAAAAAAATACTAAAGTTAGCTAATTTTTTTGTATACTATGAAAAATGATCTTATGCTGAAGAAATACCTAACATGTCACGCTTTAAAATTGCGCACACTTGTGGAATGGCGCCAAACTTCAGTACTTAAAAGTCTCCATAGGCAACGCTTTAAAATGTTTTACAGCTTACATGTTTAGAGTTACAGAGGAGGTCTAGTGTTAGAATTATTGCTCTCGCTCTAACGTTCGTGGCGTATGTAACCTGTGTGTATCTGGCTCTAATACTAGCCAGTGCCTCACCATCCACTGACCTAACTGCATGTCCCTGCTTCAATCCCCACAGGACAAAAGCCCAGGAGAGAAGACCATTTTCCGGGTAGTGCCTCATATATTTAATATCTCTCCCATTAAAACTTTTGATTGACTGGGCATTAAACATCCTTAACACAGAGTTATATCTATAACACATCAAGTTGGAGCCAGCTCAACATAGCAAGAAACAGACATACACGGCTAAGGTGACTAAAGCTTGCTACAAGATCTCAAAAAATGCAAAAAGAGAATTTGGTAAAATACTATATCCCAACACCAGTATAATGCCGCGTACACACGGTCGGATTTTCCGATGGACAATGTCTAATCGGAGCAAGTTGTCGGAAATTCCGACCGCGTGTGGGCGCCATCGGACATTTTCCATCGGATTTTCCGACACACAAAGTTGGAGAGCAGGAGATAAAATTTTCCGACAACAAAATCCGATCGCGTCAATTCCGACCGTGTGTGGCCTGTTCCGACGCACAAAGTGCCACGCATGCTCAGAAGAAATTCCGACACGGGACAGCTCGTTCTGGTAAACTTAGCGTTCGCAATGGATACAGCACTTTCGTCACGCTGCAATGTTAAAAATGGTTTAATACAGCGCACTCTCTTCTTCTTTATAATGTGACAAGAATTAAGTAGTTTTGCTGCTCATATTCACACACACTTCTCACAAACTTTTATTTGTGTTTTTTTAGTGGGATTCCCTGAATATATTGTTATTAGTTGTCACATCTGACAGTTTTATATTAGTTTTTTTTTTTTTTTGGATTTTAAGCCTTTTTTTTTCTTTAATGTTTGGATTTTTTCCAAGGCTGATCTTTGTTCAATGTTATTTTTATTTTTACTCCAGAATATTTTTGTGTGTGTTTTGTGTGTCAAGTTACCCCAACACCATTGATATCTTTTATTATTTAATCTCCAGGAGATTGTTTGTTGTTGGTGTCCCTTGTTCATTTCACATTGTATATTTGAAATGTACCTGAACACTCACAAACCAACTGTCATTTTTGAAGTAAAACACATAGGAGAGTATAATTCCAAACAAAAATCCTTTATTAAGGGATCAGAACCAAACAAAGAGGAAGACAACACTGGATCAACAGGAGAAATTAGTGAAGCCTGGGACCCCCATGGCAGACATCAATTCTTCAACATCAAAATTGGTGGCCTGAGGAGTCCATATGTAAGGGAGGGCAGTCTGGTCCGTGATTCGCAGAGATCTGTAAAGCAGCAGATGACATCTGTGTCCCCAGGCTGTGCTACCACAAGAGGCTGCATTTTTTGGCCGACCAGACTGGATCCAGGGCAATCACTGTCTGGTCTTCCTTCCACACTTCCTTCCGGGCTGTGGCTGTGCAGTTGGAGATGCGGCAGGAGGAGGAGTAGGACCTGGAGGAGGAGGAGGACTGGGAGGACCTGGAGGAGGACTGGGGGGACCTGGAGGAGGACTGGGAGGACCTGGAGGAGAGGGAGGACAAGGAGGAGGACCTGCAGGAGGAGGAGGAGGACCAACGCGAAGGTGTGTCTGAGGTGTAATTTGGCCCCTCATACCTTTCTCCAGAGCCTCCGATATGAGGGACTCACACATTACTTTTTGGCCCTCCTCCATCCTCTGCATTTTATATGCTATGAAGGCAGCAATGTTCTCCTCCATGGTGTGGGGTGCTCCCAGGACCTCTGTAGCCCTCCAAAAGAATCCTATAGCAGCCTCCTCTAGGGTACTCCTCCTACTGCCACTTTCTGTTTTCAGGGGGGGTGGAGGGACCTGCAGATCAGCCAGCCAGCTCGGCCCGGCCACCTCCTGGCTGAGACTTCCCTGTGTATGAAAAAGGGACATGGTTTTAGTTGTTGCTTCATCAATCACAATCCTAAATTACTACTCCCAACTAACATCTAGTTAACATCATTGATTGGACAAGCAGAAATATTTAGAGGAATGCTATACCTGGCTCAATCTGGGCTCCTCCACATGTGGCCTGGAAGGCCCAGGTTGGGCGTCAGAAGCCTCAGCCGGGGGGGAAGGAAGCGTGGAATGAAGACTTGAGAGGGATGGCCTGGGTTCAGTCTGGCCTGCCAGAAAGTGCAGCCTGTCGTAGTACAACATCTTGGGGACATAGATGTCATCTGCTGCTCCGGATCTCTGTGAATCCAGGACTTTCTTGCGCTCCCTTAGATATGTGCTCCTCAGGCCACCAATGAAAATCTTTAAATAGGTGATGTCTGCCGTGGGGATCACCTGCTTCACAATTTCACACAATTGCTCCAGTGCTGCCTTCCTCTTTGCTTGGTTCTTGAAATGGGGGTGGGTAATCTCCCACAGACAGGGCAGCTCCCTTAGCATCTCTACGAATACTGACATGAAGTCATTATCTTTTAATAAGATATCCATGTTCACTGCAAGACACAACACAAGACAAAGCCTAATGTCAGACAAAACTCTCCTAATCTTGATACAATATAAGCCTCAATCTAGAAGCAGTATAGGCACAAGTTTGTCTCTTACCTTCGTTCTTACGATCGGTGTGTCCAATGCTCCTTCCTCTGCTCACAGATCGTACATAATACGCACGCGTGTTACACTTTATACACACTGCGCATGCGTGTAACTCCGCCCGCCCCTGACGTTCTTTCTAGTCTATTCCCCGCCCCTTTTCGTTCGGCGCAGTGGGTGAAGAGCATGATGGCGGATTTAGAGCAGGTGTGTGCTAATTATAGCAACGAGGAGGAGGAGGAGGAAAGCCCGGATCCAGGCACGTCCCGATCCAGAAGGAGACGTTTTAAGGCCACAAATATGTCCTTTGGGGAGATGTTGGAGATGGTCGACATCATGGGGAAGTCCGACTATGACAGAAAATATGGGCCTTACCCACACCCCAACATCCGAAAGGCAAAAATCATTGCTAAAGTGATCAAAAGCCTTCACAGGAATTTTGGGGTACGAAGATCTAAAGATCAGCTCAGGAAGCGGTGGTCAGACCTGAAGTTGAGAGAGCCAGAGCAGTACCGAAAGATCCGGAGAGTGCTGCAAAAAAGTAAGTAGTTGTGCTGTGTTCCTATTCTTTCTGTCTTTATTCCGTTCATTCTGCTCCATATGCTTTTATTAATTGTAACGTTTAAAAGGGCAACTTTAATGTTCATGGGCCCATTATTCGTTCGTATCAAACATTTTTCTTTCGGCCTCTAGAACACCATTGTTTAGGCCATATGCATTTTCACACATTTTTTGGGGCCTACTTGGATGCTAAATATTTGTTTGTGTAGATGGGTTTGTTACTAGAATTAAATGCCAACTAGATTGTGTGTAAGGAGAGGACACTGAGCAGCTGTTTTCACATTTGGACACTGGAGCACTAGTGTGGGACCCCAGAACACCATTTTTTTTAGGGGGGGCACACAGGTGCTCCAGTGTATACTATAGGGGGGTCTCCATCTGTGAAGCTTGTACCAAACAGGTAAAGTATTGCAGCTTGACAAAGGGCAATAAAAAATATACATCTTGGAACTCTGCTAAAATAGACAATTGTACCCCACTTCCAAGCAATGTTTCCTATTTCTAGTTCTGCTATCAAATATCTGTGTGCTAATTATACCATTTTTGTTTTACATAGGGGAGAAAAGACTCGGAGGACACCCCTCATCCCAGGAGAACACAGACCCCCCACCTATGGAAGAAGGTGAAATACCACCAACACAAGAAGAAGAGCAGGAGGAAGAAGAAGATGTGGTGGAGATTGGCACCACAACAGGTGAGTGTCTGCGACCACAGGCTCAGGTAAAAGAGATGGATGGTGGCAGATTTTTGGGACCTTTTTTTTTGTTCTTTATCTCTTTTTAGGTGATCGTGATGTGAGGGATAGAGAACGCTTTACTTCTGAAGGTGCCCAGATCCTGATTGGGGAGATCATGGGGTGTAATCTCGAATTGCACAACATACAGCAACAAATCAGTGATGTTATTAAAAAAAATAATAACATCATTGATGTTTTGGGGCGAATTTAAATCCCACAAAATCACCTGTTTTATTGTGGTCCAATCTTATAAAATTTTTTTGAATGTTTTGAAAAGCCAAATTTGGAGGATGCACACAGTGTGCCAACATGTGCTATCTGCCATCACGGGAGATCAATGGAGGCGTTTTGGGGGTGAAACCCCTTCCTCAATTATAAAGTCGCGGTGAGGAAGGGCTTGCTCCCCCAAAACACGTCCCTTGATCCCCCCTGATGGCAGCTAGCACATGTTGACATTCGTAAATTGGTGTGCATCTTCCAAATTTAGCTTTTCCAGGGGTGATTTCCCCCATCTGAACGCTATATCAAACCCAGTTCCTAAATACTGATGTTTGATATAGCCTTCAGGTTTTACCTAATGTGAACTTTGTAAGTTCAAGTTTTTTGGCTTTCTTGTTGGTTTTACACAGGCCTGTTTTATCTGAAATGGATATTTTGATTTTTGATAATGCTACTGCAAAAATTGTTATACAACAAACATGTTGGTTTGTTTTAAAAACCTTTAGTAAATGCACATGTGATTGTGCAGGTATAAAAAAGTGGCTTACTCAAGAATGTGTGGATTATTGTCTCAACACTACAACACTTTTGGGGTGATGTAATTGCTGTTTTATGCAAAAATGGGGGTTATTTCCTAAGGGCAAATACACTTTGCACTACAAGTGCAGGTTCAGTGCAGTTGCAAGTGCACTTGTAGTGATATGTGTTTTTGCATTTAGGAAGTACCAGCCAACACTGTTTTTTATAAGGTTACCCAATCACGACATTTTCTGCACTCAACACATTTCTGTCAGGGTCAGCTAAAACAAACACAAGCAGTAAATGTCCACAAAGAATTTCTTTTGGTTGTTTTTTATTTGAAAAAGGTTTCACAGATTGTCTGGCATATTGATAGCCCCCTTACCCGCAAAGAACTCCAGGTATCGTAACCGGACATCACGGGCACTCAGGGAGGGCAAGCCAGGACGGCCACTTTCAAGCGCCGTCAGTGTTGATGGATTTGGGATTCCGGCCTCAGGCCCAACTGAGCCAGCATAGTTGGCTGAATGTTTTCTTAAAAAATTATGGAGAACACAGCAGGCAAGTATTATATGGTTCAGTTTATACTCCGCCATATGGATGGGTGTCAGAAATAATCGGAACCGGCTGGCCAGGATTCCAAATGTGTTCTCCACCACTCTTCGGGCTCTGGCCAGCCGGTAATTAAAAACCCTCTGTTCCGGGGTGAGGGTCCTCATCGGGAATGGCCGCATCAGGTGGTCCCCCAGTGCAAATGCTTCATCAGCAACAAACACAAATGGGAGACCTTCAACATTGTCCTCTGGAGGTGGCAAGTCCAAGCTGCCATTCTGGAGATGCCTGTAGAACTCCCTCTGGGCGATGACTCCACCATTGGACATCCGGCCATTCTTCCCCACGTCCACATACAGGAACTCCTAATTAGCCGACACCACCGCCAACATCACTATACTATTAAACCCCTTGTAATTATAATAGTACGACCCCGAGTTGGGTGGTGGGACGATGTGGACGTGTTTCCCATCAATTGCCCCTCCGCAGTTAGGAAAGTCCCACCGCTGGGCAAAGTGGGAGGCCATAGTCTGCCATTCCTGTGGCGTTGAAGGAAACTATTGAGGAAAAAACAATAAACATTACTATTTTTTCACAGAAACATGGCAAGCAGATTAGACACAAACATTCTGGGGCAACCTCCAGATAGCATTTATTAAGGGGAATTTAACAACAACAAAGTATAAGGTACACCTATCATATCCCCCCCCCCTCTCATGGGCCATTTCTAACATTATAGGGGGGGAACTCTTGGACAGGTAACCCTCTTCACTTCATTGAGAGATGAATGCCTAAATACAGGGTATTACTTGGAACAGCCCCTCCTTAGTTACACTATTGGCAGACCACTGGACAGGTAAAAAGTGTCATAATACAAAGATATAAATACACACTGTACACATTTGAGCACATTTGAACATTCTGCTATTAACTATCAAGATAATAATAGAATACAAACACTTTAAACAGTACCATTGGAAAGTATACAGGCAGGCCCTTGCACTACATGCTTTGGGGAATTCATCCATAAATCTGACCAGTAAAGAGATGGGTATAGTGTGTATGGGTTTGGCAAAGTCAGCAGATAGATGATTGAGGATAGAGAATTGGGATCAGCTGACTTAGCAGTTGGGGGGAGGGAGGGTTACAAAAAATTTGGGGACACCACAAAAAAAAGCCTCTGGCACTCTGCCTGAATTTAAATCAAAAATAACATTTCCAAACATTTTAGGGGGTGTTTGGGGTAAAGCACTACTATAGAGCTGATAAAATACATTGTTAAGTGACTACATGAGGTGAATATAGGGCAGGAGACACCATGCTGGAGAGGTTATTGAAGGGCAAATATGTATGAAGGACCTAAAATAATAATTACATAAAAATCCAGCATGCATGAGGACAAAGGGGACATTCACAGCATATTACAATCATGGTAATTA
Organism: Lithobates clamitans; assembly: GCA_037952925.1. NCBI lineage: Eukaryota > Metazoa > Chordata > Amphibia > Anura > Ranidae > Lithobates > Lithobates clamitans. Next base: position 748,404 of record JBBGZY010000071.1, read on the forward strand.
GGGAATGAGGAAAGAAATACAATATATTAGCAAACATTCAATACAATAAAATGTGATATAAAAGGATAAAAATCTTACCTTCATATACTCCTTCTGCAGAACCTGGATGATGGCAGAACAGGTCTCTGGGATAATGGCCAAATACCGCAAGGCAGCGACCAACTTCTGCTCCGGAGTGATGGCTTGCCTCATGCAGGTATCCTGCCTGCTGATTTAGGGGGTCAGCGAAGCCAACAGACGGTGAAACACGGGGTCCGTCATCCTGAGAAAGTTCCTGAAATCATCAGGATTATTCTCACGGATCTCACAGAGCAAAGGCATATGACAGAACTGATCACGCTGAAGCAACCAATTCTTGGTCCATGAACTCCTCCTCACCCTGTTCATGGACTGGACTTGTGTCAAGGTCAGGACCCCAACACCAAGCCCCCGCACAGCACGCATATGAAACATGGCTAGAAAACGGTCGGCTGCTCAGAACGAAGTAACAGAACGCACTGAAGAACAGCAAGGCCTGTGAAGAGCGACCTGAAAAACAGCAACAAGCAGGCAAGATCACACAGAAAACTCTGATACGAACTGACTGCACGCACTGAAGAGCAGATACAAACCCACAAGCACAAACAGAACGTCAGAAAACGATCTGAAAGCCACGAGTCTGAAAAAGCACGAATCGTCTCTCACCAAACTTTTACTAACACGAGATTAGCAAAAGGAGCCTAAAGGGTGCCGCGCTTGGTTCTGAACCGGCCTTTTCTAGTCTCGTCGTACGTGGTGTACGTGACCGCGTGGTTGTCGATCGGAAATTCCGACAACTTTGTGCGACCGTGTGTAGGCAAAACAAGTTTGAGCCGACATCCGTCGGAAAAAATCCTAGGATTTTGTTGTCGGAATGTCCGAACAAAGTCCGACCGTGTGTACGCCCTATATCAGTACATGAGGTGTGTGTTAACACTGACATTTTTCATTACTTCCTTTTATCTGCACTGTCTTCAGCTTTGTAAGATTTGTGACTTGCAAAGTGCCAAAACACAAAAGAACTATTTAAAACATCACCAGACACATATAAATGTTTGTTCTACATCTCATAATCATTTGATTATACTTTCTGTAACTGGAAAAGTACATTTTGTGCCATAAATGTTTTAGCTGGAATATGTAGTACAGATATATTAAAGTGCTTTTTTCCTGTTATGGGTACAGATTAAATGCATTTTCAGTAATAGCATTTTTCTCTTTTTTAAACAATTTAAATGTACTTTATTTTTTCCTAATGTTCCATGTGTTTAGATTCTTAAAATATACAGTAGGTGTATAAAATACATGACGAAGCAAAAAAACTTGACTAGTAGCAGAAGGTTAACACTATCTGGAATAAACAGCTACAATTTATGTAATGTTATGTAATGTACAGTATGGCAGGTTCAATTATGCACCATCTGTGTCATTGTCAGATTAATAATTGCTACTAACACTGCCCATTTGCTTTAACCATACAGCCAAAAGGGGAGCTGCTACAGAGCCAATAGTGTAAATCCAACTTTCTTAGATGGCAAAGGATGCACTATAACATAAATTATATATTTTAAAGACAAACCTTGCCACACCCTCAGTTACAAGGACTATGAAGCATTAATATGCAAAAAAAAATGATTGGTTAAACCAAAATGTGATTTGACTTCTCACAACTTTTCCTTTATACTGGAGTTGCAATATAACAAATGCAAAGTATTTAGAGGCTGGGTGAGAGTTTTATGCAGTAAAACACTTTTGGTGGTTTGAGTGTTTTTTAAGTATAAGTAACAGCCTTGCTATACACATGACAATTCAGTGACCCAGTCACATGTACAGTATATGCAAGCATTTCAGCACCTCCATGAGGAGTGACATCTTTGGAGTTCTTTTGGTGCGTGTTGCATAAAAGTCTGTATAATGGGTCATCTTCATCTGATGTGTGCTAAAGTGGTAAATCTTAAGGCATTTACAAAAAAAAAAAAAAAACTGGACCTTAAATGTATGCAATAATTTAATGCTTTACCTGACCTCCATCACACCACCTTACACCGTTAAAGAGAGACCTAAAGAGAAACATAAAGAGAAACATATACGCATCATGTACAGTATGCTGGAACTTCTACAGAGCCTAATGCTCTCTATCTCTATAATAGGTATTAGCATGCTTTTATGTTTGGAGATTAAAAAAAAAATGGGACAGGGATACATCCAGTGTTTGACTTTAGGACACAAATGACTTAAAATGGTACATATACAATGCCTTGCAAAAGTATTCACAGAACATGCCCACAACTTTGAAGATGTTTTTTTTTTATTGTGAAGCAAACAACTAATAGGACAAAATAACAGAAATGGTCAAAGTGCATAACTATTCACCCCCCTTCTTCAATACTTTGTAGAGCCACCTTTTGGGGCTATTACAGCTCCAAGTCGCTTTGGATAAGTCTCTATGAGCTTGCCACATCTTACCACTGGGATTTTTGCCCATTCCTCCTTGCAAAACTGCTCCAGCTTCTTCGAGTTGGATGGTTTGCACTTGTGAACAGCAAATTTTAAGTCTGACCACACATTTTCTATTGGATTGAGGTCTGGGCTTTGACTAGGCCATTCCAACACATTTACATGTTTCCCCTTAAACCACTCAAGTGTTGCTTTAACAGTGTGTTTGGGGTCATTGTCCTGCTGCAAGGTGAACCTCCGTCCTAGCCTCAAATCACACACAGAGTGGTGCAGTGTTTTGCCAGTGCTGCCACCACCATGTTTCACTGTGGGCATGGTGTTCTTTGTGTGATGTGATGTGTTGGGTTTGTGCCAGACATAGTGTTTTCTTTGATGGTCAAAAAGTTAAATTTTAGTCTCATCAGACCAGAGCACCTTCCTCCATACATTTTGGGAGTTTCGCAAACTCAAAGCATGCCATTTTGTTTTTTTGCTGAAAGTAATGGCTTTCTTCTGGCCACTCTGCCATAAAGCCCAACTCTATGGATAGTACAGCTTATTGCCGTCCTATGTACAAATACTCCAGTCTCTGCTGTGGAACTCCTCCAGGGTTACCTTAGGTCTCTGTGCTGTCTCTCTGATTAATGCCCTCCTTGCCCAGTCCGTGAGTTTTGGTGTGCGGCCGTCTCTTGGCAGGTTTGCTGTTGTGTCATGTTCTTTCCATTTGGTTATGATAGATTTGATGGTTCTCCTAGGGAACATCAAAGATTTGGATATTTTTTTATAACCTACCTCTGACTTGTACTTCTCAACAACATTGTCCCTTACTTGTTTGGAGAGTTCCTTGGTCTTCGGTTAGTGGTGCCTCTTGCTTAGGTGTTGCAGCCTCTGGGGCCTTTCAAAAAGGTGTATATATGTAATGACAGATCATGTGACACTTAGATTGCACACAGGTGGACATCAATTCACCAACTTAGACTATTGTGTTCTAATCCATCATATATAATTCAGAGTAAAAAAACATTGAACTAAAGGCTGTAATGTAACAAAATAGGTAAAAAGCCAGGGGGGTGAATACTTTTGCAAGGCACTGGAAGTGTCCAACACTCATTAGTGTCCTGTCCATGAGTATTCACAACTGTATCCTCTGCAGAAGACCGTGGATTCTGAGATGGACCCTTTGAAACAATATAACTCAGGCAGCCAAAGTAATAATTACAATAAACTTAAAAGGACAAACAAATCTACAAATGAAGCATGAAGGTGTATATAAACCCTAAAAAATGAATGTCTTTTATTTGCTATGTGCCTTTTGTTATGTTAAATATACCACTGAAAGTGTTGTGGTACACTATATTACCAAAAGTATTGGGACGCACATGAACTTTAAGGGCATCCCAGTCTTAGTCCATAGGGTTCAATACTGAGTTGGCCCACTATTTGCAGCTATAACAGCTTCAACTCTTCTGGGAAGGCTGTTCACAAGGTTTAGGAGTGTGTCTATGGGAATGTTTGACCATTTTTCCAGAAGCGCATTTGTGAGGCACTGATGTTGGATAAGAAGGCCTGGTTCGCAGTCTCCACTCTAATTCATCCCAAAGATGTTCTATCAGGTTGAGGTCAGGACTCCGTGCAGGCCAGTCAAGTTCCTCCACCCCAAACTCGCTCATCCATGTCTTTATGGACCTTGCTTTGTGCACTGGTCCAAATCATTTGGTGGAGGATGGATTATGGTGTGGGGTTGTTTTTCAGAGTTTGGGCTTGGCCCCTTACTTCCAGTGAAGGGAACTCTTAAGGCAACAAAACAGAATTTAGCCCTGGGACTTTACTGGACACTGGTGGCCACTTGATGTAGAGTAAACATATTGTATATATTTATTAAAAGGTTAACAAGGTAATCATCATACACAAAGTACATAAACAAATGCCAAACCAATTGACATAACACATGCTTGGAGATTGCAATTATGTAGATACATGATGGTACAGAGGCATTTTAAAACTCTACGCGTTTGGTCAACTACCGCTCACTTCTTCAGGAGTGGATGCACACAAAACATGTCTATAAAATAGAATATCAGTTTGAAAATATACATCAATATAGCAAATAATGTATCGCAAATGAAAGGGGACTCTGTTAAAGGGACCCCATACTTATAAATCGGCTGAGCTGGAATGGCAAAGCGACATTCCTATCCGTGAAGGGGGGGTGAGGCACGTCTGGCCGGGAGCTGGAGGAGCGGAACCAAAAAAACCCTACTGGGAAACAGGTGGAGGGTGGGTGTTACATATATGTATTGAAAAGGTGTCCATCAATGTCCCTATTCACAGGTTCAAGCTGTAACAAGAATGTGTCTATATCTAAATTGTATATGGCAGAGTATTGTGAATAGGGGATATTACTGCGCTAACTCAATTAGTAAAGAAAAATGAACAACTGCTACATAAGAATGTGACAAAAATTCAATGCAAAAGATCAGTGAAAAATGTAGCGCTAAAAACATAAAACACTAAACATTGAACAATATATCAAGTACTGTGTGTAAATAATAAAAACTTTGTGATAAAAATCAATCTCAAATATAAGGAATATAAAACAGAACATGTATATAATGAGTAGAAACGCAGGTGAGAAAGTACCAAAGGTGAAACAATCCTATGATAAACATATATGGAGTCCACCACAAAAAGTACTAGTTACTTACCGGTAACTGTCTTTCTAGGAAATCTTCCAGGACGGCACACCTGAGAGATGAGAGGCTCCTCCCGACAGGAAACACAATCAATCAACAGCTGTTTTAAGTCCACACCCTTCCCCTTGATCCTCAGTTTGTAGAGAAGTAACTCCTGAACCTGTTTCACAAGGGAAATCATTCCTCATAGGTACTCACCTTCTAGTGTTCTAAAATTTTCCCTCCTCCAACGGGTGGGAAGTAGGCCTGCCGTCCTGGAAGATTTCCTAGAAAGACAGTTACCGGTAAGTAACTAGTACTTTTCTCAAGTCATCTTCCAGGACGGCACACCTGAGAGGATAATCAAGTAGCTCAGGCCTACCTTTAGGGTGGGACCACTGCAAGACCTTCTTGGCGAACCTCGGTTCTGCAGTGAGCTTTACCTTCACTCCATATGCTTGATGAAGGTATCTTAGCTGGATCATGTGGCTGATCTGCCGGTCTACTCCACCGGTGTCCCTGCCTTCTCTGCTTCGGATGCAGGATCTAGGTGGAGTGGGCTCTTAAAGATGGAATCAGAAAACATGTTAAACTTGTAGGTTATCAATGTTGCCTGTCACACATCTAACAATGGCCTATTCTGCCTATAGGTGCTGCTTAGAACCACTAAAAAGATTAATCGGAGAGCTGTGTTGTAAGACAAGGACACTACCTTGATCAATAAGGGAGCCTGTCTTAACAACCCTGTCCAGGGAAATAAAACTGCCAAAAGGGGGACCCCTGACAGACAACCTTTTTTGTTCATTTTTATCTTTACGTCAGCAAAGACTGAAGGGAAACCTACTTAAGGGAAATAGATTAACAAAAACTTAACCCCTGGGTTTAAGGCATGCCCAATCTATAGTTTTACTTATGCCTGAGAGCCTACTCAGGAGATTAACATCCGTAGCAGGAGGAGAACACTCATACTGCTACATCTAGTTTTGCTAGAAGGGCAAAATGAAGGCCATGCTGTAACCTATTTGGTCGGGTATACATGTTTATACTTCATCTTCAGGCCATAAAACTCCTCTGAACCGAACTTCCTAAGTTCTTATTAAACAGGGCGATTCATTATCGCCTTCCTCCAGTGACCCATAACTCTACCGGGCTTCAACCCTAGGAAATGGCTCTGGCATCCCTGAATGTAAGGGGTCGAGGCTTTTTGACATGTGACATCTGCACCTGGACTCCAGGCCCTTTCACGGAAGAGAAGGCTGAAATACAAAAAGGTGATACATGTATTATTAATATCACAAATAAAAAAATCATAGATTGTGGACATAGCACAATAGATTTAGACAGAAAGGACACAAGCATAGACATCAATGTTGTGTATCTGAGTGTGACTAGCTAAACCAAAATATCAAATATGGGAAGAGACCCAAATCTGAACCTCACAGTCTGGTTTTCTGATGTGCAGCCAATATGTAAGCATTAAGACACAAACACACCTTAAATGCTGCGCATTTCTGAAGTGCAGCTAGCTAGGTCATAACTGGTAAATACAGAAAGGCCGGGAACCCCCTTTTACAGTGGTGTTTTACTGATGTACAGCAAAACAAGGCTATAAAGAGAAGACAGAAAGACCCAAACTTCTATGTTGCGTATTTATGACGAACCACCAAGTACAGTTATAAGACACTTCCTGTTATGCAGTTCTGTAGTGCAGTTACATAGAACCAACAGAGAAAGAACACAAGCAACCTACAGCACTGTGTTTTTCTGAAGTACCATAAGGTAAGGCAATATGAAACAGAAAGCACCAACAAGCTTCAATGTTGAGTATTTCTGCTGTGCAGCAACATAAAAACAAAGAAACAACAGACAGCCTTTACAGCTGCGATCTTTCTGGTCTACTGCAAAATAAGGCAATAACTCCACAATGAGTATTCCTGCAGCATTGCAAAACCAGAGAAGCCCGGAGCAAAGTAAGAAATACATAGGCGAAGGGCGGACATGACAGGGTTAACAGGGAGATGGTATCATGAGAAAGGGAAAATGTTTGGTGCCGAGGGGGAGGGGCCATGGAAGGTGTTAAATTCTGTCCCTGCCCTGATGAGTCATCACAAGCGTGGGGGAAAGTTCCAGGGAGCAGACAGCATGGCTGATGTGGAGAGGATCTTGGCCCAGCTTAGGGAGGAGGCAGCGGCGCGGGGGGCTTCATGGCTATAGGACACTCTGGGGACTGTGTTACAAGGCTTTGAGCCTTTGCCAGGTACGAGGGGACGGAGGACCAGACCGCCGGATCGGTTCTCCCCGGACCGCAATGCGGGACCGCAGCGGAGGGTGGGGGGTGGTGATTCTGCTGGGACCCTGTCGGGTCCGGCGGCGTAGCGGGCAGCGTTAGTGGCCAGGGGGAGCCCGGTTAGTGTTCTAGGACAGCAGGGGGGATCGAGCAGCTCATTGCAGGCCCCTGGGGGGAACATGCGGCCTACAAGGCGCAGGGACAGTGTGAGTGCGGGCCCCTCCCCCACCATCAGGAGACTGTCACAGGAGACCGGACACGCTGTGCAGAGGAGGATGGCGTCACAGGGGACAGGACACACGGAGCAGAGGGCTATGGTGGCAGTCCCTGGGCTTTCTAACACTGCAGCAGGGGACCGAAAAGAGAACGATCGTGGGAGGAGATCAGGATTGGTGCATGGGAGAGCGGAGGCTGGCAGGACTGAGGTTCAATGCACTGGTCCTGGCAAGGCTGTCCAAAAATCATCAGAGGGCTATGCTGCGCGGAGGCAGGGTTGGAGGTCAGCAGTTCTAGCGGCAACCAGGGCTGCATCGCATGGTGGGCCATCATCTGAGGAGGAAGAAGGATTGGAGCTGAGGTCCCCAGGAAACCAGTCCGGATCTGATGAGGAGGCGGGGCCATTAACCGGTCGGAGGAACACGGACGATCGGCTGAGGGGTCCACGCCTGTGCAGCCGGGTAAGTTACCTTCTTCTATGCATGTTGTGGGAATGTCTGATACTGTTGGAGTTAGTAGTGGCTTAGCTGGGTCCGCTCCGGGTGCGGGGGTTCGGGACCGTCCGGGGGGACTGCTGGGTTATTGGGGTTTTTTGGCCGGAATAAAGGACCTGGTACAGAAATTTGAGAATGCGGAAAGAGTCGCAGCTGGGCCAGCATCGGCATGGGTCTCGCAAGTGGGAGTGCCGGGGATGCCGGTGCGGCTGGAGGGAGCTCGGTGGTGCCAGTTGTTGCGCCTAAAATCCCTGCTCCTGCTGTGGCATCAACGGTGGGTAGTTCCCCGCAGGGGACGTCAAAGACAGAGGGAAGGCAGGACATCGTCAGTTTGGGAGATACAGCAAAATGTGAAGTATATGTCTGCTTTGAGGGACCACTGGGAGCTCATCTGAAACAGGAGGTGCGGGAAAAACTGTGGAAAGGTGAGTACGTTGAGATATTTTCCCTGCTGCTTTTAGAAAAATGTAACCTGGACAGGGTAAAACCGGATGATTCCAAGAAGGAGGACGAGGAACTGGTTACATGCGTTCGCGATAATGGCAAGTGTCATAGGGGAGAAGAATCCCGAACATTATTCGGGGATCTTCTGCTACCAGGATGCTATAGGGGAGGCCTACAGGGTTTATGGCGGTACAGGATGGCTGCGGTATGATTTCGTCAACGCAGAGCGGTAAGGCCAGAACTGAGATGGGATCACAAGGACATCAGCTTGTGGATGCGCCTGATGACGTCACCGAGGGCTCCCAGCCAGTTTTTTCCAGGAGGGGCCGGTGGACCTTCGGCCCAGGGACAATCGGCCGAAAACAAAAAAGGGGTATGTTGGCAATATAATTCAGGGACCGGTAAGTTTGGAGGTGCATGTTGGTACAAGCATGAATGTTCTGGGTGCAGAGGAACTCATCCGGGGTCCAGATGCTTTAAACAGGAAAAAAGGCCGCGCTGGAGAGGCTGAAAACTAGAGGGAGGACCCCGGTGAAGGTGCGCAGAATGCGGCCGTTCCTAAGTAGGTATCCGGACAGGGAGGCGGCGAGGTTGTTAGAGTCAGGTTTTACAGTAGGTTTTGGGATTTCGTGTAATTTAGAGGTTGTTCCCCCCGTTCCGCGCAATTTGAGGTCAGCAATGCAACATCCGGACGTGGTTTCGGAGAAACTAAATAAGGAGGTGGCTTTAGGGAGAATGGGGGGTCCTTTCCCATTACCGCTTTTTGCCGATTTGGTAGTATCCCCGTTGGGGGTGGTGCCAAAGAAAGAACGGGATAAGTTTAGGCTCATTCATCACCTCTCCCTCCTGAAAAGGGGATCGGTGAATTATGCAATTGATCAGGCAGATTGTTCAGTGTCTTATACATCATTTGATGCTGCGGTGGGGTGGGTACGGCCTTACGGCAAGGGAGCGTTAATGGCTAAGGCAGATGTGGAGTCAGCCTTTCGGCTTCTTCCGGTTCACCCGGATAGTTTCCGGTTGCTGGGATGCCATTGGAATAACCAATTTTATGTGGACCAATGCTTGCCGATGGGCTGCTCTGTGTCGTGCGCATTATTTGAACAGTTCGGTTCTTTTGTAGAATGGGTAGTACGGGATGTGTCAGGCATGAATTTGGTTATCCACTATTTGGACGATTTCCTTTGCATAGGACCAGCTGCTTCCAGAATCTGCGCGGTGCTCCTGGCATCGCTGGAGCACATAGCGGATAGGTTTGGCATTCCATTGGCGCCCGAGAAGACGGAAGGACCTGGTAAGGTCATCAGTTTTCTGGGCATTGTCCTGGACTCGGTGGCAATGGAATGCAGGTTACCAGAAGATAAGTTGGCGGACCTAAAAAGGGAAATCGCAGGTATGATTGGGTTGCGCAAAGTTCAGCTTCGAGATTTGCAATCGCTATTAGGTAAGCTGAATTGTGCGTGCTGCAGTTTGCCAATGGGGAGGGTTTTTTGCCGCAGGCTAGTGGCCAGCACAGCTGGTATTCAGTCCCCAAGGCACTATGTGAGATTGAGAAAAGAACACAGGGAGGACTTGAGGGTATGGCATACCTTCTTGGAATCCTTTAATGGACGGGCACTATGGATGTCGGAGCCAGTCAGCAACTTTGACCTCGAACTGTTCACGGATGCGGCCGGTTCCACAGGTTATGGGGCGTTCTTTCACGGGCAGTGGAGTGCGGGTACATGGCCGGGGGAATGGATTGAAGCGGGTTTTACAAAAAACCTAGTGCTGCTGGAACTGTTTCCGGTGGTTTTAGCAGTTGTATTGTGGGGTGGGGCCTTTAAGGATCGAAAAGTGCGGTTTCATGGGGACAATTTAGGTGTGGTGCAAGTGATTAACAGGATTACTGCATCATTCCCGCCAGTGATTAGGTTGTTACAACACTTGGTTTTGAGACGTTTGCAGTTGAACGCTTTCATTCATGCAGTACACCTCCCGGGTGTGGAGAATGTTATCGCTGATGCGCTGTCTCGCTTCCAGTGGGACAGGTTCTGCGAGTTGGCGGCGGAGGCGGAGCGGCACAGGGTGCCTTGTCCCGAATGGTTGTGGGGGATAGCATTGGCTTCGTCGCCGGATGGATCAGGAAGTCGGTAAGTGAGGTGACCTGGTCAGCATACTCGAAAGTATGGCATGAGTGGCAGGTGTTGGTGCAAGAGGTGGGTGATGAGTCGGTGGATGGTGCAGTGGGGCTCCTGGTGTATTATGTGGCGAGAATGATGGAGGAGGGAGTGCCTGCATCGGCACTGCATAAGCAGTTAGCGGGTTTAGCGTTTTTGTTCAAATTACAAGGCCAGCCTGACTTTACAAAGGATTTCTGGGTGAGGCAGGCGATGAAAGGCTATCTGCAATCGGTGGTTCGTACGGACTCCAGGAGACGATAACCTTTCAGATTTTAACAGGTATGGTAGCACAGTTGGTGGGGGTTTGTTCCTCTGACTACGAGTGCACCATGTTTACGGCGGCATTTTTGCTGTCTTTCTTCGGGGCATTTCGTATTGGGGAATTGGTTAGTCCGTCAAAGAAGGTACAAGGGGGAATTGGGATACAGGAGGTGACATGCGAAAAGGATGTTTTGTTATATTTTCGTAGGTCAAAGACGGATCAAATGGGTAAAGGGAGGTTGGTGCAGGTTTCCCAGTGCCAGGTTCGGCATTGTGCCCAGTGGAAGCAGTTAAGGGATTTATGGGTATCCGCCAAAGGGGGGGTCCCTTGTTGGTGCATTTCGATGGGGTTCCGTTATCACGTTATCAATTTGTGACCGTATTTAGGAAATGTTTAAGGGCTTTGGGTTTGAATGAGAAGGAATTTTCGTCTCATTCCTTTCGGATTGGGGCTGCGACAGAGGCGGCTAGAAATGGGATGGATGCAGAGGCTGTAAAACGCATAGGGCGGTGGGAATCGCGGAGGTTCCAGATATATGTTAGGTCTCATCTGGTGGTGGGGCTGTAAAATGTTAATTGGGAAGAATCCTGTTCATATTGGGGGTTAGGTTTGCAGAATACTGGTGATCATGGGTATTGTTTTTGGGTCATTTTCTTTACAGGTTCAGCGGCAGGCCTGGTTTGGATATTGGGCCATTCCTTTGTGAGCTACGGGGCCAGGAGGGGAGATGTGAGATTTGAAGGTAGACAGTTGGGTTTTTCATAGGAAGGAAGCCTGCATTAAGTGGTTTTGGTTCCCGGGTATGTTGTGGGGAAGATTGATTTCTGAGGTGCAGCGTTATGCGCTTAGGGACAGGGCACCGGATGTTTTAGTTTTGCATTTAGGGGGCAATGATTTGGGGGTGAGATCTATGGTGTATATATCGCGGGACATCAAATTTGATGTCTGGCGTTGGATGCAGGAGTTTTCAAAGATGGTTATAGTTTGGTCCGACATGGTGGCTCGGACAACATGGAGGATGGCCAGGTCGTTTGAGGGTGTTAATAGGGCACGGAGGGAGATTAACCGGGAGGTGAGTAAGTTCATGGTGAAGAATGGGGGATTGGCTATTAGGCATTTGGAATTAGAGTTCGAAACTTGGGGGTACTTGAGGAGAGATGGCGTTCATTTAAATGATGTGGGTATTGATCTGTGGGCGTTGGGACTGCAGGACGGTATCCAGAGAGCTATTTGGGTGTGGAGGTGCACCAAAAGGTAAGGTTGTTACCTTTGGGTGCTGTGGCGGGCGTTTTGGTCTTTGCAGGGGAAAGAAGATATGGCACAATGAGAATTTCGGGAACTAGCGTTGCTATGGTCCTGATGGTACTGATGGTGGTTTCCGGATAACGGAGGTTAGACGGAAAGTGTTAATGGGGGCACTGCGGTCATTGGTTGTCTGAGCCAGCTTGTCGGCTTGAGGCCTATTATTTCATTAAGAGAAGGGCCGCAGTGCAATATGGTTATGTTACTGATGTTTTACGAATCTCCTGCAAAGACCAACGCTAGATAGATGAGGAATCTTTGAATAACAGATGTGTTTTTGTTATGGTATTTATTGTTTAATAAAGTAGGCTGCTACGGCCTTTTATAACTCCAACCCTCTGGTCTGGTCTTGATTGTTTAGAATAAGGTTAAGAGGTTGGGGTTTTTTAGGTAATGGGAATCACATCTGTTATACAACAGTCAAGAGAAGCCCGGAGCAAAGTAAGAAATACATAGGCGAAGGGCGGACATGACAGGGTTAACAGGGAGATGGTATCATGAGAAAGGGAAAATGTTTGGTGCCGAGGGGGAGGGGCCATGGAAGGTGTTAAATTCTGTCCCTGCCCTGATGAGTCATCACAAGCGTGGGGGAAAGTTCCCGCCCACCCTCCCTAAAAAAATTGGAAAAGTGAATTGGGTAGTTTTGGTTGTGTGTTTTTTCTTTTTCTTTTCCAAAACAGGTTCGTGGAAGTTGGATGTCGTAGCAGTGGCGGGCGTTTTGGTCTTTGCAGGGGAAAGAAGATATGGCACAATGAGAATTTCGGGAACTAGCGTTGCTATGGTCCTGATGGTACTGATGGTGGTTTCCGGATAACGGAGGTTAGACGGAAAGTGTTAATGGGGGCACTGCGGTCATTGGTTGTCTCTGAGCCAGCTTGTCGGCTTGAGGCCTATTATTTCATTAAGAGAAGGGCCGCAGTGCAATATGGTTATGTTACTGATGTTTTACGAATCTCCTGCAAAGACCAACGCTAGATAGATGAGGAATCTTTGAATAACAGATGTGTTTTTGTTATGGTATTTATTGTTTAATAAAGTAGGCTGCTACGGCCTTTTATAACTCCAACCCTCTGGTCTGGTCTTGATTGTTTAGAATAAGGTTAAGAGGTTGGGGTTTTTTAGGTAATGGGAATCACATCTGTTATACAACAGTCATGAACCAGAAGGGACAGATAAGCTTAGGGTTCCCACACCCGTGTGACCCAACCTGCCACTTGGGACTGCAAGACGCATGAGAAGTCCTACTATGGCTTCCAAAGGGTATCATTCGTGACTGTGCGACTCCAGGTTGCAGCGTATCCAGCAGTCCCTGCTTACGGAACCACAGACCTCAAGATTACACCGGTCGCAGGAAAAGCAGTTTTCGGGTCGAACAAGGGGTCCCCATGCTGTGGCTCCCTGGAGGAGTGCAGCCAACAACCCCCTACTGTGTATACCTAAGAAACAGCAAGGAAGATCAATGAGAAACACCACTTACTGCTGTGCCTTTCTGATATACGGACGATAAGTCAGTAAATATAGGACATGCAGGACACAAACAATGTTCAATCTTTGTGTATGTCTGATGTGTAGCATATACCAATACTGAGCAGAGATGTCATTACCCTCAATGTGTCTCCCTGCTGAGCAGCAAAAACAAATCAGAAAAAGACAAACAACCTTCACTGTTGTGTCCTTTATGATATGCAGCCAATAAGGCAGTAAACCTTCAATTTTGTATGTGTCTGATGTGCAACAACAATCTTGAATAGAGATAGCACATCCATATTCAAGTGATTTGGCATGTGACTCAACATGTCAAATCGCATGCCTAAAATTGGCAGCCATTGCCGTTAATCGCACTGTCTGAATCAGCCCGGGCCACTTTGTGGTGCTGCACTGATTACCAATGGCAGTATGTGTACTACGCCTGGCACAGGTTCAATTTTGTATTTTGCAACAAAATCAGGACCATCCGTCATCACTGCTGCCTTTCTGATAAGCAACCAATAAGGCAGTAATACAGGGCCCACAGACAGACCTCAATCTTGTATATGTCTGATGTGCAATAATATAACAGTTCTGAATAGAGATAGCACATCCATATTGAAGTGATTTGGCATGCAACTCAACATGTCAAAGTCGCATGCCTAAAATCGGCAGCCATTGCTGTTAATAGCGCTGTCTGAATCAGCACGTCACTTTGTGGTGCTGCACCGATTACCAATGGCAGTATGTGTACTACCCATGGCCCAGGTTCAATTTGTATTTTCCAACAAAATCAGGACCATCCATCTTCACTGCTACCTTTCTGATAAGCAACCAATAAGGCAGTAATACAGGACCCACAGACAAACTTCAATCGTGTATATCTCTAATGTGCAACAATCTAACAATTCTGAATAGATATAGCACATCCATATTGAAGCGATTTTGCATGCGACTCACATGTCAAATCGCATGCCTAAAATCGGCAGCTATTGCCGTTAATAGCACTGTCTGAATCAGCTTGACGCCACCTTGTGGTGCTGTACCGATTACCAAAGGCAGTATATGTACTACCCCTGCCATCAATCTTTCCTGCTGCCTTTCTGATAAGCAACCAATAAGGCAGTAATACAGGACACAAAAACCCCACAGACAGACCCCAATCTTGTGTAGGTCTGATGTGCAGCAATATAACAATTATGAGCAGAAATGTCATCACCAGACTCAATGATGTGCGTTTCTGGCGTGCGGCACAAAAACCAGAAAGTACAGACCACCTTCCCTGTTGTATTTTCTGATCTGTAGCCAAACAAAGCAGTACCTTTAGGATATAAAGGACACCCAACAAGCTTCAGCAGAGAGGTCACAAATCTCAATGTGTACTTTAGTTGTGCCAAACACCCCAGCAAGGACAAACCTTCACTACTGAGGTCTACTGGTGAGCAGCCAAGAAGGAGTCCTGGTGTATCCCTTTATGAAATAACCAAACAGGAGCAATTTATTTCATAGGCCTAGCCTGGGCTGTAGATACTAATCCTTCACCACCAGTGAAGGAACCAATCCTAAAATGGTTGGACACCTTACTATAGTAGCTGTTGTCCTACCTTACCTCCGTAGATTGAGCAAACGCTAGCCAGCTCATACACGGGTGGGGCTGATTAGTAACTAAAGTCTCAATGAGCCCAGCCCTAGAGACCAATATAAGACCTCTAAAAAGGGTGGTTACCAATTTAGCCTGGAGGTAAATAGCCACCTGCAGCCCTTAAAGAAGCAATCATATAGCCATCTAGCTCTTGCATATGTTTGCACAGAAAATCCTTAATCAAAGGATATAGGAAAACGATTTATGGTAAATCGCCTTTAGATCTGTCACTGAGTGGACTGTAGTCCAAACCAAAAAGGTTTTTCTTACCCCCTGCATTAAAATATAACCACAATGTAAGAGTGGAGTGGGAGGTTGGAGCTTATGAAAAGTTACCCATAGCAAGCAACCCCCAAAAGGAGGATCTGTCACAAGGGAACCCCTACTGTGCCACACAGAAGCTTGGTCCCTACCACATTGTTGAAAGTTAAGTCAGCTTTTAAGCATCTTGGAGCAACTTTAAGCAGATTCCTGGCAGCTGGGCAAATAGGGCCAGATAACCTAGTGCACCTGCTGAGCAAGGGAGCTTACTCCTGAATCCTTCAACCATTGCACCATTAATAGCTTGTTCAGTGGTATACCTGGCCAGTAAGGAACTCTTTGTTCTACCAGGTCACCCTCTTTGCTGTATTCACCCCTACTAATGTACCACAACCGGGTATGTAGGGAGAGGCTGGCACTATTGTGATAACCACAGTGTCTCTGCTATAAGAGGAAGCTGTGGCTGGTGACTTTTAGCAGTAGCTTCTGGGCTATTTTGTTATGGAGACCCCAGGTCCTGCACCACTCAGTAAATACAGGTGGAAGGGGAAAAAATGTCTTACCTACCTCTTTCCCATCTGAGGTGGTTTAGGCACACTCGCTCCTCTGCACCACTTGTCCACCATACAGCATCCCTGATGTAGGAGGGAGCTGTGGCTGGTGTCTTTAGCAAAAGCTTCTGGGCTATTTGAATCCAGACCCCAGGGGAGATTATCTCAAATGCCCAGAAACCATCTGGCTGGGATTGGGGATTTTTGACTCACCGTTGTCGT
Organism: Lithobates clamitans; assembly: GCA_037952925.1. Lineage (NCBI taxonomy): Eukaryota > Metazoa > Chordata > Amphibia > Anura > Ranidae > Lithobates > Lithobates clamitans. Next base: position 764,840 of record JBBGZY010000071.1, read on the forward strand.
CTTCCCCTTTTTCCACAGCCACCGGGCTTGCTTTTCCATCCTTATGGTCCACACGCAAGGAGGATAGCCGCCAAAGTGCCCCCCCCCCCACAACTGCTGTCCCTTTAGGGAGCTGCAAGGTTAGGCTGTGTCCTGCACTGTCCAGTCAGTATATACACATGGGGGGGGGGGGCAATGCCGTACGTTCCTCATTCCCATGAGGTGGTTTAGGCAGACATTCACCATAGTAAACTGGTGCCTCCTCAAAAGGAGGATGTGGGCGCCTGCTCCTGCTGACTCTCAGCCTTCCCTTCTGGGTAAGAACGCGGGTCGTTCAGGCGGTACCCTCCCCAGCAGCCCACGCGAGCTACCAGGGACCCAGGAGTCAGGGGATACGATCCCCCTGGAAAGAACCGACGGCCAGCACCCCCGTCTGAACGGACGCCCGGACAGGTAAGGGGGGGGGAGACAGGATAAAGGCCCCTGAAGTTCTGGGGACACCACTGTACCCAGGGGCCTTCAGCTCTCAGGGGGGCTTTCCCAGTTTCTGCTGCCCCCCCTGAGGAAAGGATAGGGGAACCCCCCGGGAAGGATAAAAATATCCTGCCAGACCCAGAGGCTTCCCAGGCATTTGGTCCGGCTCCCAGGGGGAGACCACCAGCCCCAGGCTTCGGTCATTTGGAAAAAAAAACAAACAGTTTCGCCGTGTAGGGAGAAACACAATCAAAAACTGAGGATCAAGGGGAAGGGTGTGGACTTAAAACAGCTGTTGATTGATTGTGTTTCCTGTCGGGAGGAGCCTCTCATCTCTCAGGTGTGCCGTCCTGGAAGATGACTTGAGAAAAGTTGTTGCTCAGAAGTTGGGTTTAAAGGCCTCAGCAGGCATGTAGAGCATCATGGATAGGTTGCTCTCCACCCAAGATAAGGGGTATACACTCTTACCGGAAATAGTGGACTCGAATGTCAGCTACAATGAGTAAATCAAGCGAGGATAGCCCGATCAGCAGATTTCCAAAATGATCCAGGGAATCCAAAGAGCTCCAAGAATGAATCCAGGGAATCGTGCAGGTAACCGTGAGGCTGGAACTCAGATGGTTAAGCAGCCAGACTGGAAAGCCAAAAACCCTGATTACAAGATCACATTGTTGAGTCATCAAAAAGTTCAAATTCTTCACTTTTTTCAATTTCCTTATCTACACAGGGGACATATCTTTTCTTTGCTAACTTCACACAACCCATGGTGAGTATTTTCTCACCTTCAAACACTCCTTCACACTTCACTAATGATCCCTGTTTGTTTTTTTACTTTTTTTTCACACATAATATATAAATATATATATATATATATATATATATATATATATATATATATATATATATATATATATATATATATATAAATATATATATATATATCCCTATACTCATGTCTTTGCTGTACTGGGTCATATACTTTTCTGCTTTCATTATTATGTCATGCAGTATTGTGCTATATACTATTTAGATATATACACATTCTTGTTCCAGCTTGAACCTGTGATTGTGGTCACTGAGTGATACCCTTCCAATTCATATATGTCACAGCCGCCCTCCACCTGTTCCCCAGTGGGGCTTTTTCAGTTCCCCTCCTCCAGCTCCTGGGCCAGACATATATAAACAAGGCCTGGGGAATGCCCAGGAAAATATTCCAAGCCTATTTACCACCAGCTCGCAGACAACCAAATTAACCTGTCTAACAGTATGCGTTAAAAACAGGGGTTTAGTCCGCACGCATTTGCAAACGCATGCGTAAGCCACAGAGCCTCGTCACGGCACCTTGATATCTGTGGTCCTAACACTAAAATATGAGTGTCCCCACAGTGGATGCACATGCATTCTGATAGATAAATGAGAACAGGTGGACTGAAGGGCAGCCCATCCCTTCTTAAAGGTACAGGAGCACACCAGACACCCAGCAAATAGCACTATGGCTGCAAAGGTGCTGGTGCATTGCTGGACCAATACACACGCCAAGGTGATCTCAAAAAACTTGCCACCACCTTCATTTATAGCTGGCTATCGCAGTAAGCGGCATGCCTGCTGAGGCCTTTAAACACAACTTCTGAGCAAAAACTTTTTGTGTTGGACTCCATATATGTTTACCATAGGATTGTTTCACCTTTGGTACTTTCTCACCTGTGTTTCTACTCATTATGTTCTGTTTTATATTCCTTATATTTGATTTTTATCACAAAGTTTTTATTATTTACACACAATACTTGATATATTGTTCAACGTTTAGTGGTTTATATTTTTAGCGCTACATTTTTCACTGATCTTTTGCATTGAATTTTTGTCACATTCTTATGTTGCAGTTGTTAATTTTTCTTCACTAATTGAGTTAGTGCAGTAATATCCCCTATCCACAATACTCTGCCATATACAATTTAGATATATACACATTCTTGTTACAGCTTGAACCTGTGAATAGGGACATTGATGGACACCTTTTCAACTCATACATGTCACACCCACCCTCCACCTATTTCCCAGTAGGGTTTTTTCGGTTCTACTCCTCCAGCTCACGGGCCAGACATGCCTCACCCCCCGCGGTAGGAATGTGGCTTTGCTATTCCAGCTCAGTCAATTTGTAAGTATGGGGTCACTTTAACAGAGACCCCTATATTTGCAATACATTATTTGCCATCTTAATGCATATTTTCAAACTGATATTCTATTTAATAGACATGTTTTATGTGCATCCACTCCTGAAGAAGTGAGGGGTAGCTCACAAAAAGCATCAAGTTTTAAGATGCCTCTGTACCATCATGTGTCTACATAATTGCAATCTCCAAGTATGTATTATACCATGTAGTTACTACTAATCGGTTTGGCATTTGTTTATGTACTTTGTGTATGATGATTACCTTGTTAACCTTTTAATAAATGTATACAATATGTTTACTCTACATCAAGTGTCCACCAGTGTCCACCTCATTTAAAGTCCCAGGGCTAAAATCTGTTTAGTTGTATATGTTTATAGGGATGGAACTCTTAAGGTGTCAGCATACCAAGACATATTGGACAATTTTGTGCTCCCAAATTTGTGGGAACGGTCTGAGGATGGCCCCTACCTGTTCCAACATGACTGCGCACCAGTGCACAAACAAGGTCCATAAAGGCACGGATGGGCAAGTTTGGGGTGGAGGAACTTGACTGGCTTGCATAGAGTTCTGACCTCAACCAGACAGAACATGTTTGAGAAGAATTAGATTGTGAGCCAAGCCTTCTTGTCCAACATCAGTGCCTGACCTCACAAATGCACTTCTGGAAGAATGGTCAAACATTACCATAGACACACCCCTTGTGGATAGCCTTTCCAGAATAGTTGAAGCTGTTATAGCTGCAAAGGGTGGGCAAACTCAATATTGAACCCTACGGACTAATGCCCCGTACACACGGTCGGATTTTCCGATGGACATTGTCTGATCGGAGCGTGTTGTCGGAAATTCCGACCGTGTGTGGGCGCCATCGGACATTTTCCATCGGATTTTCCGACACACAAAGTTGGACAGCAGGAGATAAAATTTTCCGACAACAAAATCCGATCGCGTCAATTCCGACCGTGTGTGGCCTGTTCCGACGCACAAAGTGCCACGCATGCTCAGAAGAAATTCCGACACGGGACAGCTCGTTCTGGTAAACTTAGCGTTCGCAATGGATACAGCACTTTCGTCACGCTGCAATGTAAAAAATGGTTTAATACAGCGCACTCTCTTCTTCTTTATAATGTGACAAGAATTAAGTAGTTTTGCTGCTCATATTCACACACACACTTCTCACAAAGTTTTATTTGTGTTTTTTTAGTGGGATTCCCTCAATATATTGTTATTAGTTGTCACATCTGACAGTTTTATATTTTTTATGTTTTTTTTTTTTTTGTTTTTAAGCCTTTTTTTTTCTTTAATGTTTGGATTTTTTCCAAGGCTGATCTTTGTTCAATGTTATTTTTATTTTTACTCCAGAATATTTTTGTGTGTGTTTTGTGTGGCAAGTTACCCCAACACCATTGATATCTTTTATTATTTAATCTCCATGAGATTTTTTGTTGTTGGTGTCCCTTGTTCATTTCACATTGTATATTAGAAATGTACCTGAATCCTCACAAACAAACCATCATTTTTGAAGTAAAACACATAGGAGAGTATAATTCAAAACAAAAATCCTTTATTAAGGGCTCAGAACCAAACAAAGAGGAAGGCAACACTGGATCAACAGGAGAAATTAGTGAAGCCTGGGACCCCCACGGCAGACATCAATTCTTAAACCTCAAAATTGGTGGCCTGAGGAGTCCATATACAATTTAAAGGCTGCGCTGCTAGTGCAAATACATGATCATATTAACTGAAAATACCATAATTATGAATGAACACAAGTGAATTGTTTCATAAAAAAAAAAAAAAAAAATGCACATAAATCGCATGCAAAAAAAAAAGAATCGCATGCAAAAAAAATGAGTGGAACATTCAGTAAACAAAAACGATTAAATAGAGTCCATTTAGTCATAGATTGAAATGAACTGTAGGTCTTGTGGGTGTAGAAAATGGTTGGATAGAGGGAGAAAGACACCCTTCCTTCAAGTGATATAAAGATTATCTCCGTAGGGAGCGTGATGTTAAAATAGAGAGAAGATCCTCCACCTCAAGTAAGGTAAGCCCCTTACCAGATCCAAAGATCTCCTGTCACAGAGATCATGCACACATGTGGCTGTGTCCCCCAGCCACTGGGTCTCTGTCAGTGCGCAGATCGGAAGCCACCTCTCCAGGAAATCAATCCAAACGTGATTTATCCGCTCACAGACCATGGATAAATAGGAAAGAAATGCTCCATAGCGTAATACAGTTAAAATCCACTTTAATTTATAAAAGAAAAGCACTTACAATTTGTGCAGTAAAGATCGCTTATAAAAACATGTAGCGCCGGCCGGCTTCAGCTGCTGCCCGTTTCTTCCGGGTTCAGCGTGGTATGGTGGTGACGTCAGCACGCCGCTCCTCCCTACGCCGTTTCGACAAATCTGTCGTCTTCCTGGGGTACGGGCGGCATGCTGACACACCACCTATATGGGAACTCAAAGCAGAGGAACGCCCCCTTCTGTGATCAGGGCGTCCGAGGCCGCTGCCGCCATCTTTGTATGGGGCAAGCGGAAACTGTATGTTGTTGATTCACTACCATGTATACCGTCACAACCCGGGCAAAAAAGGGTTATAACAGGGCGAATAGGATTATACGCTCCATTGTTGCCAACAGCGTATAGACCACAAAAAAATGGATGTCAAAGGGATGCAGAAATTCAGATCGGAAAATACCGCATCTGATATTAGATGCATAATAAGCAAAAAATGAAAACAAAAATACAAACTATCTGTTAAATAAATAACATCTATTTAAATAAAAAAACTATGTAAAAATGCCCAGGTGGCCTGATATTATCATTAATTGGGGCTGAAACTAGGTAGATTCGCCACTGGGGACCCTAGTGAGCTAATGCAACATCAAGTCAAGGAAAATTTAACCCTTAGGTTCCAAGGTTTTCTTGTATAGAGTAACCCTTTGTGTTCTAATAAAAAATTAGATGAATAATAATAATAAAACTTAAAGACGATCACACCGTCAGTGTGTACCTATACATATTGGTCCATCTCTGCAACAATGGAGCATAGAATCCAAAGAGAAGTTTGATTGTAGAATGCCCTATGAAAGTCCAAAAGTAAAATGAACATAGAGAATGATGCTCTATAAAAAACACAACCCTCCATGTCCCAAATTTCATTAATAAAAATAAATAAACAGAAAAAAGGAAGAATGTGCTATGGGGAGTTTTTCTTTTCCCATACCTCATTAGCCCACCTCCGGACACCATGATCTCAGATGAAGGTTACACACATGAACAATCAACCATTATCAATGAAGGCGTTCACATCAGTGTCTATATTCAAACCATAAGGGGTGTAACACCGGACACGATGGATCCAAGTCATTTCCAATCTAGATAATTCTCTGACTAAGGATCCACCCCTCCAGTGTGCACTGTACCTATCTATCCCCAAAAATAGAGTGTTAGCAGGGTTCCTATTGTGATGTAAAGCATAGTGTTTTGATACCGAATGGTATTGATATCCATTCTTGATGTTAGTAATGTGTTCTCCTAAGCGGACCTGCATGGGGCGTTTGGTACGGCCAATATATTGCAGCCCATGGTATACATGGTAGTGAATCAACAACATACAGTTTCCGCTTGCCCCATACAAAGATGGCGGCAGCGGCCTCGGACGCCCTGATCACAGAAGGGGGCGTTCCTCTGCTTTGAGTTCCCATATAGGTGGTGTGTCAGCATGCCGCCCGTACCCCAGGAAGACGACAGATTTGTCGAAACGGCGTAGGGAGGAGCGGCGTGCTGACGTCACCACCATACCACGCTGAACCCGGAAGAAACGGGCAGCAGCTGAAGCCGGCCGGCGCTACATGTTTTTATAAGCGATCTTTACTGCACAAATTGTAAGTGCTTTTCTTTTATAAATTAAAGTGGATTTTAACTGTATTACGCTATGGAGCATTTCTTTCCTATTTATCCATGGTCTGTGAGCGGATAAATCACGTTTGGATTGATTTCCTGGAGAGGTGGCTTCCGATCTGCGCACTGACAGAGACCCAGTGGCTGGGGGACACAGCCACATGTGTGCATGATCTCTGTGACAGGAGATTTTTGGATCTGGTAAGGGGCTTACCTTACTTGAGGTGGAGGATCTTCTCTCTATTTTAACATCACGCTCCCTACGGAGATAATCTTTATATCACTTGAAGGAAGGGTGTCTTTCTCCCTCTATCCAACCATTTTCTACACCCACAAGACCTACAGTTCATTTCAATCTATGACTAAATGGACTCTATTTAATCGTTTTTGTTTACTGAATGTTCCACTCATTTTTTTTGCATGCGATTCTTTTTTTTTTTGCATGCGATTTATGTGCATTTTTTTTTTTTTTTGTTATGAAACAATTCACTTGTGTTCATTCATAATTATGGTATTTTCAGTTAATATGATCATGTATTTGCACTAGCAGCGCAGCCTTTAAATTGTATAGCTAGTAAGGTGGAGGTTGTTTCACATCTAAGGTTGCAGCAGCATTTTACATTTCAATTTTTGGTTTGAGATATTTGTCTTTTCATCACACACATGTGGGGATCATTTCCACTTATGGGATAGCGCAGTATTTTTTACGATATTAAAGTTGCTTATTGAGACACTCTATACAGCAGCAATCCCTGAACGCGTCCTAGAGCGTTCATTCACTCACATTGTCACTAATTTTTTTGGTGATTTTTTTGTCATTTATTGTCACATACGTTGTATATCACGTTCACATCTGATATATTGCTGTGCACTTTTGTTTTTTTCAAGTTCATTTTGTTATACATTTTCCCACTTATAGTGAGAATAGTGGATTTGTTTGGGAAAGAAGAGATTATTCCATAAACATGGATATCTTTGAGTATAGGACATCAAAGAAAGTCAACACCGATGGGGTCTTTGAAACCTATAAGGATGGGGTTAATGATTTGGGAGGCCTCTTCATGAGACTAAAAAATCTTATGGTCTCAGAAATCCATACACAATGGGATGTGGCTTTCTTGGAAACTTACATCCGTTTAAAAATGGTCCCTAGAAGCTTGAGGTGGGAGGTCTGCCCACAAAAAGGAGAGACGGAGCTTGAAGAATGGTTCCGGTATTTCAATAATGCTGGTACTGACTTCCTCCAGTTCCTGGTAACTCGCAAAAAAGATAAACTCACGAGATTAGATTTGGAAATCAAGACTCTCAAAGACAGTCTCCTGAGGAATATAAAGAAAGAACCAGTTCCCTGATTAAAACACTTGACAAAGAGGAAAGGGAACAAAAAATCAAAAAACGCAAAAAATACAATAGGGATTATGATGACTATCAAGCTAGCCTGGTTTTCGAGTGGCAGAAAAAAATAATGGCTGAACAAACGGCCCATTCTGATCCTCGGATGGAGGCTATTACTCAGGGAGAGGAATGCCCTGACACAGCTCCCACATCATCACAACAATTACCTAGAACACATCAAACCCAACAGACTTCAAAAAAACAATCAAGAAATGTTAGGGGTGACAAGAGAGGGAGGAGGGCCTCTTACCAATCCCCACTTAGGGTGAGGGGTATGCCCGGAGGAGGATATCCAAAGAAACTCACAGGGGACCATACTCTTCCACCACAAAGAAGGAATGGTCACTATGAATATGGCTCTCCACACTACAAGGGTCCCTTCCGTGAGGGGAGAGAACATCAATACCCCAGAAGGGAAATAGATAGAACGCCATATTATGATCATGGCCCTAATAGGCATTATGATTATGAATACCGCTACAGGGACCGTACTTATTCTGAAAGGGATAACGATTATGGTTATGACTTTAGAATTGATACCCAGAACCGTTTTTTTTCCTTGAGTGACAGGGAGGGACCCACTGAATTGAGATCTGGTAATTCCGCCAACTATGGCCGTGATTATGAACATGTGAGACCAGGTCCCTCTGGTGAATATTCTAATAACCGGAAGGGGGCAAACCATTCACAGCAGGATTGGGGTTTTCCCAGGCCAAATCAAGGAGTCAAAAGACCGGTGGAAAACAAAGAGGAACCAGAGGGGGGAGGAGAGCACAGTCAAAAAAAATCAAGGAAGTGAATAGCGATGGGATCTTTAATCTCAGTTCTCAAGCTCTCACTGCCGCAGAGACCTCCTTGTTGAGTAAAGGTTTGAAATTTGCACCCCCTAAAAAGTTAAATAAGTTTCAAACCTATATGGATATACATAGATTTGTTCGCAAGGTAAATATCAAACGACATTTTGCGACCAATCAAACTATCCATACTATTACTGAACAACAACAAATCCAACACTCAGGGTTATCTAATGCTTCAACGTTCAATCCCTCTGGAACTTTGGCTCCTTCACTGAGGGTATTCAGGGATGTCCTTATACGGGATTTGGAACTTATAAAGAATCCGAATCCACGTATGGATAAGACCCTTGAGGAAGGGCTGGATTCACTCTGTAACAAAAAAAACATAGTGATTCGCCCGGCAGATAAGGGTGGGGGCATCGTCATTTTAGATAGAGATGCTTATCTCCTGGAAATACAGAACATTCTAAGTGATCAAGACACGTATGTCCGATTACCAGGTGACCCAACCCGCGACTATAAAAAGACGTTAATTCCTTTAGTTGACAAGGGTTTTAGATTGGGCATTTTAAATGAAAAAGAAAAACTCTTCCTCATTCCTAAAGCCCCGAGAATTCCCATTTTGTATTGTCTACCCAAGATTCACAAAAGTCTGACTTGCCCCCCGGGATGTCCCATTGTTAGTGGGATTGATTCCATCACGTCCCGGGTGGGCAAGTATATAGACCATTTCCTCCAACCATTGGTGCACACCATGCCCTCATATGTGAAGGACACCCGACATATAATTAATTTACTGTCGGAACAGAGGCCTAATGACCAGACATTGTTAGTGACTGCGGATGTCACATCCTTATACACCATCATACCTCATCATTTAGGAGTGGCAGCCGTGGAACACTATTTGAAGAGGTTCTCTACCCTACAGGCACAACAACAGACATATATTTTGGAATTGCTTGAATACGCAGCTGGCCATAATTATTTTTGGTTTAGTCATCAGTTTTATCGCCAACAACGTGGCGTGGCCATGGGGGCAAAATATGCCCCCAGTTTGGCCAACCTATTTATGGCCAAGTGGGAGGAGGACGTCATCTATAAAGACCGAAATCCCCATCTTAAGTTTTGGGCTAGGTATATAGATGATGTCCTCCTCCTATGGGATGGGTCCACCTCTCAGCTTGAGGACTTCTTCTCCGCAATTAATGACAACAATAGGGGGATAAGGTTTGTCCATGAGAGCAGCTACGAGAGGATTAATTTCCTCGATCTCACCATCTCTAAGGAGGGTGATATGTTTACAACCATTTCCTTTTTTAAGAAAACGGATCGGAACTCCTTTATCCCCATTGGAAGCTGCCATCATGATCCGTGGCTTAAATCCATTCCGAAGAGCCAATTTACCAGAATGAGGCGTAATTGCACTGACATTAAAGACTACAGGGTACAGGCTGATATCATATCCAAAAGATTAGAAGAAAAAGGATACGATAAAGAACTTCTAGTTAGAACTAAGCAACAAGTTGAAGCCCTTGACAGAGCCTCACTATTGAATGAGGCCCCCAAGGCTAATTTGGGGGGACCGTCATTACCGTTCATTACGGGCTTTTCCACTCAACATTATCAGATCACGAGGATCTTGCGAAAACACTGGCACCTTCTAGAAAATGACAGGATCATTAAAACAATCTTGCCCCATAAACCACAGATTGTATTTAGGGGGGTCCCTTCGTTGCGGGACAGAATTGCCCCTAATGTTGTGGACCCACCCACTCAAAAGGTATCCTTCTTCCAGAATTTATCCGGTTACCACCAATGTCGAAGGTGTCAGATATGCTCACTCAACGGAAGCAAACAGAGAAAAACAGAATCCTTTGTATCCTCCAGTACCTCTAGGGTCCATAAGATCGAACCTTTTGTCACTTGTAGCACTAAAGGGGTGGTGTATTTATTGCAATGCCCTTGTGGGCTGCAATATATTGGCCGTACCAAACGCCCCATGCAGGTCCGCTTAGGAGAACACATTACTAATATCAAGAATGGATATCAATACCATTCGGTATCAAAACACTATGCTTTACATCACAATAGAAACCCTGCTAACACTCTATTTTTGGGGATAGATAGGTACAGTGCACACTGGAGGGGTGGATCCTTAGTCAGAGAATTATCTAGATTGGAAATGACTTGGATCCATCGTGTCCGGTGTTACACCCCTTATGGTTTGAATATAGACACTGATGTGAACGCCTTCATTGATAATGGTTGATTGTTCATGTGTGTAACCTTCATCTGAGATCATGGTGTCCGAAGGTGGGCTAATGAGGTATGGGAAAAGAAAAACTCCCCATAGCACATTCTTCCTTTTTTCTGTTTATTTATTTTTATTAATGAAATTTGGGACATGGAGGGTTGTGTTTTTTATAGAGCATCATTCTCTATGTTCATTTTACTTTTGGACTTTCATAGGGCATTCTACAATCAAACTTCTCTTTGGATTCTATGCTCCATTGTTGCAGAGATGGACCAATATGTATAGGTACACACTGACGGTGTGATCGTCTTTAAGTTTTATTATTATTATTCATTTAATTTTTTATTAGAACACAAAGGGTTACTCTATACAAGAAAACCTTGGAACCTAAGGGTTAAATTTTCCTTGACTTGATGTTGCATTAGCTCACTAGGGTCCCCAGTGGCGAATCTACCTAGTTTCAGCCCCAATTAATGATAATATCAGGCCACCTGGGCATTTTTACATAGTTTTTTTTATTTAAATAGATGTTATTTATTTAACAGATAGTTTGTATTTTTGTTTTCATTTTTTGCTTATTATGCATCTAATATCAGATGCGGTATTTTCCGATCTGAATTTCTGCATCCCTTTGACATCCATTTTTTTGTGGTCTATACGCTGTTGGCAACAATGGAGCGTATAATCCTATTCGCCCTGTTATAACCCTTTTTGCCCGGGTTGTGACGGTATACATGGTAGTGAATCAACAACATACAGTTTCCGCTTGCCCCATACAAAGATGGCGGCAGCGGCCTCGGACGCCCTGATCACAGAAGGGGGCGTTCCTCTGCTTTGAGTTCCCATATAGGTGGTGTGTCAGCATGCCGCCCGTACCCCAGGAAGACGACAGATTTGTCGAAACGGCATAGGGAGGAGCGGCGTGCTGACGTCACCACCATACCACCCTGAACCCGGAAGAAACGGGCAGCAGCTGAAGCCGGCCGGCGCTACATGTTTTTATAAGCGATCTTTACTGCACAAATTGTAAGTGCTTTTCTTTTATAAATTAAAGTGGATTTTAACTGTATTACGCTATGGAGCATTTCTTTCCTATTTATCCATGGTCTGTGAGCGGATAAATCAGGTTTGGATTGATTTCCTGGAGAGGTGGCTTCCGATCTCCGCACTGACAGAGACCCAGTGGCTGGGGGACACAGCCACATGTGTGCATGATCTCTGTGACAGGAGATCTTTGGAGCTGGTAAGGGGCTTACCTTTCTTGAGGTGGAGGATCTTCTCTCTATTTTAACATCACGCTCCCTACGGAGATAATCTTTATATCACTTGAAGGAAGGGTGTCTTTCTCCCTCTATCCAACCATTTTCTACACCCACAAGACCTACAGTTCATTTCAATCTATGACTAAATGGACTCTATTTAATCGTTTTTGTTTACTGAATGTTCCACTCATTTTTTTTGCATGCGATTCTTTTTTTTTTGCATGCGATGTATGTGCATTTTTTTTTTTTTTTTGTTATGAAACAATTCACTTGTGTTCATTCATAATTATGGTATTTTCAGTTAATATGATCATGTATTTGCACTAGCAGCGCAGCCTTTAAATTGTATAGCTAGTAAGGTGGAGGTTGTTTCACATCTAAGGTTGCAGCAGCATTTTACATTTCAATTTTTGGTTTGAGATTTCATCACACACATGTGGGGATCATTTCCACTTATGGGATAGCGCAGTATTTTTTACAATAATTGAGGAGTCCATATGTAAGGGAGGGCAGTCTGGTCCGGGATTCACAGAGATCCGGATAGCAGCAGATGACATCAGTGTCCCCAGGCTGTGGTACTACAAGAGGCTGCATCTTTTGGCCGACCAGACTGGATCCAGGGTCCTCACTGTCTGGTCTTCCTTTCACACTTCCTTCCGGGCTGTGGCTGTGCAGTTGGAGATGTGGCAGGAGGAGGAGTAGGACCTGGAGGAGGAGTAGGACCTGCAGGAGGAGGAGGACCATCCCAAAGCTGTGTGTGAGGTGTAATTTGGCCCCTCATACCTTTCGCCAGAGCCTCTGATATGAGGGCCTCACACATGGCTTTTTGGCCCTCCTCCATCCTCTGCATTTTATAGGTGGTGCCTGGTGTGTGGTGCTCCCAGGACCTCTGTAGCCCTACAAAAAAATCTGATAGCTGCCTCCTCTAGGGTACTCCTCCTACTGCCACTTTCTGTTTCCAGGGGGGGTGGAGGGACCTGCAGATCAGCCAGCCGGCTCGGCCCGGCCACCTCCTGGCTGAGACTTCCCTGTGTATGAAAAAGGGACATGGTTGTAATGTTTTGCATCATCAATCACAATCATAAATTAGTACTCCCAACTAACATCTAGTTAACATCATTGATTGGACAAGCAGAAATATTTAGAGGAATGCTATACCTGGCTCAATCTGGGCTCCTCCACATGTGGCCTGGAAGGCCCAGGTTGGGCGTCAGAAGCCTCAGCCGGGGGGGAAGGAAGCGTGGAAGGAAGACTGGAGAGTGATGACCTGGGTTCAGTCTGGCCTGCCAGAAAGTGCAGCCTGTCGTAGTACAACATCCTGGGGACATAGACGTCATCTGCTGCTCCGGATCTCTGTGAATCCAGGACTTTATTGCGCTCCCTCAGATATGTGCTCCTCAGGCCAAAAAATGAAAATCTTTAAATAAGTGATGTCTGCCGTGGGGATCACCTGCTTCACAATTTCACACAATTGCTCCAGTGCTGCCTTCCTCTTTGCTTGGTTCTTGTAATGGGGGTGTTTAATCTCCCACAGACAGGGCAGCTCCCTTAGCATCTCTATGAAGACTGAAATTAAGTCCTGATCTTTCAGTACCATATCCATGTTCACTGCAAGACACAACACAAGACAAAGCCTAATGTCACACCAAACTCTCCTAATCTTGTTACAATATAGGCCTCAATCTATAGAAGCAGTATAGGCCCAAGTTTGTCTCTTACCTTCGTTCTTACAATCGCCGCGTTCAATGCTCCTTCCTCCGCTCACAGATCAAACGTAATACGCACGCGTGTTACACTTTATATACACTGCACATGCGTGTAACTCCGCCCGCCCCTGACGTTCTTTCTAGTGTATTCCCCGCCTCTTTTCGTTCGGCGCAGTGGGGGAAGAGCATGATGGCGGAGTTACAACAGGTGCGTGATAATTCTAACAACGAGGAGGAGGAGGAGGAAAGCCCGGATCCAGGCACGTCCCGATCAAGAAGGAGACGTTTTAAAGCCACAAATATGTCGTTTGGGGAGATGTTGGAGATGGTAGACATCATGAGGAAGTCCGACTATGACGGAAAATATGGGCCTTACCCCCACCCCAACATCCGAAAGGCCAAAATCATTGGTAAAGTGGTCAGGAGTCTAGAGCGGAATTTTGGGGTACGAAGGTCTAAAGATCAGCTCAGGAAGCGGTGGTCGGACCTGAAGTTGAGAGAGCCAGAGCAGTACTGAAAGATCCGGAGAGTGCTGCAAAAAAGTAAGTAGTTGTGCTGTGTTCCTATTCTTTCTGTCTTTATTACGTTCGTTCTGCTCCATATGCTTTGATTAGTTGTAACGTTTCCAAAGGTCAACTTTAATGTTCATGGGCACATTATTGGTTCGTATCAAACATTTTTCTTTCGGCCTCTAGAACACCATTGTTTAGGCCATATGCATTTTCACACATTTTTGGGGGCCAACTTGGATGCCAAATATTTGTTTGTGTAGATGGGTTTGTTACTAGAATGAAATGCAAACTAGATTGTGTGTAAGGAGAGGACACTGAGCAGCTGTTTTCACATCTGGACACTGGAGCACTAGTGTGGGACACAAGAACACCATTTTTATTAGGGGGCCACACAGGTGCTCCAGTGTATACTATAGGGGGGTCTCCATCTGTGAAGCTTGTACCAAACAGGTAAAGTATTGCAGCTTGACAAAGGGCAATAAAAAATATACATCTTGGAACTCGGCTAAAATAGACAATTGTACCCCACTTCCAAGCAATGTTTCCTATTTCTATAGTTCTGCCATCAAATATCTGTGTGCTAAGTATACCATTTTTGTTTTACATAGGGGAGAAAAGACTCGGACACCCCTCATCCCAGGAGACCAGAGACCCCCCCTCTCTGGAAGAAGGGGAAATACCAACCCAAGAAGCTGAGCAGGAGGAAGAAGAAGACGTGGTGGAGATTGGCACCACAACAAGTGAGTGTCTGCGACCACAGACTCAGGTAAAAGAGATGGCTGGTGGCAGATTTTTGAGACCTTTTTTTTTGTTCTTTATCTCTTTTTAGGTGATCGTGATGTGAGGGATCCAGAACGCTTTACATCTGAAAGTGCCCAGATACTGATCGGGGAGATCATGGGGTGTAATCTCCAATTGCAAAACATCCAGCAACAAATCAGTGATGTTATTAAAAAAAATAATAACATCATTGATGTTTTGGGGCGAATTTAAACCCCACAAAATCACCTGTTTTATCGTACCAAACTTTTTTCAATGTTTAGAAAAGCCAAATTTGGAGGATGCACACAGTGTGCCAACATGTGCTATCTGCCATCACGGGAGATCAATGGACGCGTTTTGGGGGGGCAACCCCTTCCTCAATTATAAAGTAGCGTTGAGGAAGGGCTTGCTCCCCCCAAACACGTCCCTTGATCCCCCATGATGGCAGATAGCACATGTGGACATTTGTAAATTGGTGTGCATCTTCTGAACGCTATATCAAACCCAGTTCCTAAATACTGATGTCTGATATAGCCTTCAGGTTTTACCTAATGTGAACTTTGTAAGTTCAAGTTTTTTGGCTTTCTTGTTGGTTTTACACAGGCCTGTTTTATCTGAAATGGATATTTTGATTTTTCATAATGTTACTGCAAACATTGTTTTACAACAAACATGTTGGTTTGTTTTAAAAACCTTTGGTAAATGCGCATGTGACTGTGCAGGTATAAAAAAGTGCCTTACTCAAGAATGTGTGGATTATTGTCTCAACACTACAACACTTTTGGGGTGATGTAATTGTTGTTTTATGCACAAATGGGGGTTATTTCCTAAGGGCAAATCCTCTTTGCACTACAAGTGCAGGTTCAGTGCAGTTGCAAGTGCACTTGTAGTGAAATGTGTTTTTGCATTTAGGAAGTACCAGCCAACACTGTTTTTTATAAGGTTACCCAATTACGACATTTTCTGCACTCAACACATTTCTGTCAGGGTCAGCTAAAACATACACAAGCAGTAAATGTCCACCAAGAATTTCTTTTGGTTGTTTTTTATTTGAAAAAGGTGTCACATATTGTCTAGCATATTGATAGCCCCCCTACCCGCAAAGAACTCCAGGTATCGTAACCGGACATCACGGGCATTCAGGGAGGGCAAGCCAGGACGGCCGCTTTCAAGTGCCATCATTGTTGATGTATTTGGGATTCCGGCCTCAGGCCCAACTGAGCCAGCATAGTTGGCTGAATGTTTTCGTAGAAAATTATGGAGAACACAGCAGGCAAGTATTATATGGTTCAGTTTATACTCCGCTATATGGATTGGTGTCATAAATAATCGGAACCGGCTGGCCAGGATTCCAAATGTGTTCTCCACCACTCTTCGGGCTCTGGCCAGCCGGTAATTAAAAACCCTCTGTTCCGGGGTGAGGGTCCTCATCGGGAATGGCTGCATCAGGTGGTCCCCCAGCGCAAATGCTTCATCAGCAACGAACACAAATGGGAGACCTTCAACATTGTCCTCTGGAGGTGGCAAGTCCAAGCTGCCATTCTGGAGACGCCTGTAGAACTCCGTCTGGGCGATCACTCCACCATCGGACATCCGGCCATTCTTCCCCACGTCCACATACAAGAAGTCGTAATTAGCCGACACCACCGCCAACATCACTATACTATTAAACCCCTTGTAATTATAATAGTATGACCCCGAGTTGGGTGGTGGGATGATGTGGACGTGTTTCCCATCAATTGCCCCTCCGCAGTTAGGAAAGTCCCACCGCTGGGCAAAGTGGGAGGCCACAGTCTGCCATTCCTGTGGCGTGGAAGGAAACTATTGAGGAAAAAACAATAAAGATTACTATTTTTTCACAGAAACCTGGCAAGCAGATTAGACACAAACATTATGGGTCAACCTCCAGATAGCATTTATTAAGGGGAATTTAACAACAACAAAGTATAAGGTACACCTATCATATTCCCCCCCCCCTCTCATGGGCCATTTCTAACATTATAGGGGGGGGGGACTCTTGGACAGGTAACCCTCTTCACTTCATTGAGAGATGAATGCCTAAATACAGGGTATTACTTGGAACAGCCCCTCCTTAGTTACACTATTGGCAGCCCACTGGACAGGTAAGAAGTGTCATAATACAAAGATATAAATACACACTGTACACATTTGAGCACATTTGGACATTCTGCTATTACCTATCAAGATCATAATAGGATACAAGAACTTTAAACAGTACCATTGGAAAGTATACAGGCAGGCCCTTGCACTACATGCTTTGGGGAATTCATCCATAAATCTGAGCACTAAAGAGATGGGTATAGTGTGTATGGGTTTGGCAAAGTCAGCAGATAGATGATTGAGGATAGAGAATTGGAATCAGCTGACTTAGCAGTTGGGGGAGGGAGGGTTACAAAAAATTTGGGGACACCACAAAAAAAAGCCTCTGGCCCTCTGCCTGAATTTAAATCAAAAATAACATTTCAAAACATTTTAGGGGGTGTTTGGGGTAAAGCACTACTATGGAGCTGATAAAATACATTGTTAAGTAACTACATGAGGTGAATATAGGGCAGGAGACACCATGCTGGGGAGGTTATTGAAGGGCAAATATGTATGAAGGACCTAAAATAATAATTACATAAAAATCCAGCATGCATGAGGACAAAGGGGACATTCACAGCATAATACAATCATGGTAATTAGGGAATGAGGAAAGAAATACAATATATTATCAAACATTCAATACAATAAAATGTGATATAAAAGGATAAAAATCTTACCTTCATATACTCCTTCTGTAGGACCTGGATGATGGCAGAACAGGTCTCTGGGATAATGATCCCCAGAGCCTGGGGGGAGATGCCTGTCGAGAACTTGAGGTCCTGCAGGCTTCTCCCTGTGGCCAAATACCGCAAGGTAGCGACCAACCTCTGCTCCGGAGTGATGGCTTGCCTCATGCAGGTTTCCTGCCTGCTGATATAGGGGGTCAGCGAAGCCAACAAACGGTGAAATACGGGGTCCGTCATCCTGAGAAAGTTCCTGAAATCATCAGGATTATTCTCACGGATCTCACGGAGCAAAGACATATGACAGAACTGGTCACGCTGAAGCAACCAATTCTTGGTCCATGAACTCCTCCCCACCCTGTTCATGGACTGGACTTGTGTCAAGGTCAGGACCCCAACACCAAGCCCCCGCACAGCACGAACTCTACGAGGAGTACGCATACGCAACATGGCTAGAAAACGGTCGGCTGCTCAGAACGAAGTAACAGAACGCACTGAAGAACAGCAAGGCCTGTGAAGAGCGACCTGAAAAACAGCAACGAGCGGACAAGATCGCACAGAAAACTCCAATACGAACTGACTGCACGCACTGAAGAGCAGATACAAACCCACAAGCACAAACTGAATGGCAGAAAACGATCTGAAAGCCACGAGTCTGAAAAAGCGCGAATCGTCTCTCACCAAACTTTTACTAACACGAGATTAGCAAAAGGAGCCCAAAGGGTGCCTCGCTTGGTTCTGAACTGGCCTTTTCTAGTCTCGTCGTACGTGCTTGACGTCACCGCGTTCTTGGCGATCGGAAATTCCGACAACTTTGTGCGACCGTGTGTAGGCAAAACAAGTTTGAGCCAACATCCGTCTGAAAAAATCAGAGGATTTTGTTGTCGGAATGTCCGAACAAAGTCCGACCGTGTGTACGGGGCATAAGACTGGGATGTTATTAAAGTTCATGTGCGTGTAAAGGCAGGTGTACCAATACTTTTGGTAATATAGTTTATATCTGTTTGACAATTGAAAAGAAAAAGAGAAAATCTTTGATCATGTCAGAACTGTTTAGTGTCCTGTGCACACTTCTTGTGTTATCTCAGTGAATCAAATCAGCCCACATAGTTCTTATTTTGAACTACAGAAACATAAAGGCTTATTTAATAGGGATGAACACCCCCCCCGGTTAGGTTTGCAACAGAACATGCTAACAGGCAAAAAATTTGTGCGAACACCGTTAAAGTCTATGGGACACAAACATGAAAAATCAAAAGTGCTCATTTTAAAGGCTTATATGCAAGTTATTGCCATAAAAAGTGTATGGAGACCCGGGTACTGCCCCAGGGTACATGGATCAATGCAAAAAAAGTTTTAAAAACTACCATTTTTTTTCAGGAGCATTTGGATGTGGTGGTGGTGCCAAAACACTGTAACCCCTCACAGTTACTCTTGTTGGGCGCAGGAACGGGCCCTGCTGTTAAATATAATTTAAAAAATTGTAATTACATGCCCCTGTTAAACAGGGGCAGAAAAATTGGGCCTTGCGTGGTGGTGGTGCCCTAACCCAAACATATTGTTGGAAGCTAGCATCATCAAGATTGAGGAGGAATAGGATAGGCAGTAGGGATGAGCCGAACACCCCTCTGTTCGGTTTGCACCAGAACATGCGAACAGAAAAAAAGTTTGTTCGAACACGCGAACACCGTTAAAGTCTATGGGACACGAACATGAATAATCAAAAGTGCTAATTTTGAACTTCCGGTTCCGGCGCCACATGAGGAGGAGGTGAGCAGCTTCAGCTCCCGCACAGCTCCTCACAAAAACCAGCCACAGCTCCAGGGGGAACCCCTATCACCTCTGCTCTCTACCAGGCAGACATGGATCGCTTTGTGGAGTGATCCTATGCACGGGCGCTGTCCTCCTCCACGGCACCTCCGGCAGGAGACATAGCGGCCGACACAGCCAAGGTGGCGGCCGCTCCGGACACAGCAGAGCGGCATCAGATGCAGCCACAGCCTCCCCCTGCCTCTGCTGTGGCAGAGTCTGATCCCACATCCCCTGCCAATATTGCCCAGGCTGTGGTGACACTTTTGGGACCATCCCTAACAGCCACTGTGGAAGCAGCGGTACACAGAGGGCTGGAGCAGCTGCACATAGAGCTCCAGGCTCAGGCCCAACGCATCACCCAGGTGGAGGAGCGGATATCTATACTTGAAGATGATTGCACAGCCTCCTCTGCGGCACTTGCACGCATCAATGCGTCGCACAGGGACATATGGGACAAGCTGGACGATTTAGAAAATCGTTCAAGAAGAAACAACTTGCGCATAATCGGCTTGCCAGAATCGATCCCAGCCTCCCACCTTACAAATATATGCACAAAAACCATCCCAGAGCAACTGGGCCTCCGCATACCCTGCACTGTTGAGCATGCGCACCGTATGGGTCAATACTCTGAAACGCGCGCTAAACCTCATCATGTGATAGTGAAATACTTGAACTATGCTGACAAAAACGCTATAATGCAAAAAATTCGTTGCACGCGCTCACTAGTGGTGGATGGCGCGAAACTACTGCTCTTTGCGGACTATTCCATAGAGGTAATGAAACAACGCAAAGCGTTCTCCTCGGTATGCTCCACTCTGCATCACAATCAAATCCAATTCTCCTTAGCTTATCCAGCTGTCCTCCGCGTCCAAACTCCTGAAGGGGAACAACTCACCTTTAATTCACCTGAAGAGGCGGAAACCTACCTAGCCAATAGAAGCTCCGAAATGGAACACAGTACATATAGGGCTCACCATCATCGTCTTCACCATACGCAAATGCACCTCCTAAACACCCCCGAAGCCCGACCAAACCTCAATACAAACGCAGTCGTTTCACCAACCAAGAGGAACGCTCTGGGAATCATTGAAGGACTCCACAGCACCACCCTTCTCATCTCGACATCTACTAATGGGTAGTATTAACCCACCTTATTTTCCTTTTTTTTACCTTTAAGACATAGGTACTTTTGATCCCTCTCGGAACTACCGTGCCTGCTCTTTATGGAGCACTACCCTTACCAGCCTGTTGCTAAAAGTTATGCACTTACAGTTATATGGTCTTGCATCCTAGTAACTGGGGCGGCCTCCCACTACCTGGGGGACCTTCCTCTTCAGAGTCACTTGTAATGTTTATATAGTTTGTTTAGTTTAATCTCTGGAGAGGGGCCTTCCCCTGTCGTTAGCCTACCTCGTCATTTGTTTGTTTCAACCTGCACTGCTTCCTCATGGTATCCCCCCCAGACTACCCTCCCTTCATATCCTATACCCACTTCCCCCCCTTCCCACCCCCCTTTTCCTTTCCCCTATCCCCTCCCTCCCCCCACCCCCCGTAGCTAATACCCTGCCCCTACGTGAGGAGCTAGCAGCTGACGGGAGCTATGTTCGATAGGTGAAAATGGAAGAAGACACTAGAGAAAAGGAAAGAAATTGTTACTCACCCCTTAAAGACTAAAAACAAAGGAAAAGGTTCCCCCAGGGTGGGGTTTTTAGGCAGCACGGTATCAAAAAAGGAGTCAAATTGGGTATCAAAAAGTATGACAAATTTATTAAATGTAACATGAAAGTTAAAACAATGAGCTCCAGTGGGGGGTACTTGAAATAAAATTGTATTAGATAGGCTGAACATATTCACAACAACACTAGGTGGCATGAATATTTAAACCTGACGCGTTTCAACCCCTGTACTTGGGGTCTTCTTCAGAGGCAATCTGCTGGAAAATATACATAAGTAAAATTGATACACATAAATAGGTTGCATTAATATAGCAATAATTACATTCACCATATGGTGCATAAATGCAGTGTAGTTACCCAATAATGTGTGTCCAGCAAGAAAAAGAAGCAGAGCCTCCCACATGGAGATCCCCTAAAAAGACTGTCCTCCCATCCTCCCCAAAGGGAGAACACCAGGTGCCTCTATCGCCAACACAACTCAGACCAGGGCAGTGAAAGCAGCGACGTGACTTGCGAGAGATCACACTCTTGAGCACCGCCCGCCAATCTGATGACCAACCAGGAAACACAGAAAATACACCTGTGGTAGGAACCAAAAAAGTATCCATAATAAATTTGATCACTTAAGCCACATTAATTATGTGGCCAAGAAGAGACACTGGGGGACAAATGCCTCCAACATACACCAAGAGTGCAGACATAAAGTATATGATACTTTTTTGGTTCCTACCACAGGTGTATTTTCTATGTTTCCTGGTTGGTCGTCAGATTGGCGGGCGGTGCTCAAGAGTGTGATCTCTTGCAAGTCACGTCGCTGCTTTCACTGCCCTGGTCTGAGTTGTGTTGGCGATAGAGGCACCTGGTGTTCTCCCTTTGGGGAGGACGGGAGGACAGTCTTTTTAGGGGATCTCCATGTGGGAGGCTCTGCTTCTTTTTCTTGCTGGACACACATTATTGGGTAACTATACTGCATTTATGCACCATATGGTGAATGTAATTATTGCTATATTAATGCAACCTATTTATGTGTATCAATTTTACTTATGTATATTTTCCAGCAGATTGCCTCTGAAGAAGACCCCAAGTACAGGGGTTGAAACGCGTCAGGTTTAAATATTCATGCCACCTAGTGTTGTTGTGAATATGTGTTTGCCAATGTATGTTCAGCCTATCTAATACAATTTTATTTCAAGTACCCCCCACTGGAGCTCATTGTTTTAACTTTCATGTTACATTTAATGAATTTGTCATACTTTTTGATACCCAATTTGACTCCTTTTTTGATACCGTGCTGCCTAAAAACCCCACCCTGGGGGAACCTTTTCCTTTGTTTTTATGTTCGATAGGTGAAACCTCATGTGGAAAAAGTCCACATTGCATGTTCTGTTTTTCCTTACCCGATACTCTGTTTTATTAATGTTTATAAATTACTGTTGCTTAGATAAGCTGAAGTTCATGTTTGCCAACCTAGTCCATATGTCTTCAGGGGTACTGCGGCGCTTTTGTGGCTCCCAAAAGATAGATACCATACCTACAAAGGGGTTCTTTTACAAACCCCTAAACCAAAACACTTTTAATTACCAGTCATGTCACAATCTACAGATGGGAGTCACCTAAAGTTTGTCTCGTGGAATGTTAAGGGGCTGCGTTCTCCAAACAAACGCATGTCCATCCTCAGACACCTGCGGCGTCTCCGGACTGATGTGGCTCTACTCCAGGAGACACATCTGGCCGCAGACGATCTGCAACGTCTTCGTAGAATGTGGGTGGGTTCTGTCTATGGTTCACCGGCAGTAGGCCGTAAAGCGGATGTCGCTATCCTTCTCCACAAAAATCTACAACATACTGTTAGAGACGTTAAGGTTGATTCGGAAGGCAGGAAAATAACCCTGCATCTGACTATAGATGATAAACCTGTAGCACTTACCAACATCTATGCTCCTAACTCACCTGACGCCTCCTTATTTCAGGACTTGGTGAAATGGGTGCTAACTACCCTGGAGACATTACACCTGATGGGTGGGGATTTTAATTCAGTCATGTCCACCCTGTCTGATCGCACAGGCCCCCCAACACATAGACCACATACACATACCCCCATTATCTGCATCTACCCTCTTGGCGCAATCCGTCACCTCCATGCAATTTGTGGACGTATGGCGCTTAATGCACCCGACGGATCGGGAATACACTTTTTTTTTGCAATACGTTTTCACGAATAGATTACTTTTTTGCCTCCCCAGCTCTAAGCTCCTTAATTAATGCCCCAGACATACAAGACGCAGTGATCTCAGACCACAGCCCTATCGTTGTACACCTATCATAAACAGCTCGTACATCCCCCTCCCCTACTTGGCGCTTCCCCTCTTATCTAGCAGACAATGATGACTTCCAACATACACTATACGGTGCCTGGGAGGACTACATCTCCACTAATGGGGCCCACATCACTGACCCTAACCTTTTTTGGGAAGCAGGTAAGGCCTTCCTACGGAGGAAAATAATTTCACACACCGCCCAGTTTAAAAAAAGAACCAGACAACAATATAGTCAGTCAAGCGAAGCCTTACGCTTGGCACATGAACGGCTCACGTTAAACCGTACCATAGAGAACATACAGGAATGGAGACAGGCTAAAAGCACCTTTGACCTTTGGGCAGAACAACATGAAGCGGCCAAAACGTCGTACTCTCAGTTACATTTCCATAGATTCGGTAACAAGGCTGGCAGGCTCCTGGCCAAGTTGTGCTCAGGACCTAAACATCCTACCCATATCTCTGCTCTTAGAGCTGCGACAGGCTCTCTGGTCACCTCCCCCGCTGAGATTAGCAATTTACTTGCGGAATACTACACTAATCTATATAAAGCTGACCCGACTGACCTACCTACTACTGACTCTCTGCTTGACAAAATATGCTTACCTAAACTTCACCACACACAATTGGAGACACTTAATGCCCCCATTAGTGTAGATGACATCCGACTTACAATCAAATCCATGGCCTCGGCCAAAGCCCCGGAACCCGACGGATACACCGCAGAGTTTTATAAAATGACCGGGGAATTTTTTCCCGATACCTTAGAACATGTATACGCAGCCATGTGGGACGGAGGGCCCTATCTTCCTACGGGAACACAGGCCCACATCAAACTAATTTCTAAGAAAGGGAAAGATCCCCTATTACCGGGATCTTACCGACCAATTTCGTTAATTAACGTCAATGTCAAAATCCTATCCAAAATAATTGTGTCGCGTCTAACTCTCCTACTACCATCTTTATTACACCCAGCCCAATCTGGCTTTGTTTCGGGGAGATCAGCTACCCTAAAAATTCGCAAAGTATTAATGGCTCTGGAATATGCTAAAACTCACCCTGACCAAGACGTTGCCATTATGTCCCTAGACGTGGAAAAAGCCTTTGACAACATCAGTTTCTCATGGCTTTTTAGAGTGATGGCACAGTTTGGATTTTCAGGCCAGATTATGCGATTTCTTCTACAAATGTACGCATCCCCTACCGCGCGTCTTGTTACCCCTGATTTTATTTCTGACACAATCCCATTAACAAAAGGAACGAGACAGGGTTGCCCCCTGTCCCCACTCTTGTTCAACCTTGCGATCGAACCCCTATCTAGAATATTAAACTCAGTTGATGGAATTAGTGGCATCACTCTAAATAACCACACTCTCCGCTCGGCACTATTTGCAGATGACATACTATTATTCTCCACCGACCCTATAGCAGACTTTGACAGACTTAAACAACTTTTCGCAGACTTCCGACTTTGCTCGGGATTCAGAATTAATTTTGACAAGAGTGAGAGTCTACCATTGCACCCCCATCTCTCCATTAAATGGAAACACCTATCCCCCTAGCCATAGCCAACCAACATATCACATACTTAGGTATCAAAATAGGGCATGAACCATCCTCTCTATATTTACTGAACTACCCCCCTTTAATAACCAAAATTGTAAAGGAGTTGGAGGCGTGGGGGACCCTACCTCTCTCGCTGTTTGGGAGATGCCACCTCTTTAAAATGGTGTCTTTTGCACGCTTGCTTTACTCAATGCAGACCATACCTCTTCTAATAAAACACTCAGATATCCAAAAACTTCGGAAAGCCCTAACTGCTTTCATATGGTCTCGCAAGAAACCCCGCCTAGCGCTGCAGAAACTATGTCTCCCGAAGGGCGAGGGCGGGGCAGGACTGCCCAACATGCGTTTTTACAACCTGGCATGTTTACTTAGGCAGGGCCTAGATTGGTTAACTGGAGGTTCTAAATATTCTAACCTATCCCTAGAAGAGGCTATGGTGTACCCATATGACCTTTCAGCCATCCTCCATTCCAATCCCAACGCTCTACCCCCCCACCTCAAAACTAGTGTACTTATTAAGGATACGGTCATTGCCTGGAGAGAAGTAAGAAAACTGCTTAAACTGCCATCCAGCATCTCCAACTACCTCAAAAACCAAGGCAACCCTATGTTCCTTCCATCTATCATCCATAAAGCTTTTGGCCAATGGAAACTTAAAGGTCTTACTATTGTCTCGTCTTTTTATCTCAATAAGCCTGGCGAATTTAAACCCTTTCAAACCCTGATGCGGGAATACTCACTACCACCAACTCATGTTTTTTTCCATCACCAACTCATTAATTATCTCAAATCATGTTCTGGTCCTTACTCCAATCCACTCGAAACATCCTGCATTGATACTCTTCTCAAAAGCAATAATTACTCCATCTCCAATATTTACTCCTGTCTCATACAACATCAAACACGGAAATATGGTCTCAAACCTTTTCAAAAATGGTCACACATATTGGGAGACGAGACTCTGCCAGAAAAGATCCTTGAGGGTTACAAAACTATCCGCAATCTTACCACTTCCAAAACATGGAGGGAAACGCAATTCAAGATTATTCACAGGGCCTATTTTCCATTTCGTTTCAACAAAGCGGACCCCACCCAAGCGCAATGTTCCTGGTGTACCTTACCTCGCCCCACCTTGCTACATAGGCTCTGGGACTGTACCAAGATTGATGCTTATTGGGATAAGGTGATAACATACATCAACGAGGTCCGCAAAATCCAGTTGACTAAGGACTGTCTCTTCTGCCTGTTTAGCATACCTCCTTCACCCTCATCGCCAATGAGGGTTCCACAAAATATTACACAATGGGCTCACTTGTGTCTTCTAGTGGCTCGCAGGACTATTATGTCTCACTGGATCTCAGCGACTCCACCTACTCTAACAATGTTTAAAAAGCCTTGGCCTCACTCTTCCATCTGGAGAGACTAGATACCATCACCCTTAATTTTCGATCGACTTCCCGTTTTTTTAAGAGATGGAGAAAGTACATCGAAGCTACATTTGCTCCACAGGCACTAATGGATATAATGCACCCATTCCGCTACACGAAATGGTACTTAACAAGAGATCTCACCAACTCACTTGGTTGCCTTAAAATACCCCCCACCCCAGATTCCTTCACTTTTAAGCCGCCGTAGGATACCCACAAATCCATTTTGCTCCTTAGCATCCACTCATCCATATTTATTACTTTCTGTTTTTGTGTATAGTATGATTACTCAGGTTATTTAATATTCCCTGACCAATATACCTCAAGCCAGGTATGTACAGACGCTGCCTCCACTCCTGAAGGTATCTAGATGTTAAAATTTCATGTTCCGAGCGAAGATATGCTCAATAGTGTTGATAAGATGGCAAACGTGAATTTCCTTGACCTGCCCTCCCTCTACCCTCCCCCCTTTTTCTTTTTCTTTCTTTATTTTAATTGATATAAGAATTCTTTGTTATCTGAAGATTCTGATTGTAAATGCTTTATAACCATTGTTACACTCAGTTGTATACTATTGTATGCTGTAAAACCCAATAAACATTTTTCAAAAAAAAAAAAAGTGCTAATTTTAAAGGCTTATATGCAAGTTATTGTCATAAAAAGTGTTTGGGGACCTGGGTCCTGCCCCAGGGGACATGGATCAATGCAAAAAAAGTTTTAAAAACTGCCGTTTTTTCTGGAGCAGTGATTTTAATAATGCTTAAAGTCAAACAATAAAAGTGTAATATCCCTTTAAATTTAGTAGCTGGGGGGTGTTTATAGTATGCCTGTAAAGGGGCGCATGTTTCCCGTGTTTAGAACAGTCTGACAGCAAAATGACATTTCAAAGAAAAAAAGTCATTTAAAACTACCGTATATACTCGAGTATAAGTCGTTCCAAGTATAAGTCGAGGCCCTAATTTACCACAAAAAAAATGGGAAAAACTTATTGACCCAAGTATAAGACGAGGGTGAGAAATGCACAGCTACTGTAAGTGGAAAAGAGGGTCAACAATGCCCATTTGCAGCATCACTGTGCCCATTTGCATGCCTCACTGTGCCCATTTGCAGCCATAGGTCCCCTGAACTTCAAACTCGGTAGTTAAGGGTTCCTAGATGCCCCCTAGCTGCAGCCAAAATTTGGGGTCTCTGAACCCAAAGGGTCCCGAAATGACATTGCTGCAGATAGACACAGTTGACCGAATTTGGGGCCCCGTATCTCGGGGCCACTTAGTGCTAAGAATCCCACATTTGGTGTGCAAACCCAGTGGAACTAGCACCATAAGATTTCCAAAGCTGGGGTTTCTATCACCAAGTGGCCACGAGATACAGGGCCCCAAAAATCAGTTCAGAAAATGTCAAGCACTTTTCTGCAGCAGAGAATGACATTTTCCGAACCAGTTTTGGGGCCCCGTATCTCAGGGCCACTTAGTGCTAGGAACCCAAGCTTTGGATATGTTATTATCAGTTCCACTGGGTTTGCACACCAAATTTGGGGTTCCTAGCACCAAGTGGCTCTGAGATATGGGGCCCCAAATTCGGTTCAGAAAATGTCAAGCTCTTTTCTGCAGCAGAGAATGACATTTTCCGAACCGATTTTGGGGCCCCGTATCTCGGGGCCACTTAGTGCTAGGAACTTCAGCTTTGTATATGTTGTGGTACTAGGTCCACTGGGTTTGCATACCAAATTTGGGGTTTCTAGCACCAAGTGGCCCTGAGATACGGGGCCACAAAGTCGGTTCGGAAAATGAAATTTTTTGCTGCAGAAAAGTGCTTGACTCGAGTATAAGTCGAGGGGGGCACTTTCAGCACAAAAAAAGTGCTGAAAAATTCGACTTATACTCGAGTATATACGATACTCGTGGCTATTGCATTGCCGGTCCTACAATACACATAAAAGTTCATTGATAAAAATGGCATGGGAATTCCCCACAGGGGAACCCCGAACCAAAATTTAAAAAAAAATGACGTGGGGGTCCCCCTAAATTCCATACCAGGCCATTCAGGTCTGGTATGGATATTAAGGGGAACCCCGGCCAAAATTAAAAAAAAAAACGGCGTGGGGTCCCCCCAATGATCCATACCAGACCCTTATCCGAGCACGCAACCTGGCAGGCCGCAGGAAAAGAGGGGGGACGAGAGAGCGGCCCCCCTCCTAAACCGTACCAGGCCACATGCCCTCAACATTGGGAGGGTGCTTTGGGATTTTTCATCCTCTGCTCCCTCTGCGAAGGCAGGATGAGTTCTGCAACTTTATCCTTGTAACGTGGATCAAGAAGGGTTGCCAGCAAGTAATTATCCCGCTCCTTGATACCATGAATTCTAGGGTCCTTTCACAGGTTTTGCAGAATCAGGGAGGCCATGAAGCATAAGTTTGTAGAGGTATTCGATTCTGAGTCCTCTGGGTCACTAAGGATCACATTATCCGTAACTGTAACTACCTCCTCCCAGCCATGTACAACTCCTTGGGTTTCTGGGGACTGAAAACCATCCCTTGAAGACTGCTGCGTGTTATCCTCTACATCCATGCTGACACAATCCTCCTCCTCTTCTTCCTGTGTGTTTGGCCGCCCTGCAGGAATACTATCTGGAAAAGGGGGGCCTTGAGAGGAAAGGAAGTCCTCCTCTTCCTTCCCATTGTTCTGTCTCAAGTGCCCTGTCCATGATTCCACAAAGCATGTGCTCCAGCAGGAAGCCTAGAGGGACAGTGTCACTGATACATGCATTGTCGCTGCTCACCATCCTTGTGGCCTCCTCAAATGGTGAAAGGACAGTGCATGCATCCTTGATCAGTAGCCACTGGCGTGGCAAAATGGAGCCAAGTACTCCTGTCCCGATGCCATACTCACACAGGTATTCATTGATGGCCCTCTGCCCACTGCAGCACAGCCAACGTTGAGTTCCACCTGGTGGGCATGTCACAAATAGGGATGAGCTTCGAGTTCTAATCGAACTCATGTTCGACTCGAACATCGGCTGTTCGCCAGTTCGCCGAACAGCGAACAATTTGGGGTGTTCGCGGCAAATTCGAAAGCCGCGGAACACCCTTTAAAAGTCTATGGGAGAAATCAAAAGTGCTAATTTTAAAGTCTTATATGCATGGTATTGTCATAAAAAGTGTTTGGGGACCGGGGTCCTGCCCCAGGGGACATGTATCAATGCAAAAAGAATTTTTAAAAACGGACGTTTTTTCGAGAGCAGTGATTTTAATAAAGCTTAAAGTGAAACAATAAAAGTGTAATATTCCTTTAAATTTCGTACCTGGGGGTTTCTATAGTATGCTTGTAAAAGGGCGCATGTTTCCCGTGTTTAGAACAGTCTGACAGCAAAATGACATTTCAAAGGAAAAAAAGTCATTTAAAACTACTCGCGGCTATTAATGAATTGTCGGTCCGACAATACACATAAAAGTTCATTGATAAAAACAGGGAAACCCCGAACCACAATGTAAAAAAAATGGCGTGGGGGTCCCCCTAAATTCCATACCAGGCCCTTCAGGTCTGGTATGGATATTAAGGGGAACCCCGGCCAAAATGTAACAAAAAAAATGGCGTGGGGGTCCCCCTCAAAATCTATATCTGGTATGGATTTTAAGGGGAACCCCGTGCCAAAATTAAAAAAAATGGCATGGGGTCCCCCAAAAAATACATACCAGACCCTTATCCGAGCACACAACCTGGCAGGCCACAGGAAAAGAGGGGGGGATGAGAGAGCGCCCCCCTCCTGAACTGTACCAGGCCACATGCCCTCAACATTGGGAGGGTGCGTTGGGGTACCCCCCAAAGCACCTTGTCCCCATGTTGATGTGGACAAGGGCCTCATCCCCACAACCCTTGCCCAGTGGTTGTGGGGGTCTGCGGGTGGGGGGCTTATCGGAATCTGGAAACCCCCTTTAACAAGAGGACCCCCAGATCCCGCCCCCCCTGTGTGAAATGGTAAGAGGGTACAAAAGTACCCCTACCATTTCACAAAAAAACTGCCAAAATGTTAAAATGACAAGAGACATTTTTTGACAATCCCTTTATTTAAAATCTTCTCCATCTTCTTTCTTCTATCTTCTTTCTTTTATCTTCCTATGGTTTCTTCCTCCATCTTCTTCTTTTTCTGGTTCTTCTGGTTCTTCCTCCGGTGTTCTCGTCTGGCATCTTCCTCTGCGGCGTCTTCTTCCCTTCTTCGTGGGCTGCCTGGCATCCATGATGGGAGGCTCCCGCTGTGTGATGCTTCTCGACTTCTGACGGTTCTTAAATAACAGAGGGCGGGGCCACCTGGTGACCCGCCCCCTCTGACGCACGGGGACTTGATGGGGACTTGATTACCTGTGACGTCAGAGGGGGGCTGGGTCACCCGTTACGTAAGTCCCTGTCAAGTCCCCATACGCCAGAGGGGGCAGGGTCACCGGGTGGCCCTGCCCTCCATTATTTAAGAACCATCAGAAGACGAGAAGCATCACACAGCGGGAGCCTCTCATCATGGATGCGGAGCGGCCCGAGAAGAAGAAGGGAAGAAGACGCCGCGGAGGAAGATGCCAGACGAGAACACCGGAGGAAGAACCAGAAGAACCAGAAGAAGAAGAAGATGGAGGAAGAAAATGAAGGAAGATAGAGGAAAGAAGATAGAAGAAAGAAGATGGAAAAAAGAAGACTTTAAATAAAGGAATTGTCAAAACTGTCTCTTGTCATTTTTAACACTTTTGACAGTTTTTTTGTGAAATGGTAGGGGTACAAAAGTACCCCCTTACCATTTCACATGGGGGGCTGGGATCTGGGGGTCCCCTTGTTAAAGGGGGCTTCCAGATTCCGAGAAGCCCCCCTGCTCGCAGACCCCCACAAGGGTCTGGGGGGATGAGGCCCTTGTCCCCATCAGCATGGGGACAAGGTGCTTTGGGGGCTACCCCAAAGCCCCCTCCCAATGTTGAGGGCATGTGGTCTGGTACGGTTCAGAAGGGGGGGTGCTCTCTCGTCCCCCCTCTTTTCCTGTGGCCTGCCAGGTTGCGTGATCGGATAAGGGTCTGGTATGGATTTTTGGGGGGACCCCACGCCATTTTTTTTTAATTTTGGCGAGGGGTTCCCCTTAAAATCCATACCAGACCTGAAGGGTCTGGTATAGATTTTTAGGGGGACCCCCACACCATTTTTAAAAAAAATTTGGCCAGGGTTCCCTTTACTATCCATACCAGACCTGAAGGGCCTGGTATGGAATTTAGGGGAACCCCCCCTATGCCATTTTTTTAAAATTTTGGTTCAGGGTTCCCCTGTGGGGAAATCCCATGCAGTTTTTGTCAATGCACTTTTATGTGTATTGCCGGACCGACAATTCATTAATAGCAGCGAGTAGTTTTAAATTACTTTTTTTCCTTTGAAATGTAATTTTGCTGTCAGACTGTTCTCAACACGGGAAACATGCGCCCCTTTACAGGCATACTATAGACACCCCCCAGGTAAGAAATTTAAAGGAATATTACACTTTTATTGTTTCACTTTAAGCATTATTAAAATCACTGCTCCCGAAAAAACATTTGTATTTAAAACTTTTTTTTGCATTGATCCATGTCCCCTGGGGAAGGACCCAGGTCCCCAAACACTTTTTATGACAATACCATGCATATAAGCCTTTAAAATTAGCACTTTTAATTTCTCCTATAGACTTTTAAAGGGTGTTCCGCGGATATTGAATTTGCCGTGATTACCCCAAATTGTTTGCTGTTTGGCAAACTGGCGAACAGCCGATGTTCGAGTCGAACATGAGTTCGACTCAAACTCAAAGCTCATCCCTACTTGGCAGTATGCTGCAGCTGGGGGAACATGGCTGCCAGTTTCTTGTCCTTCTGTGGTACCCCCTCTCTCTAGGCTCATGTTACTCCTTTCCTCAAAGTGGAAACCAACATCGAAGCCTTCAAATCGCTGCTCATCCTCCAGCAGCATGTACCCGACACTGTGATTGAATAATTCTCGGGACTCCTCTGTGCATGATGGTGGGGCTACGGAACAAGTGACTGTGGACAAGGAGGCGGTGGAGTAGGCCTCTTTGGCAGCTGCTTTGGAAGGCAAAATACTCTGAGCCTGGTTGACAGAGGATGAGGAGGATGGGGACAGCTTTGTTATCCACTCCACCAACTCTTCTGCATGTTGTGGCTCAATAACACGGCCAACAGCAGAAAAAAAGGACAAGCGTGCCCCACGACTACCTGCAGAGGATACACCATGTCCACGACAACCACTGTTGACTGTAGATACAGAGGCTGCTTGCCCTCTTATGGTGGCCTTTGAGCGCTTGCCTCTCCTTGGTGGTCTTCCGGATATGATGTTTTTTTTGTAACACTGCAATACACTGTATTATATACTGTGTACACCACCTGAAATGTATTAGAAACAGTACACCACGAATGCACTGTATACTGTATATAGGCTACACTGAATGCAGAGTATATATATATTGTGGTAGCGTGGTACCCCACCAGTGTATTGGCGCAGAATTCTCAACCAGGCAGTTTGAGGGGCTCCAGTTGATTTGCTTATTTGGGAGGAAACTGTAGCCATGGTGTTAGCACTATTGACAAACAATCCACCAAATCACCCCACTGCCAGACTTCATGCATCCTTTCCAGAGACAATGAACAGTCTTTTGCCTGAAGATTGAATGTGCATGCTTGACTAAGTAGAAATCTTCTCCTGCAGCTCTCTGCAGATTGTTACTCCCTCTGCATCTCCATGCAGACTATTGCTTCCTCTGCATCTCCATGCAGACTACTGTTCCTAATGCTGCGTACACACGGTCGGACTTTCCGGCTACAAAAGTCCGACAGACGCCGCCGGACCAAATCCGGCGGACAATCCGACCGTGTGTTGTCTCCATCGGACTTCCGACGGACCGCTTCAGTCGAAAAACCGACGTACTTTAGATTTGAAACTTGCTTCAAATCTTTACGTCGTAACTCCGCCGGACTCAGTTCCTGATGGAAAGCCCGTTCATCTGTATGCTGGACCGACGGACCAGATACGACGGAGGAGCAGGGTACTGTATCTCGCGCTCGCTGCAATAGGAAAAACACATTTTCCTATTGCGGCGAGCGCGGGGAGGGCATCCCAGGCCCTTAGGTCTGGTATGGAACTGTAAGGGGAACCCCCTACGCCAAAAAAACGGTGTGGGGGTCCCCCCGGAATCCATACCAGACCCCGATCCAAGCACGCAGCCCGGCCGGTCAGGAAAGGGGGTGGGGACGAGCGAGCGCCCCCCCCCTCCTGAACTGTACCAGGCCGCATGCCCTCAACATGGGAGGTGCTTTGGCCCCCCACCACAAAGCACCTTGTCCCCATGTTGATGAGGACAAGGGCCTCTTCCTGACAACCCTGGCCGTTGGTTGTCGGGGTCTGCGGGCGGGGGGCTTATTGGAATCCGGGAGCCCTGTTTAATAAGAGGGCCCCCAGATCCCGGCCCCCCACCCTATGTGAATGAGTATGGGGTACATGGTACCCCTACCCATTCACCTAGGAAAAAAGTGTCAATAATAAAACACACTACACAGGTTTTTAAAGTAATTTATTAGACATCTCCGGGGGGGGTCTTCTTCCGGCTTCTGGGGTCTTCTTCCGACTTTGACTTTGACAGCAGCATGTCACCTTAGCATATATAGGAGGCCCACCCCCTGCCAACACCAGTTAGGGATTGGTCAGGGCTCCCACAGGTGCTGCCTGCCACTCCAGCTCTAGGCCAAGCCTCCTCTTCCAGAACATTCTCCCTGGAAGCAGGGGAGGCACCTCAGAACTGGAGCACAGGTGGTCACACCCACTGCTACTCTAACCACTCCCAGCCACCAGATAAAAACAGACAGGCCTAGCTTGCAGCATAGGCTTTACTAAATTTGCCTGTGCTGAACAACCTAGTAAAATATCCCTTACAAGCACCTACCTTCTGGTAGAGGGTGCTACATCAGTTTCCTCATTATTTACTAAAGTCCACTTTGGGACCTGGAGCCCGGGGATTTTCTAGCGATCCAACTGGGATGAAATCCCCAGTCCTGGGTCCGGGTTTTGGGATCCACCAGCATACTGACTATCAGGTGTGTGCTGGGCTATTTGTAGACACCTGACTATGGTTCTGGGCTCCACCCTCCCGAGGAGTCCAGGCTTGTGAGGGAGAAGTCATAGAGTGCAGGTGTACATTGGGAGAAGCCAGGGACCCAAGCCTGAGGGTCAAAGCAGCAAGTGGCTGTTACCTATATGGACTGACAAGGGAATGGTCTGTGGGAAACAGACAAAGGCCTGAAGTAGAAGGCCTGATCTGAATAACTGTATGTACAGTATAAGCCAGGAGGCTCTGTATTTTCCGTTTGTGATTATTATTGTGAAGTTGAAATCCCTGCGTGGGAACTCTGGATGGACTGTTCATTTTTTTTTGTTTAATAAAAGTGGGCCAAAAATCCCTTAAATGGCACAACTGGCGTGGACTCCGCTCACTGGTAAGCACTACACTTGAGCTAAACAACCCTCAACTTTACAATACATATACTAGACTATATATATATATATATATATATATATATATATATATATATATATATACACACACAATATCTCACAAAAGTGAGTACACCCCTCACATTTTTGTAAATATTTTATTATATCTTTTTGTGTGACAACACTGAGAAATTACATTAATGTCTAAACCGCTGGCAACAAAAGTGAGTACACCCCTCAGTGAAAATGTCCAAATTGGGCCCAAAGTGTCAATGTTTTGTGTGGCCACCATTATTTTCCAGCACTGCCTTAACCCTCTTGGGCATGGAGTTCACCAGAGCTTCACAGGTTGCCACTGGAGTCCTCTTCCACTCCTCCATAATGACATCATGGAGCTGGTGGATGTTAGAGACCTTGCGCTCCTCCACCTTCACTATGAGGATGCCCCACAGATGCTTAATAGGGTTTAGGTCGGGAGACATGCTTAACCAGTGCATTACCTTTACTCTCAACTTCTTTAGCAAGGCAGTGGTCGTCTTGGAGGTGTGTTTGGGGTCGTTGGGGTTATCATGTTGGAATACTGCCCTGAGGCCCAGTCTCCGAAGGGAGGAGATCATGCTCTGCTTCATTATCTCACAGTACATGTTGGCATTCATGGTTCCCTCAATGAACTGTAGCTCCCCAGTGCTGGCAGCACTCACGCAGCCCCAGACCATGACACTCCCACCTCCATGCTTGACTGTAGGCAAGACACACTTGTCTTTGTACTCCTTTACCTGGTTGCCACCACACACGCTTGACACCATCTGAACCAAATAAGTTTATCTTGGTCCCATCAGACCACAGGACATGAATCCCGTAATCCATGTCCTTTGTCTGCTTGTCTTCAGCCAACTGTTTGCAGGTTTTCTTGTGCATCATCTTTACAAGAGGCTTCCTTCTGGGAGGACAGCCATGCAGACCAATTTGATAGGCTGACCCCCACCCCTTCAACCTCTGCAGCAATGCTGGCAGCACTCATACGTCAATTTCCCAAAGGCGACCTATGGATATGACGCTGAGCACATGCATTCAACTTCTTTGGTCGACCATGGCGAGGCCTGTTCTGAGTGGAACCTGACCTGTTAAACCGCTGTACGTTCTTGGCCACCATGCTGCAGCTCAGTTTCAGGGTCTTGGCAATCTTCTTATAGCCTAGGCCATCTTTATGTAGAGCAACAATTCTTTTTTTAGCTCCTCAGAGAGTTCTTTTCCATGAGGTGCCATGTTGAACTTTCAGTGACCAGTATGAAAGAGTGAGAGCAATAACACCAAATTTAACACACCTGCTCCCCATTCACACCTGAGACCTGTAACACTAACAAGTCACATGACACCGGGGAGGGAAAATGGCTTAATTGGACCCAATTTGGACATTTTCACTTTGGGGTGTACTAATTTTTGTTGCCAGCGGTTTAGACAATAATGGCTGTGTGTTGAGTTATTTTGAGGGGACAGCAAATTGACACTGTTATACAAGCTGTACACTCACTACTTTACATTGTAGCAAAGTGTTATTTCTTCAATGTTCTCACATTAAAAGATAATAATAAAATATTTACAAAAATGTGAGGAGTGTACTTACTTTTGTGAGATACTGTATACAGTATAATATACTGTGCATGTTGCTCTGTGCGTGTTCCCAGAGAAAAGGAGAGGAGGTACACATTTCCAGGCTAAAAGGAAGAAGGAAGTCAAACACAGATTTTTTATGAACCCACCCACTGCCTCCAATATTACTGAATGCTAACAATGTAACAGTCATTTTCAAGTAGTCCAACATCCACACCTGTTCTCTGCTTTCCTCCTCTCCTTCCCAGCCATGCTCAGTTCCAGCTTTGCTAAAGAAGGGATCTTTCTGTAAGTGGGGATGCCTGCTGTAAGGGGAAAACTCCTTATACAAAGGGAGATTCTAACATGAAAGAGGGACTCCAAATTTAAAGGGGGACTCTGATGTTAAAAGGGACTACTGATGTTACAGGGGGACTCTAAAGCCCCGTACACACAATCTGACTTTCCGACGGGAAATGTTGGATGTCAGGCTGTTGTTGGAAAATCCGACCGTGTGTATGCTCCATCGGATTTTCCGCCAACAAATGTTGGCTAGCATGTTTTCAAATTTTCCACCAACAAATATGTGTTGTCGGATTTTCCGATCGTGTGTACACAAGTCCGTCGGACAAAAGTCCAAAGTACAAACACGCATGCTAGGAAGCAGAAGCATTCGGTCTTGTATACTAACGTTTGTAATAGAGAATTAACATTTGTGACGTGGCATATTATGAAATCTCCAAATACAGCGCACAATTCTCTTCTTCTTTAATGGGTTAATAATAAAGCTGCTTTGCTGGTGATACTGATGGAGTTATTACAATCGAATTTTCAAAGGCTTTTTTTTTCTAGTGATATCAAGAATGATATTATTATGTTTTTTTTTTTTTTTTTATTTGTGCAATTTACCACAACCCTATTATCCCATAGTTTTTAAAATCCAAGATACAATTATGTCGGTGTCCCTTGTCAATTTTACATTGTATTTTTTAAATGTAACTGCCTACTCCCAAACTGTCATTTAAAGTAAAACACATAGCCAAGTATTATTCTCCACATTTTTTTTATTGTGCATTAAAAAAAAAAAATAGACATGCTATCTGCCAATAGAACTTAACCAAAAAGTGCATTATATGCATCCAAAATATAGAAAATATACCAAATCAAATCATTATTCAACCAAAAAAATAATGTCAAAGCAATAACTCCAAGGCCAATAATAAATAACACATTATCTCCAATTCCACAACATGTCTGGTTGATGAACGGCTGTTCAGAAATGAACTGAAAAGCACGAAATGAAAAGCGCAAACTGAAAAGTGCTAAATGAAAAACGCGAAAAGAAAAGCTCAAATCAACACTCACCAAACTTCTACTAACACGAAATTAGCAGAAGGAGCCCAAAGGGTGGCGCTAAAGAGCTGAAAAACCATGTAGTATGTCTAGTACGTCACTACGTTTGTAATTGTTGGCCAACATTTGTGTGACTGTGTGTATGCAAGACAAGTTTGAGCCAACACCCTACGGAGAAAATTCCACGGTTTTGTTGGCGGAAAGTCTGATCGTGTGTAAGAGGCACAATATGAAAGGAGTACACCTGATGTAAGTGGAGACTCTGATGTTAAAGGGGGATTATAATGTGAGAGGAGAACTCCAGATGTAAATGGGGACTATTGATATTAAATGGGGACTACTGGCGTAACAGGATTCAAATGTGAAAGGAGGACTCCTGATGGTAAAGGGGACTCCTGATGGTAAAGGGGTTGATGTAGGGGTCTCCTGATTTACAGATTGCTGATGTGAATGGGAACCCTGATGTAAAGGGGGGCTCTGATGTTAAAGGAGGACACCTGATTGTTTGGCATCTTTGCTCTGGGCGCTGGATGACCTTTGTCTCAGCTCTGGTCTGAGCGCCAGCTGAGGGGATCAAAATAGACCCCTGCCGGGACTCCACTTCTCACATCCCCCTGCTGAGACTCCACTCCATGCCTACCTAAGCCCACTCTGGCTTTATTATGTTTGCCTGCAGTGCAGACCTAGCAACAGCAGTGAAAGCAGAAGGGGAGAGAGACATGTGGCATGAGATAGGGAACCAGGGCAACTGTGGTAGGCTTACCGTGGCACATGAGGGCAGCTAGCGGCACCATAGAATGGGACAATGGACACTGAATGTTCCATTGACTGGGGCTAGAGAGCTCTACATTGGGCAGACAAAGAACAGTACCCCAAGCACACACAGCATATTAGGAGAGCAGAAGGGGATCATCTATCCCTGGTAAAGGAGGCCCTGAGATCCACACATCCTGCTTAGGAAGGCTGATGCCACAGTATACACTAATATCACCTCCATATACAGGAGCATAGTTTAGCTGCTGCCCCCCCCCCCATATGATCATGGCACACAAAAACAAAAAATCCTTGCACCAGCCCTGGAGACATAAAGTCATCTTATAACATGACATGCCTGAACGAAGATCTTCACAGTAGGGTCACCAATTACTATTTTAATGAAAGACACAGATTTAAGAATATTGAAAATTACTTTTTATTTCTATTAAAGATTAAATGAGATTTTGTATTTGGGTTAAAGCATAAGGGTGATATTTTTAGGCTATAAAATTGTAAGTAGACCCCATATATTTGATGCCTGGCTTGTAAAGTAAACCTGTCATGACAGAAATATATGAACTTCTGTGACTAACTTTATGACGTATGGCTGTTGTGCTCATCTTTTACTACTTAGTAAGTTATTGATGTTAGCAGCATGTAGCTGGGGGTATTTGACTTCACTGCCTGTGAAGCCACAGGATTTAGTATAAAGGAACTTACAGAGTTGGGACTAGAAAATACAGCAGTGACTGCACCTATATTTATTTCAAGACAGGTTACCACTTTAACAGGTTATTCATGAAAATAATTCCTAAGGACTTTGACCCCATGTCAGGCTAACAATCCAAGCAGAGTATATACTTTAGAATACTTTAGACCTAGCATTCCAAAGCAATCCCTACATGCTTCGACAGCTCCTTCCAGGTTTATTTTCTAGTGCTTTGTCTTCTGTTCTGAGACACATAAAAGCAATTTTAGTCTGGATGTTTTCCAGTTTTCACCCACAGTGCCTGTTACATATTTCATATGGTGACTTAAACTGCACCATTTGTTAATACTGTCAACAAGATCTAGAGAATAACTGGTTTGGATGATAGCCAGCTCAGAGTGCAGACAAGCTAATTTTTGATACAGAACAGAGTTGTCCATTTACCACTAACTTTGGAGTTCTAGGATCATTCATACTTGTCTTATAGCGCTTTAAATGGATCGAGGAAACAAGAAGACTATGTAATGAAGCAATGTTCAGCAGGTCTGGAAGAAAACATCATCTACTATATAGACAGCAAATAATGCATTTTCTCCATGGATAGCTCTGTTAAAATACAGACTTAAAGCTTTACCCAAGCAGAAAACTGTTCACTGGTCTAGAATACTATCAGTTTCCAGTCAACCACTGTGGTTCCTCCCAGTGCCTCAGAAGTCAAAAATAGCCTAGATTTTAACCACTTCAATACTGGGTACTTTCACCCCCTTCCTGCCCAGACCAATTTTCAGCTTTCAGTGCTGTCGCACTTTGAATTACAATTGTGCGGTCATGCTACACTGTACCCATATTACATTTTTATAATTTTTTTCCCACAACTAGAGCTTTCTTTTGGTGTTATTTAATCACCACTGGGGTTTTTATTTTTTGCTAAACAAATTTAAAAAAGACTGCCATTTTTGAAAAAGAAAAGTTTTTCTTTGTTTCTGTTCTAAAATGTTCTAAATAAGTAAGTTTTCTCCTTCACTGACGGGCACTGATGGGCACTGATAAGGTGGCACTGATAGGCACTGATGAGGAGGCATTAATATGCAACACTGATAGGTGGCACTGATATGCAGCACTGATGGGCACTGATAGGCAGCACTGATGGACACTGATAGGTGACACTGATGGGCACTGATAGGCGGCACTGATTGGCACTAATGTGCAATAACGGGAACTGATGGGCGGCACTGATAGATGGCACTGATAGGCAGCACTGTTGAGGAGACACTGACCAACATTACTGATGGCCACTGATTGGCATGTGTGATGGGCACTGATTGGTATCTGTAATGAGCACTGATTGGCATCTGATGGGCACTGAATGGCATTTGGGATGGGCACCTCTCAATGCGCTGATTATCAGTGCAGACCCCCCGTCAGGAGAGCCGCTGATCGGCTCTCCTCTACTCGTGCCTTGTCAGCACAAACTGAGGAAAACTGATTACCAGCACTTCCACGTTACTGCTGTGATCAGCTGTGATTGGTCACAGCTTATCACGTGGTAAAGAGCCTACATCATAGGCTCTTTACCGAGATCGGAAATGCGGTACTGTGCATGTGCAAAGCATGCTGGGCTTTCTCATTGGCCCGGCAGCCGAGGAAGGAGGAGGGGGGCTGAACTTCCGAGGAACAGGCCAATTAGAAAGCGCAGCGTGCATTGCACATGCGCAGTAGGGAACCAGCACTGCCAGTTTCCCTTAATGGAGATGGCGGCGGCAGCACCCAACAGCCAATCTGGGTCCTGCGGGCTCGATGTCTGCCGGTGGCCCGCAATCGTGGTACAGAGAGGCAGAACGGGGAGATGCCTATGTAAACAAGGCATTTCCCTGTTCTGCCTAGCAACATGACAGAGAACTACTGCTCCATCTCTGTCATGTTCTAGTGAGCCCATCCCCTCCACAGTTAGAACACACTTAACACCTTGATCTCCCCCTGTTGTTTAACCCCTTCCCTGCCAGTGACATTTACACAGTAATCTGTGAATCAAATTTTTATAGCACTGATCGCTATATAAATGCCAATCGTCCCAAGATAGTGTCAAAAGTGTCCGCTCTGTCTGCCGCAATGTCGCAGTCATGATAAAAATCGCAGATCGCCGCCATTACTAATAAAAAAAAGAATAATAAAAATGCTATATTTTTTAGAGGCGATAACTTTTGCGCAAACCAATCAATATACGCTTATTGCAATTTTTTTTACCAAAAATATGTAGAAGAATACATATTGGCCTAAACTGAGGAAGAAATTTGTTTTTTTATATTTTTGGGGGGATATTTATTGCAGCAAAAAGTAAAAAATATTGCTTTTTTTCAAAATTGTCACTTTTTTTGTTTATGGCGCAAAAAATAAAAACCGCAGAGGTGATCAAATACACCAAAAGAAAGCTCTATTTGTGGGAAAAAAAGGACATCAATTTTGTTTGGGTACAACGTCGCACGACCGTGCAATTGTCAGTTAAAGCGACGCAGTGCCATATCACAAAAAAGGGCTTGGTCAGGAAGTGGGTAAATCCTTCCAGGGCTGAAGTGGTTAAAGTGTAACTAAGGGCATGTTTTTGTTATTTTTGGATAGAGTGAAGATGGATTAGAATACCTGTCATTTTTTATTGCTGCCTGTACCCCCATTTGGGAGATTCACCCTCTCTATTTGACCTGTTTACCATTATCACTGAAAGGGAAAGTCCCACATTTTGGGTTGTTGCCAAAACACCAATAGAAGGGAAATCTTCCAATGGGGACACTTTGGAGGGATTTCCTCTCTTTCTGTTTTTGCTATGGGACAGGAAGTAAATGAAAATCTCCCCATTGGGACACAAGTGTCAAAAAAAGACAGGGGTTATAACCCTCCCTTAATCTGTCCAAAATGAAAAAAAAGTTTTGCCTTTAGTTACACTTTTATTTTTAATTACTGATAAGAAGGTCACTAAGAAAAAAAAGGCAAAATCAAAGATTCATTCTTAGGTTTGAGCAATGAGATCTCCATGACTTGTTACACGTTTTAACTAGATTTTCATATCATTAAACTTTTTCACATCAGAGTGTCACTATCAGACATAGGCTTAATGTCATACTTGTGACAGTCAGTTGACCTTTCTTTCATGACTTCCATGTTTAGTTAGGAAAGGTCAGTGAAATCTTACTCTCTCTGAACTGGAACTGTGCTACGATTCTTACATTAGTTTTGTACCCAATGGGTGGTATACTGAAAGCAAACTTCAATCTAGCCAGATAAACAGGCATATCAGGTCAGCAGTTGTGTGTCTATGTTATATGTGGCATTTTTTCACATTAAAGTAGAAATTCCGATATGGAATAAATTTAATAAAGTTGCTTAAAAATGATTAGATATACTTTTACATACACCTAGCATCTCTTTTGATATTGGACTCCTGTAATCTCATGCACAGCAGCAGACAGAATGAAAAATTTGTTAGAGCAAAGTTCATGATTAGTGATGAGCCAAAGTGCCCTGGGTTCTTTTCTGGTAGGGCTTAGCGAACATGATAAAGTTGGGATGCAAACCCCATTGAAATAAATTGGATCTGAATCTGTCAATCTAAAAATGCCAAAGTTCTGGGCTAATAAGCAAGGGACCATCAAAAAAATAGCATGGGGGCACTGTCCTGGGGAACATGTACCAATGCAAATATACTTTTTAAAAAATTCCATGCAGTTTTGAGCATTTTTTTAAAGCACTGACATTTACAAAAGAAAAAAAAAAAATGAATGGCAGGCAAATTACATCTCCTTCCTGGCTTATTTTTTTTAATAGAAAACAGACCCAAAATACATAGCAGAACCCTATGGAGTGCCTTTAATGATGCCTGTTTGCTGCTTTTTTTCCCTTATTTCACCTGCCGAGCGCTCACAGTAAATATACTGCAAGTGGGCAGCAGGGACAGGCACGGTCACGTACATGTACATTACTGGTCTACTTCCAAGTTTTTGGTGTGCATGCCTGTGTGTCCCCTGCTAATCCATGCTGTGATTGGACACAGCGTGACTTTGGCAGCAGATTTCAGCCAATGATTTTGGCTGAAACCTGCTGATCGGCAGTGTCCAATCGCACACAGAGTTCTGAGTTTACAAACACACAAAACTCCGTGTACATAGGAACAGCAATCTGGTAGTTTCTTCTCCCTGAAAGGCAGGGAGAAAAAACAGCCAGATTAGTAAATAAAAGCAGCATACTGTACATCACACACATTACACTTGGTAGACACACAGTTAACCCCTTGATTGTTCTAGGTGTTAACCCCTTCCAAGCCAGTGTCATTAGTACAGTGTCAATGTACAGTATTATAAATGTAGTAGTGTCATTAGTGACATCAGTGTCAGTTAGTGATCCTTCCAGCCAGCGTCTGTTATTGCCAGCTTGCCCGCCACACTATTACAGTCACACTAAAAGCCACTGATCACTGTAGTTACAGTATAGCGTATATAGCTTTGTAAATTCTAGTATATACAGTATACCATAGTTTGTAGACGCTATAACATTCACACAAACCAATTAATATACACTTATTGGGAATTTTTTTACCAAAGATATGTAGCAGAATAAATTTTTTCCTAAATTTATGAAGAAATTCGATTTTTTTTATTTGTTTTTTTTGCATATGTTTTATAACAGAAAGTAGAAAATATAGGATTTTTTTTTTATTTTTTAGTTTATATAATAAACGCCATGCAATTGCCAGGTAAATTAGCACAGTGCTGAATAGCAAAACTTACCTT
This sequence comes from Lithobates clamitans, assembly GCA_037952925.1. Lineage (NCBI taxonomy): Eukaryota > Metazoa > Chordata > Amphibia > Anura > Ranidae > Lithobates > Lithobates clamitans. The sequence goes on from JBBGZY010000071.1 coordinate 809,320, forward strand.
GGTTACTGTTCTTGCTAAAGCTATAGAGAATTCTATATAGGCTTAGAAAATCTTTGTTTGCAAGACTTGGGATTCCAAAGATGAAGGTAAATATAAAGCAGCTATGAAGATTCTAACTTGGTCATGTTTTTGAACATTCATTTCTATTTTGTACTTATTGTTTTTTTTATCTTTCAACAGGGAGATACAAAAAAAGGATACTCCAGCCAAGCCATCACAAGGGACGAAGGGAGGCTCCCCTCGCTCAGGCCTCAACAGGGGTGGCAACAAGGTCATCTTCCCCCAAAAAACGTAAGTGCCAACTTCAAACACACTCACTTAGCCACAGGCAGGGGTGTTTCTAGGTGGGCCAAAGGCCATGGGCTTAGGGCACAACTTAATGGTTAAAGAACACTTTTTGGTTGCTGCCTGGCTCATCAGTCCCCATGCAGCCTTGCCAATGTAGACATAGGTAGAGGAGAGGCCCCCAGGGCTCCCAATCACACAGAGTCACGCCTGCTATGATGGTCATCATATATCCCATATTCCATAGGAGACAAGAGGGGTGGGGGACAACAGCAGGACTTTTTCAATGTTGGAACTTGTCAAGTGTTTGCCCCTGGAAAATGCCTTCCCTTTTTTATGCATTTTTTCCCAGCAAATCCTCCAGAGTCCAGCATGGTGGATTCCACTAGTGAGGACCAAACTTTTACACCAGACCAAGTGCAAGGTTGGTCAACTAATGTAACAAAATGTATGCTAGAAACAGATGGGACTTGGGGAGGATTAATGAATGTTGTATCTTTTTAGAGGAAACTGAGTGTGGTGAGATCCCGCAAGATCTGTCTTTGGAGCCATGGGATCTGTCCCCTGGACCCAGCACAGACATTGGAATTGTTGACACCAAATCATCTGATGTGACAGTGAGGGCAAAAGCGAACCAGAACAGGAAGAAGGTGTTTGGAAGCCTGTTGTTTGCGCAAGTAAATATTCTTTGAATAGTGATTTGAATGTATTGACATGTCGAGTGTTTAGATGTTAAAACCAAACACCCACTCCATACATTAGCAAAGTATGTAGTGCCTTAACATTAGCATGAAGAAGGAAGAGGTGGAAGGAGCTGTCAGTGTTGCTAGGTACCTGAGTTTGGGAGACCCAGGGCCAAGATTATAAAGTAGTTGCAGTGTGTACATTCCTAGTAGTGTAGGTGTCTAAAAAGCAAGCAGGTTGCAACCAATAATAGACTGGGTAGGTAAGTATTTCATTAAGTTTACAATTAACTTGACCATAACTCACTATGTAGGGCCTCAACCACTTGACCATCGTTCCCTTAATACTTTTCACTCTTCTTATTAGGTCATGATCAGCTGGGAATGAAGATGGCCAAAAAGTTAGAGGGGTTTTTAAACTAGGCAATCGAGAGGTAGAGATACTCAGCGCAGAACATGTTTCAGAGGGTAGTATTGAGGGCATTTGTGGTAGGTTGAACAAAGCACATAAACCCAAGGTAAGTATAGTAGCAAGTCCTAGTTGCAATCTCGGAACACCCAATAAGAAGATAATATGCTACCGGTCTAAACTACGTAGCATATTCACCAATGCCAGGAGCCTGGCGGACAAGATGGGTGAACTAGAGATACTGTTGTATGAGGAGGATTTGGATTTTGTGGGAATTTCAGAGACCTGGTTCGCTCTCATGATTGGCTGGCAAACATTTAAGGGTATACCCTTTATCACAAGGATAGAGAGGGTAAAAAAGGGAGAGGGGTATGCCTATATATCAAGAATAACGTACAAGTGAATGTGAGCGATGACATACTGGGAGTATGCTATAGGCCCCCTAACCTGAGGGAGGAAGGGGAGACAGATCTCCTATCACAATTTGGATTAGCAGCAAGAATGGGAATGGTTATCATAATGGGGGATTTTAACTATCCAGACATAGACTGGGTGGAGGGAACCATGCATTAATCTAAGGCTCACCAGTTCCTAAATGTCTTGGAGGACAATTTTATGGTTCAGATGGTAGACGCACCAACTAGAAATATAGCGTTACTGGATGTACGAATTACCAACAATACAGACCTGATCATGGATATGGAAATACAGGGCGATTTAGGTAACAGTGATCACAGGTCAATTGGCTTCAGTATAAATCACACAAATAGGAAACATGAAGGGAATACAAAGACACCGAATTTCAAAAGAGCCAACTTCCCTAAACTACGAGCCTTGCTAGAAGGCATAAATTGGGATAAATTTTTAGGAACAAAAACCACGGAGGAGAGATGGGTTTGCTTTAAGAGCATATTAAATAAGGGCATTAGCCAATGCATCCCACTGGGTAATAAATTTAAAAGAGAGAACAAAAGTCCTGGATGGCTTAACTCCAATGTAAAAATGCATATAAAAGCAAAGGAGAAGGTCTTCAAAAAATACAGGGTTGAGGGATCATCGTCAGCATTCAGACTTTATAAAGAATGCAACAAGAAATGTAAGGGTGCAATAAGGACGGCTAAGATAGAACATGAAAGACACATAGCAGAGGAGAGCAAAAAAAAAATCCCAAGAAATTCTTTAAGTATGTAAACAGTAAAAAAGGAGGACAGACCATATTGGCCCCATAAAGAATGAGAAAGGACATCTGGTTACAAAGGATGGGGAGATGGCGAAGGTATCGAGTTTAATCTTCTCCTCAGTCTTCATGAGGGAGTCAGGGGGCTTCAGTAACCAAAACTGCAGTGTTTATCCTCATGACACGTCACAGGAAGCACCTCCATGGTTAACAGAGGACAGAATTAAAATTAGACTTGGGAAACTTAACATTAATAAATCACCGAGACCAGATGGCTTGCACCCGAGGGTACTTAGGGAACTCAGTCAAGTAATTGCCAGACCATTGTCCCTAATTTTTACTGACAGTCTACTGACTAGAATGGTACCAGCTGATTGGAGAAAAGCCAATGTAGCACCGATATTTCAAAAGGGCCCAAAATACATCCCTGGGAATTACAGACCAGTTAGCCTAACATACTATGTAAAGCCTTGGAGGGGGTGATAAGGGACTATATACAAGATTTTAGTAATGAGAACGGTATAATTAGCAGTAATCAGCATGGATTCATGAAGAATTGTTCTTGCCAAACCAATCTATTAACCTTCTATGAGGAGGTGAGTTGCCATCTAGATAAAGGAAGGCCCGTAGACGTGGTGTATCTGTATTTTGAAAAAGCATTTGACACAGTTCCCCATAAACGTTTACTGTACAAAATAAGGTTCATTGGCATGGACCATAGGGTGAGTACATGGATTGAAAACTGGGTACAAGGGCGGGTTCAGAGGGTGGTGATAAATGGGGAGTACTCGGAATGGTCAGGGGTGGGTAGTGGGGTCCCCCAGGGTTCTGTGTTGGGACCAATCCTATTAAATGTGTTCATAAACGACCTGGAGGATGGGGTAAACAGTTCAATCTCTGTATTTGACCATACTAAGCTAAGCAGGCCAATAACTTCTCCGCAGGATGTGGAAACCTTGCAAAAAGATCTGAACAAATTAATGGGGTGGGCAACTACATGGCAAATGAGGTTCAATATATAAAAATGTAAAATAATGCGTTTGGGTGGCAAAAATATGAATGCAATCTATGCACTGGGGGGAGAACCTCTGGGGGAATCTAGGATGGAAAAGGACCTGGGGGTCCTAGTAGATGATAGGCTCAGCAATGGCATGCAATGCCAAGCTGCTGCTAATAAAGCAAACAGAATATAGGCATGTATTAAAAAGGGGATCAACTCCAGAGATAAAACGATAATTCTTTCGCTCTACAAGGCTCTGGTCCGGCCGCACCTAGAGTATGCTGTCCAGTTCTGGGCCCCAGTCCTCAGGAAGGATGTACTGGAAATGGAGCAAGTACAACGAAGGGAAACAAAGCTAATAAAGGGTCTGGAGGATATTAGTTATGAGGAAAGGTTGCGAGCACTGAACTTATTCTCTCTGGAGAAGAGACGCTTGAGAGGGGATATGATTTCAATATACAAATACCATACTGGTGACCCCACAATAGGGATAAAACTTTTTCGCAGAAGGGAGTTTAACAAGACTTGTGGCCACTCATTAAAATTAGAAGAAAAGAGGTTTAACCTTAAACTACGTAGAGGGTTCTTTACTGTAAGAGCGGCAAGGGTGTGGAATTCCCTTCCACAGGCGGTGGTCTCAGTGGGGAGCAGCAATAGTTTAAAGAAACTATTAGATAAGCCCCTGAACGACCGCAACATACAGGGATATACAATGTAATACTGACATATAATCACACACATGGGTTGGACTTGATGGACGTGTGTCTTTTTCAACCTCACCTACTATGTAACTATGTAACTATGATCTTTCACATTGTACTATTGGTAGAATGAGTGCTGATATGTTGCAGTGTTGCAAGGAACTGGAGCAAATCAAGGAGGATGCTTTTACTTTACAGAATCAGAGATTTTGTGGACATGCTAGCAAAATTCTAATTTCCTCTTGACTGGTCTAAAGTTTGGTGTTCCACTTGTTGGCTCTTGTTTGTCATTATTTATTTACAGCTTTTTTGGACTTTAAAATGTGAAAGTTTAGGAACAGAACTCAGTGTTTCTCCACTCCACTCCTCTAGGTGCACCCCCAAGATCTGTTTTCTAGATTTTCCTCAGTCTAAACAACTGTGCGACAGGTGAAACTGAGAACATCACCTGTACCAAAGTCAAGAAATCCAGAAAACATGACCTGGGTTTGCGGAGGGGAGTTGAGAAACACTGCCCTAACTAATGTGAATGCCAATGTTTATCTGTTTTTCTAATATAAAACCCAAAATTTGAAGGTGTACACAAATGTGGGCTTACCGTTATGATTTCCCCCATGATCCCATTCCTAAAATGTGTGTAGTTACAAATTTTTCACTCTTTGTTATATTGTAGCCATTTGCTAAAATCATTTCAGTTAATTTTTTTTCCTCATTAATGTACACACAGCACCCCATATTGGCAGAAAAACACAGAATTGTTGACATTTTTGCAGATTTATTAAAAAAGAAAAACTGAAATATCACATGGTCCTAAGTATTCAGACCCTTTGCTGTGGCACTCATATATTTAACTCAGGTGCTGTCCATTTCTTCTGAAGATACACCTTCATTTGAGTCCAGCTGTGTTTGATTATTGATATATATATATATATATATATATATATATATATATATATATATATATATATATATATATATATATTGATTGGACTTGATTAGGAAAGCCACACACCTGTCTATATAAGACCTTACAGCTCACAGTGCATGTCAGAGCAAATGAGTTATCTACATTCCGAATCAGTGTGTTCACATATTTCACTTTTACCAGATCGCCTAGTGTTCTACAAGTGGAACAATAACAAAAAAAGAAAAAAAAAAAAAAAAACACCCCACATCAAATTTTCCAGTGCCAATCAAAATTACGCTCCCCACTACCTTTGTTCATAGCCTTCTGAGGCCCACTCCTTCTTTAGTTACCCCTGTGATTCCGTTTTCATTCCTTTTCCTTGTGTTCACACTATTTCAACATTCCAAATTTTCCTTTTCTTTCCCCCATTCCCAATGTGTCAATTCCCTCCTTCCCTCCCAGAACCCCCCCACATCAACAAATAATCCAACCCCACTCAAAATTGTATTCCTCATTACCTTCCCATTCAAATTCTTACTCCTTTAGTCCCCTCTTTAATTCAATAACCCCTTTGTTGTGATCATCATTCCCCTTTACCCTTTCTTTTCCCCACCCCCAGTATATCATGCACCCCCTCCCTCTACCCCACCCTTATTCCGGTTACAATATTCTCTTTCCCCCCTTGTGACCACAAATTACAAGTGTTACAAGTGTTCTCCTCCATCCTTTTATGTGAATATCGTACTCAAACACGGGCTTAGCCCTAAAAAAAAAAGACAAGAAGGAGAGAGTTCCAGAAAAGCGAGGCGAAGAGAGAAAAAAAAAATTGGGGATTTATCCCCCCCCCAACTCAAACCCCTCCCCTCCCCCACTCCTCTCCAATATATGGGCAAGTCAATGCCTTGCCTCAATCCCCCCTCCCCATTCTCATCCCAGGCATCCCCCTTTAATATCTTTGTTCCCTTTTCTCACTTTTTAATCAGAGCGACCCTGTTCTCTCCAGTTACTTTCTTCCGGTTTATACTATCTCGGCTGAGTGTTGTTTCCAAATTTTCCATATCTCCTCAAATTCCTCTTGTCTATCCTTAGTCCTATATACCCACTCTTCCGCCTCCATTATTTTATCTACTTCTTTTTTCCATTCCGACATTGTTGGGCATCTAATATTTTTCCAATACCTTGGCACCAGTGCCTTTGCCGCATTCAACAAATGGTGATACTCTTTTTATATATTTTGTTCGGCGATGGCATCCCATGGAACAGGAAGTGCAATACCGAAAATTCTATATGTTTTACCGTCATCCTCTTTATCCAAGGGGCCACTGCCTCCCAAAATTTTTTAATTTTCAGGCACGTCCACCATATGTTGATATATGTGCCTCTCTCCTCACATCCCCTCCAACAACGTGCTTCTCTCTTTGGGAACATTTGTGTTATGCGAGCAGGGGTACGGTACCATCTGGCCAGGAATTTATATGCCATCTCCTGAATATGTGAGCTTATTGAGGAGCTATGAGTTGTTTTAATCAATCTCTTTACCTGTAAAGTTGAAAACCTCCCCCCTATTTCTCTCTCCCATTCCTTAATAAAATAGGGTATTGTAGTACTATTGATTTTAAGTATTAATTTATACATCCTAGATAATAGATGCTTAGCTTCAGGGATTTTCAAGTACCAGGATTCAAAAACTGTGAGGGTATTCAGAGGTCTGATCAGAGACTTCCTTTTATTATAAAAATTTGTAATTTGGAAATATCTCCACATAGACATCGGAATATCCCCCAATCCTCTACCAGATCCTTTAAGGGGATCAGTTTGCCCAATGGCGCTATCCTCGCACAGGTTACCCCTCCTTCTCTTCCCCACCCTTCTAAGTTCCTTTTATCCTCCCCTGGTTGAAACCAAGGAAATCCCTCAAGTGGAGCCAGTGGAGAAATCATAGGTGCAATTTTACCTTGGGCGTTTACCCTATCCCATACTGATAATGTTGTTTTGGTTATAGGCGATGTCCATTCCAACAATCCCCTATTTGCAGTTGGAATCCAGGGTGCCCCTTCTGGATCTCTACCAGCTATTGTTTTTTCCAGATTTACCCATATCTTATTTGCGGAGTCATGGCGCCAGTTCAAAATTCGGACTAGCGCCATGGCTTTATAATACAAATTTAAGTCTGGTAATCCTAGCCCTCCCTCCTCTTTATGTCTCCTAAGTATATCATATGATATTCTTGGATGTTTATCCCCCCATACAAATTTCGTAAGGGCCCTTCTTATCTGCCTAAAAAAAGCTTGCGGGAGTGTTATAGGAATGGTATACAGGATATAGATAATTCTCGGTAGGACATTCATTTTTATTGCATTCACTCTTCCAAACCAAGTCATCAAATGACCTTACCAGCTTTTCAGATCTCTCTGTATGTTTACTAAAAGTGTGCCATAGTTGAGCTCATATAACTTCTTTAAGTTCGCTGTTATATTTATCCCCAAATATCTCAGAGAGTCCGTGTTCCAAATAAAAGGAAAGCCATCTTGTATGGCCTTCCTAATCTTGGGGGGGACATGGCTTGGCATCAGAATTGATTTTTCAGGGTTTATCTTAAAATTAGATAGGGCTCCAAACCTCTCTATTTCCCCCATCAATTCCTTTAAAGATTCCTGTGGTTTAGATAAATAAAATAAAAGGTCGTCCGCATAGGCCGATACCTTATGCTCTACTGCCCCGATACGGATCCCATTAATCCCTCCATTCCTCTTATTTTACATAAAAAGGGTTCAAGGATCAAGGCAAATAACAGGAGTGATAATGGACACCTCTGTCTAGTCCCATTCCGGATCTCAAAACTCTCCGATAGCCCTCCATTTACCTTGACCCTTGCTCTGGGGTTATTATATAATGCAAGGACCCATCCCATCATACGTTCTCCCAGGCCCACCTCCCTCAGAACTTCCGACAAGAAGACCCAATCAACCCTATCAAATGCTTTTTCAGCATCCATAGAAATCAGTACCCTTGGGATTTGCTCTGGTCCATTTTGAGCCCAGTGCAATATCTGTAAGGCACGAATTGTATTATCTCTGGTTTCCCGTCCTTTTATAAATCCCGTTTGATCTAGTTGTATTATTTTTGCTATATGATCTTGCATCCTAAGGGCCAGGATTTTGGATAGGATCTTCGTGTCCGAGTTCAGGAGGGAGATGGGCCTAAAATTAGCACACACCTGAGGGTCCTTCCCCTCCTTCGGGAGGACCGTCACATGTGCCTTCAATGCCTCTGATGACAATGGGCTAGAAGTTGTTATAGAGTTGAGGTAGTCGCAGAAGGGCTGGACCAGCTCTGGGAGAAACTTTTTATAATATATGTTCGTAAAACCGTCAGGGCCCGGGCTTTTCCCCAATGATAGTCCTCCCACCACTTTTCCCAACTCCTCCACTGTAATTGGTTGTACCGTTTCCTCCAGTGCTGCAGTTGAAATTACTGGTAGTTCTGATGTCCTTAGGTATTCCCTGATCTCCTGCCTCACTCCTCCCCCCTCTTCTCCTCTTTTGTCCCCCTCTATATTATATAGGGATCTGTAATACCTTTGGAATTCTGCTGCTATTTTATGGGAATCAATAACCTGTTTGTTACCTACTATTAATTTATGAACATGCCTTGATTCCTGTTGTTTTTTTAACTGTCTCGCTAGCAGTTTTCCCCCCTTGCTACCTTGTTCATAAAAACGGTGCGAAAGTATCTTTGCTTGTTTTTAACTTTCAGATCTAAACACTTAGTTAAGTAAGCCTCAGCTCCACCAGCTTATTATCATCCTCCGAGTCCTGACTGTTTTTATGTTTTATCTCATTTCTATGTATCGCCTCTAAGATATCCGTAATTTCCTTTTGTTTTTCTTTCTTAAGGCGTGACCCCTGCGCAATCATCTCCCCCCTAATAACCACTTTATGTGCTTCCCACACTACTTGATTGGACACCTCACCTGTTCTATTGATCTCAAAATACGATATCAGTCCCCCCTTCAGGGTTTCAAAGGCCCTTTTATCATCCAAAATGGATTCATTTAATCGTCAGTTCCTTTTTTTTTTGCCTACACCACTCATTCGTAAGCTCAAGGCAACTGGCGCATGATCTGATATCGTAATTGAGCCAATTACCGAGGATTTCACAAGATGTAAATCAAATTACGCAGTTCACACCAGAGGCATCCCCTCTTACTCGGTGCTCCTAAGCCCCTTACATTATACGATACTATCTTCAATTCTGCCATTTAATCCATCCATATATACCCCCCTGTACCTGTCTCCACGATGCTCCAGGAGGTCCCCTTTTTTCTCCGTATATATCCCCAAACTAAAAGTAAGAAAATGTACGATGCCTGGGATGGATGAAATAGAATGCTGAAGAGGAAGAAGAGCGCGAGAGGGGAGAGAAAAAAAAAAAGGACAAACCCCCCAAACCCCCCCCCCTGAACCCCCCCCAACAGACACACATACACACATTATAATTCCTAACATCTCCCCTAATTGGTGGATCAATCTCCCTATAGGTATACCTCCCATCCCTGAGATTGTCCTCCCTTCTGCCAAACTGCAGAAAAGTTAGTCCCCTTTTTGAGACTTTCCTATCGGGGCAAAGATGTCTCACGGTATGGATTAAGGAAATCCGGTTTCTCCCTGGGCCCCAAGAGCACGAGGAGCCATTTACACCATAGATAATAATAATTCTAAGGACAAGAGACCGACAGATAGCTGGGACTCTGCGTGCAAGTCGGAGGGGTTATCCCAACCCAAGGGTTCAGAGACAAGAGGGAGAAAGGGGGAGGGGGGGAGAAAGACCAGACAGGGGAAACCCCCCAATCCCCCCGCCCATCCCCCCTCCCCCACCCAGTTACCCAACACTTTTCCTTTATTTATAGTCCTATAATCATATTTGTCCATCTCTATTATTCCTTCTTCCTCTGCTTCTACTTGGGACTTGGTTCCACTGTTCTGGGCGTGGCAAAGGAGCTCTAGAGCTATTCAATCTCCAATCTGGGAAATCGACTGGCGGTAATCCCAAAACTTCTGTAAATTTTTTAAAATCGTCCTTAGTTCTCAGAACTGCAGATTTTCCCTCTCGCCTTTACACAAAAGGGGAATCCCCATCTATATCTCACTTCCGCTGCTCGCATAGCTTCCAATAGAGGTCTAACTGTGCGGCGCTGCATTAATGTCCGATATGATAAATCCGCATACAGAGAGATCTGGTGCCCTTCATATACTATCCTTGGGTTTTTGCGTTCTGCATTCATAATTGCCTCTTTCAAAGTAAATTTATGCAGTTTACATATAATATCTCGGGGCCTGTCCATACTCTGATTGGTGAGAGACGTTGTACGGTGCACTCTGTCTATTTCGATAACCTCTGGGGATTGTGCCCCCAGTATTTGACGGAACAACTCTGTCACCAATTGTGCTATGTCTGCGGCCCCATTTCTCTCGTTTAAAGCCCTTATACGGATATTCTGCCTGCGTGTTCTATTTTCTTGATCATCGATTTGATCTGATAGTGAGTTTAGTTTTTCCTCATATTCCTTTACTACTTCTTGAGTGTCCACCACCGCTTGCTTAAGATCATCCTGGTTCATCTCAATTTCCTCCACTCTGCGTCCCAAAGCTATTGTGTCCTCTCTGACCTCTTCAACCATTTGTTTGCAGGACGATTCCACCATAGAGATAAGTAGTTGTAGATCATTTTTAGTGGGGAGAGATCTCAAGTGCTCTCTAAATTCCTTGTCCAGGTTTATCCTCACTTTTTCAGGCTGGTATGTTTCTTGCTCTGTATTGGGTGATTGAGTCATGGGGGTTGTAGGGGTCCATTGCTGTTTCTGTACTACTATGCTACTATTAGCAGCTTCCATTTCTCCTCCATGCAGCTCACTCCAACCCCCACCCTCCCCAGCCTTCTCTCCCGACACAGTTCTGGGTTCCAATCCCCCATTTCCCCATGTATCTTGTCCCCCCCATCCTCCTTCCAACTTTTGTCCGTCTCTGTGGTTCTCATTATAACGCAGTCCCTCCACTTTATGGTTGCCTTGCTCATAGCATACCCCACTTTCAACCCTCTCCGCTCCCCCCTCTGCCAGGTCTCCCATCCTCCTTAGGCTCCGCTGAACCTTCAATGGCGTCTCCTCACCTTGTTTCTGGCTGCTTCGTGCGTCTGACACTACAGACCTCGCCCTGCCATGTCCTGACACCCTCCGTTCAGCCTTACTTTGTTCCGTGTTCTGTGGTGACAGGTAGGCTTTCATACTGCCAGACTGTACCTTCCCCTTTCCACAGGGGGGTAATGCATTGCGTCTTCGAGCCGACATCTCCTGCTCGATCTCTCTTGGCTGAGTGTGGAAGTATCGTGGAGGGGAGGGGTATGCTAATGCCGATGCTCTCCACTTCCCGTCCCTCCGTGCCGGCGTCTCTGGCTGCTCTCTCCCGGCTCTTCTCTTCTTTAAAAGTAGCTGACAAAGGGGATAGAGAGGCTACCACCAGGACTCTCTGTTTCCGCTGTCCCTGTGCCGGCGTCTCCGGTGGCTCTTCCCCTGGCTACGAGGGAGAAACTATGGGCAGAGAGGAAGGAGCTATCGTTAGAGCTCACCGCTCCTCGTGTCTCTCAGAGCCCGGGAACCTCCGCACGCTCACGCAGCGCGCCCTCTCTCCATACCACGCCCTGCAAATCTGTTCTGAAGGTTTACCTTTCAACAAGATAATGACCCTAAGCACACAGCTAAAATAACGAAGGAGTGGCTTCACAACAACTCCGTGACTGTTCTTGAATGGCCCAGCCAGAGTCCTGACTTAAACCCAATTGAGCATCTCTGGAGAGACCTAAAAATGGCTGTCCACCAACGTTTACCATCCAACCTGACAGAACTGGAGAGGATCTGCAAGGAGTAATGGCAGAGGATCCCCAAATCTAGGTGTGAAAAACTTGTTGCATCTTTCCCAAAAAGACTCATGGCTGTATTAGATCAAAAGGGTGCTTCTTCTAAATACTGAGCAAAGGGTCTGAATACTTAGAACCATGTGATATTTCAGTTTTTCTTTTTTAATAAATCTGCAAAAATGTCAACAATTCTGTGTTTTTCTGTCAATATGGGGTGCTGTGTGTACATTAATGAGGAAAGAAATTAACCTAAATTATTTTAGCAAATGGCTGCAATATAAAAAGAGTGAAAAATTTAAGGGGGTCTGAATACATTCCGTCCCCACTGTATTAAAGAAGGACAGACAACAGTAGTTAAACTGAATTATGAGTTTATGAGCTGGCAAGACACTGCCCCTCTACCCACAAAATAGTCCATCTATTTCTGTCGTAAATCCCGGGCAATTTTTCAAGGCAAGCCAGCACGGGCATTTTCTATAGCCATCATCATGCCCACAGACAGACGACCTACCACCTCTCCAGCTGGGCCTGGCACTGAAGGGTCCGTGTCACTTGGCAGGGAGGAAAGGTAGCTCGTAGCATTCCTCCTTAAAAAATTGTGGAGGATGCAGCAGCACAGGACCACATAATTCATTATGTAAAGTGCCAGGTTGATGGGAGTCAAAAACAACTGGAAATGGTTGGATAAGATGCCAAAGTTATTTTCAACCACCCTTGTGGCACGAGAGAGTTGGTAATTAAATATTCTCTGCTCGGGGGGAGGCTCCTAATAGGAAATGGCTTCATCAGATGTTCCCCCAGAGCAAATACCTCATCTGCCACAAACACAAAGTTGAGGCTCTCCACATTCTGAACAGCAGGTGGCAAGCTTAAGGTGCCATTCTGGAGCCACCTGTAGAACTATGTCTGCATAATGACTCCTCCATCAGAGTTGCTGCCGTTCTTCCCAACGTCCAAATAAAGAAATTCATAATTGGCCAACACAACAGTTAGCATCACTACTACAAATATAATTTGTAATTTATAATTAAAATAATATGAACCAGAGTTGGCTGGGGGTACAATCTGGATGTGCTTCCCATCAATAGCACCACCACAGTTGTGAAAATCCCATTGGTGAAGAAACTGGGCTGCAACGTCCTGCCATTGCGTTGGGTTGGAAGGAAACTGGATTAAAAAAGAAAAAATACATTACTACTTCTCCACATAACATTGCAATCAGATTTGACACAAACATGCTTAGTCAACATAAGGATACGCTTAAAAGAGCATTTAAATATAAAAGTGGAAGGTCAACTTATCTGATTCCTCCCCCCCTCTGATGGCCCATTAGACAACTTTTAGGGGGGAGGTAATGGGTAGATGTTTTGGACGGTAACCCTCTCTACTTCCATGAGAGCTAGTTGCAGAAATAATCAGTGATACTTTGGCCAGCCCCTCCTTACTTAAACTATTGCTAGCCCAGTGGACATGTAAGACGTGTCATAATCTAAAGCTGGATACACACTGTCCAAAGTGCAGCACATTTTTACATTATGATTAAACCAATTAATATAATAGGAGAGAAAGCTAAGAAGTTTCAAATTGTAGGTAATCAGGGAGGCCCTAGCACTACATGGTTTGGGTAATTTATAATGACATTTGACCATAAAAGTGGGATAGTGTGTATGGGTTTTTAAAAGTCAGCAGATGGAGTATTTGGATCTGTTGACTTAGCATTTTTGGGGGGAGGGAGGGTTCAAAATGAGTTTGGCCATATTAATAAGGCCTCTTGCACTCTGCCCAATTTGGAGCACACCCATCACATTTGAACACATTTTAGGGGTTGTTTAGGGTAAGCCCCAAAATGTAGCTGACAAAAAACATTGTTAATTTACCAGGCTAGGTGTGTATGTGCCCAGAATAGCATGCTGGGGGATTATTAGGATTATTGTAGAAAAAAATGCATGTAGACCAAAAGGAGCTGGAAAACCTTACAGCATGCATAAGGACAGGCATATTACAATATTGATAATTATGTTATCAAAAAATAAAATAAAAACCTTAGCAAACAGAAATACATAGAATGTGATCTTAAATTAAAAAAAAAACTACCCTAATATAGTGCTTCTGCAGCACTTGAATAATGGCTGAGCAGGTCTCTGGAATAATGACTCCCAGAGCCTGGGGGGAGATCCCAGTAGTAAACTTCAGATCCTGAAGGCTTCTCCCCGTCGCCAAGTACCGCAAGGTGGCTATGAGCCTTTGTTCGGGAGTGATGGAAAGCTGCATACATGTGTCCTGCTTCTGGATATAAGGGGTCACCAATGCCAAGAGTTGGTGAAAGCAGGGATCTGTCATCTGGAGATAATTACGAAAATCATCCAGATTATTCTCCTGGAGCTCCCGCAGCAAAGGCATATGGCATAATTGCTCACGATTAAGCAACCCATTTTTGGTCCAAGAACTCCTCTTCCTCCTGTCCCTGGAAAGGACTTGGTTCAAAGCAATGACTCCTAGCCCAATAATAGCACGTTCTCTCCTCTTATTTCATAACATGGCTGGTTGATGAACGATCGATCAGGAACGATCTGAAAATCGCGAATCAACGCTCACCAAACTTCTACTAACATGAAATTAGCAGAAGGGGCCCAAAGGGCGGCACTTGAGAAATGAACTTCCTCTTTGTACTCTCGTAGTACGTCACTACATTTGTGTTTATTGAACGACAATTTGCAGATAGTTAGTATGCTAGACAAAATTCTGCACAAACGCTTTTGACAAAAATCAGATGCTCGGTAATACGACAATCGAACCATGTGTACAAAGCTATAAAGTTCTGTATGAGCAATGTTACAAAAGTGCATCAAGGTTTTTTTAAACAGAAACCTTGGATGAAGTATGGTATCCTCTCAGGGAGCGAAATCCTGCTTTTAGGAATGGGGATAATGATGTGTATAATGTTGCAAGGGCTAATCTAAAAAGAGGCACAAAAGAAGAAAAAAGAGCTTATAGGTGAAAATTTAAGAATATTTCAATGAGTACAAAGAATGGGAGGGATGAGTGAAATAAAACATATTACAAATTATATATAAGAATCAAAGGGAAGTAAACACTAGTGCCACATTAGTTGAGGAATTAAATAAACACTTGCTTTGGGTGTTTAATGCATGCTTTGGGTGTTTAAATGCCGCTTTTAGAGGCATTGGGCTTTTCTTTTTTTCTGCCTGTAAACGCCCCTCAGTGTTAGCCTATGTGTCCATGTACACAAAAGCATTTGGAGGCAGAAAAAAACTCTGCCAGCCTTTCCAGAAGCAGCAGTGATTTGGCAGAAAAAATACCTGATTCTGATAAATATTCCAAAGTCATTATTATTTGACTCCACTGAAATATATTAAAGTGTTACTAAAGTCAATTTTTTTTAAATTAAAATAACAAACATGGTATACTTACCTGCTCTGTTTAGTGGTATTGCGCAAAGTGGCCCTGCTTCTCCTCTTATGGGGTCCCCACCGGCGGTCTTGGCTCCTTCTCTTCTTTTTGGGACTACCATAGCCAGCCGCTGGCTATGGGAAGAGTGTAGTCTCTGCGCTCCCGACCTGTATGTCCTATGGAGCCCTCCACCTCCTCCTCACTGCATCTGATTGACAGCAGCAAAAGTCAATGGCTCCTGCTGCTTCTCAAATGCTGTGTGAAGAGGAAGTAAGGGGAGAAGAGATGCAGCCGTGCACAGTGCTGATCTCTTTTCCCCTCTCTTCCTCTTCATACAGGGGAAAGGGGGCAAGTGACACTGGAAATGTTTTTTGCCCTAATGCAAACAATGCATTAAGGTAAAACACATTTTAGGTTTAGTAACACTTTAATGCTTGTAAACTCTCATCTGGTTTTTAGAAGAATTATTACATTTTAGTGGACAGTCAAAAATATGAAATATTCATCAGAATCCAGGAATTTCCTGTCTCTACAAGATGTTTCCATTGTCTATTGCTTATCTCTGGTGTGTGGAAGTCTGTCTCCAAGATGGCAAGAGATATGTTGCATATTAACCTCATAGCCTTGGTGGAAGTCCTTCAAGAATTATTGGATACGTCCCATCCCAGATAGCCTGACTGCATACATAAAGCCAACAGAGGAAGAATAGGGGTAAGAGCATATTGCTTCATGATTGAAATCTGTATGTAATGTTTTTTTTTCTAGAATATGAATATTTCTTCAGAAAATCTATCTATCTATCTATCTATCTATCTATCTATCTATCTATCTATCTATCTATCTATCTATCTATCTATCTATCTATCTATCTATCTATCTATCTATCTATCTATCTATCTATCTATCTATCTATCTATCTATCTATCTATCTCAACACACAGCCATTAATGTCTAAACCGCTGGTAATAAACGTGAGTACACCCCTCAGTGAAAATGTCCTAATTGGGCCTAAAGTGTCAATATTTTGTGTGGCCACCATTATTTTCCAGCACTGCCCTAACCCTCTTGGACATGGAGTTCACCAGAGCTTCACAGGTTGCCACTGGAGTCCTCTTCCACTCCTTCATGATGACACCATGGAGCTGGTGGATGTTAGAGACCCTGCGCTCCTCTACCTTCCATTTGAGGATCCCCCACAGATGCTCAAAAGGGTTTAGGTCTGGAGACATGCTTGGCCAGTCCATCACCTTTACCCTCAGCTTCTTTAGCCAGGCAGTGGTCATCTTGGAGTTGTGTTTGGGGTCGTTATCATGTTGGAATACTGCCCTGCGGCCAAGTCTCAGAAGGAAGGGGATCCTGCTCTGCTTCAGTATGTCACAGTACATGTTGGAATTCATGGTTCCCTCAATGAACTGTAGCTCTCCAGTGCCAGCAGCACTCATGCAGCCCCAGACCATGACACTCCCACCACCATACTTGACTGTAGGCAAGACACACTTGTCTTTATTCTCCTTACCTGGTTGCCGCCACACACGCTTGACACCATCTGAACTAAATACGTTTATCTTTGTATCATCAGACCACAGGACATGGTTCCAGTAATCCATGTCCTTAGTCTGCTTGTCTTCAGCAAACTGCTTGCAGGCTTTCTTGTTTATCATCTTTAGAAGAGGCTTCTTTCTGGGACGACAGCCATGCAAACCAATTTGATGCAATATTGACCAATATGGTCTGAGTACTGTCAGGCTGATCCCCCACCCCTTCAACCTCTGGCAGTACTCATACATCTATTTTCCCAAAAGAAAACCTCTGGATATGACGCTGAGCATGTGCACTCAACTTCCTTGGTCAACCATGGCGAGGCCTGTTCTGAGTGGAACCTGTTCTGTTAAACCGCTGTATTGTCTTGGCCGCCATGCTGCAGCTCAGTTTCAGGGTCTTGGAAATCTTCTTATAGCCTAGGCCATCTTTATAAAGAGCAACAATTCTTTTTTTCAGATCCCCAGAGAGTTCTCTGCCATGAGGTGCCATGTTGAACCTCCAGTGATCAGTATGAGAGAGTGAGACCGATAACACCAAATTTAACACAGCCGCTCCTCATTCACACCTGAGACCTTGTAACACTAATGAGACGCATGACACCAGGGAGGGAAAATGGCTAATTGGGCCCAATGTGGACATTTTCACTTATGGGGGTACTCACTTTTGTTGCCAGTGGTTTAGACATTAATGGTTGCGTGTTGAGTTATTTTGAGGGGACAGCAAATAGACACTGTTATACAAGCTGACACTCACTACTTTACATTGTAGCAAAGTGTCAATTCTTCAGTGCTGTCACATGAAAAGATATAATAAAATACTTACAAACATGTGAGGGGTGTACTCATATTTGTGAGATACTGTGTATATATATATATATATAGTGGGGACGGAAAGTATTCAGACCCCCTTAAATTTTTCACTCTTTGTTATATTGCAGCCATTTGCTGGTGTACTCACTTTTGTGAGATACTGTATCTTCCTGAATATTTTTTTTGTTACATTATTGCCATGTAAAAAAATGCAACTTTTTTTATATGCCTTATTTCTTCTTTTTTGAGCCTTTCATTGGTGGATTTGCCACTCTATTTTGGAATATTATTGTACAGAAAGATTTTTTTGCTTAAACTTGACAGGGTGTATTTACCTGTTGCATATGACAATTCTGAATGTTCTTTATTTAGATCAGTGGTCTCTAAACTGTGGCCTGTGGACTGGATTTGCCCACCTTTATGTGACCCTTGGGGCATCATGTATCCCATTGGGCAGGATTCCTCTGACTGATACCAATGATGGGGCACTATTTCTCCCACTAATACCAATAATAGGGCACTATTCCTCCCACTAATACCAATGATGAGACAGTATTCTACCTACTGATACCAACAATGGGACACTCTTCCTCCCACTAATACGATTGATGGAGCACTATTCCTCCCACAAATACAAATTATGGGACACTATTCCATCTACTGATACCAACAATAGTCAACTATTCCTCCCACTAATGTCAATGATGGGGCACTATTTCAGCCACTATTAGCAATGATGGGACACTATTCCTCCCACTGACACCAACAATGGGGCACTGTAACTGATGCAGAGGCTTTTTCTACTCCCACTGTCCAAAGTCCAGCCCCCTAAAATTTGAAGAACAATAATTTGGCACTTTGTTTAGAAAGATTGTTGACCCATGATGATGGAAATGAATACACTATGTCAATTGTATGTGCTATTTGTGCAAATATATCACAATAATCTGCAGGCACTAAGAAAAACAAGATTTAATGTTTGCCTGTCTAAATATGTTGAAAAAGTTGAAGATTTCCCTGGGGTGTATTTACCTTTCAATGTGGTTGTTATATCATGTATGCCTGATTTTAAGGATGCCGTGTTGATGTCTTTTTGATGAATTTTTTCTAATAAAGATATTTTGTGCAGCAATCCCATCTGAATTTTCTCTATCTCGAAAGCTCGTGGGAAGGCTTGATTGCTAAGCGCAATCTACTGTGACTGACTACCTTGGACTTTTTCAATGTGGTTGTATATTCTGTGTCACAATAACCACCATAGAAGCCCATGTAGTTAGTAGTGTTTACCAACATTCATATTGGTAATTTTGTTTCAAATGTAAAAATAAAAGAAATTGCCAATCTTTAGACAAAATAAACAAAATATTGGCAATTGCATGAAGTTGTGTCCTGATTTTTTTATTTAATTTGTACAGCACAAGTTGGGATAATTTTTCTTCTGTGTGAGGTAAATAGATACAGACACCAATGTGGAATGTATGCTTTACCTCCCACAGAAGAAAAAACATACTTTTTCTTCTGTGTAGGGTCAATGTGTACAGACACCAAAGCAGACTTAATGCTTCCTCCAACAAAAAAATGAACAAACTTTTTTCTTTGTGTGAAGAATGGCCGCTTTTCTTTACACAGTTAAAGAAATATATATGCTAAGAGACATAAGTATGCAAAACAACAAAAGACAACTTTGAAAACTTTTATTCAAAGAAACAAAGATCTTTTTTATTTATTTTGAATACAGTAAGCTAAGAAAATGCAACGCCAACAGATATAAGATGACATTACACACAATGATCTTGACAGGACAATTCATCCTCAGGTGAAAAAGGGAATCTGCCATTAATTTCTAATGCTCATGACCAATGCAGAGGAAGTCCATAGACTGGACATGCTGAGCAGGATTTGGTGGCTCCGGTTCGCAGGTGCCTCTATCCTTGTCACTAAGGAAATTATGGAGCACACAGCAGCCCAGTATGACTTTGATCACATTTTCTACATCCAACTGCATGCACAACAGGAGTACACGTCACTTTGCTGTGTAAATGCCAAATGTGCACTTAACAATTCAATGGGCACTGTTCAGATGATAATTAAATGTCTTCTGCTTGTAACTCATTCCATACCCACAGTATGGGCCCATTAGATTCCCAACCTGTTTGAAAGCCTCATCCGCCATGATGACCTTTGGAAGACTCAGCTCTGGGAAAGGAATGCTTGCAGGACATCCTTCCTATAGAGGACATCCCATGCCAGGCTCTCAAGAGATTTGTGCATCATCTTGGCTGCCATAGGCTCTGACATCAACACATATAAACCAGAGGTTTGCATCAGCCAATGCCAAAAGGATGATCTGGTGAACTGTCTTCCTGCACCATCTGGTGTGTTGGCCTACCCCTTCTGGAGGAAGCAGGCAAAAGATCCTTTACACTATCCTGAACTGCTTCCCTAATGTACCACTTAGTATCCTCATTTACCACTTGGCTGGATTGAGAGGCCTCCCTGAAGCATGATTCACAAATTCTTTTGGATGGCATAGATACGCCTTCACATGCTCAGCAAACATTGGCAAACATTGGCCACACAGCCAGTAGGAGCCACTGCCCTTCGACCAATAGATGAGCCCTCATGGCAATGCCCAGAAGATGGGCCGACTGAAGCAGAATAAGATTCCGAAAGCACATGGCATTGCTTGAACTTCACCTTGAAATGGGAAGGACGTAGTGAATGATGATCACTGGATGAAGATATCACCCTTTTGCAATTTTTGTGCGAAGAGCCTCTCCCCCTGCAATAAGGAAGGACTGCGCAATATCAAAAATAGGAAGAAAGTGCCACATAGAAGTCCACAAGAGGTCCCTACCTTTCCCTAGACTTCAGTGCCTCATCCTCAGGAGCTGGCAAGCTCATTCTGGGCTACTAGAAAGAAGGAAGCAAGAAGTAGCAGAAAAAAGAAGAATGTATACATCAATCGAAATAAAATCCAGGAAGAAAAAAAAAATCTTCCACACTTACCAGCAACACGGACAGTAGAGCTACAGGCAGCAGAACAGGGTAACTGGACTATTCCCAGGCAGCACACAAGACAGGAGCAGAAGTGCTAGGGAAAATGGAGGAGGTTAGACAGGAGCCACATGCAGCCCCCTATACAGTGCAGTATAGTGAAAATCCTCACCAGGCATTAGAAGATGGCAGCCAGGGCAGCAGCAGTAGTGAAAAAAAAATTCCGGTGTTTAAAAGGATGCGCTTAGGGGTCTACTCACTTTTGTTGTTAGCGGTTTAGACATTAATGGCTGTGTGTTGAGTTATTTTGAGGGGGCAGCAAATTTACACTGTTATACAAGCTGTACAATCACTACTTTACACTGTAGCAAAGTGTAATTTCTTCAGTGTTGTCACATGAAAAGTTATAATAAAATATTTACAAAAATGTGAGGGGTGTACTCATTTTTGTGAGATACTGTGTGTGTATATATACCGTATTTATCGGCGTATAAGATGCACTTTTTTCCCCTTAAAATCAGGGGAAAGTC
Organism: Lithobates clamitans; assembly: GCA_037952925.1. Classification (NCBI taxonomy): domain Eukaryota; kingdom Metazoa; phylum Chordata; class Amphibia; order Anura; family Ranidae; genus Lithobates; species Lithobates clamitans. The sequence goes on from JBBGZY010000071.1 coordinate 830,683, forward strand.
GCAGGTGCGTGTTATACGGCGATCCCATGCGATCCCGAGCTGCACAACTTCAAAATCGCCGACCGTGATTTCAAAATGGCGCCGCCGGCGCCGAAATACACAGAGCTGGTCCTCGGCTCTTTCCGGCGCCTCTCGTTTACTTTTGGCTCCACTCGTAGTCCCGAGCGGAGCTATCCGAACCTACTCAGCTAGGTTCGGATAGCTCCGCTCGGGACTACGAGTGGAGCCAAAAGTGAACGAGAGCCGCCGGTTTATCTTAAGAGGCTACCAGCTCTCCAAGTTTTTATCATGAACTACAGAAAAACTAGTATTAATGTTGTAGAGATCTGAGCGTGACAGTTGATGAATAGTTTAGCATATGACACTGAAAGGGCTGACAACACTTAGTCCATTAAAAAGCTAACTGTTAATAGCTCAGAAAGACTGCATTGTTGAATGATCGGCTATTGTTCTGTACTTGCTGGGTCTTTAAATAGTTAAAGCATGTGGAAATGTGCATTTAATGCAGAGATGTACTGCATTTATTTTTACATTTTCCCTTGACATATACTTTAACCACTTGCAGACCGCCCACCGTACATATACTGCGCAGGGTGGCTGCTCTATGCCAGATCACGTACCTAGTACATGATCTGACACTTCCAGGTCTGGGGCGCACACGTGTGCCAGCAGCGACCCGCTCTTCCTGTCATCACACACAGCAGGAGCCCAGTGGTGGGTACCACAGACTCGATGTTTGCTGGTACTTGCTGATTGTTTAGTACGCAGGTAGAATGCTGATCTGTCTATGTAAACAAGGAAGATCGCTGTTCTGTGAGGAGGGAAGGCATTAATCCTGTGTTCCTGCAGGATCTTTGCCTTCCCTTAGTAAAAACACTTCCCCCACAGTACACAAGCACTGGTTAGGAACACATTTAACCCTTTGATTGCCCCTGATGTCAACCCCTTCCCAGCCAGTGTCATTAGTACAGTGACAGTGTATATGTTTTGGCACTGATCACTGTATTAGTGTCATTGGTCCCCAAAAAGTGTCAAAAGTGTCAGTTTGTGTCCAATTTGTCCACCACAATATCGCAGTCCCACTATAAGTCGCTGATTGCTGCGATCACTAGTAAAAAAATAAAAATTAAAAAACCAGTAAATAAAAATATCCCATAGTTTGTGGATGCTATAACTTTTGCGCAAACCAATTAATATACGCTTATTGGGATTTTTTTTTACCAAAAATATGTAGCGGAATACATATTGGTCTAATTTTTTTGAAGACATTTGATTTTTTTCAATTTTTTAATTTGATGTGTTTTATAGCAGAAGGGTCTTTTTTTGTATATAGCACAAAAATAAAAATAGCTGAGGTGATCAAATGCCACCAAAAGAAAGCTCTATTTGTGGGAAAAAAGAACATAAATTTTATTTGGGTACAGTGTCGCACGACCGCGCAATTGTCAGTTAAAGTAACGCAGTGCCGCATTGCAAAAAATGGCTTGGTCATGAAGGAGGGGTAAATCTTCCAGAGGGCGAGTGGTTAAGGTTATTGTGGAGGCCACAGAGATTTTTGTATGAGACTCATTTTTATAATATAGGTACAACCAGGTAAAACTACTGTATATGCCTACCATTCAGTGCTTAGTACATAATTGTACTGTTGTTACCACCTTACGTTTACTTTAATGTAATGTTCATGTGCAGGCTTATGAATTATGAACGTCTAGTCTTGTATCAATAAATTATTATTGTCAGTTACCTAGACTATAGCAGTTAATTCATGAAGATGTTTCAGCGTGTCTATTTTAGCCTTTCTGACACAAAGCAATCCATGTACAATCCATTACCTCATGGGATACTTGTGAATAATTTCAGCAGATGGCTCGTAAATAGACTGCTGCAACCTTAGAATGTGAACTCGCTAAAAGGGTGTTGAAATTACATATAAGCAGCAAAGCAATTAATGCCAGTCAATGAAATCAGAGGCCAGAGTCCCTTCTAGATTTGCATCTCAGCATCGGACACACTTTTAACTTTATGAACAAAATGCCATCAATAGCTGTGCTCCTTGTGAATTTTAACTTTCCTGCAGTCCAACGATCAGTATCTGAGGCTTATTCATGTGTCAACGCTTTTATGTTGGCAGCATTAATCTCTCATGAAAAAAGCAAATGTTTTTCTCAAGGGACTAATTTAATGGAGTTTTTTTCTCATCAGTAAAAAATATTTTATATGAAGCTAGAATGTATAATCTTATGTGTGTGTATACATGTCTTTTTTATCTCTTTTTAATCTCTTAGGAGATATATATATATATATATATATATATATTATATTATATATATATATATATATATATGTAGCGCCCCCTGAGTATACTGGGACCCAAGAGACACCTCCAGATACCGGAGCAGGCTTACATTCACCCCAGGGCTGAGTCCATGGCAATAATGGGAAGTGAGAACAAATACGGGTGCCAGTCACTTTAGTATTTTTCAATGCTTTAATGAAAAACTTGAAAGAAGTAGTAGTAAAGAGGTTGAGGGGAGGGATACCTTTTTGTAGCAGATCACTTACAGACTCTTCAGAATAAAGGACAAACACACAGCTTTCTCTTAGCGGAATCTTGTATTGCTGAGTAGGTCTCTGCCACAGACCTAACAAACAGTTCAAGGTCTGGATAAGCCTCTCTCACAGGCTTAGCAGCTAGCATATGCCTGGATAAGTCTCTCTCACAAACTTAGCAGCCAGACAGTTAGTTACCTTGTCTGAATTGTAGAACAGCTTCCAGTACCAGAACCTTTAAGCCAGGGGTCTCAAGCTGGCGTCCCTCCAGCTGTTGCAAAACTACAAGTCCCATCATGCCTCTGCCTGTGGGAGTCATGCTTGTAACTGTCAGCCTTGCAATGCCTTATGGGACTTGTAGTTTTGCAACAGCTGGAGGGCCACCAGTTTGAGACCCCTGCTTTAAGCCATCCGACGATACTGTAAGGGTAGTTTGAATATAGAACAGCTTCTTCACAGTATCATAACCTTTAAGCCATCCCGGCAGTACTGTGAGGGTAGGTTAGAGATAGGTGCGTCCTCCAAGTAAGTCACCAGGCCCTTCTGAGAGACCAGCCCTCATCCTGGCTCTCTCCAGCAAGGGTCCTCCCCTGGATCTCCTCAGCTTGGCTCAGCTTCCTCCACCCAGGCAAGACAGCCTAAGGACCACCTCTGCAGTAGTAGGCCCCAGACAGGCTTCTGGGCCTACTTGCTCAGCTGCAGTGACGCAGCCCTCCAACCTGGAGGGCCACAAGGTAAGAACTGACCCCTATCACATGGCATCTGTCCCATAAATACTTTCCCCCAGAATGCACAGCAGCAAGAACCTCCCATTGGGCTATTTCTGAAAGAAGAATATTCATTAAAGTTTCACTAAGTTGTTATTTACACACTTCTCCATGGTACCAGTGACACCTACTGGCAACAGTGGGAAACTGCACAACCAAATAAATTCCAGAACAGATCCAGAAAACTATATACATTAAATCTGAGCTGATTACAGCTCAGCCAAAAACTAAATTTACCTGCGATCACCAGGGCTTTTTTTAGGGGGAATGTGGTGGAACTCAGTTCCACCACCTCTGGCTCAGACCCTTGTGGGGGGGCCTGCTCACCACAATCACTTGTAAACACAGAAGTCTGGTTTCTGTGTTTATAAGTGACAGCTCTGCACTCTGTATGTAATGCAATCCTGGTAAATGCCCCTTTAAGACCCTCCTACTGTTCGTGAAATTTGACTGACCACACCCACTATTTGATGTGATTTGGAGAGTGTGTGTGGGTGGAGGGGTTTTGGGGGTCGCTGGTGAGTTCCAGCACCTATTGTTTGAGAAAAAAAGCCCTGGCGATCACCTAATCAAAAAGAGCAGGGTGCTACATATATATATATATATATATATATATATATATATATATATATATATATATACAGTAGGGACGAAAAGTATTCAGACCTCCCTAAATTTTTCACTCTTTGTTATATTGCAGCCATTTGCTAAAATCATTTAAGTTAATTTTTTTTCCCTCATTAATGTACACACAGCACACCATATTGACAGAAAAACACAGAATTGTTGACATTTTTGCAGATTTATTAAAAAAGAAAAACTGAAATATCACATGGTCCTAAGTATTCAGACCCTTTGCTCAGTATTTAGTAGAAGCACCCTTTTGATCTAATACAGCCATGAGTCTTTTTGGGAAAGACGCAATAAGTTTTTTACACCTGGTTTTGGGGATCCTCTGCCATTCCTCCTAGCAGATCCTCTCCAGTTCTGTCAGGTTGGATGGTAAACGTTGGTAGACAGCCATTTTTAGGTCTCTCCAGAGATGCTCAATTGGGTTTAAGTCAGGGCTCTGGCTGGGCCATTCAAGAACAGTCACAGAGTTGTTATGAAGCCACTCCTTCATTATTTTAGCTGTGTGCTTAGGGTCATTGTCTTGTTGGAAGGTAAACCTTCCGCCCAGTCTGAGGTCCTGAGCACTCTGGAGAAAGTTTTGGTCCAGAATATCCCTGTACTTGGCCGCATTCATCTTTCCCTTGATTGCAACCAGTCGTCCTGTCCCTGCAGCTGAAATACACCCCCACAGCATGATGCTGCCACCACCATGCTTCACTGTTGGGACTGTATTGGACAGGTGATGAGCAGTGCCTGGTTTTCTACACACATACCGCTTAGAATTAAGGCCAAAAAGTTCTATCCTGGTCTCATCAGACCAGAAAATCTTATTTCTCACCATGCTGGAGTTTTCTAGCAAACTCCATGTAGGCTTTCATATGTCTTGCACTGAGGAGAGGCTTCCGTCGGGCCACTCTGCCATAAAGCCCTGACTGGTGGAGGGCTGCAGTGATGGTTGACTTTCTACAACTTTCTGCCATCTCCCGACTGCATCTCTGGAGCTCAGCCACAGTGATCTTTGGGTTCTTCTTTACCTCTCTCACCAAGGTTCTTCTTCCCCCCGATAGCTCAGTTTGGCCGGACGGCCAGCTCTAGGAAGGGTTCTGGTCATCCCAAACGTCTTCCATTTAAGGATTATGGAGGCCACTGTGCTCTTAGGAACCTAAAGTACAACAGAAATTTTTTGTAACCTTGGCCAGATCTGTGCCTTGCCACAATTCTGTCTCTGAGCTCTTCAGGCAGTTCCTTTGACCTCCTGATTCTCATTTGCTCTGACATGCACTGTGAGCTGTAAGGTCTTATATAGACAGGTGTGTGGTTTTCCTAATCAAGTCCAATCAGTATAATCAAACACAACAGGACTTAAATGAAGGTGTAGAACCATCCCAAGGATGATCAGAAGAAATGGACAGCACCTGACTTAAATTTATGAGTGCCACAGCAAAGGGTCTGAATACTTAGGACCATGTGATATTTCAGTTTTTCTTTTTTAATAAATCTGCAAAAATGTCAACAATTCTGTGTTTTTATGTCAATATGGGGTGCTGTGTGTATATTAATGAGGAAAAAAAATGAACTTAAATGATTTTAGCAAATGGCTGCAATATAACAAAGATATAAATATATATATATATACATATACCGTATTTATCGGCGTATAACACGCACCGGCGTATAACACGCACCCCAATTTAGGAGGGAATTTTAAGGAAAAAAAACTTTTAGGAGCCTTCTCAGTGCAGCCTTGTCAGTGCAGCCATGTCAGTGCAGCCTTGTAAGTGCAGCCATGTCAGTGCAGCCTTGTAAGTGCAGCCATGTCAGTGCAGCCTTTCCCAGTGCAGCCTTGTCAGTGCAGCCTTGTCAGTGCAGCCTTCCCCAGTGCAGCCTTGTCAGTGCAGCCATGTCAGTGCAGCCTTCCCCAGTGCAGCCTTCCCCAGTGCAGCCTTGTCAGTGCAGCCTTCCCCAGTGCAGCCCTCCCCAGTGCAGCCTTCGATCCGCTGTCTTCAAAATCGCTGGTTGGACACCCTCCAACCAGCGGGAATGAATATAGATGTGGATTTAAATTGTCTCCTTACAAATTTTTAAAGTTACGAATAAGCAACCTAAACCCAAGTATTTTATTTTAATTTTTACTTTTATATATAACATTTTCCCATTTTTTAGTATATTTTTAAAACTAAACTATTCCCCAGTGCAAACATGAGAAAACACACCCTGATTTCCCAATCCCCTTTCTACAAAACAACCTCAGGGAAACCTATTTCCATTCCAAACTAATCCTAAACTTAAGCCTAAATTTAGATAAAGATCACCCACCAATACATATACAAAATTGGATATGATGATCCCCCCACCATAAATATACATACAAAAATTTTTTTCTAAAAAAAATTTTCTATTACAATACCTAATGAAGCCCCCGATCACGGATTTTGGCTATAGGACACACACTAATGGTCCACCTTTAAAACCAAAGTATTAGAATAGCATAATATACAAATACCAGGTTCAATATACACAAATAAACACCGACAGAATTGAGGTATACCTTTGCATTTTAATTTAATTTATTTTATTTTGTGTCATTATTTGTAACATTAAATTGTCTGTTTATCTCTTGGCTATGATGTGCTAAATCGGCACATTACAGGTTAAATGTGTGGCCAGTATGTGCATATATAAAAATCTTATCAAAAAAATCAATCAGCAGCGCTTCGGGGGTGTCACCGACCCGGATGCTGGCTTAAATCTCAGCAGTAAGTGAGAGAGGAGTGAGTGTGGCCGAGCGCTGAAGGGTGACGTCCTTTGCTGACAGCTCGGACCACATCTTCTCCCACTGACATGAATGCGCAGGCGCACTACTTAGGCTTCGGTCTGCAATATCTTCAAACAAATGGCCGCCAAAACAGCTTAAAGATTAAACCCATTAGGCTCCGGTCTTCAAAATCTACACCAAAATGGCCGCCGAGCAATTAGCACGTAATTGCACCCATTACATGGCACACTATTTAAACTGAAGAGGTGTAGCAAGATGAACGCCCCAGTAGAAGTCTGATGACGAAACACGCGTAGGGCGGGCTTACGGACGTCTTGCAGCACCTCTAGCAAAGCGATTTTGATATCTTTTTCATGCTCGTTTTTATCATTGAAAATGTGAGTACCACAGTGTTATTAAGCTTTAATAAAAGTTCCTATACGTTTTTACGCTATGGGTATCCCTCCTTTCTTTTATATGTAATACATCCAAACAACATGGAAAGTAAAGTTTGGAGACATCTATGATTGCTACACAGTGGCAGATACTGTGACTGCCTGCACCCCTGCAGGGGAAAGAAAATCCGGTGAGCGCAAGCAGTATCAGAGCATGCAGATAAGGCACTAATTAAAAAGCCAGCACCTGGATACGTTTTCCCACAGAAATCTGTTTCTCAGAGATTGAACATCCTAAAATACTCCAAAAAGAACTTTTTTTTTTTTTTTTTTTCATTAATGGAACTTTTCCTATCCAAGATTACTGGTTAAAAACACATCAGTCACCTTTTATATTGGATATTTAGTATGATTTTGTATGATCTAGCACCAGTCACTTTATGGAATTCATGGCACTGGACATTTTCTATGATTCTGTATGATTTAGCAGCAGTCACTTTATGACATTTATAGCACTGGTTTAGCACAAATGCACTTTTTGGAAATAATTGAAGTATTTTATGTTGATATTTCACTTTTATTACAATGTGATTATTAGTAACCGAGTACCAGTCACAGATTCCAGATCTAAAACACTCACGTTATTTTGGTACATATAGGTTTTTTTTTTTGTTTTTTTTTGTTCTTTTGCTGTTTGCTTCACTCATAAATATAATTTTTAAGAATAATACTCTAGATCTATAGGAGTTATGTACACCAGGTAATATATAGAGGAATTGTCCACTAATAGAAAAAAAAAATTCTAACCCCACAAGGGCAGCGCCATAACTACTCCTGCTTTTTACCAAATTAAAAACACATCAGTCACCTTTTATATTGGACATTTAGTTTGATTTTGTATGATCTAGCACCAGTCACTTTATGGAATTCATAGCACTGGACATTTTGTATGATTCTGTATGATTTAGCAGCAGTCACTTTATGACATTTATAGCACTGATTTAGCACAAATGTACTTTGTGGAAATAATTTCATGTTGATATTTCACTTTTATTACAATGTGATTATTAGTAACCGAGTACCAGTCACAGATTCCAGATCTAAAACACTCACGTTATTTTGGTACATATAGGTTTTTGTTTTTTATTTTTTTTTTCGCTCATAAATCTCATTTTTAAGAATAATACTCTAGATCTATAGGAGTTATGTACACCAGGTAATATATAGTGGAATTGTCCACTAATAGAAAAAAAAAATTTCTAACCCCACAAGGGCAGCGCCATAACTACTCCTGCTTTTTACCAAATTCCAATACACTCCACTTAGGTGGTATTGTATCTGTAGAGGCAGCAGCCCCATATCCTAACTACACTCAATCACTGCGCGGATTTACCCTATATATCTATATTCTGACAGTCCCCCACTCCAGCGGCTATCAGAATACTCAAACTGGGAGGGGAGATTCCTTCATCCATGCTAATTTCTCTATTGAGAGAAGTCTTCACATGCATGGCTAGCCTTATGCCGCGTACACACGAGCGGACTTTACGGCAGACTTTGCCCGGCGGACGGGATTTCATCGGACAATTCGATCATGTGTGGGCTCCAGCGGACTTTGTTTTCTCAAAAGTTGGACGGACTTAGATTTGAAACATGTTTTAAATCTATCCGTCGAACTCGAGTCCGGTCGAAAAGTCCGCTCGTCTGTATGCTAGTTCGACGGACAAAAAGCCACGCTAGGGAAGCTATTGGCTACTGGCTATAAACTTCCTTGTTTTAGTCCGGTCGTACGTCATCACGTACGAATTCGACGGACTTTGGTGGATTGTGTCCTTTCATTCGGAAAGCACACAATCCTTTTCATTTGGAAAGTCCGTCATAAAGTCAGTCGAAAAGTCCGCCGAGCAAAGTCTGCCGTAAAGTCCGCTCATGTGTACGCGGCATTACTGTTATGGTGATAATGGTTTCACTAGACAGGAAGTGAGGAGAGGTCTTTAACAAGGATTCAGACAGTAATAAATAACTCTTTAAAAAAAAAAAAAATTTTTTTTTTGCTTTCTATATTGCTGTTTCAGAAGTAAGTAGACTGCTGTGAGATAATCTCTCTAACAGAACCCTAAATAGCAGGGAAACCCAAATGATATTCTAAACTTTCCCAACTCTATCCAAAAGAAAACTAAAAAAAAAATGTGGCAGGACATATACATTAATTTCGAAGGTATTGGGAGTGAAGGTACATCCATTGCCTTACCACACAAGACCCGAATAGCCTATCACTAGGTCAGTACAGGAAATATAATGGGGTTTGGTGATGGTGTTTTTTTTTTCTTTTTAACAATATTCACAAAGCCAGGAATTACTATGTGCCTACTGTTCAACACTTATTGCATATTCCTGTTCCTACGGCAACCACCAATTCACTCTGCCATTTAGTTTACGCGGTTAGTCCAATTTATAACAATGCTTATTTATAATTTGACAAAATTGAAATTCTATCTCTTTTTGTTTATTTTCCTATACCATTTTACCTTGTTCTGAATCTTTTACTAACAATTCTTATGCTTTTTCACCTGATTGTTTTTTGTCTTGAAGTGTTACTAAACCTAAGACCCTGCATTCACTATATCTGGTCTTCCTCTGACTGTCCTATAAGGATGCAGGGCCGCTGGCTCCCTGTCTGGACTGTGCTGATTGACCCTGTGCTGATCACATGCACTCTCCCAAGAAAAAAAACACTCTCTAGCAAAACACACCAAACTGAGCATGCGCAGCTTGTCCCCTAACCTCTGTTCTATCAGGACATGGTTTGGGGATAGTGGAATAAGGGAAATTATAGAGAAACAGAGAAGACAGGATCAAACAGCCTTTTTACATAATGCAGAGGATTAACCCCTTAGATTCCACAGTGAATATAACAAGCATGCTTTACTGCATATACAGAATGATTTTACTGTTGTGGGTTTAGTAACACTTTAAATACCTATACAACGTGCACTAGATGAATATGAATACAATTTGCAATTATTTTAACCTTTTTTTCTGCCAGAATATACTCTACTCTAACTTATCATAAATGCATTGTTTGCAGTGGACAAAAGTGTCTATAAAATCTAAAACAAATCTTTAAAACAACCTTTGAAAAACCATGAATATCCCATGAAGGAAACCTGTACTGGGAATCCTCATGGGTAGGAGTAGGGAATTCATGCAAAGTTTGCAAGCAAAATGAAAATGTTAAGCCCATGTTAAAAGCTACACCTTTCCAATCCACGTATTTCAGATGCTTCCAAAACATCATTGACAGGCTTCTCCCAGCTTCTACAGCACGCCTTTATCTTCACATGAGTCTTCATCCTTGGGACTTTTTATTTGAGAATGGGTGCAAAGATCAGCAATACTGCACGTAAGCTAATTATTCATTTTAGATTATTAATGGACTGCTTGTGACTGGGACTTGGCTAACCTGCTGGTTACCTGGCCTTTGGGACCTCTGAGGCAAGCTGGGAGGTAACCCTGTTAAGGGACAGGGTTCTTTTCCAGGCGGTGAGCCAAGGATTTGATTTGTACTGTTTTATTTGGTTTATGCTGCAATCAAGCTGTTTGTTGTCATTTTGAAAAATAAAAAGACTGGTTTTCTTTTATCAGCAGCATGACTGGCTGGTGATCCTGGGCTCCCCAATAATACACTATATACTGTATATATATATATAGTACATCCCTCACATTTTTGTAAATATTTTATTATATCTTTTCATGTGGTGATAACACTGAAGAAATTACACTTTGCTACAATGTAAAATAGTGAGTGTACAGCTTGGATAACAGTGTAAATTTGCTGTCCCCTCAAAATAACTCAACACACAGCCATTTATGTCTAATACGCTGGCAACAAAAGTGAGTACACCCCTAAGTGAAAATGTCTTGCAGCTGAGAGAAAGAGACAAACTTTGCATCCTGCAGGAAATCCTCCAGTGTTTTCAAACCTTGGTCTCTCGACCACCCAAAAGCATTCGGGTTTTCAAAGGCCGAAGGGAGCCTAGGGTCACCAAGGAATGAGGCGCATGGGGGACCTTTGATATAAATGCTAGTTTTTATTTATAAAGATCCCATAATTTTAACCCGTGAGCTACCACCAGGTTCCAGGAGCACAACTCCGAGGCACGGGATTTAGAGGACCACAGTATTCCCAGAAGGTAAAATAAGACTATCGAATCTTGCTCAAATCCGGCCCAGGGGACTCTTGAATTTTTAATATTCCATTGTGCCTGTTGCGAGAATCTACTAGCTAAATAATACAGACATACCTGAGGAACTCCCAGGCCCCCTAGTCTGTAAGGGCGGTACAGTACCTCCCTAGAGAATCTTGGGGGCTTGTCCTTCCAAATGAACCTGTTAAAATGTGCTTGAAGTTTGAGAATATAGGACTTAGATAGCTTAATGGGCAGGGCACGGAACAAGTATAACAATTTAGGGAGGATCGCCATCTTGATTGCTGTTATTTTCCCTAGTAAGGAGATTCTACAGGGGGACCAAGTTTTAAGTAACTGTTTTAGATTAGAAATCATGGGAGGGAAGTTATGGTCAAATAAACAATTGTAATCTCCAGGAAGCTTTACACCCAAAAAAGAGCGGGAATATCTAGCTCATATAAATTAAAATTATTTTTTGAGAGTCTCCTGCTCGGTAGGAGAGAACCCTACTGGGAGAGCCACCGATTTGGACACATTCACCGAAAAGCCAGAAATATTGGCAAATACTGAGAGGGTTTGAAAAAGATTCGGCAAAGTTATCCAGGGGTTGATGAGATATAAAAGCACTTAATTTGCGTACATGCAGAATTTATAAGTAGAGGAAGCTTTGTTGTAACCAGAAATATCTGGGTGTTGCATTATAGCATTGGCTAGGGGCTCGATAGCCAGAGCGAAAATTAATGGGTACAGTGGGGCACCCTTGCCTAGTACCCCTACTGAGCTGGAAAAAGTCTGAGCTACAACCAGGGATTTTGACAAGCTTCTGGGGTTTTGATATAGAGCTTGGAAGACCTGTAAGAAATCGCCCTGAATGCCATAGTGCTGTAATAGGAGAGACACATAGCTCCAAGACACACTGTTGAAAGCTTTATAAATGTCTAAGCTTAACATAAACAGTTTCCTTGAGAAAAGGTTTGCATCCTGAATAATATCAGTGGCTAGGCAGAAATTGTCTGTTATAAGGCTCTGGGGGATAAACCCTGACTGGTAAGGGGAAATTAATGAGGAGATCACTCCTGCAAGTCTATCCGCAAGCCTAGGCCATCTTTATGTAGAGCAACAATTCTTTTTTCAGATTCTCAGAGAGTTCTTTGCCATGAGGTGCCACATTCAACTTCCAGTGACCAGTATGGGAGTGTGATAGCGATAACACCAAATTTAACACACCTGCCCCCCATTCACACCTGAGACCTTGTAACACTAATGAGTCACATGACCCCAGGGAGGGAAAATGGCTATTTGGGCCCAATTTGGAAATTTTCACTTAGGGGTGTACTCACTTTTGTTGCCAGCGGTTTAGACATTTTTGGCTGTTTGTTAAGTTATTTTGAGGGGACAGCAAATTGACACTGTTATACAAGCTGTACACTCACTAATTTACATTGTAGAAAAGTGTCATTTCTTCAGCATTGTCACATGAAACGATATAATAAAATATTTACAAAAATGTGAGGAGTCTGGTAATGGCACCGAGTAGGAGAGCGCCGTAAGAATGCCGAGTCTCCATCCCCATGTACCTCCCCTAGGTAACAGCTTTTGACAAGCAGCCTACCCAGCCTGCCCTTCCGTTCGGCAAGAACCTCCCTGCCAAACCACTGGAGTCTCCACAAAACAAAGTAAGGTGAGAAGCGACGTTCCACCATGCTTACAGCGGGGAGAGGTGCAGGAGATTACAGCGGTGACAGGATATCCAGCGGCGGCTTCTGGCAGCGGTGTAGAGGATTGCCGGTGTGGACCCCCCTCCCCCTGCTCTCCTCTGGAGACACTGGAGAATGGATCATAGGACCTGCCAGGTGGACAGAGGAGGAGGTGGAGTTAGGAGAGTGAGAGACAGACTGGGGAAGCACTGAGAAGCACTGAGAAGTGTTCCGTCTCTCTTACCCCCCACCGTACTTGATCCCTCGTCCGTACCGCCGAACACGGCATGTGAAAGTAGCAGACTATTAGAAAGAAGAAAAACCAGACTGTGAACCTGACCCCTTGGTACACCTGGGAGAACCCGTGAAGAGAGCAGAATTAAAGAGAAAGAATGGTCTGCATCTGATAAAGAAATGGACTACAGCCCTCCTCAGATAAGTAACATGTTACAATCATATGCTAAGTCTTTTTTTTCTTTCAAGACAATCCCCCCCCAGATAAGTAATAAGTAATAAGTAGTGGCTGGGGGTTAAGATATCTGTTTGAAAGGGAAAAAAAAGAAAAAAAAAAGAGACATTGTTGATTCCTGGCACCTGACCACTGTTCTGGTTATGATCAGTTTAATATAGACCGCCTACAGGGTAACAAACAAACAAACAACAGTTGTTGTTTAAGGAAATAACTGTACTGGAATTCTTGTTGATATCTTTGATTGATATACCTAAAGCGGTCCCTAACAGCACCTTAACGGGACTGGTTAAGTGAGTGTAATAGGCAGGGGAAATTGTTTAAATTTCATACCCCAAGCATACTTTTTTTTTTTTGTAAATGAGGGGCAAAAGTGGAAGGGGGCAGGGGTGGCAGCAAAATCCCCACGCCCCTGTACAAGCTCCACCTCTGGACCGATGAACAGATACGTGACCCAAGGAGGAGAGGAAGAAGGGGCAGCTATGGCATCAGAAAAGAAACAAAGCATTAAAGGAAGACAGTTAGAAACCAAGGAAACTACGGAAAAAAAAAGATAAAAAGGGTCAGATTAAAACCTCTATGGATAATAGTATAATATACGACAATAGAGTTGAGCAAGAAAATGAAACAGAATCCCTCCCTAGAACAATGGGTGATCAGAAAACGGTCCAATTACCAACAATGACAGACATGGAAAGAATGTTTGCGGCCCTGGAAAACTCATTAAAATCAGAAATGACAAAACTCCATAAAGATATGGGACACATGCTCACCAGAGTAGAGGAAGTGGACAAAAACAGATATGCATACAAGAAGAATAAAAGAGTTAAAAGGAGAAATTAAAATATTAAAACAAGAACAACAGGAACAGGCGTATAGATTTGAAGATCAGGAAAATAAGGAAAGGAGGAAGAATTTAAGAATTTGTGGACTCCCAGAATCTTCCCAAACAGAAAATCTAAAAGACGTAATTGGGCGGGTCTTTAACTCAACAAGCTTTAACGAAGCAACAAACGAATTAAGGATTGAAAGAGCTCATAGAACAAGAAGGCCACTGGGTCAGCCGAGTGAGACCCCTAGCGACATAATAGTCCGATTCGAAAGTTTGGAAGAAAATAGTCAAATCTGGAAAAACTTAAAGGGGAAACCACCAATCGTATACGAGGGGAAGGAAATTCAAATCTTTCAAGACCTCTCTCAAGATACTCTGAGAAGAATGAGGACTCTAAAACCTTTATTAAAAACTTTACAAGAAAGTGGACTTCAATACAGTTGGGGCTTCCCAGCGTGCTTGATCGTCAAAAGAAATGGAAGAACCATTTGGAAGAAACAGCTAGAAGACTAGATAGGCAGATAGGGAATGAAGCACACTGGCAGCTGATATCTAGGAAATAGACCAGTGGGGAAAGGGGAAGGGGGGTGGCGGTGGGGGGGATCAGGTAGTAAGGTAAAACCAGAGAAGAAAGAGAGGGGAAGGCATTGGTGGGGGGGTGGGGAGGGGAAAATGTCGCCAGTGTTCGAAATGTTTAATGGAACGCGGCAAGGATGTTCGCTCGCGCCTCTTCTATATGTCCTGTCACTGGAACCTTGTCTAGCGACTCTGCAAAATAACCAGGGGATAGAGGGGGCGAGAGTGGAGGAAAAAGAGCATAAAGTTGCGGCCTATGTTGATGATATTTTAATGTGCGTGACTAATCCTAGAGTGACCCTGCCAAACATTCTGAAAGAAGTGACTGAATATGGAGAACTTTCAAACTTCAAAATAAATCCCATAAAAACAGAAATATTGAACATCGGTCTGGGGAGAAAGGATGTCCTGGCCCTTCAAAAAGAATTCCCATTTACGTGGGTGAAAAGGGAACTACCCTACTTGGGAATTAAACTAACACCATCATTTGAGAAAATCTATTCCACAAACTACATTCCATTATTAAATGAGATGAAGGTAGAAGTCAAGAAGATAAGCACACAACCAATATTGTGGATTGGAAGAGTTAATATGCTTAAAATGGTAATATTACCAAAAATAATGTACAAATTCCAGATGTTACCAATAGGGATTCCACAGAGCTTTTTCAGAATTATACAAAATATACTGACAATATACTATCTGGGAAAATAAAAAACCGAGAAAAAAATTTGCACTAATTTCAAGGAAAAGGCAGCACGGGGGATTGGCAGCACCAGATATTTTTAGGTATTACAAAGCCGTAATTATAGCATGTATGATTGAATGGACAAAAGAAAATAAAGAAAAAATATGGGTTGACATAGAAAAACTTTAAGTAAAACCATGCTTCACAAAAATATCTGGATTTCAAATAAGTTTAGAACATTTGACCAAAAATGTATTCAGAATTTGGGATGCACTACACTGGAAAGAAAAGTGGGTATATAATTCACCACTAATTGCCCTCACGGGAACAAATTTTTTTACACCTGGAGAAGACATATTATGTAGACTTGGAATAAAGAATCCACAAATCAAAGATATTATTACAAAAGGGAAGATGAAATCTGCACAATAATTGGAGATTATATTTGGTGGGAAACTGCGCGAGTGGGAATTTTTTCAATCAAATCACTTAGTTAACACATTACCACACCTGTTTAGAGATGGAGAAGGATTAAATTGTGGGAAAAGCTTTGTATAACACAAATGCCATTGAAAAGAGGCATCTCGAAAGTCTAGGAAATTTTGACGGATCTTGAAGGACAAAACAGGCCCTCCTTTAGAGAAAAGTGGGAAAAAGAGTTGGAAATAAACTTAGATGACCAACAAGTCGGCAGAATGATTGAAGCAGGATACAATCAAGCATGGGACATGAAAACCATCGAGATGAACTATAAATTCCTGGTCAGGTGGTACATGACCCCGGAGAGAATCCATAAAATTAACTAAGATGGATCACCAGGTTGTTGGAGAAACTGTGGACAAAAAGCTACAATGGTACACATATGGTGGGACTGCCCGAAAATAAGAGTATTCTGGCAGGAAATAATCAGCTGTATAAAGGAAATAACGGGTGAGAAGATGAATAATAACATACTGACCTGCTTGTTTCACGACTCTAACACCCCCAAAAAGCAATACATGAAAACAGTAACACCATAACTATTAAATGCCACAAAGAGATTGATTGCAAAAAATTGGTTAAACAGTGAAAGACCAGACTTAAGAGAATGGTTCAAACAAGTAGATTACTATAGTAAAATGGAACTCTTAGGCAGTAAGGACAAAGGGCAATTAGATAAATACAATACTACTTGGGGCGGGTGGGCAAAATATAAAACCTCTTATAACTATTGGCAGAAGATGTTGGAAGGTATAGGGTCTTAAGACAGGAAAATAAAGGGAAAGAAAGAAATAATTTTAATGGTGAGAAAAGGGTAGGGCGGTGGAGGTTGGAGAGGGGGGAAAGTGGATGGGAGGGGCAGAACGGGAAAAATTTTCTAGTTTTTGTATAAACCTAAATAAATAAACTTTCCCTTTTTATAGATGCCACAATGATGGGAAATTGAGAAGGGACATAGTTTGAACGGCAAGTTGAAATAAGTCTCTCAAAAGTGTTCACTGAAGTGGAAAAAAAAATGGTAATACACTGCCTGAAGTGTATTAGAAACAGTACACCACAGAATGCACTGTAGATATAGGCTACACTGGATGTAGAGTATATATATATTAATACACTGTCTGCATTGACTGAATATCGAGTAAACACTTAAACACTGAATATATAGTCTATGCTAAACGCAGAGAATATATATACCCCCCTAAAATTTTTCACTCTTTGTTATATTGCAGCCATTTGCTAAAATCATTTAAGTTCATTTTTTTCCTCATTAATGTACACACAGCACCCCATATTGACAGAAAAACACAGAATTGTTGCCATTTTTGGAGATTTATTAAAAAAGAAAAACTGAAATATCACATGGTCCTAAGTATTCAGACCCTTTGCTGTGACACTCATATATATAATTCAGGTGCTGTCCATTTCTTCTGATCATCCTTGAGATGGTTCTACACCTTCATTTGAGTCCAGCTATGTTTGATTATACTGATTGGACTGGATTAGGAAAGCCACACACCTGTCTATATAAGACCTTACAGCTCAGAGTGCATGTCAGAGCAAATGAGAATCATGAGGTCAAAGGAACTCCCTGAAGAGCTCAGAGACAGAATTGTGGCAAGGCACAGATCTGGCCAAGGTTACAAAAAAATTCTGCTGCACTTAAGGTTCCTAAAAGCACAGTGGCCACCATAATCCTTAAATGGAAGACATTTGGGACAACCAGAACCCTTCCTAGAGCTAGCCGTCCGGCCAAACTGAGCTATCGGGGGAGAAGAGCCTTTGTGAGAGAGGTGAAGAAGAACCCAAAGATCACTGTGGCTGAACTCCAGAGATGCTGTCAGGAGATGGGAGAAAGTTGTAGAAAGTCAACCATCACTGCAGCCCTCCACCAGTCGGGGCTTTATGACAGAGTGGCCCGACGGAAGCCTCTCCTCAGTGCAAGACACATGAAAGCCTGCATGGAGTTTGCTAAAAAACACCTGAAGGACTCCAAGATGGTGAGAAATAAGATTCTTTGGTCTGATAAGACCAAGATAGAACTTTTTGGCCTTAATTCTAAGCGGTATGTGTGGAGAAAACCAGGCACTGCTCATCACCTGTCCAATACAGTCCTAACAGTGAAGCATGGTGGTGGCAGCATCATGCTGTTGGGGTGTTTTTCAGCTGAAGGAACAGGACGACTGGTTGCAATTGAGGGAAAGATGAATGCCGCCAAGTACAGGGATATCCTGGATGAAAACCTTCTCCAAAGTGCTCAGGACCTCAGACTGGGCAGAAGGTTTACTTTCCAACAAGACAATGACCCTAAGCACACAGCTAAAATAATGAAGGAGTGGCTTCACAACAACTTCGTGGCTGTTCTTGAATGGCCCAGCCAGAGCTCTGGCTTAAACCCAATTGAGCATATCTGGAGAGACCTAAAAACGGCTGTCTTCCAACGTTTACCATCCAACCTGACAGAACTGGAGAGAATCTGCAGGAAGGAATGGCAGAGGATCCCCAAATCCAGGTGTGAAAAACTTGTTGCATCTTTCCCAAAAAGACTCATGGCTGTATTAGATCAAAAAGGTGCTTCTACTAAATACTGAGCAAAGGGTCTGAATACTTAGGACCATGTGATATTTCAGTTTTTCCTTTTTAATAAATCTGCAAAAATGACAACAATTCTGTGTTTTTCTGTCAATATGGGGTGCTGTGTGTACATTAATGAGGAAAAAAATGAACTTAAATGATTTTTAGAAAGTGGCTGCAATATAACAAAGAGTGAAAAATTTAAGGGGGTCTGAATACTTTCCGTCGCCACTGAATCTCTCTGTCCACGCCAATAACAGTACACACGGCTGCCGTGTAAGCAGCCTTATATAGTGTGGGGCGTGGACTTAGTCCCTCTGAGCCATGATTGGCCAAAGGCACCCTGCCTTTGGCCAATTATGGCTCTCTTAGCAGAGTGCGCTGTGATTGGCCAAAGCAGGTCAGGTGCATGCTTTGGCCAATCATCATACAGCAATAAACTGCAATCTTGCAGAGCATTATGGGGAGTTCCTTGGCACTCTAATTTTCCGCAAACACCCAATAATGTTCGCTGTTCGGCGAACGGGCAAACACCCGATGTTCGAGTCGTACTTATGTTCGACCTGAACATTGAGCTCATCCCTCTCTGTGGTAGGGAGGGGCGGTTGAATCCGTCTCTTCCGCAGGTCTCATAGTAACCAGTGAGCCGGCTTTATGCTCCACATTGAGGCTTGGTTTTGTTACTTGCTAACAAGAGATGGAAGCGAGCTTTGGTTAGCGGCGCATTTGTACTTATAGCAGTGACAGGTAGCAGTCTCTATGCCCCGAAAGAAGTCCTTTAGTGACAAAACCGGTCGGGCGAGGGGACGCTATCTAGCCACCGCAATTTTTCAAATTCTCAACTGCAGTTTTTATGCTTTGATGAAAAATGTATCCTATGCTGTGCACAGTGTTTGATTAAAAGGCCTTACCAAAAGGTTTTTTACACTATTGGAATCCCCCTTTTTTTATTTCCTTTGGGAGTTTGTTTGGCGGACATGAGGTTTTGATCTGGCCATTGGAGGAACTGTTATCCCTTATACCATTGTTTCCCTTGATGTCAGGAGCTGACAATTTCCTACACTTGTTTGACCTTCCATAACAGAGCTTCCACCGTGTGGGGTAAGAGTACAGCCTTACTTTATGTTGGTGATTCACCTGGAGATTCCCCTGGTGATTCCCCTTAGAAGAAGTGACTTTGATAAAATTTTGCTATGCAAAGAAAAATACTGGATCTACAATTTAAATAGTTTAATACCGAAGGGTTTGAACAAAGAATGTAATTTTAAAAGTGTTTCTTGATGATTAATTTTGGTAAGCCCTTGCTCTCCCTCTCTCTCTCTCTCTTATTGTTATTCTAAGTAGAAAGAACAAGAGCTCAATATGGTGATAGTTAGATAGAGTAAGTTTTAGTTATCAATTAAGTAATAAAAAAAAAAAAAAAAAAAAATATATATATATATATATATATGTATATATATATATATATATATATATATATATATATATATATATATATATATATATATATATATATATACAGTATCTCACAGGAGTACACCACACCCTTCACATTTTTGTAATTATTTTATTATATCTTTTCATGTGACAACACTGAAGAAATGACACTTTGCTACAATGTAAAGTAGTGAGTGTACAGCTTGTATAATAGTGTAAATTTGCTGTCCCCTCAAAATGACTCAACACACAGCCATTAATGTCTAAACCGCTGGCAACAAAAGTGAGTACACCCCTTAGTGAAAATGTCCAAATTGGGCCCAATATTTTGTTTGGCCACCATTATTTTCGAGGACTCTCTTAACCCTCTTGGGCATGGAGTTCACCAGAGCTTCACAGGTTGCCACTGGAGTCCTCTTCCACTCCTCCATGACGACATCATGGAGCTAGTGGATGTTAGAGACCTTGCACTCCTCCACCTTCCATTTGAGGATGCCCCACAGATGCTCAATAGGGTTTAAGTCTGGAGACATGCTTGGCTAGTCAATCACCTTATCCCTCAGCTTCTTTAGCAAGGCAGTGTTCGTCTTGGAGGAGTGTTTGGAGTCGTTATCATGTTAGAATACTGCCCTGCGATCCAGTCTCAGAGGGGAGGGGATCATGCTCTGCTTCAGTATGTCACAGTACATGTTGGCATTCATGGTTCCCTCAATGAACTGTAGCTCCCCCCCGGTGCCGACAACAGTCATGCAGCCCCAGACCATGACACTCCCACCACCATGCATGACTGTAGGCAAGACACACTTGTCTTTGTACTCCTCAACTGGTTGCCGCCACATACGCTTGACACCATCTGAACCAAATAAGTTTATCTTGGTCTCATCAGATCACAGGACATGGTTCCAGTAATCCATGTCCTTAGTCTGCTTGTCTTCAGCAAACTGTTTGCAGACTTTCTTGTGCATCATCTTTAAAAGAGGCTTCCTTCTGGGACGACAGCCATGCAGACCAATTTGATGCAGCGTGCGGCATATGGTCTGAGCACTGACAGGCTGAACCCTTCAACTTCTGCAGCATTGCTGGCAGCGCTCATATGTTTATTTCCCAAAGACAGCCTCTGAATATGACGTTGAGCACGTGCATGCTACTTCTTTGGTCGACCATGGTGAGGCCTCTTCTGAGTGGAACCTCTCCGTTTAAACTGCTGTATGGTCTTGGCCACCACGCTGCAGCTCAGTTTCAGGGTCTTGGCAATCTTCTTATTTAGCCTAGGCCATCTTTATGTAGAGCAACAATTCTTTTTTTTCAGATCCTCAGAGAGTCCTTTGCCATGATGTGCCACGTTGAACTTCCAGTGGCCAGTATGAGAGAGTGAGATTAATAACACCAAATTTAACACACCTGCTCCCCATTCACACCCGAGATCTTGTAACACTAATGAGTCCCATCACACCGGGAAGGGAAAATAGCTAGTTAGGCCCAATGTGGACAGTACAAGTGTACTCACTTTTGTTGCAAGCGGTTTAGACATTATTGGCTAGTGTGTTGAGTTATTTTGAGGAGACAGCAAATTTACACTGTTATACAAGCTGTACACTCACTACTTTACATTGTAGCAAAGTGTCATTTCTTCAGTATTGTCATATGACAAGATATAATAAAATATTTAACTAATTTGTCTATTGTTTCCAAAAGCCCATGCGCGGCCCCTGCAAATCAATAAAAGTGGCGCTAAAAGCCAGTGTTTAAACTGCCAAGTGTGAAAAACAGCTCTATAGGCTAAAGTGATCTAGTGCTGTAAATTCTACATAAACCATACAAGATTATTTCATAAATGTGCAAATGAAATCGTGACAGTGCCTCTGAAGGTATACCATACACGGAGCAATATTATATCGTGCACTGATATCAACAGTAAAATATGAGTGGTTTAGTCCATAAAGAATCCATAGGCAGAACACCGTGCAGGAAATGTGCAGTATCTGGAAACAGTCCACCAATTCACTCAGTGACAGTGATTCCTCTCCCCTTGAACTCAACACTCACCAGCTCAATATGCCTCACACTCTCGTGTTTTGGCATTAAGGCATAAGTATAGTTGGTCAATTGGAGGCAAAAGATCCAGATTCCTTGATTAATCCAAGTGTCACCTCAATGTATAAAAGAACTCAAAATAGTGTGATACCGTAAAACATGTAAAATTTATTTAACTTAAAAGCTTCAATCATTACACTCACAAGAAAACTTCTTGGTTCAAGCCAAACTGACACTGCAAATCAAATCCAAACTCAATTCTCCTCTGTGAAACGCACAGCACCACTGTGGAAATGACGATCACGGCAGACCTCAAGGGACAACGTTAGATAGGTTCTCACCCCACTTCGCTGGCACGTTGCTGGTGTAGATATCCTGCTGTTATGCAAGCCCAGGGGGCAGCTCCTCTGTCACCTTCGAACGCTCCCGCCGGTGTACGGAGGTACACAACCACGTCCCGTCCGTCAATGATTGTTACTGGTAGATGCCGTACAGCCACGCCCCGACATGTTTCGTCATACCTGACTTCCTCATGGGATTGGCTGTACGGTACGGCATCACCTCCCCTTATACCCCTCACGTCTTTCGACGTAGCTGTATGCTAATGAGTCTTCCCATTCCCAGGTGTCCCCGCGGCCCTCAAAGCAGCGATGCTGGGCCGATCACATATTCCAGAGAGCATAATCATTATACAATATCCTCAGTGTTATCGGGGCACATACACCCCAAATATGTTGCATAGATCGAATAGCAAAAATTCGAAAAGGTATACAAACAAAATACAAAGCCAACATTCAAAAGGGAATGTAAACCGAATAGAAACTTTTAATCATAACCTTATTCATAAGATTCTGATTGATCGTATATATACATCCTATTTACTGGACAACTCCCGAGGACTTATTCGCCTAGAAGTGTTACCTAGTGGCCTCGTCCTGGTACTCTGTGACATATAGTCAAAGCATGCAACCCATACATTGCCCGATCCAGATCTAAAGATCGGGACCCTTCCCTAGACATACCCCTCATTACCCTTAACTCATAGTATGGAAACTACATACATATGAAAGACTCCTATATTAATTCTATATTATATATCTGTGATAAGTGAAAAATTATTAATGTTGTGCACTAAGTGAATCTTAATAAGTTATTAGAGAGCCTTAATGCTGTTAACCACCATCATAGCCCCCTAGTGGTGAAAGTGAAAAAGTGACTTCTCAGTTTCCCAAAAGTTGAATTAAATTAGGGTAAAATTAAATAGAATTGAACCGCACAATTACCATCCCCTGTGACCACTTAAAGTCATTCAACCTGCTGGTGTGCCAGATCAGTGTAAATTCTGATACTTGTGCAGTGTGCTTCAAATCTATAAGTGATAAAGTATTAAAGTATTTATAAGTCAATGTTTCAAAAAAATATTTTTCGTGTAGAACTCTAAAATTCAAACTAATAATATTATAAAAAACAATGTGTGCAGTGAAATAAACTGTTTAAAGAAATATATAGAGCACAGTGTGAACAAATCTCATTGGGTGCCCTGTTTAGACGTCACTGATGAAGCAGTTTAAGTCTACCTCAATATTGAGGCCCCTAGGGGCAAGGCTCTTCAGACGATATATCCATAGGGTCTCCCTTTGTGAGAGGTCCCTTACTCTGTTCGACCCTCTCCAAGATGGATACACACAATCTAATCCACAAAATTGTGCTAAGGAGGGGTCTTGGTGATGTTTCTCTCGGAAGTGTAAGGATACACTATGGTATTTGAAGCCATTCTTAATATTCGTAAGGTGTTCAGATATTCGGACTCGGAGTAGTCGTTTTGTCCGTCCAACATACAATAACCCACACGGGCACCATAGAAGGTAGACCACGTGTGAGGAGTTGCACGATATGTATTCTTTAATTTCAAAGGTTTTCTGGTCTGTGCTAGTGACAGTTGTTATCCCCCTATTGGAGACCCTCACAGTTTTGCAACACACACATTTCCTGCATGGGAAAAAACCCTGTAGGTCAATCCTTAAAGTTTGTTGCCCTGGTGGATTCAGGATTTTTCTTACCACTCTATCTCCGAAGTTTGGAGCTCGTCTGTAGACAAACTTGGGTGATGAGGGCAAGATTTGGCCTAAGTGTCTATCCCTACCCAAGATATGCCAGTGCTTTCCAAATATCGCCTCAATGTCCCTATACTGGAAATGAAAGCCTGTGATGAACCTAATTTGTTGTTGAGTTTTTTCTCTTGGTGGGTGTCCCCTGCCAAAACACTGGTCTCTAGGTATAAGAGCTATTTCCTGTATTGTATTATCCAATATCTGCTCTTGATAACCCTTCTGTAAGAATTTGTCCTTTAATATTCTAACTTGGGTATGGTAATCCTCCAGCTCGGTACAGTTTCTTCGTACCCTGAGTATCTGCCCCTTAGGTATATTACGGATCCAAGAGGGGTGGTGCCCACTTGTGATGGTCAGATAGCTGTTGCGATCCGTAGGTTTGAAATAAGTTTTGGTTTTTAAACCGTTGGCATTTTTTTCGATAGTTACATCTAGGAAATCGACAGAGGTGTCACTGATTTGGAACTCTAATTTGATGCCATTGGAGTTATTATTCAAGTGTTTCAAAAATTCAATCACTGACTCCTTTGACCCCTCCCAAATGAACATCAGATCGTCTATAAAGCGACAATAAAACTTCAACTGGGGCCTTTCGATGCTAAAAACTCGTTTATCTTCCCACTCAGCCATAAACAGGTTGGCGAGGCTGGGAGCAAACTTAGCTCCCATAGCCACGCCAACCTGCTGTGAAAAGAAGAAACCGTGGTACCAAAAATAATTATGGGACATGCAAAAGTCCAGAGCATGTCCCAAAAAGCGCTTTTGCGTGTGAGGGACTTCGTCCCTCCTGCTGAGTGCCCAGTTTAGTGCCAGCAGTGCATCCTCATGTTTAATGATAGTATATAATGAGGACACATCAGCCGTTATCAGGTAAGTTTCTCTTTCAGGATTGATGACCACTTCCCCCAAGAGTTGTAACAGGTCTGATGTGTCCTTCAAGTAAGCTTTAGTAGTTACGACACATTTTTATTGATTTGCAGGGGCCGCGCATGGGCTCTTGGAAACAATAGACAAATTAGTTCAGTTTTATATTTTAAAGTGGCAGCTTTGCATAGGACGTTTATTTATACTTGCTTTCTAGGGGGGTAACACCCCTACACCTGGCATTTGAGCGCAGTGGTGAAGACTCGGGAAGGGAGGATTATCTTGAGTTTTCACATTTGTTACATAATAAAATATTTACAAAAATGTGGGGGTGTACTCACTTTTGTGAGATACTGTATATATATGGGTCAAGGGCTTACCAAAATTAATCATGAAGAAACGCTTTTAAATGACATTCTATGTTCAAACCCTTCGGTATTAAACTATTTAAATTGTAGATTCAGTATTTTTCTTTGTGTAGCAAAATTTTATCAAAGTCACTTCTTCTAAGAGGTAAGTCTAAGACAAATATTCCCTTCACATTTAATCCATCCGTCTTTCCTGCATGGTAGTCTTTGAAATGTTGTGCCAAATGATTCTCTTTTTTCTTAATCTTTGGCATCCTTATTTAGAGGTCTTTTTATGTCCCTTAGATGTTCACTGATGCGTATTCTCAGTTTTTACTTTGTTCTCCCTATATAAATTTCCTTTACAAGGGCATTCTATCATATAGATTACTTTAGTTGTAGAATAATACATTTTTTAAACTTAAAAGTTTTTTGTTGATCCGCATTGGTGAACATCTGCGTCCTATCAACGAATGGACAAATTTTGCAATGGCCGCATGAATACATGCCTGTCATTTTAGGCATGTCAGTGAGCCAGAAGGTTGGAGTTTCTCTTCTGTATTCAGAGTGGACCAGTATATCATTTAAATTAGTTGCTCAGCACTTCCGGTTCTGGCGCAGTATGGAGTGCTGTTCTCCATAACAGCTCCCGCAACACAACCCACAAATTGGCATAAAGAAAACTGCCCGGACCTCCGACGCTGCCACAGCTCCTCCGGCTGACTCCCCCACACCCATGGACCAATTCCTGGAGAAAAACGGCCCGTGTTTGCAAACGACCCAGCCGCTATTGGACATGGCAGTTTTGGTCCTGTTAGCCAATATGGCGGAGACACCCAAGATGGAGGTGAGCGCCGGCCCTGTACCTCCCTCCCAGCAACATGGAGATAGCAAGCAGTGGCAGCGCTTTTAACCCCCACTATAGCAACCTCAGTAGAAAAGGCTGTCAATGCAGGGATGATGCAGATTAAAAAGGAACTTGGTGAACATGCCTTCAGGCTAAATGAGGCAGAGCACCGGATCTCCAACATGAAGATGAACTTTACCAAGTCCAAGCCACAGAACAGACACAAGATAAAACCAACCAATACATAATCCAGAAACTGGAGGACCTGGAAAATAGGTCGAGATGCAGTAATCTGCGATTTGTGGACCTCCCAGAATCCTGGCAAGTATCTGCTCTCACAGCTTTCTGCGTCCAGAGCATCCCAGAAGCACTAGGCCTTCCTGTCCCTTGCACAGTGGAACAGGCTCACTGCATGGGAATATAGGTCACATACTGCACATCTCCTCGCCCAATCATTGCCAAATACTTAAATTATGCAGACAAAGCCGTTATTCTGCAAAAATGTTGTCAATCCAGATCACTTCAAATAGATGGAGTCAAGGTTCTGATCTTTGAGGATTAAGCCATTGAAGTTTCAAAGAAAAGTAAAGCTTTTGAACACATCTGCACGGAACTTCACCAGCAACAAGTAAAGTTTACACTGGCCTTTCCCGCCATTCTCCGCCTTAAAGCACCTAACGGGGACCAGCTCACCTTCCATGATCCATCAGAGGCTGAGGTCTTTCTGCGTTCACTACACGCAGGATCGCACTCTAATCCCCCCTCCAGGGCCCCCCTGATTCCTTGTCCTCTGGATTAAAGAAGCCCACGGAAAGATTCTCCTAAGCGCCTCGTAAATGGGTAAACATAAACGGGTGACCCTGCCCCCCTCTGACAACATGGGGAAAGCCATAGGGAAGTCCTCGTGCATCAGAGGGGGTGGGGTCACCGTGTGGCCCCGCCCTCCCTTATATAAGAGCTGTCACCTGAACAGAAGCATCACACAGCGGGAGACTCCCATTGAGGCGGATCGAAGGACGAAGGGGAGAAGAAGAAGCCGGAAGAGAAGACCGGAGGAAGAAGCGGAGGAAGATAGAGAATAAGAACACCGAAGGAAGACCAGAAGATGATGGAAGAAGAAGCGGGGAAAGAAGAAGACACTAATAAAGGAATTGTCAAAAACCGTCTATTGTCTTTTTTTAACATTTTTTACACTTTTTTTGTGAAATGGTAGGGGTTCAATTCACACGGGGCAGAATCTAGGGGTCCCCTTGTTAAAGTGGGCTTCCAGATTCCGATAAGCCCCCCGCCCACAAACCCCTACAACCACCAGGCAAGGGTTGTGGGGATGAGGCCCTTCTCCCCATCAACATGGGGACAAGGTGCTTTGGGGTGCTACCCCAAAGCACCCTCCCAATGTTAAGGGCATGTGGCCTGGTACGGTTCAGGAGGGGCGGGTGCTCTCTTGTCCCCCCATCTTTTCCTGTGGCCTGCCAGGTTGCGTGCTTGGATAAGGGTCTGGTATGGATTTTGAGGGGGAACCCCAAGCCATTTTTTTCAAATTTTGGCACCGGGTTCCCCTTAATATCCATACCAGACCTGAAGGGCCTGGTATGGAATTTGGGGGGACCCCCACGCTTTTTTTTTAAATTTTGGTTCGGGGTTCCCCTGTGGGGGAATCCCATGCCATTTTTATCAATGAATTTTTTATGTGTATTGCCGGACCGACAATTCATTATAGCCGCGAGTAGTTTAAATTACTTTTTTTCCTTTAGAAATGTCATTTTGCTGTTAGACTGTTCTAAACACGGGAAACATGCGCAAGTAGTTTTAAATGACTTTTTTTCCTTTGAAATTTAATTTTGCTGTCAGACTGTTCTAAACACGGGAAACATGCGCCCCTTTACAGGCATACTATAGACACCCCCCCAGGTACAAAATTTAAATTAATATATCACTTTTATTGTTTCACTTTAAGCATTATTAAAATCACTGCTCCCTAAAAAAAGGCTGTGTTTAAAACTTTTTTTACATTGATACATGTCCCCTGGGGCAGGACCCAGGTCCCCAAACACTTTTTATGACAATAACTTGCATATTAACCTTTAAAATTAGCACTTTTGATTTCTCCCATAGACTTTTAAAGGGTGTCCTTCGGCTTTCGAATTTGCTGCAAACACCCCAAATTGTTCGCTATTCAGCGAACGGGCGAACAAACAATGTTCGAGCCAAACTCATGTTCGACCCGAACATAAAGCCCATCCCTAGCAGGCAGTGAAAAGAAACTTTGAATATGCCAATGTCTTTGCAAGGTTGATCATATGTTTTTCCATGGTTTCCCAAACGTAGTTATCAGTCTGGTATTGCTCAATGCATTTTCTTTTTTCTTTTTAGATTTCGATTTTCCACATCCCAGTAAGGTTTCTCTATCAGTTTCAAGTTCTCTTAGCTCTTCTTTTTTTTTTTTTTTTTTTCCATAAATGTTTTTATTGTGAACAAATGATGTTACACAGTTTTTACAAACTATAGGTGGATAGAAAACATGGCTCTTATTAACATGACTTATTTCACTACAGTGAAGCGAGTCGGTTATGTATTCAACTGTAAGTCAAACAGACGTATAACAGAATAAGAAAGCCTCGAACTCGAGGTTTACCTCATCATCTGAGATCAGGAACCATCTTGGGCGGGAGTATCACCTTGAATGTGATTTCAGAATTTAGGGGCTAGTTGAGGAAATGGACGAGTGTAGTCAACTATGAGTCCATATGTTTGTTCCTGAACACGTGTGGATGTGTCGGGCTTGTAACGTGGGGTCTGTCTGTATGGTAAGTTAGTCTCGTCGATTTTTGAAAGGTGAGATTAGATGGCGAATTATACAACGGAGTTAGGTTAGTCATGGGAGTAAGTAGATGGTTGTCGTCGTCAGTTCAGTTGGGGTAGGGGAATAGAGAGGGAGATAGACATAGACGTGAATGGGATTGAGGGATGAAGTGGAAGATAGGAGTAGGTGGGGGGGTAAGTAAGAAACTGGGGTGTCCTCTCCCCAGTCTCCACCGGGCTTCAAGAGCATGGACGTTCTCGTGTGTGGATCCCTGTCTGAAGGGGGGTTCCCCCCGGGATCCACATCAAAGCAGGAGTGAGCGAAACATCGAGTTTTGATGGGTAGGTGTATGACTCAAGGGGGTTTTTGGCTTATTTCAATCAGTCGTTATGGGAGGCTTCGGGACGGTTTGTCTTCATAATGGAGGAATATCTCTCTGTGGTGCAGAAGTGGGTCCACCAAGCCCACGTTCGGGAGTATTTTGAGGGTGTATCTTTTGCAATGTGGATTAATTCCTCCATTTCAGCGATTTTGTCCACACGGGAAAACCATTCAGACATAGTTGGGCTACAGGGGGATCTCCATTTGGCTGAGATGCATAATTTGGCTGCGTTGATCATATGTATTCCCAGAGACTTTCTGTATGTGTGGGCTGAAGTGGAGGAATGGTGCAGAATGAGTCTGGTAGGAGTATAGTCCAGGGGGTATGTGGTTACCTGGGACGTGATGTCGTGAACCTGTTTCCAGAAAGTCTGGAGAAGAGGGCAGGACCACCAGATGTGTAAAAATGTGCCTATATCATTGTGGCATCTCCAACATTTGTTTGGCGGATCAGGATTAAATTTGTTTAGTAGTTCAGGTGTACGGTACCAACGGGATAGGGTTTTGTAATTATTCTCTTGTATCGTGACATTGAGGGAGCCCTTGTGTGCTATTGTGAAAATTCGTTCCCAGTTCTCTTCCGCTAGGTCTATTTGAAGTTCCCTTTCCCACGCCTGGCAAGCTTTGGTATCTTTGGGGGAAGTCAGGGCAAAGAGCATGAAGTGGGTATTTGCAATCAAGTGCTGTTGCGGTGTGGTTTGGGAGCATAGGTTTTCAAATGGGGTTAAGTTTCTAGATACAGACGTGTTTCGGTGTGTTGTTGCAAGAAAATGGCGAATCTGGAAGTAAGTCCATAGCGGGAAGGGTTCGCCCCCTGTATTTATGGGAAGTGCCTCACGGTTTATGAAATTACCATCTCTAAAGAAGTGTTGGGCTAGTATGTCTTTGTGTGGCCAAGTATCTTTAAGGAAGTTATCGGACATCCCCGGGACAAAGGCTGGGTTAAGGCGGATAGGCGTAAGGGGCCCTGGGTTAGAGGAGATTTGGAATTTTTTACATACTTCCCTAAAGCTTCTGAGGGTAGCCTCTATTAGGGGGTGTTCTTTTAGGGTTTTGGGAATGTGGCATTGGAGAATCCATGGGGTGCTTCTAATGGGCAAGTGAGAGAACGAGCCTTCTAGTCTAACCCAGTCTTTAACCCCTTCGTGTACTGCCAAGTCTACAATTCTTCCCAGATGGCAAGCTCTGGAATAATTCTGTAAATCTGGTAGCCCAATACCCCCTTTGTTTTTGGGTTTCGAGAGTTGGGAGTAGCTTATCCTAGGACGCTTGTGTTTCCAAAGAAACTTCAGAGATTGTTGTTTGATTGTGTGAAAGAAGGCTGCAGGGAGTTTGATGGGTATTGTTTGTAGCAGATATAGGACACGCGGGAGCACTTTCATCTTTAGGATGGCCGCGCGGCCGAACCAAGAAAAGTGGGGTTTGTCCCATCTGCGTAGGTCCTCGGAGATTGTGCGAGTCAGCGGGGTGAAGTTTTTAGTGTACAAGTCCGACAGGCGTGTGGTCAATTGGATTCCCAGATAAGTGATGGCGTTTTGTTTCCAGACAAAGGGAAAATTATCTTGGCATTGGGATACTAGGTCTTCCGGGAGGGAAATGTTGAGGGCATGGGATTTTGAGAAGTTAATCTTTAGGTTGGAGATTTGCCGAAATAGGTCAAAATCTCTGAGGAGGTTTGGGATCGAGGTAAGTGGGTCACTTAGAAATAGCAAAATATCATCGGCAAAAGCCGCTATTTTATATGTATGTCCTGCAATGGGAATACCCTTGATGTTCTCGTTCGATCGTAGGCAGCGTAGTAGGGGTTCTAGAGTTAAGATAAAAAGGATAGGGGTCAATGGACATCCTTGTCTCGTTCCATTCCGGATGGAGAAGGCGTCTGACAGGTGGCAGTTGACTTTGACTTTTGCTGTTGGTGTGGTGTATAGGGACATAATTAGGTTGAACATTCGGTTCTGCAGACCTAGGTGGCGTAAAACCGCCCCTAGGTAGTCCCAGGCCAGCCTGTCAAACGCCTTCTCAGCATCCAGGGATAGAAAGAAGCCTTTTTGTTTTTGGGAAGTTAGCCAATGGTTTAAATTAATTGCCTTGATGGTGTTGTCCCTGGCCTCTCTGCCAGGAACAAATCCAACCTGGTCTTTCCCTATTATTGTAGGAAGGAGGGGAAGGAGTCGGTTTGCTAGGATTTTTGCGAATAATTTAATATCTACGTTGAGTAGGGAGATTGGTCTGTAACTAGTGACTGAAGTGGCATCCTTCCCCTCCTTCGGGATGACCGTGATATGCGCTTCAAGCAGTCTGTGAAAAGGTAAATTTGATGAGGTTAAGGAGTTGAAAGTCTTTAGGAAAGGGGCTGATAGTATGTCTATAAAGGTCTTATAATATGGTGCTGAAAAGCCGTCGGGGCCTGGGCTTTTGCCTGCTTTTAGTTGTTTAATCGCTCTCTTAAGTTCCTCCTCGGATATGGGGTTGTCCAAATCGCGAGCCTCTTCTCAGGGTATGGATTTGGGGCTGAATTTTTTGAGGAAGTCAGTGATAATGGCTTTTCTAGAGGTTTGGCCTACGGTTGTTTCGGGTTGCTGTGGTATGTTATAAAGTTCTGTGTAGTAGCGTTCAAATTGAGATGCTATGTCTGCGGAGTTTGAGCATGAGTTACCTGAAGGGTCTTTGATGGTGTGAATGTTGGTGCTAGCTTTTTTAGATTGTATCGCTCTGGCTAGTAGCTTCCCGCACTTGTTCCCCTGTTCATAAAATAGCTTTTGGTTTAACATAAATTTGCGTCGGGTTTTACGGTTGAAGACTTCCAACAGAAGTTTCCTGGATTGAGTAAGTTCTAGGTATGTGTCTTGTGATTGAGACTGCTTGTGAAGTACTTCTAGTCTCTTTATTTTGTTAGTGAGTTCCCGTAAGGTTATTTGTTGTGTTTTTTTCCGGTTGGCCTGAAGTGTGAGAAATTCCCCTCGGATGACGCACTTATGTGCCTCCCAGAGGGACAGGGGTGCTGTTTCGGAGTTGTCATTTTCCCTGAAGTAGTTGCTTAGGCTGATGCGGATGTGGTTAGTGTCAATTTCTGAAGTGAGGAGAGATGGGTCAAGACGCCATATCTTTGTGACCAAGTTTCTTTCCAGGAAGGAAAGGGAGAGGGTGATCGGGTGATGATCTGAGATGAGAAGGGGTTCAATGGTAGCAGACTTTAGGAAGGGGAGATCTTTTTGGGAGAGGAAGAGGTAATCAAGCCTAGAGTACCTATTGTGAGGTGCGGAGAAAAAGGAGTAATCTTTCCCATTCGGGTGTAAGGTACGCCATGTATCGTGTAAAAGAAGTTCCTGTATTTGTATTTTAATTTGTCTCAGTGCTCTGTAAGGAAGGGTGGAAGACTCCGATGAGGAATCTAGGATAGGCTGAAGTGTCACATTAAAATCACCTCCAAGAATTGTAGTCCCTGCTTGAAAGCCTGCAAGGATGGTTGCGATAGAACGGAAGAAGCTGACCTGGGAAGTATTGGGGCTGTATATGTTTGCTAAAGTGACCATCCGATTGTGGATGGTTCCCTTCAGGAATACATAGCGGCCCTCTGGGTCTACTAGGAAATCTATCAGTTGCCATGGAAGATTTTTAGAAAGCAAAATTGTAACCCCTTTTGTTTTGGCTAGAGGTTTCGTAGCATGGAAGGAGGTAGGGTACCTGCGGCTTGCCAGTTTAGGGGTATTGTTCGTGCGAAAGTGGGTTTCTTGCAGAAACACCACATCTGCTTTTAATTTACTCATCATGCTGAGAATTTGACTACGCTTCTCAGGGATGTTTAGTCCTTTGACATTTTGAGAGACTACTTTGAGCGTGTTGTGTTGCGTAGTAGAGTGTAGGGGGTCCATGATCGTTGGGTATAATCTAGTTGGTATATTAGGTACGGGGAGGGGGTGCAATTTGCCGATGTGGCCGATGTGGGTGAGAGTAATCTGTGGAGAGATGTACGCTCTTCAAAGGTATTTAAGCTTTATAGTGCTACGGTGGAGACTAGGGAGGGAGAGAGGCCCAGATATATAAAGGGGGGAGGGGGGGGAAGAGAGCGTATAGAAAGGGGGGAGAGATAGGAGAAAGGAGGGGGGGTTAGTCAATTGGGGTAGCTCTTCTTAATACTTTATGGGAGTAACCTCTTTCTCTAAAACATTTATACATTTGTGTAGCTTCTTTATGAAATTGATCAATGTTGGTGCAGTTTCTTCTAATTTGAAGAAAATTACCTATTGGGATACCATTTTTTAAGGGTCTAGGGTGATGGCTCTCTGAGTGTAGCAATGTATTAGCTGCTGTTTCTTTCCTGAATGTTCGTGTGAACAGATGGTTTCTCTCTATCGCAACATTTAGATCCAAAAAGGGAATCTCCTTGACATCAAAATTAAATATCGACTTTTCAATATTTTTTCATTGATGTTTAGATTTTTAATGAAATTTCTTAGTTGGGTCTCCGTGCCATTCCAGATATTAAAAACGTAATTGATGTACCTTAGCCATTGTAAAACATGGCCAAGGTACATCGGAGATGGATATACATCCTTTTCCTCCCAGAGCTCCAGGTGCAAACATGCATATGCTGGGCCCCATGGGGCTCCCATAGATGTTCCACGGGTCTGTTGATAATTTGTTCAGAGGAATTGGAAGAAATTATTGTTCAACACAAAATTTAGCAGTTCTAATATAAATTAATTTTGGGCCTCTATTTCCAGGTAATGTAGTTTCAGGAAATGTGCCACTGCTTGTATACCCCAATTGTTCAGGATGGACGTGTACAAAGATTCCACGTTCACCCTGACCAATATTTCCCCCTCTGGGACCACAATCTTTTCCATCGTTAGGACATCTCGAGTATCCTATGCATAGGATGGTAAAGTGATTACAATCTACTTAGAGTAACGAATAATTTCCCAAAGTATATTTCTCAATTTTTCTTCTTTTTCTTCTCTTTCATTCTCTCCCCCCCCCTTTCCCTTGTCCAGTTCTATTCTGTCTTATAAATCGAAAGGGAATATCTTTACTGTCTTAACTAGCTGTATAAAAGGAAACTTCAGTCTATAATTGTAATATATTGAAGTTTGTAAAATAACCACTATATGGCACTAAATATATACTGCTAGTAATGCTAAGTTGAAATTCCCAGCCATTAGCCTAATTAAACTCCAAGATATGATGAAAATTAACATGAGCGGGAGCCTAATTACCTTAGTCTCTGAAGGATATAAAAGGACTATCTGCATAATCTCTCCCCATTCTGAAGAAGTTCACTGATTGGTGGAAGAAACGCGTCAATCAAGGGACGTCATCACGTCATTCAATCCGGAGCTGGAGCCCGTATTCACCTATGTCGACCCACAGCCATCTGTATATTGGAATTAGCCAGCCGGCTTTCAATCTGGCGTAGGGAAAAAATCTGCATTTGAAAGAGGAGACCGCATTATTAGCGCTATCTGCAGCAAAATCACGAGCAACTATAACAACTTTTATTATTTCAGTCATTATCCAATTGAAACAAGCATTTGAAATCTGGACTAGTTGAAGCATTCGTGGAGAGTGTAACAGTGAGTAATACCGTAGCAGTAAAATCATCCACAGCTTTCACTTGAATTGCTGAATTTCTCTTCATCTTCCACTGTCATTGCTTGTTTCACTGGTACACCACAAACTCTATCTATATGATTGCTACCTTATAACATGCCTCAACACTGATATCCTACTCATAGACACTTTGGAAATTAATAAACTTCATTAATAAGGAAACTGATCAAGTGAAGGGAAATTATTTACTGATGATTGATTCTGTGGAATACAGAGATAAATAATTTTCTCTGCAACATTCTATCAATCCATCTACAGTTTCCTTATCCATCTTTATTTACTTCATGCCATTCATGCTCTTAATTGAACACATCTGACCATCTCAGGATTTTGTTTGACTTACCACACGCACTGTTCACACAGTGTAATTGGGGATAACATCTGTGTTTACACACAAATCTGTGTTTGTCAACATTTAATCTACTCTCCCAGGGACCAGGGAGATACGTTTTACTTGCATAAAACGACATACGATCTCAACAGGAATTTCTATTTTAAAAATAGAATCTGCTCAAAATCTTTCATGTTGATGTAACATTTACAGCATCTTGAATTTTTTCCAAGTACCCCCACCTTGCACCGCAATAATCTGTGCCCATTAGAGCGCTATTTAATACTGGTGGTCTTTGCCACAATTTTTACATGGCAATTTTTGTTCAGGATATATCAGGAAATTTCCAGCACACTGAGTATCAATCCGGATTGTTTTTTAATTTTATGTTTTTGTTTATATCGTAAATTTCAATGTTGGAAGGTAATAATATGTGGAAACTCCACTTTACTTTTTTAATTCAATACATTTATGAAACTAAACTGCTTGGTTATCAGTGCCTAACTTTTTTTGACAGTGTGCTTTCTATTACTGTCTCCTTCTTTTTCTGTTCATTTGCATTGAGGCACAACCACAGACTACTGGTGAGTCATTGAGTTTTTTACCCCTCAACCTTTGGTTTATACTGCTCTCCTTTTTTTGCCATCTTTATGTAGAACAATTTTTTTTTTCAGATCTTCAGAGAGTTCTTTGCCATTAGTAGCCATGCTGAACTTTCAGTGACCAGTATGAGAGAGTGAGAGTGATAACACCAAATTTAACACACCTGCTCCCCATTCACACCTGAGACGTTGTAACACTAACAAGTCACATGACAACTGGGAGGGAAAATGGGTAATTGGGACCAATTTGGACTCTTTCACTTAGGGGTGTACTCACTTTTGTTGCCAGAGGTTTAGACATTAACGGCTGTGTGTTGAGTTATTTTGAAGCAAATTTACACTGTTATACAAGCTGTATAATCACTACTTTACATTGTAGCAAAGTGTAATTTTTTCAGTGTTGTCACATGAAAAGATAAAATACAATATTTACAAAAACGTGAGAGGTGTACTCACTTTTGTGAGATACTGTATACAACCCTCAAAAATCACCATGGCCCCTATGGCCTCTAAAAGTTTTAAATTTTAAAGTGGAATTCAAGTCTAGAATTAAATTGATATTAAAGCCTTTTTCTCTCCTATCACCTTCCAGGATGGCACTCCTGAGAGATGAGGGCTCCTCGCTACAGGAAACACAATCAATTTACAGCTTGTTATAAGTCTCCACCCTTCCCCTTGATCCCTAGTATTGATTGTGTTTCTCCTGAACACAGCAGCATGTTTGTTTTGTTTAAAGACCAAATGACCAGGGAGGGTCAGATGGTCCCCTGTTGAGACAGGTTCTAGGGAGGCCAGGGAGGGCTGAACTAACCTGCAGGCTTGTCCTTCTCACAGGTCGCCCTCAAGGCTCCACCAGCGCTCGGGCCACAGGGAGTGTGTGCCATCACTGCATGTGCATAAACCCCACCACCAGCCACTCTCTTCATTTTCCAGGAATCATCTTGCAGGAAGTGCTGAACTCCAAGCCTCACTCTGGTACATGGCCGCATCACAGGAAGTGGGTGGCGCTGGAGGAACAGTGCAACAGTGCTAAAAAACCCAGAAAGAACAGGAAAAAAATGGGAGGACACCATGGAGAGCGGCGTGGAGAGACAGAGCAAGGCGACGGTCAGCGGTCGACTCGCTGTACTAGCCCCACAATCAATACCAGCAGCCCAGGACCCAGCCAACCTCCTCATGGAACAGGAGGAAGGGAAGGCAACTACAACTACGGGCAGATCCAGGTCAGGGCCCGGTGGGTAGAAACCCCATTTGGAAAGGGAGGGAGAGAAGGGGCTGAGAGGTCCTGGCTTCTAGGAGTCTGAGAATTCCTGGGCCAGCCAGAACAGGCTGGGCTTCACCAATCACCCTACTCTTCCCCCTCCCCAGTACAAGCCCACATTTAGGGGGAAGACAGAGTAAAATCACATGTATGCTCTATCTCCTGTCTTACAGAATCCCCCAAAAGAACCCAGAGGCCCCAGATAAACAGCCTCCTGCCGCAACAGGGCATAGCTCCTCAAAAAAATGTGGGTACTGTAAGGATAAACTCCCAAGGTCCCATTCAAAACCCTTCCCCTATAAATGTATCAATAAATTAGCAGGAAAAGAAGCTTCTACTTTAATGAAAACGTTTCTTTCATCTATGCAGAAGGAAATGCTGGCAACAGTCAGTCTTTTTGTGAAGCTGCTGGGCAGTCAGCAGCCCAGGATCCTGACCCAGAGCTCGCACATCCTCCCAGGAAAGCCTCTCCGGAGGGGGACCTAGTGCTCTCCTCTCACCCTCACAGTCACTGCCTCTAGCTCAGGTAGAGGAGGAAGAGGAGGATGGGGGAATTAGAAAGCCAGGTCAGGTCGGACCACAGCTCAGATGGGGAGGTGGATCGAGACCAGCTAAGCGAGACACAGGAGGACGTAAGGTTAAGGAGACACCTCTTTACCCTGGAGGATCTGGATGGGCCCCTACAGGCAATATATATGCCACTGAGGAGATTCCAGAAACCCCTAGATAGGGATCAGCTGAACACCCCCGGTTCGGTTCGCACCAGAACTTGCGAACAGACCAAAACTTTGCACGAATGTTAGAACCCCTTTGAAGTCTATGGGACTCGAATGTTTGAAATCAAAAGTGCTCATTTTAAAGGCTAATTTGCATGGTATTGTCCTAAAAAGGGTTTGGGACCCGGGTCCTGTCCCAGGGCACATGTATCAATGCAAAAAGAAGTTTTAAAAAAAGGCTGTTTTTTTCGGGAGCAGTGGTTTTAATAACGCTTAAAGTCAAACAATAAAAGTGTAATATTCCTTTAAATTTCGTACCTGGGGGGTGTCTATAGTATGCCTGTAAAGGGGCACATGTTTCCCATGTTTAGAACAGTCTGACAGCCCCTCACCCGCCCCTCTGACGTCATGGGGAATGCCACAGGGAAGTCCCCGTCAAGTCCCCGTGCATCAGAGGGGGGCAGGGTCACCGGGGGGCCCCGCCCTCCGCTATTTAAGAACAGTCAGAAGACGAGAAGCGTCACACAGCGGGAGCCTCCCTCCATGCCATCATGGATGCGGAGCAGCCCGAAAAGAAGATGAAGACAAGAAGATGAAGACAAGAAGATGAAGAGAAAAAGATGAAGAGAAAAAGATGAAGAGAGAAGCATCACACAGCGGGAGCCTTCCATCCAATCATGGATGCGGAGCGGCCCGAAAAGAAGATTAAGAGAAGTAGATGAAGAGAAGAGGATGCCACGGGGGGAGATGCCGGACGAGAAAGAAGCAGTGGACCGGAGGAAGAAGAAGATGGAGGAAAAAAAACAAAGGAGGATAGAAGAAAGAAGAAAGAAGATAGAAGATGGAAAAAAGAAGACTTTAACCACTTGCTTACTAGGCACTTAAACCCCCCTCCTATCCAGACCAATTTTCAGCTTTCAGTGCTCTCACACTTTGAATGACAATTACTCAGTCATGCAACACTGTACCCAAATGATTTTTTTGTCCTTTTCTTCATACAAATAGAGCTTTATTTTGGTGGTATTTGATCACCTCTGGGTTTTTTATTTTTTGCGCTATAAATGAAAAAAGACCGAAAATTTTGAAAAAAAACACATTTTTTCTAATTTCTGTGATAAAATTTTGCAAATTCGTAATTTTTCTTCATAAATTTTGGCCACAATTTATACTGCTACATATCTTTGGTAAAAATAACCAAAAATTTGTGGAAATTATTTGGTCTGTGTGAAAGTTTTAGAGTCTACAAGCTATGGTGCAAATCATAAAAAAATTATCACATCTGATGTACTGAGGCCTATCTCATTTCCTGAGACCCTAACAAGCCAGGAAAGTACAAATGCCCCCCAAATAACCCCTTTTTGGAAAGTAGACATTTCAATGTATTTAGTTAGAGGCATGGTGAGTTATTTGAAGTTGTATTTTTTTCCCACAATTCTTTGCAAAATTGAGATTTTTTTTTTTTTTTTCCCCACAAAATTGTCATTGTAATAGCTTATTTCTCTCACATGGCATGTGTATACCACAAATGACACCCCAAAATACATTCTGCTACTCCTCCTGAGTATTACGATACCAAATGTGAGGGACTTTTTCACTGCCTGGCCACATACAGAGGCCCAACATGCATGGAGCACCATCAGGTGTTCTAGGAGCATAAATTACACATCACATTTCTCAACCACCTATTACACTTTTGAAGGCCCTGGAGCACCAGGACAATGGAAACACCCACAAAATGACCCCATTTTGGAAAGCTAACACCCCAACGTATAATCTATGTGGCATAATGAGTCTTTTGAATGGTTTATTTTTTTCCAGAAGTTTTTGGAAAATGTGGAAAAAAATGAAACCGCATTTTTTTTTACACAAAGTTGTCCGTTTATAAGATATTTCCAACACATGGCATTTAGATAGCAAAAATGACACCCCAAAATACATTCTGCTACTCCTCCTGAGTATTACGATACCACATGTGTGGGACTTTTTCACTGCCTGGCCACATACAGAGGCCCAACATGCATGAAGCACCATCAGGTGTTCTAGGAGCATAAATTACACATCACATTTCTCAACCACCTATTACACTTTTGAAGGCCCTGGAGCACCAGGACAATGGAAACACCCACAAAATGACCCCATTTTGGAAAGCTAACACCCCAACGTATAATCTATGCGGCATAATGAGTCTTTTGAATGGATTATTTTTTTCCAGAAGTTTTTGGAAAATGTGGAAAAAAATGAAACCGCATTTTTTTTTACACAAAGTTGTCCGTTTATAAGATATTTCCAACACATGGCATTTAGATAGCAAAAATGACACCCCAAAATACATTCTGCTACTCCTCCTGAGTATTACGATACCACATGTGTGGGACTTTTTCACTGCCTGGCCACATACAGAGGCCCAACATGCATGGAGCACCATCAGGTGTTCTAGGAGCATAAATTACACATCACATTTCTCAACCACCTGTTACACCTTTGAAGGCCCTGGAGCACCAGGACAATGGAAACACCCACAAAATGACCCCATTTTGGAAAGCTAACACCCCAACGTATAATCTATGCGGCATAATGAGTCTTTTGAATGGTTTATTTTTTTCCAGAAGTTTTTGGAAAATGTGGAAAAAAATGAAACCGCATTTTTTTTTACACAAAGTTGTCCGTTTATAAGATATTTCCAACACATGGCATTTAGATAGCAAAAATGACACCCCAAAATACATTCTGCTACTCCTCCTGAGTATTACGATACCACATGTGTGGGACTTTTTCACTGCCTGGCCACATACAGAGGCCCAACATGCATGGAGCACCATCAGGTGTTCTAGGAGCATAAATTACACATCACATTTCTCAACCACCTGTTACACCTTTGAAGGCCCTGGAGCACCAGGACAATGGAAACACCCACAAAATGACCCCATTTTGGAAAGCTAACACCCCAACGTATAATCTATGCGGCATAATGAGTCTTTTGAATGGTTTATTTTTTTCCAGAAGTTTTTGGAAAATGTGGAAAAAAATGAAAACACATTTTTTTTTACACAAAGTTGTCCGTTTATAAGATATTTCCAACACATGGCATTTAGATAGCAAAAATGACACCCCAAAATACATTCTGCTACTCCTCCTGAGTATTACGATACCACATGTGTGGGACTTTTTCACTGCCTGGCCACATACAGAGGCCCAACATGCATGGAGCACCATCAGGTGTTCTAGGAGCATAAATTACACATCACATTTCTCAACCACCTATTACACTTTTGAAGGCCCTGGAGCACCAGGACAATGGAAACACCCACAAAATGACCCCATTTTGGAAAGCTAACACCCCAACGTATAATCTATGAGGCATAATGAGTCTTTTGAATGGTTTATTTTTTTCCAGAAGTTTTTGGAAAATGTGGAAAAAAATGAAAACACATTTTTTTTTACACAAAGTTGTCCGTTTATAAGATATTTCCAACACATAGCATTTAGATAGCAAAAATGACACCCCAAAATACATTCTGCTACTCCTCCTGAGTATTACGATACCACATGTGTGGGACTTTTTCACTGCCTGGCCACATACAGAGGCCCAACATGCATGGAGCACCATCAGGTGTTCTAGGAGCATAAATTACACATCACATTTCTCAACCACCTGTTACACCTTTGAAGGCCCTGGAGCACCAGGACAATGGAAACACCCACAAAATGACCCCATTTTGGAAAGCTAACACCCCAACGTATAATCTATGCGGCATAATGAGTCTTTTGAATGGTTTATTTTTTTCCAGAAGTTTTTGGAAAATGTGGAAAAAAATGAAAACACATTTTTTTTTACACAAAGTTGTCCGTTTATAAGATATTTCCAACACATAGCATTTAGATAGCAAAAATGACACCCCAAAATACATTCTGCTACTCCTCCTGAGTATTACGATACCACATGTGTGGG
The DNA here is from genome assembly GCA_037952925.1 of Lithobates clamitans. NCBI lineage: Eukaryota > Metazoa > Chordata > Amphibia > Anura > Ranidae > Lithobates > Lithobates clamitans. The sequence continues at coordinate 872,558 of JBBGZY010000071.1, forward strand.
ACTTTTTCACTGCCTGGCCACATACAGAGGCCAAACATGCAAGGAACACCGTCAGGTGTTCCAGGGACACATAGCATGCACATACCAAGAATTACACCCCAAAATACATTATGCTGAGCAAAGCGTAAACAAAAAAGATTACCTGTGGTTGTAGTAGCGCAGTTGTACGCAGGAGGAAAGCACTGGTCCAGGCAGCAGGCAGGGACTTGGTCAGCAGCGGCGAACACAATTGTCCAGGCAGCAGGCAGGGTTACTGTCCATATAAAGTCCAGGGTCAGTGCAGGCAGAGATATTGTCCGCAGTGCCAAAAATATTGGTCCTGGTAGTAGGCAGGTCCATGTGGTGTGGTCAGTGCAACAGGCAGAGGCGTGACGGCAGTAAGTCCTACAGGCAGAAGTAGGGCCTCGTTCAGGACAGAATGGGGACAGGGGTAGAGGCTTCTCCCACCCAAATCTCTTTGAAGCCTCCGAGTCTCCAGACCCTAATCTAGGATTGAGAAAACAAAATAAATTGTTTTCTTCATCCAGAAAAACAATTCTGGAGCCCCTCACATATGTGAGACCCCTGTGTTGAATCCCACTAGTCCAGTTGCAGGGTACAAGATCAGTCCAAGAGGCAGGCAAATATCATGGTCAAACAGTCCAAGGTCAGTTCCAGATCAGGCAGAGGTATGTACAGAATCGTTGGGCAGAAGCATGGTCGAATAACAGTCCAGGGTCAGTTCCAGATCAGGCAGAGGTATGTGCAGAATCGTTGGGCAGAAGCATGGTCGAATAACAGTCCAGGGTCAGTTCCAGATCAGGCAGAGGTATGTGCAGAATCGTTAGGCAAAAGCGTGGTCAAATAACAAGCCAGGGTCAGTTACAGAGGAGGCAGTGGCATAAGGGGTGTGAGGGTAAATTGCAGGAACGGAGGCTTACGTTTACCATACTTTACTAATAATTTACTAAAGTATGGTAACGACGAAAACATTCACCTACGCAGAGGCCTGGTTCAGAAGGACATTCTGCACAATAATAAGATGTGTCTCTTCTGAATCCAGCTCTGGTACACACCTTACATTTTTTTTGCCGTCGTTGGCCTGTTGGTTTGGGAGGGATCTTATCTGGGAAGTGGCGTTCGGAGAGTCGACTTAGAACATCAGATCGGATATTTTCTGGGGGGCCGTTCGGGAATGTAAGGGCAGTGAAAACGTCTTCCTGGTAGCCAAGGAAGCGTTTGGGGTTTTGGGTGGAGTTTCGATAAATGACATAAGAATTGTAGATGGCCAAATTAAAAAAATAAATTGCGACTTTCTTATACCAATGGTATGTCCGTCTTGTGGCAAGGTACGGTTCCAGCATCTGGTCATTCAAGTCGACTCCCCCCATAAACAAATTATAGTCAAAGACACATTTAGGTTTCTGTATGGGGCCATTTCTTCTGGGGACTTCCATGAAGGTATCATCGTGGATTGAAGACAACATGTATACATCTCTTTTGTCTCTCCACTTCACTGCCAAAATCTCGTTGTTTCGTAGACTCGCCGTTTCTCCTTTTCTCAATTTTTTATTGACCAGACTTTGAGGAAAGCCCTTCCGGTTCTTTTTGATGGTACCACATGCAGGCGTCTTCATCCGATGCAGGTTGTGGAAAAGGGGCAGAGATGTGTAGAAGTTATCTACGTACAGGTGGTAGCCTTTCTCCAGTAGGGGGTATGTGAGATCCCAAACAATTTTCCCGCTTGATCCCAAGTAGTCTGGGCAATTAGGGGGTTGCAGCTGGGAGTCCTTCCCTTCGTACACTTTGAAGGCATACAAGTAACCTGTGACTCGGTCACATAATTTGTATACCTTCACCCCATAGCGTGCCCTTTTACTGGGAATATATTGCTTCATCTTAAGCCTGCCACTAAACTTAAGAAGGGACTCATCCACACATATGTTTTTGTCTGGGGTAAACAGCAAGGGGAATAGTGCAGAAAAATAATTTAAAAGTGGCCGAATTTTGAAAAGTCTATCATAGTTTGGGTCATTTCGGGGAGGGCACTGGGTATTGTCGTTGAAATGAAGAAACCTCAATATCATGAGGTATCTGTTTCTGGGCATCACCTTGGAGTATATTGGCAGGTGTTGGAGGGGGCGGGTTGACCAATAGGACAGCAAAGTGTTTTTTTTCGTGAGTCCCATGTTAAATGTGAGCCCTAAAAAAACCTTCAACTCCACCACCGTTAGGTCTCTCCATTCGTAGGGACGGGCATAGTAGGATGTTGGATTATTTGCAATGAATTGATGTGCATAAAGGTTGCACTGGGCCACAATACTTGACAGCATGTCCTCGGTAAAAAATAAATTAAAAAAATCTATTGGGGAAAAATTCTCCGTGTTCACCTGGACTCCTGGCTGGGCAGTGAAAGGGGGAATGTTGGCTTCTCCTGAATTAGGAGGAAGCCACAAGGGGTTCTGCAGGGCATAGGGAAGGCTGGCTTGGGTCCTTGGCCTTCCTTGCCGAGGCACTGCGGTGCTGGTGGACGGGACTGCCGTGCTGGTGGACGGGACTGCCATGCTGATGGACGGGACTGCCGTGCTGGTGGACGGGACTGCCGTGCTGGTGGACGGGACTGCCGTGCTGGTGGACGGGACTGCCGTGCTGGTGGACGGGACTGCCGTGCTGGTAGATGCCACTGCCTCCCCACCAGAACGCCTTCGTTTGGCGGGCCGAATCTCTTCCTCCTCTGAGTCACTCAGTGTTTCACTACTGAGGACTGGCTCATAGTTTATGTCCGACTCGGAATCAGAAAGGGAATCTGAAAAAGAGAGCTCCCCGTTGCTCTCGTCGGCCTGGGACAGTATTTGGTACGCCTCCTCGGCGGAAAAGCTTCTTTTGGCCATGGTTGCTAAGCCTGCACTGATGAGGTGGCACTGATGAGCACAGATGGGCACTGAGGTGGCACAGAGGGGCACTGATGAGGTGGAACAGATGTGCACTGATGAGGTGGAACAGATGTGCACTGATGAGGTGGAACAGATGTGCACTAATGAGGTGGACAGATGTGCAGATGTGCACTGATGAGGTGGCACAGGTGGGCACTGATGAGGTGGCACAGGTGGGCACTGATGAGGCGGCACAGGTGGGCACTGATGAGGCGGCACAGGTGGGCACTGATGAGGCAGCACAGGTGGGCACTGACGAGGTGGAACAGATGTGCACTGAGATTGCACAGATGTGCACTTATGAGGTGGAACAGATGTGCAGATGTGCACTGATGAGGTGGCACAGGTGGGCACTGATGAGGTGGCACAGGTGGGCACTGATGAGGCGGCACAGGTGGGCACTGATGAGGCGGCACAGGTGGGCACTGATGAGGCGGCACAGGTGGGCACTGACGAGGTGGAACAGATGTGCACTGAGATTGCACAGATGTGCACTTATGAGGTGGAACAGATGTGCAGATGTGCACTGATGAGGTGGCACAGGTGGGCACTGATGAGGCGGCACAGGTGGGCACTGATGAGGCGGCACAGGTGGGCACTGATGAGGCGGCACAGGTGGGCACTGACGAGGCGGCACAGGTGGGCACTGACGAGGTGGAACAGATGTGCACTGAGATTGCACAGATGTGCACTTATGAGGTGGCACAGCTGGGCACTGATGGGACGGCACAGATGGGGCGGCACAGATGGGGCGGCACAGATGGAGCGGCACAGATGGGCACTGATGAGGCGGCACAGATGTGCACTGAGGCAGCACAGATGTGCACTGAGGCGGCACAGATGTGCACTGAGGCGGCACAGGTGGGCACTGAGGTGGCACAGGTGGGCACTGATGAGGTGGCACAGGTGGGCACTGATGATGTGGCACAGGTGGGCACTGATGAGGTGACACAGGTGGTCACTGATTGTGCAGATGTGCAGCTGGACACTAATCACCGCTGGGCAGACAGGTGGACACCGATTGGCACAGGTGGGCACCGATTGGCACAGGTGGGCACCGATTGGCACAGGTGGGCACCGATTGGCACAGGTGGGCACCGATTTGGCACAGGTGGGCACCGATTGGCACTGTACTGATGCTGCACTGTACTGATGGGGCACTGTATTGATGGGGCACTGTATTGATGGGGCACTGTGTTGATGGGCACTGTATTGATGGGCACTGTGGGCACTGTAGGCACAGTAAATGTTAATACAGACTCACAGATCGCTGACAGTTTCTCTCTCTCCTCACACGCTGTCTCTGTGTGAGGAGAGAGAACCGGCAATGAGAGATGATCTCAATTGTTTACATTTTAGATCATCTCTCATTGGAGGCAGCGATCGCGCTGTAAACGGCCGCTGTGATTGGCCGTTTACAGCGATCTGTGATTGGCTGTGTCCAAGGGACACGGCCAACACAGAATTTCCCCGTCGCGCGCTCGTGAGCGCGCACGGGGAGCGAGGAAAGGGGAGGCCGTCATATGACGGCCTCCCGGGAATTGACATCCGCGCTGAAGCCGTCATTCGGCTACGGCCGGATGTCAGGTGGTTAAATAAAGGAATTGTCAAAAACTGTCTCTTGTCATTTTTAACATTTTTGACAGTTTTTTTGCAAAATGAAAGTACCCCCTTACCATTTCACAATAAGAACCCCGCCCGCAGACCCCCACAACCACCGGCCAAGGGTTGTGGGGATGAGGCCCTTGTCCTCATCAATATGGGGACAAGGTGTTTTGGGGGGCTACCCCAAAGCACCCTCCCAATGTTGAGGGCATGTGGCCTGGTACGGTTCAGGAGGGGGGCCGCTCTCTCATCCCCCCTCTTTTCCTGTGGCCTGCCAGGTTGCGCGCTCAGATAAGGGTCTTGTATGGATTTTTTGGGGGACCCCATGCCATTTTTTTTTAAATTTTGGCACGGGGTTCCCCTTAAAAATCCATAGCAGACGTGAAGGGTCTGGTATGAATTTTGAGGGGGACCCCTAGGTCCCCAAACACTTTTTATGACAATACCATGCATATAAGCTTTTAAAATTAGCACTTTTGATTTCTCCCATAGACTTTTAAAGGGTGTTCTGCGGCTTTCTAATTTGCCGCGAACACCCCAAATTGTTCGCTGTTCAGCCGATGTTTGAATCGAACATGAGTTCGACTCGAACTCGAAGCTCATCCCTAGAGTAACCTCCGCACAGGACAAGGTATACGGTGGGCTGAGCAAGGCTCAATCCAGGGTGTTTGCACTCCATTAATCGCTAAAGGATCTGATCCTGCAGGAATGGAGGGAGCCTGAAAGGAGAATTGTCAGACAAAAAACCTGTAAAAGGAGATTTCCCTTTAAAGAGGGTGACAAGGAGACGTTCTTTAAGCTCTCAAAACTGGATGGCGCTCTGTCTCAAGTCACCAAGCAGTCTGACCTCTCCTTTGAGGATGCAGGCAGTATTAAGGATCTGATGGACCGTAGATCAGAATCCCTCCTTAGAAAGGCTTGGGATGCTAATACGTCAGCCATGGGTCCAGCCTTAGCAGCAGCCTGTGTAGCCAGGAATGCATATTTCTGGGTGAAGAAACTGACAAAACACCTGTTGCAGGAATCCAAATCGGATGACATCCTTGACTCCCTGTCAGTGATAGAAAAAGCTGTCGCTTACCTTGCAGATGCCACAGTTGAGTCTGCAAGAGACTCAGCTAAAGGGGCCACATTTATCAGCTCATCTAGAAGGGTTGTCTGGATTAAGGCCTGGGAAGGATATCTTACATCAAAGGATAAACTATGTGGCCTTCCCTTTCAGGGCTCATTGCTGTTTGGCCAGGGCCTGGACGACGTTCTGTCTAGGTTCTCAGAAAAGGGTAAAAAATTCCCAATAAAGCCCAAAAAGGAAAAATTTAAGAAAAATTTTCATGGCCCCCCTGGGCAACTGCAGCATAGAGCCAAAAAAGAGCTCAACAGAAGGTGGGGCTATGGTAGAGGAAGGCAAAATAACAATTTACTGTTTTCCTCCCCCAAGGTCGGGGCCAAAGAAACAAGATTGGCAAAAGAACACCAAGGCGGACTTTCTCAGGCGTCAGCCGATAAGGCAGGGGTAATGGGAACTTAACCCCGAGGTATTATAAACTCTGGTGCAGCACTTTGGAAATCTGGAAATAGATCTGTTCACCAACCGGCAAAACAGGAAGATATTTCTCGATTTCCCAAGAGAGGGATTCAGTAGGCTTAGATGCCCTGACTCAGACCTGGCAGTGCAGATTGGCATACGCCTTCCCACCCCTAGCACTGATTCCACTGGTCCTTCAGAAGCTCAGCCAGTCCCGTGGCCAGCTCTTTCTGATAGCACCCTGGTGGCCAAGGAGAGCTTGGTTCACAAGCTTAAGATCCATGGCAGTGGCAGAGCCATGGAAGCTCCCGAACAGGCCGGATGTTCTCAGGCAGGGGCCAGTACTACACCCAAGGCTGAAATTTTTCCAGCTGACGGCCTGGTTAGTGAGCGCCAGAGCCTAAAGCATAAAGGCTGCTCAGAAAGAGTGATAAGTATCCTCCTTCTGAGCAGAAAACCAGTGACTAAAAAGATTTACTCAAAATTTTGGAAGACTTTCTGTTCCTGGGGAAAAGAAAAACAGATGACCTCCACCACTGTTCCGGTTATTGTAGAGTTTCTCCAGGAAGGAGTGGACAAGGGCCTAGCGGTCAGCACCCTTCGGGTTCAGATAGCGGCTGTCAGGTACCTGGTAGTTGAGCCCGACTGGTAGAACGAGACCTCTCTTAAGCGCTGGTTCAGGAGCCACTGGAAGTGGGAACAGTGGTCTCTTGAGCACAGTGGGTAGGAGGGCCTGATGCAGGTTCTTGCGGTGGCAAACACAGGAACTGGAAAGACGTCCCTCCGGAATGGCTGAGCTGCGGATGCAGGTAGACTGAAGCGGATCAGCAGGCAGGCAGGTGGATTATATGGCAGCAGCAGGACCTGAAGCTTGGCAGAGCAGACTGGAAACAGCGTCACAGGACACAGGCAAAGCAGACAGTCCGTTTTGGCAGGAGATCAGGCAGGTATATGGCAGGAGGGATAACCAAAGGATAGTCAGGCAGGCAGGAGTTCGGCAACAGGTCACAAGATATAAGCAAGGACAGGCAGGCCTGATCGGATTGGAGACAGGAGAATGGTCAGACAGAGCCGGGTCACTAGCAAATAACATCAAGCAGGATACAGAAACTCAGGTGCAGAGCTGCAGACGAACAGCACCTGATGAAAGCATCTTCCAGACTTTTAAAGAGTCCTTGGCGCCAAACAGCGCTAGTGCGAACGGGCGCGCGCATGGGCGCACACACGAACTGGTGCACGTGGGAGCGCTTCGGCGCCCCCTAGTGGGGATTTCAGCAGAACTGCCCTGGGAGAACCCCTCGTGCGCCTGCGCGCACGCATGTTCGCCCGACGGCCACTGATATGTCCCTGACATTGCCCCCTCCCAACGGGCAGTCTCCAGATGCCCAGATAACTCTTCTTTTCAGGATGAGCAGAGAAATAGGCATGGATCAAACGTTTAGCATGGATTTTACTGTCAGGTTCCCATTAGTTATTTTCCGGACCATACCCCTTCCATTTTATCAAAAACTGTACTTGCCCAGATCTCTTTCTGCAACCAAGGAGGCCTCCACTTCGTATTCCTCATTTCCATCCACCAAGACAGGTTCAGGGACCCTGGTGCCCCTATCAGGAAAAGGATCATCTACAGCAGGCTTCAAAAGTGACACATGAAACACAGGATGGATTTTAAGTGAGTCAGGTAAACACAGTTCATAGGATACCTCATTGATTTTCCTTTTCACAGGGAAGGGCCCAATAAATTTAGGAGCAAGCTTTTTGGAAGGACAAGTCAACCTAATATTACTGGTGGACAGCCATACCTTATCACCAAGCTGAAGGTTTAGATCTCCTCTTCTTTTCTGATCAAAGGTCCTTTTGCTGTCCGCTTGTGCCTTGGATACCGCTTCTTGTAATATCTGGTTATTATGCCTGAGGAACTGTACTGTGTCCTGGACCGCTGGAACTGAGGATTCTGGAAGAAAATCTGGTAAAAAAGATACATGAAAACCATAATTGGCAAAGAACGGAGATTGACCAGTGGCAGAGTGACTAGCATTATTATAAGCGAATTCCGCTAGGGGCAGCAGGGACACCCAATCATCTTGTACAAAAGATGTGAAAAACCTAATGTATTGCTCAAGCGTCTGGTTTGTCCTTTCAGTTTGCCCATTCGTCTGGGGATGGTATGCTGAGGACAGGGCCAGTTCAATCTTCAAGATCTCACATAGGGCTTTCCAGAAGCGTGAAGTAAACTGCACCCCCCTATCTGACACTATATTTGCGGGGACTCCGTGCAGCCTAACAATCTCCTTGATAAACACACGGGCCATTTCTACAGCAGAAGGCGTTCCCTTTAGGGGTACAAAGTGGGCCATTTTAGACAGCCGGTCGACGACCACAAAGATCGCCGAACATCCTTCAGAGCATGGTAGTTCCACTATAAAGTCTATTGCTATCATCCTCCAGGGTCTATCCGGTATGGGCAACGGTCTCAACAGTCCCCAAGCTCTGTTCCTGGACATTTTATTCTGACTGCAAACAGAACAGGAGTTGACATACTTTCTGCAAAATTCTTTTAAATTAGGCCACCAGAACGTGCGTTGCACGAGCTCAAGGGTCTTGCGAACCCCAAAATGTCCTGCAAGAGGATGGTCATGCAATAATGTCAGCACCTTGACTCATACACTCTCTGGTACGAATATTTGACTTCCTCTCCACAATAATCCATCTCGGGGTGTTAAAGAGGATCCCTGGAGACTTGAAGGCTCTGGTGATGCTTCACTGATCATGGACAGGAGATCCGTTTGAAGAAGTAGGAAGCTATTTGACATCAGAATGGTGTCGGGTACTGAAAGGTCTTTAGGGTTGTCAAACATGCGCGACAGCTCGTCTGGTTTTACGTTTTTAGTCCCCGGCCGGTAGGTGATGTGGAAACAGAAACATGTAAAGAATAGAGCCCATCGGGCCTGTCGGGGTTTCAGTCTTTTGGCAGATCTTAAATATTCAAAATTCTTGTGGTCCGTATATATCAATACCAGATGGACTGCGCCCTCTAACAAGTACCTCCATTCTTCTAAAGCTGTCTTGATAGCAAGTAGTTCCCGGTCTCCCACATCGCAATTCCGCTCAGCCGGCAAGAGCTTCCTAGAGAAGAATCCTACGGGGTGCATCAGATCCTTGCTGCCCTGCCGTTGAGAGATGACAGCACCCACAGCCACTTCAGAAGCATCAACCTCCAGGATAAAGGGTAAGGATGGATCAGGATGGCTAAGGATCGGGGCTGAAGTGAAACGTCTCTTTAATTCTTCAAAGGCCCCCTGAGCCTCCGGGCTCCAGTGGAAATTAGAGTTCTGCTTGGTTAGCTGCGTGATGGGGGAGATGATGGCAGAAAACCCCCTAATGAAGTTCTTATAAAAGTTTGAAGCGTTGCACACCCTTCTTGTCCAGAGGAGCTGGCCAATCTAGCACAGCGGACACCTTTTGAGGGCCCATTTTGATGCCGGTTGCTGAGATCACTAACCCCAGAAACTGAATATCTTCTTGTTCGAATTCGCACTTCTCCTCTTTAGCATACAGTCCGTGCAAACGAAGATGGCCCAGAACCCTACGGACATGTTCCCGATGTTGGTTAAGTGAACTGGAGAAGATTAAGATGTCATCCAAGTAGACGATTACAAAGATGTCCAGGAAATCTCTGAACACATAGTTGACCAGATGCTGGAAAGTGGCAGGAGCATTGCATAGGCCGAAGGGCATGACCAGATACTCATAGTGTCCGAAACGGGTCCGGAAAGCCGTCTTCTATTCATCTCCGGCCCGAATGCGGACCAGATTGTAGGCCCCTCTTAGATCCAGCTTGGTGAAGATGGTGGCAGACCTCAATTCCTGGAACAGTTCAGGTATCAGAGGCAATTGGTAGCGGTTTTTGACCGTAACCTTGTTTAACTCCTAATAATCCACACATGGACAAAGAGTCTGATCTTTTTTGGAGAAGAAAAATATTCCGGCACCAGCTGGGGAAGGTAGAAGGTCGAATAAAGCCCTTTTCGAGGTTTTCATTTATGTACCGTATTTATTGGCGTATAACACGCACCGGCGTATAACACGCACCCCAATTTAGGAGGGAATTTTAAGGAAAAAAAAAATTTTAGGAGGGAAGTTGAAGGAAAAAAAACTTACATTTAAATGCCCATCATTGCAGCCTTCTCAGTGCAGCCTTGCCCCAGTGCAGCCTTGTCAGTGCAGCCATGTCAGTGCAGCCATGTCAGTGCAGCCTTGTCAGTGCAGCCTTGTCACTGCAGCCTTCCCCAGTGTAGCCTTGTCAGTGCAGCCTTCCCCAGTGCAGCCTTGTCAGTGCAGCCTTCCCCAGTGCAGCCTTCCCCAGTGCAGCCTTGTCAGTGCAGCCTTCCCCAGTGCAGCCTTCCCCAATGCAGCCTTCCCCAATGCAGCCTTGCATCCTGTGATCCCTGTCATCCTGTCTTTCAAAATCGCAGACCGCGATTTGAAAATGGCGCCGCCGGCGCCGAAATACACAGAGCCGGTCCTCAGCTCTTCTCGGCGGCTCTCGTTTACTTTCCGCTCCACTCGTAGTCCCGAGCGGAGCTATCCGAACCTAGCCGAGTACACTCGGCTAGGTTCGGGCGGCGCTCGAGTGAAGACGAAAATGGTCGAGAAGAGCTGAGGACCGGCACTGTGTATTTTGGCGCTGGCGGCGCCATTTTCAAATTGCGGTCAGCGATTTTGAAAATCTGACAGCTCCGGATCGCAGGGGATCGACGTATAACACGCACCCGCTATTTTCCCCTGATTTTAACCACTTGCCGACCGCCTCACGCATGTATACGTGAACTGAGCGGCACGGGCAGGCAAAATCACGTGATTGCCTTCCCGCGGGTGGGGGGTCCGATCGGACCCCCCCGGTGCCAGCGGTGGTCGGCTTTTGTCTGGCAGCGATCAGAGATGAGGGGGAGGCCATCCGATCGTGGCCCCCCTTGCGATCGCTCCCAGCCAATGAGAAACATCCTCTGCCTCTGTATTGTACACAGAGGCAGAGGATGTGATGTCATCTCTCCTCGGCTCGGCAGTTTCCGTTCCGGCGCCGAGGAGAGAAGACAAGTGAGTGCACAAAACATACACACAGTAGAACATGCCAGGCACACTTTACACCCCCGATCCCCCCCGATCGCCCCCCGATCCCCCCCAATCACCCCTCCCCCCCCTGTCAAACTGACACCAAGCAGTGATTTTTTTTTTCTGATTACTGCATGGTGTCAGTTTGTGACAGTTAGAAGTGTTAGGGCAGTGAGTGTTAGCCCCCTGTAGGTCTAGGATACCCCCCTAACCCCCCCTAATAAAGTTTTAACCCCTCGATCACCCCCCATCACCAGTGTCGCTAAGCGATCATTTTTCTGATCGCTGTATTAGTGTCACTGGTGACGCTAGTTAGGGATGTAAATATTTAGGTTCGCCGTCAGCGTTTTATAGCGGAAGGGACCCCCATATACTATCTAATAAAGGTTTTAACCCCTTGATTGCCCCCTAGTTAACCCTTTCACCACTGATCACCGTATAACTGTTACGGATGACGCTGGTTAGTTCGTTTATTTTTTATAGTGTCAGGGCACCCGCCGTTTATTACCGAATAAAAGTTTAGCCCCCTGATCGCCCTGCGGTGATATGCGTCGCCCCAAGCAGCGTCAGATTAGTGCCAGTACTGCTAACACCCACGCACGCAGCATACGCCTCCCTTAGTGGTATAGTATCTGTACGGATCAATATCTGATCTGATCAGATCTATACTAGCTTCCCCAGCAGTTTAGGGTTCCCAAAAACGCAATGTTAGCGGGATCAGCCCAGATACCTGCTAGCACCTGCGTTTTGCCCCTCCGCCCGGCCCAGCCCTGCCCATACAAGTGCAGTATCGATCGATCACTGTCACTTATAAAACACTAAACGCATAACTGCAGCGTTCGCAGAGTCAGGCCTGATCCCTGCGATCGCTAACAGTTTTTTTGGTAGCGTTTTGATGAACTGGCAAGCACCAGCCCCAGGCAGCGTCAGATTAGCGCCAGTACCGCTAACACCCACGCACGCACCGTACACCTCCCTTAGTGGTATAGTATCTGAACGAATCAATATCTGATCCGATCAGATCTATACTAGCGTCCCCAGCAGTTTAGGGTTCCCAAAAATGCAGTGTTAGTGGGATCAGCCCAGATACCTACTAGCACCTGCTAGGGATGAGCTTCAAGTTCGAGTCGAACTCATATTCGACTCGAACATTGGCTGTTCGCAAGTTCGCCGAACAGCGAACAATTTGGGGTGTTCGCGGCAAATTCGAATGCCGCGGAACACCCTTTAAAAGTCTATGGGAGAAATCAAAAGTGCTAATTTTAAAGGCTAATATGCAAGTTATTGTCATAAAAAGTGTTTGGGGACCTGAGTCCTGCCCCAGGGGACATGGATCAATGCAAAAAAATTTTTTAAAAACGGCCGTTTTTTCAGGAGCAGTGATTTTAATAATGCTTAAAGTCAAACAATAAAAGTGTAATATCCCTTTAAATTTCGTACCTGGGGGGTGTCTATAGTATGCCTGTAAAGGGGCGCATGTTTCCTGTGTTTAGAACAGTCTGACAGCAAAATGACATTTTGAAGGAAAAAACTCATTTAAAACTACCGCGGCTATTGCATTGCCGACAATACACATAGAAGTTCATTGATAAAAACGGCATGGGAATTCCCCAAAGGGAACCCCGAAGCAAAATTAAAAAAAAAAAATGACGTAGGAGTCCCCCTAAATTCCATACCAGGCCCTTCAGGTCTGATATGGATATTAAGGGGAACCCCGGCTAAAATTTAAAAAAAAAAATGACGTGGGGTTCCCCCTAAATTCCATACCAGACCCTTCAGGTCTGGTATGGATTTTAAGGGGAACCCCGCGCCAAAAAAAAAAAACGGCGTGGGGTCCCCCCAAAAATCCATACCAGACCCTTATCCGAGCACGCAACCTGGCAGGCCGCAGGAAAAGAGGGGGGGACGAGAGTGCGCCCCCCCCCTCCTGAACCGTACCAGGCCACATGCCCTCAACATTGGGAGGGTGCTTTGGGGTAGCCCCCAAAACACCTTGTCCCCATGTTGATGAGGACAAGGGCCTCATCCCCACAACCCTGGCCGGTGGTTGTGGGGGTCTGCGGGCGGGGGGGCTTATCGGAATCTGGAAGCCCCCTTTAACAAGGGGACCCCCAGATCCCGGCCCCCCCTGTGTGAAATGGTAAGGGGGTACAAAAATACCCCTACCATTTCACTAAAAAACTGTCAAAAATGTTAAAAATGCCAAGAGACAGTTTTTGACAATTCCTTTATTTAAATACTTCTTCTTTCTTCTATCTTCCTTCATCTTCTGGTTCTTTTGGTTCTTCTGGTTCTTCCTCCGGCGTTCTCGTCCAGCATCTCCTCTGCGGCATCTTCTATCTTCTTCTCCTCGGGACGCTCCGCACCCATGGCATGGAGGGAGGCTCCCGCTCTTCTCTTCATCTTCTTCATCTTCTTCTCTTCTTCTTTTCTTCTCTTCTTCATTTTCTTCTCCGGGCCGCTCCGCACCCATGCTGGCATGGAGTGAGGCTCCCGCTGTGTGACGGCGCTCCTCGTCTGACAGTTCTTAAATAACGGGGGGCGGGGCCACCCGGTGACCCTGCCCCCTCTGACGCACGGTGACTTGACGGGACTTCCCTGTGACATCATGTGGACAGTGTCACCACGGGATTCAGCCAATATATTGATCAATTTCTACAGCCATTAGTCAAGGAATTACCATCATATATCAGAGATGGTTCACATCTCCTAGAACTCCTAGCACCGTACAGGTGGGAATCCACTTACCTGTGGCTTTCATTGGATGTTACCTCACTCTACACCTCCATCCCTCACTCATTTGGGTTATTAGCTCTGGAATTCTTTCTTGCCCAGGACCCTCTTTTAAACCCCAGACAAGCCGCATTCATCATGGAGGCTACCAATTTTTGTTTAACCCACAACTATTTTGATTTTAATGGTGAGTTCTTCCTGCAAGCACAGGGGACCGCCATGGGAGCTAACTTCGCCCCCTCCTATGCCAACCTGGCTATGGGTTACTGGGAGAAAAACTGCATATGGCAAAACAACCCCCACTCAGCAAACATTATTTTCTTTGGGCGCTATATAGATGACCTAATCGTGATCTGGGACGGCTCTCCAGACCAGATTACATCATTTGTGGACCATTGTAACCACAATCCCTATGGACTTGCCTTCACCCATACCTTTGATTCTACCCACTTAGCATATCTCGATTTGGAATTGGGCCATATGGGTGACAGAATTATTGCTAAAAATTATATTAAGCCAACTGCCGGGAACTCTTTTTTACATTTCCACAGCTGCCACTATCCTAAGTGGACGAAAAATATACCAAAGGGACAATTCTGCCGTCTCAGACAGAACTGTACCCTTGATAGTGATTACGCAGCTTCCAGCATTTCATTAAAAAACAAATTCGCTGAAAAACAATATCCTAAAGAACTAGTTGATGAAGCATGTGCATCCTATTCCAAAGGTAAACCAGCCAAAACAAATACTTGCCCAACAGATCACTCCACCAGATTTATCACGACCTTTCACTTTGAATATAAAAAAATGGAAAACATCATGAAAAAACATTGGGGGATTCTAATACAGGACCCCCTTCTCAAAACTCTCCTCCCTACAGTACCACGAATTACTTACCGTAAAGCACCCAATTTGAAAAGCAAAATTGCCCCAAGCAAATTCAAAACCACTGTGACCAACGACCATGTCACCACACTTATATCTTTGGTTGGCATGTATCAATGCAAAAAAGTCCTATGCAAAACTTGTGCCTTTGTTAAACATGGACAAAAGTCATTCCTTTCCAAAGGCAAAACATACCAGATAGATCAATTCTACAATTGTTCTTCAGATTTTGTAGTCTACGGCCTCATGTGCCCCTGTGGACTGATCTATGTTGGTCGAACAATCTGCCCCCTCAGGCAGCGTTTCGGTCAACACCGGAGACTGATAGAGGGTGGTAAGGACATGCATAGTGTCCCACGACATTTTGCTGGGTTTCACCACAAATCCACCACGGGCCTCACTGTATGGGTAATTGAACAAATCCCCAAGTCATATACTCCTGCCGAACGTTTCAAAAAGCTCTGTGCAAGGGAAACGTTCTGGATTTACAATCTCGGCGTCCTCTCGCCTGGGGGCTTGAATGAGGGTATCGAGATTGCCACCATATTATAGATATATATTGCTTATATTTGCTTATATACGGTATGTTTATATTCATTGCTTGTATTCTTATCATTCTTACCACAGGTTGTATACACACTAGCATATCTATTATTGTGGGGGTGGCGGGTCCATGAGTAAGTATATTCCATCCCCTGTCCCCTTACCTGCCTTTTTCTCCCTTTTTCCCATCCTCCTTCCTTTTTTACCCCTAACCCCCCCCCTGTTCCCCTCCCTCCCCCCCCACAACCCCTTCCCCCCCTCTCCCCCCCCTTCCCCTCCCCCCCCCCTTTTCATCTCCCCACCCCCTGCTCCTTTTTCCCTTTATTTCCCTTGCGGACTGTGTTCATTGTTAATTATACTAATGGTATGTACTGATATTCATGTTTGCATAATCACCAATTTTTAAATCTCTTTTGTATCTTATATATATATATTTTTTATCATATATATATTTTTTATCTTGTATTTGCCTATCATTATTATTATCATTATTATTTTTAAAGTACCATCCCGACTTTTAATAGATACTCTTATATGTTCTTACTCATGGTCCATATTGGATGTTTATGCACCAGGTTTTATTTTGCCCGTGGATGTGTACTGGTTTTTATTTTATTTTTATGTATATCCATATACTTATGTGTTTCCCATAAATGCATGTATAGATACTCTATGTAATAACTTCATATATTTATTTTCCAACTTGTGCCCCACTTCCATGTGTATTATATCTAGTATTGCCTCTAGTTGCAGTGTATCCTGATATTGCTTATCATCCTTAGCCCCGCCCCCCCTCCCAAAGACTATAAAATGACTGCCATAACATCCGCCCCTCATGCTTGAGAAAGGAGTGCCGCTATTCTTGTCACCAATAGCGCGCAGACTCGGAAACGCGTCGCATAGCTGTGACGTCACGGCCCGGCGCCGCGCTGTGCTTGCTTTCCAGGCCTCGTTCTGGCTCCCTGTACGGCCGTCACCATCTCTTTCACGGAGCCGTATGAGCCTCAGACTGCAGCACGCCTGGCGATCGGCTTTGGTGTCCCCTTACCCCCTCCTTGGAACCCACAGACCGTTGGTCTATGCCACTCTAAACCCATTACAAATCCGGTAGTGCCATCTGGAGACCTGAGGGAGCCCCTATTGTGTCCAGTCACCACCATCCATCCTTGCCAGGACCTGATGTGGAACCAGCACTGCACGGACTTGCTGAGACTTGTGGTCCTCCAGCTTCTCCTCCACTCAGAGACGCACCGGAACGCAATACTACAGTCTTCCATGTGAGTAGATATTGTTTGTTGTAAATAAATGATTATTGATATATACTCAGAGGCGCCCCTCTTCCTTGTTTATCTTCTTCAGCCTATTGGACCTTGCTTCTGGTCTTTTCTTGGTGGCAGCCCTGATTGACTTCCTCCTGTATATATATCTATATACACCAATCCTGCCATTGGACTATTTAGGAACAGTTATGTGAGGTATACCTGCTTTGTGCCTTTTTTTACTTGTCTTTTGACTTACAAAACACTAAACGCATAACTGCAGCGTTCTCAGAGTCAGGCCTGATCCCTGCGATCGCCAACAGATTTTTTGGTAGCGTTTTGGTGAACTGGCAAGCGCCAGCGGCCTAGTACACCCCGGTCATGGTCAAACCAGCACTGCAGTAACACTTGGTGATGTGGCGAGTCCCATAAGTGCAGTTCAAGCTGGTGAGGTGGCAAGCACAAGTAGTGTCCCGCTGCCACCAAGAAGACAGACACAAGCCAGTCGTGCCCATAGTGCCCTTCCTGCTGCATTCGCCAATCCTAATTGGGAACCCACCACTTCTGCAGCGCCCGTACTTCCCCCATTCACATCCCCAACCAAATGCAGTTGGCTGCATGAGAGGCATTTTCTTTATGTCCTCCCGAGTACCCCTACCCAACGAACCCCCCAAAAAAAGATGTCGTGTCTGCAGCAAGCGCGGATATAGGCGTGACACCCGCTATTATTTTCCCTCCTGTCCTGACAATCCTGGTCTTTGCATTGGTGAATGTTTTGAACGCTACCATTCACTAGTTGAGTATTAGCGTAGGGTACAGCACTGCACAGACTAGGACACACTTTCACAGGGTCTCCCAAGATGCCATCGCATTTTGAGAGACCCGAACCTGGAACCGGTTACAGTTATAAAAAAAAGTGTAAAAAAAAACACAAACAAAAATATAAAATAAAAAAAAAATAGTTGTCGTTTTATTGTTCTCTCTCTCTCTATTCTCTCTATTGTTCTGCTCTTTTTTACTGTATTCTATTCTGCAATGTTTTATTGTTATTATGTTTTATCATGTTTGCTTTTCAGGTATGCAATTTTTTATACTTTACCGTTTACTGTGCTTTATTGTTAACCATTTTTTGGTCTTCAGGTACACCATTCACGACTTTGAGTGGTTATACCAGAATGATGCCTGCAGGTTTAGGTATCATCTTGGTATCATTATTTTCAGCCAGCGGTCGGCTTTCATGTAAAAGCAATCCTAGCAGCTAATTAGCCTCTAGACTGCTTTTACAAGCAGTGGGAGGGAATGCCCCCCCCCCACCGTCTTCCGTGTTTTTCTCTGGCTCTCCTGTCTCAACAGGGAACCTGAGAATGCAGCCGGTGATTCAGTCAGCTGACCATAGAGCTGATCAGAGACCAGAGTGGCTCCAAACATCTCTATGGCCTAAGAAACCGGAAGCTATGAGCATTTTATGACTTAGATTTCGCCGGATGTAAACAGTGCCATTGGGAAATTGGGAAAGCATTTTATCACACCGATCTTGGTTTGGTCAGATGCTTTGAGGGCAGAGGAGAAATCTAGGGTCTAATAGACCCCAATTTTTTCAAAAAAGAGCACCTGGCACTACCTATTGCTATCATAGGGGATATTTACATTCCCTGAGATAACAATAAAAATTATTAAATAAAAAAAATTAAAGGAACAGTTTAAAAATAAGATAAAAAAGCAAAAAAATAATAAATAAAAAAAAAATAAAAAAAAAAAAAGCACCCCTGTCCCCCCTGCTCTCGCGCTAAGGCGAACATAAGCGTCGGTCTGGCGTCAAATGTAAACAGCAATTGCACCATGCATGTGAGGTATCACCGCGAAGGTCAGATCGAGGGCAGTAATTTTAGCAGTAGACCTCCTCTGTAAATCTAAATTGGTAACCTGTAAAGGGTTTTAAAGGCTTTTAAAAATGTATTCAGTTTGTCGCTACTGCACGTTTGTGCGCAATTTTAAATCATGTCATGTTTGGTATCCATATTCTCGGCCTAAGATCATCTTTTTTATTTCATCAAACATTTGGGCAATATAGTGTGTTTTAGTGCATTAAAATTTAAAAAAGTGTGTTTTTTCCCAAAAAAAGCATTTGAAAAATCGCTGCGCAAATACTGTTTGAAAAAAAATTAAAAACACCCACCATTTAAATCTGTAGGGCATTTGCTTTAAAAAAATATATAATGTTTGGGGGTTCAAAGTAATTTTCTTGCAAAAAAAAATAATTTTTTCATGTAATCAAAAAGTGTCAGAAAGGGCTTTGTCTTCAAGTGGTTAGAAAAGTGGGTGATGTGTGACATAAGCTTCTAAATGTTGTGCATAAAATGCCAGGACAGTTCAAACCCCCCCCAAATGACCCTCTTTTGGAAAGTAGACACCCCAAGCTATTTGCTGAGAGGCATGTCGAGTCCATGGAATATTTTATATTGTGACACAAGTTGCGGGAACGAGACAATTTCTTTTTTTTTTTTTTGCACAAAGTTGTCACTAAATGATATATTGCTCAAACATGCCATGGGAATATGTGAAATTACACCCCAAAATACATTCTGTTGCTTCTCCTGAGTATGGGGATACCACATGTGTGAGACATTTTGGGAGCCTAGCCGTGCACGGGACCCCGAAAACCAAGCACCGCCTTCAGGCTTTCTAAGGGGGTAAATTTTTGATTTCACTCTTCACTGCCTATCACAGTTTCGGAGGTCATGGAATGCCCAGGTGGCAAAAAAAAACCCCAAATGACCCAATTTTGGAAAGTAGACACCCCAAGCTATTTGCTGAGAGGTATAGTGAGTATTTTGCAGACCTCACTTTTTGTCACAAAGTTTTGAAAATTGAAAAAAGAAAAAAAAAATTTTTTTCTTGTCTTTCTTCATTTTCAAAAACAGATGAGAGCTGCAAAATACTCACCATGCCTCTCAGCAAATAGCTTGGGGTGTCTACTTTCCAAAATGGGGTCATTTGGGGGGGGGGGTTTGTGCCACCTGGGCATTCCATGGCCTCTGAAACTGTGATAGGCAGTGAAGAGTGAAATCAAATATTTACACCCTTAGAAATCCTGAAGGCGGTGATTGGTTTTCGGGGGCCCTGTACGCGGCTAGGCTCCTAAAAAGTCCCACACATGTGGTATCCCCATACTCAGGAGAAGCAGCTAAATGTATTTTGGGGTGCAATTCCACATAGGCCCATGGCCTGTGTGAGCAATATATCATTTAGTGACAACTTTTTGTAATTTTTTTTTTTTTTGTCAGTATTCAATCACTTGGGACAAAAAAAATGAATATTCAATGGGCTCAACATGCCTCTCAGCAATTTCCTTGGGGTGTCTACTTTCCAAAATGGGGTCACTTGTGGGGGTTTTTTCCTGCCCTGCCATTTTAGCATCTCAAGAAACGACATAGGCAGTCATAAATTAAAGGCTGTGTAAATTCCAGAAAATGTACCCTAGTTTGTAGGCGCTATAACTTTTGCGCAAACCAATAAATATACACTTATTGACATTTTTTTACCAAAGACATGTGGCCGAATACATTTTGGCCTAAATGTATGACTAAAATTGAGCTTATTGGATTTTTTTAGAACAAAAAGTAGAAAATATCATTTTTTTTCAAAATTTTCGGTCTTTTTCCGTGTATAGCGCAAAAATAAAAACGGCAGAGGTGATCAAATACCATCAAAAGAAAGCTCTATTTGTGGGAAGAAAAGGACGCAAATTTCATTTGGGTACTGCATTGCATGACCGCGCAATTAGCAGTTAAAGCGACGCAGTGCCAAATTGTAAAAAGTGCTCTGGTCAGGAAGGGGGTAAATCCTTCCGGGGATGAAGTGGTTAAGGGGAAAAAAGTGCGTGTTATACGCCGATAAATACGGTATATCTTAAGTGCCTCTTGTTCTTTTTGAGACAGCGGGAAGATGCGCCCCAAAGGAATCTCAGCCCCAGGGAGCAGCTCAATTGGGCAATCGTAGGGACGATGGGGTGGCAGGGAATCCGCTCCTTTCTTGCTGAATACATCCGCAAATTCCTGATAGGCCTCTGGAATGGCTTGAAGTAGGTCTTGGTCAATGTCCATACAAAGTAAGGTAGCAGCAGGCTTAGGAGGTTCAGGTAAGCAATGTTTTTGGCAGTAGGGTGACCGAAACTTGATTTCACCCGTAGACCAGTTAACATGAGGGTTATGGGCTTGGAGCCAAGGCATGCCCAAAATGATCAGAATAATGGAGATGAGATAACGTTCAGAGTTAGGATCTCTTTATGTTGAGATAAGCAGGTGGCAGACAGAGGAAGGGTTTCTTGAGAGACTTGTCCCGATTTTATGTGGGACCCATCGGCCAGAAAAACTGAGAGTCTGTGTTTTGTTTTGTCCTTTAGGGGAAGATTTTGTTGAGTAGCAAAAGCAGAGTCAATAAAGCAGCTACACGCCCCGGAGTCAATAATGGCATTGACCTGGATTGTTCTTCCCTGAAGCTGTAAGGAGAGAGGAAGAGCAAGTTGAGTTGCATTGGTGGTTAAAGCGGAAAAACTGGCCGGAGTAGAAGAAAAACACTTACGAGTCTTGACTGGACAGTTGTTCACGTAGTGGCCTGCCCCACCACAGTAGAGGCAGAGGTTAAGCTGGCGTCTGCGCGCCCGTTCTTTTGGAGGCAAGGTAGAACGCATAAGTCTCAGTTGCATTGGCTCGGGAGCATCAGGTGTTTGGGTGACCGGATTTGGACAGGCAGAAGGTAGATATCGGGAAGCAGGAACCGGAACTCTTGCAGTCATCCACATGGGGCACGTTTGTTGGGAAGAGCGTTCAGACCGGCGCTCACGGAGGCGTCGGTCAATCTGGATGGTTAGAGCAATGAGTTCTTCAAGGGTATCGGGCAGAAAAAAACTAATTTCGCCCACGGGACTTTAAATGAGGTGTAAATGGTGATCAGAGGGTAAACAGATATAAAGGTACAAATATTTTATTGAAAACAACAGCATAATCCATAATAGGACATGAGCATGGGTGAACAGGTTCATAAAACAGCAACATTGCATAGTAATCCTAAAACATAGCCATAATATAATAGTAATACATGTAGTACAGGTATGCATGATACATCTCTAACCCGACGCATTTCGCGAGCTTTCCTCGCTTCATCAGGGGCTGATGTGCATAACTGCTGTCTGTAAAAACAGATAAAAGTAATTAGAGTATCGGTTATGATTGGTTAAAAGCAAGAAGCCAGAACCGATCATCCCATACTTACTAATGAGACCAAGGCTACTAACACAGAACCCAGGCAGGGGTCGGCGGAGGGCATCTCCCCCGGGAGCTGAAGAGGCCGAGGACCCAACCAGAGGACCGGGGCCAGGCACGGGGGGCAGCATGGCAAGTGGGAGAAAGAGAGAGGAGAACATGAACCCAAATTGTTCCCAAATGTACTGCAGGGCAACTCACTGTATAAAAATATAAATATAAGGTAGTATAAGATTAGAGGGTTTGGAAGTATGAGATATATAACATGGCATCAAATGCAAGGTATGCTAGTAAACAGGGTCTAAGATAATAACATTGGTATTGTAATAAAAGTATAAAGTATATGCTACTTGCATAGCATGCATAGGGTGTCCCGCAGAACAGAGAGAAGAAGGAGGGTACAGGATGAAGGAATGAAAGAGAAGGGAAAGGGGAAGGGGAAGGGGAAGAGGAAAAGGGGAAAGCAAGGGGAGGTGAAGTGAAGGGTAGCAGGAAAGAGAGAAAGAAAAAGAAGAAGGGAAAAGGGAACAGGACCAGGGGGAAGGAAAAGAAAGGAAGTGGGAGAAGTGGGGGGAAATAAGGCACAGTGAAAGGAAGGACAAATATATTGAAGATGTGATGAACTGGAAAAGAACTTCCGTGTGGAAGGAAGAAGGGAGTGAAAAGTGTGTAATATGGAGAGTCAATAAGACATGGCAAGTGAGGATAAGTACGCTGTGGGGTGCAGGTATTAATGTTAAAGTATGTAAATAAGGTGCCTACCAGTCTAATGAAGCATCCCGACTCGGTGTTGGAGAGAGATAGTGAGGAAAAAGTTTGCCATAGCGACACCCCCCGCCTTATACCCGGACATCCGCCGAGTTCTCCGCCCCTAGCGTCATGCGTCAGGCGGAGCAAAGGAGATCGTAACGCACCCGCCATGAAGAGGCAGGCACTCGCGATCCCCAGCCACCGCCTGGATGACATATCCCGCCCAGCAGGGAGGGGGATACCGCTAAGTTGCAGGCATCCCCAGGTGGGCGTGGAAAAGCATGACGCCGATGCACTGGTGGCCCCACCCCTCCAGAGAGACCAGAGAGACGGGGACAGCTGGGGAAATGAATCCCCATTTATGCATCGCAGCTCCCGGGGGATAGACAGACCGTTCAACCCAAGCATGGGCGCAGTGAAGGAGCTAGGTCTGCGAGTACAAGGTCGAATTCAAACATAATGAAAGTAAGGGTGTAATATTATAATCATTAAGGTTCAGTAACGGCCGAACCCATGTAACCCATAAGATCTAGGATCAGCATCAGACGGGGCATTAGGTGTCTTCCACCTGGGTACAAATAGCAAAGAGAGTGTCTGGGAACTGGCCCCTAACATAAACCACCTCCATCCCTAATAACAGAAACAGAAAAAAACGAATGTCGCCCACGGGACTTTAAATGAGGTGTAAATGGTGATCAGAGGGTAAACAGATATAAAGGTACAAATATTTTATTGAAAGCAACAGCATAATCCATAATAGGACATGAGCATTGGTGAACAGGTTCATAAAACAGCAACATTGCATAGTAATCCTAAAACATAGCCATAATATAATAGTAATACATGTAATACAGGTATGCATGATACATCTCTAACCCAACGCGTTTGGCGAGCTTTCCTCGCTTCATCAGGGGCTGATGTGCATAACTGCTGTCTGTAAAAACAGATAAAAGTAATTAGAGTATCGGTTATGATTGGTTAAAAGCAAGAAGCCAGAACCGATCATCCCATACTTACTAATGAGACCAAGGCTACTAACACAGAACCCAGGCAGGGGTTGGCAGAGGGCATTCCCACCCGAGCAAGCTCATCCTTTAGACCCTCAGATAACCCCATGCAGAATTGGTGACGTAAAGCTGCGTTGTTCCATTGAGTGTCCGCGCTCCAGCGTCGAAAGTCCATAACATAGTCCTCAGCCGGCCTGCGGCCTTGCTGGAGCGTGAACAAAGCTGAGTCAGCGGTGGCAGTCTGCTGAGGGTCCTCGTACAGCTGGGCCATGGCTTCGAAAAAAGCGGGCAAAGACTGGATCTGCACAGCGTTGGTTTCAAGCAGGTGGTGGGCCCAGGTCTTAGGCTCTCCTTGTAGAAGGGATATGACAAATCCCACTTTGGTAGCCTCTAAGGAGAAAGTCCGTGGCTGGAGGGCGAAATAGAGTTGGCAGGCGCTGCAGAAAGCCAGAAACTTGGTTCAGTCACCAGAAAACTTCTCCGGGATGGGGACTCTTGGTTTAGGTGGAAGCATGACTACAGAGGGTGGTGCAGCAGCCTGTGCTGGAACAGCGGTTGAGGCAGAGGCCACACCTCCAGAACCACTAAGGTTCAGAACTTGACCCTCCAGTTTGTTGTAGCTGTCTTGTAAAGTCTTTACTGCCTGAGTGAGTGCCGCTAAGTGTGTACAGATCTCCTTGATGGGAGAGGTCTCTCCTGTGGGCTCAGTCATGGCTGTTCGTACTGTCAGGTACCTGGTAGTTGAACCCGACTGGTAGAAGGAGTCCTCTCTTAAGCGCTGGTTCAGGAGCCACTGGAAGTGGGAACAGTGGTCTCTTGAGCACAGTGGGAAGGAGGGCCTGATGCAGGTTCTTGCGGTGGCAAACACAGGAACTGGAAAGACGTCCCTCCGGAATGGCTGAGCTGCGGATGCAGGTAGACTGAAGCGGATCAGCAGGCAGGCAGGTGGATGATATGGCAGCAGCAGGACCTGGAGCTTGGCAGAGCAGACTGGAAACAGCGTCACAGGACACAGGCAAAGCAGAGTCAGACAGTCCGTTTTGGCAGGAGATCAGGCAGGTATATGGCAGGAGGGATAACCAAAGGATACAAAGGATAGTCAGGCAGGCAGGAGTTTGGCAACAGGTCACAAGATATAAGCAAGGACAGGCAGGCCGGATTGGATTGGAGACAGGAGAATGGTCAGACGGAGCTGGGTCACTAGCAAATAACATCAAGCAGGATACAGGAACTCAGGTGCAGAGCTGCAGACGAACAGCACCTGATGGAAGCATCTACCAGTCTTTTAAAGAGTCCTTGGCGCCAAACAGCGCTAACGCGAACAGGCGCGCGCACGGGCACGGCGCCCCCTAGTGGGAATTTCAGCAGAACTGCCCTGGGAGAACCCCTCGTGCGCCTGCGCGCATGCATGTTCGCCTGACGGCCACTGATATGTCCCTGTTAGCGGCTCTCTCAGACAATCTTGATACAAGGTTGGCAAAAAAAGACCTCATTAAACATTTCTTGGTGGCCAGGGAAAGTGTTTCCCTGGTCTCCAAAGGCAGTTTCCCACCATGGGACTTGACAAGGGTGTTAGAGGCATTATCTATATAAAGGAAGAATGAGATGTTGGGACTTTATGTGAGACCATGACTATCCAGTACACAGGTCTCCATCCCTATTGGTTAGTAAAAGAGGGGAGAAAGAGGGATAAGGAAAAATGGCACTTTATATGAAACACAAAACTTGCGTAAATTGAATCATTCAATGATAGTAATTAAAATATTTATTAATAGCACAATTGAGCATAGTGCAATAGATAACATGATTGGTAGAAAAATAAATGATACAGAATAAAAATAAACATGATTAGTACATTATATAATAATATAGTAAACATTATTGCACATGGTACATGGTAAATAAGCAGTATACTCAAAGTTGTGTAAAAACATGATAGGTAATGTAGATAATTTATTGAAGATTCAACTAAGTCAAACCCATGGTATTCACATGATTGCTGTGGTATTGCATCAAATAAAAAGCTTGACGCGTTTTGTGGATTGTCTCCACTCATCAGGAGCAGCTATACATAAGGGATACCTATAATAGGTTGTAAATTAAATTAATAATCAATAGTAATTAGTATGGCTGGGTATAATTTACAGAGATGTAGATATTGATGATAATGGTGAGAGGCGCTGGGGGTGAAACATCCCCCCGGGAGCTGGGATGATGGCAATGCAACAACAGGCGGGCCAAAGTAGTGCTGATAGTGGAAGGGAATCACTAATCTGTGATTCAAGTGCATGAAGAGGGCCCCTAGGGGCTACTGTAATAATAGAGATTGGCATGAAATTAGTGACCATGGGGAAAAAAATTGGACTAGTCACGAAAACAGAATAAAGAAAAATAGAGCCATGGGGTAGAGAAAAGGTAAAGAAAAGTGGTGACAAGTGTGAACAGTGTGGACAAAAGTAACAAACCAAACATAGCAAACCACCATACCGCCAATGGAGGATGGAGGAATGGATTTACCTGAAGCTTCTGGTGAAGCGTGTGGTCAGGAAGTGGTTAGTGAATATGCCACAATGGATGTGGAAAAGCAGAGTGGAAAACCACAGTGATATGGTGGTGAGGAACGGCCCACCCGCCAAAACAAAGCCACACCGATGTCACATTGGCGGGCTGGGAGAGAGGGGGCGGCCATGTCCGAGCGACTAGTGCTCTTAAATAGGCACCTAACCTCCCCCATACTGCACGCCAATGGGAAATTCACGCCAGTGTGCGGCGCCAAAGAATGACATCACACGTAACGACGTGAGGGTGTGGCATCGATGCGCAGCGAACGCGAGCCCCCAAACCCACGACCAAACAGATCAGAGGATGGGGGATGGCCCCGATGCATGTCGCAGCTCCCGGGAGTAAAGTGAAAATGCCCCCCAAGTAGTGGCCTAACAAAAAAGTCTAACAGAACAGGCTAGCCCAGTATAGCATGTACCTATGCTGGCACTTGATGCATGTCAACAGAAATACATAGGGTAGATAAAATAGATAAGTATGTGTTTCCATCCCTAATCAGTTATAAAGGAAAAAATGAGATGTTGGGACTTTATGTGATTTTATGTGACTATCCAGTACACAGGTCTCCATCCCTATTGGTTAGTAAAAGAGGGGAGAAGGGGGGAGAAGGGAAAATGGGACTTTATATGAAAGGCATTATCTAAACACCCATTTGAACCTATAGATGAGGTTCCCTTTAAGTTTCTAGCCTTAAAAATATAATTTCTGTTAGCAATTTTAGCAATTACCATGGCCAGGAGGGTTGGGGACCTGCAACAGCTATCCATGAAGGAACCCTTCTTATTGATACAGCCAGATACAGTCACCTTCAGGCCAGACCCTTTGTATCTACCAAAGGTAGCATCCTTATTTCATAGGACGCAAGATAAAACATTGCTGTCTTTTTGTAATAAACCAAAAAACAAGAAAGAAAATAAATTTCATTGTCTGGATGTAAGAAGGTGTCTCCTTACCCATTTACAGAGAACAAAGGAGTTTAGGAGATCCAATCATCTACTAAATTTGTACGCTGGGCCAAGGAAGGGACTTCAGGCTTCTAAAGCCTCAGTTTGCAGATGGATCAGGGGAGCTATCTCCCTGGCTTATGAGAGTTCTGGAGTCCCAGCACCAGCAAATGTTAAGGCCCAATCAACCAGGTCACTAGCAACTTCCTGGGCTGAAAAAGCAGGGGCCTCCTGGGAACAAATCCGCATCGCGGCCACCTGGTCCAGTCAGAATACATTCCTGAAGCACTACCGTGTGGAAGTGTTCTCACAGCAAGACTTGGCCTTCGGCCGGAAGGTCCTACAAGCTGTGGTCCCACCCTGAAGGTAGGCCTGTGTTTACTTGATTATCCTCTCAGGTGTGCCGCACTGGAAGGTGATAGGAGAAAACCTACGTTAGACTTACAGGTAACAGTATTTTTACGAACCTTCCAGGACGGCAGGACTACTTCCCGCCCTATGTGGAGGGAAAAATGAGCTGAACACTAGGTGGTGAGTACCTATGTGAAGTGATTCTCCTTGTCAACCAGTTCGGGATTACTTTATTAAAAACTGGGGATCAAGGGGAAAGGTGGGGACTTATAACAAGCTGTCAATTGATTGTGTTTCCTGTAGGGAGGAGCCCTCATCTCTCAGGTATGCCATCCTGGAAGGTTCGTAGAAATACCGTTACCGGTAAGTCTAATGTATGTTTTTTTTTTAATAACAAACATGTTATACTTACAGTACCTGCTCTGTGGTGTCTCAATGGTATTGCACAGAGCAGCCTGGATCCTCCTCTTCTCAAATCCCACACCAGCGCTCCTGGCTCCTCCCTCCTGCTGGGTGCGCCCCAAGCAAGCAGCTAGCTGGGGGGGCGCCCAAGCAGGCCTGCTCCTGACCCAAGGCTCTGTGTGTCCATTCACACACGGAGATGTGGCTTGGCTCCGCCCCCTCCGTATACTGATTGGCACTCTGTCTGTGATTGACAGCAGAGGAAGCCAGTGGCTCTCACTGCTGGCAAAAGCCAATCAAGAGAGAAGAAGAAAGGCGAGGCTCTCATGGACATCGCTGGATCGAGAGGGGGCTCAGGTAAGTTTTGGGGGGCTGAGAGGACTGTTGCACACAGAAGGTTTTTTACCTTCATGCATATAATGCATGAAGGTAAAAAAACCTTGTGCCTTTACAACCACTTTAACTAAGTTTAAAACTGCTCCCTTCCACTTCTAACACCTAAACTATTTACCCTGTGAAAGGAAAATACATATATTTACCTGTTCTCAGAGTGCTCTCGTCCGGTCATGTGATCTTTCCAGAAGCCAGCTTCAGGGGAGAGGAGAGAGCACTGACAATGAATGGAATACGTAGGTTGTGACATCACCCATAGGCTTACGTTGGGGCATCCATTGTCGACTGTCTCTCCTTTCCCCTGAAGCCAGCCGCTGAGAATAGGTCACGTGACCAGACTGGTAGGTAAATATATATATAATTTGGTGCAGTAATAGTGGCACTTTGTGAAATAAACCCTTTTAAGAACTACCTGTATCTGCTGCATGTGTTGTGAAAGCTACCAAAATGGGCCACTGGGATTTTTGAACCTGGAACAATGTCATGAGTACTTTATTGAATTCCCTAAATAGTGTTTTTTTTTAAAAAAAACTTTACTGCAAAAGTGTAAATACACTTTAAGCTAGTTTACTCAGAATGTTCTAGTGACACATTCCCTTTAAACATATAGAAAAAAAAAAGAAAGACTGTGTATTTTGTTTACCAGGTATCAAATATCTAGTAATAAAATTCCTAAGGTAAATATTTGAATAACTAAAGCAAATGTGCTCAGGAACTGCACCAAATATCATAAGAGCAACGCCTGACAAATTGCTAATTAATTATGTTTTTATTCTTCCCAGCAGTAAATTAATTTTCTCCTGAGTGCGTTTCATTCCTTTCCAGTATCTGTAGCAATATTTATTTGGTGTCCGGTGGAAGGTGTGAGCTTTCTAGGAGAAAAGAAAGAGAGTCTGATAGCAGCAATAAACTGTACAAATCAAAGTTACAAATCATGTCTGGCTCCTTAAATCCATATAACGTGAGGATACGGGCAGATTTATTGACAAATCTTAGCAAAGGGTGTTAGAAAAAGACAGAATAATACATTAGCAGTTCATTTTTCAGTGTCACCAATAGACACAGCACATAAAAAATGTTTATTTTTTTATGCAGCTTTCTTTCGGATGCTTCTTCCCGACATCATCACTTCTTCCTCTCTGTGCTTGTCTTTTTATTTTAGAAATGATTAAAATGCTCAGATTTATCATGGTCAATGTAATCCTCCTTTAATACAAACCAGAGAAGAGTACTGTGAACCTGAAAAAATAATTTGTGGGACTTCTATGTATTACACTGATGTACCTAGATTTTTGCTACACCAAGCCTTATTACATAATTTGCTGCTTTTTCACTGGTCCTTTACAGTGCACATATACTTACATAGGCTTATAAACTTTGCATATTAACATGAATCTGTTAGCTCACTCTGGGACAATAGCTGTATAATTTGTCATAGCTATTGCATTATGACAGGTTCACTTTAGCCTGATTACACAGTTTGTGTCATGAGAAAGCAGGGTGTAGCATATTTTTAATCTGTGGTATGGCACACATTTCTCTGCGCTGACCAGCATTTATAAAGCATAACTAAACCCAAGGGTAAAAATGTGATATTGCAGCAAGTGCAGAAAAATACCCTTTTATCTTGCTAGAAATGCTCACTTCCTGTGAGCTAAACTGAAGGCTCAAATAATGTTTTTTTTTTTTTTTTCTGCAAACTACAAATTCCATCAGCCACATTATATTGGAGCTAAACAAAGGCAGACATCTTTAAAGCCCAACTCTGCACACCTGCACTGCAAGGGTTAAAGGGATTGTAAAGTGTCATGTTTTTTCACCTTGATCCATTCTATGCTGCACCCCCCCGCCCCCATTTTTCATACCTGAACCTGATCGTTCCAGCAACAAACATGAGCTCCAGCCACTGTCTCGGGTCTTCATTAGATAGATTGATAGTAGCAGGAGTCATTGGCTCCCACTGCTGTCAAACAAATCCAGTGACACGGGAGCCGGGGGCGGGGCCGAGTCCTGCTGTCTGTGTCAATGGACGCAGTAGCAGGACTCATGTACGCGCCCGCACGGGTGCCTCCATGAAAAGCAGCTCTCCGTAGGGGAACCCGTTAAAGAGAAGGAGCCAGGAGTGCCAGAAAAAGATGATCGGGGCTGCTCTGTGCAAAACCCTTGCACAGAGCAAGTAAGTATGAAATGTTTGTTATTTAAAAAAAGAAACAAACCTTTACAATCACTTTTAATGCTCCTTTCTGTCTAGGAGGTGGAAAAAGCCATTTTATTTACGTAATACTTCATTCTCCCAATAGCTTTAAAGTCTAGGCTTTGTGACAATAAATGTACCTTCCATAGATACAATGTACAAATGAGCATAGCTGCCCAGGGCTGGGCAATGTGTTATTCGCAGTACTGCCAGGTGAAAATAAACCTGAAATAGGAAAACTAACAAAACCCTCACATCTAAGGACTGGCAATATATTACACCAGGGGTAATGAATTAAAATTCACAGAGGTCCGGTCAGTAAAATTTTCTTCCAGCAGAGGTCCGAACATCATGTCGTTACCTTGGCGCCTTTTCACATGTGCCAAACCGCATGTTGCTGCCACACTATTTTGGAAAAGACCTCAAAGACGTTTCACAGTGTTTCTTGCAGGTAGTGCAGCCCATTAAATGGGCTAACCTACCCACGACATGTGCACCTAATGCACATGTACATATCTGAACCCATTCTTA
The DNA here is from genome assembly GCA_037952925.1 of Lithobates clamitans. Lineage (NCBI taxonomy): Eukaryota > Metazoa > Chordata > Amphibia > Anura > Ranidae > Lithobates > Lithobates clamitans. The sequence continues at coordinate 903,527 of JBBGZY010000071.1, forward strand.
CATCAGCATCCTCAGTCCGCAGTTCTCCCTCTTGATGAGTGTCCTCATGTCCTCCTTTATATCACCCCCCTCCACAGTAATGTTCTCACACTTCCTTGACACCAAACCCCCTGCCAGTACTGTCCTTTGCCCCATTTACATTATCCCCCCACACTACAATCCTCAGCCCCCTTCACATTACTGTCCTCATTGCCCCCACATTACATTTCTCAGCTCCCACACACCACAGTCCTCAGCCTTCCCCAATTTAATGTCCACATCTCCCCCACTGTAATATCCACATCTCCCCACTGTATTATCCACATCTCCCCACTGTAATATCCACACCCCCCCACTGTAATATCCATATCTCCCCCACTGTAATATCCACATCTCCCCACTGTAATGTCCACATCTCTCCACTGTAATGTCCACATCTCCCCACTGTAATGTCCACATCTCCCCCACTGTAATATCCACATCTCCCCCACTGTAATATCCATATCTTCCCACTGTAATGTCCACATCTCCCCACTGTAATGTCCACATCTCCCCCACTGTAATATCCACATCTCCCCACTGTAATATCCATATCTCCCCCACTGTAATGTGCACATCTCCCCCACTGTAATATCCACATCTCCCCACTGTAATGTCTGCATCTCCCCCATACATCACAGTCCCCTCAGCCCCCCACCCTGAAGCCCACCACATCACAGCCCTCAACATTTCCACTTTAATGTCCTCAGTGAGTCAGCACACACTTTCCTCCTTTTCAGCTTTTCAGACTAGTGTCCTCACTCCCTGTAACTTCACCCCCTCCCTCACTTATCTTGCACAGACCGAAGATCGGAGGGAGGCACAGCATGTCTCGGATGGAGGTCGGGTGTTGCAAGATGGTGATTGGCTGCTAAGACCTCCCTTCATCCTAGCAGCCAATCACCTGCTTGTTAACCTCCGGCAGCTCCGCCCTCCATCTAGAACTGTCCTGCCTCCCGCTGTCAGCTCTGTGTGAGGATTACAGAGACGGCAGTTGGAAGAAAAGGCTGCTAAATGGCGGTACCGCAGCGGGCCGCATAGGAGAGTGAGGCTGTCCGCATTTGGCCCACGGTCCGCCATTTAGTGATGCCCATTGGTTTTTGGTATGCTTTAGGGTCGTAACACTAACTGTGTTTTCTTGCATGCATTTTGCATGTTATTTCCTAAAAAAATAAAAAATATTTTGTCTGTTGGTCATATTGTATACTGCACTAAACTCAACAAAGCACACTATGGGGATGATTTATGAAAGCCATGCGCCATCAAAGGCGCACGGCGAGGCGCAACGTACATTTTCATATTTAGAAAACGGTGCCCCAGTAACAGAGCACAAATCCCCAATTTACTATAGTGATCTCAGCGAATGGGAGAATGCAATCTGTGTGCCGCTATGGGCATGGCGTAGGGCATTTCCAAATCAATATTGACAGAAGATGGAGGTGCCAATATTATGAGGTGATATGAGAAAGTTTAGTAACAACTGCCCAAGTAACAAATATGCCCAAAATAGAATGAGAAAGTAACTTTTTCAGAGAAAGCCTGCTCTGCCTGCAAGTACGTTTAGAACTGCGCAAGATCAATGTAAGCAGTGCGCATGTGCAAGCAGCTCTTGCGCTTGTTCACATGAGTTTTTTCACAGCCAAAATCTTAGTAAATGTTAAGCAATGTACATGCAATTGCATGGGTTGAACGGGCGCACCTTTAAACTTGACGCTGGTTCACCTTTATTTTTTTTTTTAAGGAGATTTGCACACAGGTCATATGAACATTTTACGTTTCCAACATGTGACATGCACCTTGTTAAAATTATGTAAAAAGTCTCTCACTCTTCTAGCTTCCTAAAAGGACATTTAACCTTCCCCTTCTAATGCATATGATTTCCTTGGGCCCAGCTTTTGCTTTTAAAGGGGAACTCCACACTCCATTCTCCAATGCTCTTGTCTCCCCCCTCTAATCCCTTGGATTTCCATGGGCTAACTATTGCTGTTAAAGGGGAACTCCACACTCCATTCTCCAATGCTCTTGTCTCCCCCCTCTAACCCCTTGGATTTCCATGGGCTAGCTTTTGCTTTTAAAGGGGAACTCCACACTCCACTCCATTCTCCAAAGACTGTGAGCTGCCTTCACCAATCCAAACCATATCCTTTTTCAGAGCATACAACAGGGCCAGCTAGGAAAGGGACGAGAAGAGCCATCGCCCAACCCCCTCCTGAACCATACAAGGCCACATGCACTCAACATAGCTGGTTGCCTTTGGAGCATGTTGGGCTCAGCCCAATACCAACCACAAAGCACCTTGTACCCACTAGTTTAAAGGAGCTTTCCACATTCCGTAAAGCCCCCTGTCTGCAGTCCCCCACAAGCCCAGCCTAGGGTTGTGTGGAAGAGGCCCTTGTCCCCCTGAATATGGGAACAAAGTGGTTGACTTTTGGGGTGTCCGAGCCCCTCCTGCTCCCAAGCATCCACCCCCCTTTCATGGGCTGGCTTGCTGTGTGTTTGGCTAGGGGTTTGTTAATGTGTAGGAGGGGCACAATATTTTTTTAGTTTGGGGTGGCATTTTTCATCTGGGGGTTCTTATTTTAAGCCTTAACAGACCCAAATGGCTTTGCATGCATGGGGGGGGGGGCAGGCTATTTTTGTTTTGGGTTAAACTCTTGCAGCTGCAGTGTAGATTTGTAAGTTTTTCCCACAGCTGTACATCTTTAAAGCAGCATTTTGGATACATGCTACAGATGCACCACTTTACAGGCAGAGTAAGCCCCCCCACAAGTTACTAGCATTTAAGCAATTTTGCATTTTTTCCTTGTCAAAAAAGTTTATTGACCATACAGTAATATAAAGATACATGAAGTACGTTTACAAGGATCTATAAAGTAAGCTCATTGTTATACATTAGAATTTGTAAAAGTATTTAACTTGAAATTTTCAAATATTAAAAATTAAGTACACAAAACCTAAAATAAAGGTGGAAAGTAATACATCAATTTGAGAAATCTAGAGGTATTTGAGAAATCTATACAACCTACAGATATTAGCTGTTGGTAATATGTGTACAGGTCAGATGTATTCTGATAAAGAGCTTTGATCATGAGGTGGAGGAAAGAAAAGGAAGAAAAAGGATGTAAAGACAAATATATAGTCTACAAGGTCAACCCGCTCGTCAGTTTATCGTCCATTGACTTCTCCCTGAAGCATTGAAATGGATGGATCCGCTATGGCAAGAGGATCGAGTCATTGAAATTTGACAGAAATTGTTGTTTTATCCAAGGATGCCATAATTTTTCAAATTTTGGGATTTGGTTATGATCGATAGCTGCCATCTTGGCATGAGGCATGGTGTTATTCATTCTTTGAATTGTTTCTGCCAGAACCAATGTAGGGTATCTCCATGTCTTGGCCACTGTTTGCTTTTCAGCCGTTAGTAGTTGGACCATAGGTTTGTATTGAGAAAATGTTAACCATTCCGGTTTCAAGTTAAGCGAAGCTATGAATGGGTCTGGTTGTATTATCCTTTTGAATATTTTAGAAGCAATCACAAAAACTTCCTTCCAGAAGATTTGGATTAATGGGCACGTCCACCATATGTAAATGTGTGCCTATGTCTGGACAGCCTCAAAAACAAAGACCTGAGGTATTAGGTGAATATTTAGCCACTCTGGCAGGTACAAGGTACCATCGGGTTAGAACTTTATAACATTGGGCGGAGATGATTTAGATGTGAGCCATATACTTGACCATTCCGTGTCCTCTAAAGTTTGCCCCAGATCCTACTCCCATTTCTGAACATAAATAGGTTTGTTGATATGTGTGACTCCAAATAATTGATTATAAAGTGATGAAATTATTCCTTTAGCAAATGGGTCTTTTTCACAGATTGATTCAAAAATGGATAATTGGGACAAGGGTATTTCCACATTTAGGAATGGTGTGAGGAAGTTTTTAATTTGGAGATATCTAAATATCTAAATCTAAATCTAAATATCTCAGAGTTTGGTAGATCATAGTTTTCTCTAAAGGCACGTACACACGATCAAACTTTTTGACAACAAATATGCAAATTAGCTGTTTTGGAGCAACATCCGACCGTGTGTACGCTCCATTGGACAAACTTTTTCTGTTTCCATCGGACTTCTGTTGGCTGTGCGAATGGACAAACTTTCCGGCAACAAAAGTCCAATGGAGCAAAGTCCGATCGTGTGTACACAAAAGCATCGGACTTTTGTACAAACTACAGTACGCGGCCGTGAGAATGTTACCAGCGTGAACCCATCGCGCTGGTTCTCGGCGACAGGGTACTGTACATCTCGCGCTGGTTGCAATAGGAAAAACACATTTTCCTATTGCGGCAAGCATGAGAGGGAATTCCCCTCTGAGGGCATACCAGGCCCTTTGGTATGGTATGAATGTTAAGGTAAACCCCCTACGGTGAAAAAACGGCGTTGGGGTCCCCCCAAAGTCCATACCAGACCCTTATCCGAGTGTGCAGCCTGGCCGGTCAGGAAAGGGGGTGGGGACGAGTGAGCGCCCCCCTCCTGAGCCATACCAGGCCGCATGCCCTCAACATGGGGGTGGGTGCTTTGGGGGAGGGGGTGCCCTGCAGCCCCCCTCCCCCAAAGCACCCTGTCCCCATGTTGATGAGGACAAGGGCCTCTTCCCGATAACCCTGGCCGTTAATAAGGGGGCCCCAAGATCCCGGCCCCCCACCCAATGTGAATGAGTATGGGGTACATGGTACCCCTACCCATTCACCTAGGGAAAAAAGTGTCAAGAAAAAAACACAGTACACAGGTTTTTAAAGTAATTGTCATCCTATGACCACGCCCCCTTATGACCATACAGTTCCAGCATGCCCCGGGACTGTGATGTCATAAGGGGGCGGGGTCACCGCCTATATAAGTCATAGCAGAGCGCACAGACAGCATTACAGCCGGGAGAGCGTTGTGTAAACATCTCTGGAAGAGAAGAGGGAAGAAGACGATCCAGATGTCCGGGCTCCTCCGCTAGCAAAAGAGCGGCAAAAGAGCAGAAGATAGCGGAGGAGCCCGGCAGAATATCCAGACACCGGGAGAAGACCCCCGAAGATCAGAAGAAGACCCCCGGAGTTGGAAGAAGACCCCTGAAGTCGGAAGACCCCCCGGAGCCGACTAATAAATTACCTTAAAACCCTGTGTACTGTGTTTTTTTCTTGACACTTTATTCCCTAGGTGAATGGGTAGGGGTACCATGTACCCCATACTCATTCACATTGGGCGGGGGAGCCAGGATCTGGGGGCCCCCTTATTAAAGGGGGCTCCCGGATTCTGATAAGCCCCCCGCCCGCAGACCCAGACAACCAATGGCCAGGGTTGTCGGAAAGAGGCCCTTGTCCTCATCAACATGGGGACAAGGTGCTTTGGGGTGGGGGGCTGCAAAGCACCCACCCCCCATGTTGAGGGCATGCGGCCTGGTACGGCTCAGGAGGGGGGGCGCTCGCTCGTCCCAACCCCCTTTCCTGACCGGCCGGGCTGTGTGCTTGGTTAAGGGTCTGGTATGGATTTTGGGGGGACCCCCACGCTGTTGTGTAGGGGGTTCCCCTTAAAATCCATACCAGATCTAAGGGCCTGGTATGCCCACAGAGGGGAACCCATGCCGTTTTTTAATTAAAATTTGGCGTGGAGTTCCCCCTCAAGATTCATACCAAACACAGTGCCTGGCATTGGCATCCACGTAGGATCCCCGCACCAGTGTGAACCCGGCTCGCAAGGTGTCAATCTCGCCAGACACAATATCAGACAACAATACAGAAGTTGACCAAAGGGTGGTGGAAAAGAGCTGAACAACCACGTGATTTGGTGAAAGTTGGTTGGAAAAGTCCTGTCGTCAGTATGCAAGACAAACTTCTGGCCAACGCCCTTTGTACAAAAATCCAAGGGAAAGTTTGTACAAAGTCCTATTGTGTGTATGGGGCTTTAGCGTTGAAAATGGAAGGAATGATTTAGATGCAACAAAATCGTGTAGTGTCTGAATACCTGAAGTTTCCAAGCTTTAAATGATTTCTGGGAGAATCAATGTCGGATAGAAGGCCGGATTTCTGATAAAAGATAGGAGGGGAGTGTGTGGAGATTGTAATTCATATTTGATTTTTAGTTTATCCCAGAGAGATAAAAACTGTTTAGTTATGGGATTATGTATTTTGGAACGGTCTTTGGGTTCAAGCCATAACAAGTTTGATATTGATAGAGGGTCACATTCTGAAGCCTCTATAAATACCCATAATGGGATTTCCTGTTTTGCGTGATACTTGGAGAGACTGTCCAAGTGAGCTGTTCTGTAATAGTTAGTAAAGTTAGGATATCCCAGGCCTTCTTTAGTTTTGGGAAGATGTAATGTGTGTATAGGTATACGTGGTTTGGAAGAGCCCCATATAAATGAACTCTGAACAGGTACAATAATTTAGGTAGAATAGTCATGTTAATTGCATTAATCTTTCCTATCCAGGATAAAGGAAGTTACGACCATCGTTTTAATAAGTTTGTGATCTGCCTTAGTAAAGGAGGATAATTGGTTGAAAATAAGTCAGAATGAGATGCTGTTAATTGAATTCCAAGGTATGGGATTGATTTCTCTGCCCAGGTAAATGGGAGTGCAACCTTCGCCGGAATTAGTTCCAGGTTTGATAGTGAAATGTTGAGCACTAGGCATTTCTTAGGGTTAATCATAAGGCCGGAGAAGGCTGAAAATCCATCAAGGACGGGCATTAGATTGGGACCTGAAACCTGTGGTGATGATAGGAAAAGCAATATATAATCTGCAAATATACATATTTTGTGTGTAATACCTCCTACTTCAATGCCAGTTATAGTATGGTTTGTTCTAATGTATTGGGCAACGGGTTCGAGTAAAAGGGCAAATAAGAGGGGAGATAATGGACAACCTTGTCGGGTGCCTCTTTCGATATTAAAAGCATCAGATTTGTATCCAGCATATTTTATGTAGGCTTTGGGTTTATTATACAATGCTGTAATCCATTTTAGAAAGTGGGGGCCAAAACCCCATTTTTGTAAGGAATAGGGCATATATTGCCAGGATACTGTATCGAATGCCCTCTTAATATCAACAGATAAAAAACATGAAGGGCTTTTTCGTTTTTTAGCAATATGTGCCAATAGCACTGCCCTGCGTACATTATCGCCTGCCTGTCTGTTTAGCATAAAGCCTACTTGATCTTTATGTATTAATTTACCTATGATACTATTAAGGTGTTTTGCTAATATTTTTGCTAATAATTTGATATCAAGATTTAATAGAGAAATAGGCCGATAATTTATGCAGGAAGTATCATCAGAAAGGGGTTTTGGGATCATACATACAATTGCCATTAGTGTTCCCTGCCGAAAAGAATGTCCTTCTAAAAGTGTGTTGAAAGTTTAACTAGAATAGGGGAGAGAATCTCTGAAAATGTTTTGTAATATAGAGCGAGTATCCGTCTGGGCCAGGTCTTTTGTTAAGTTTTAGATCTTTAATGGCATTAGCATCTTCCTCTATAGTTATAGGTTCTTCTAAACTGTTTTTTTTGGTTCTGAGACAACTCAGGTAAGGTAATTTTTGAGAAGAAAGATTCAGCTTCTGTAGGGTTAAATTCTTTGTTTGACTTGTATAAGGCTGCAAGATGTGAGTGAAATTTGTGGACTATTTTGACTGGATTGCTAGTATAAACGTCTTTTGATAATTTCAGACGTATAGGTTTGAAAGATTTATTAGTAGAGTTCAATGCCCGTGCCAAATATGTGCCTGGTTTGTTTATATTCATGTAGAAATTGTGCCTAGAGCGTTTGAGGGATTTATCTACTGATTCTGTGAGAAATAGATCGTATTTCAATCTAGTTTTTTCCAAATGAGATTTTGTACTCTGAGATGGATTATCTTGTAATGATATGGAGGCTTCGTTAAAATTTAGTTCTAGCTTCTTTGCAAGAAGTTTGTGTTCCCGTTTAAATAATGCTGTTAGTATTTGTAGAACACCACGCAAAAAAGGTTTGTGAGCTTACCATAATGTTATGCCTGGATTATTGTTGATGGATATGTATTTCTTTAAAGCTTGTTCAACAATCATGTGATGTGATGGGTGTTTGAGCATTATGTCTGGTAGGTACCAAGTTGGGTCATGCGCTTTTGGTATTGTTGAGGCTATAGTTATGTATACTGTGTTATGGTATGACCAAGGAATTGGAATTATATCTGACGCAATAATCTCTGGTATCATTCCTATTGTTAGAAAAATATGGTCTATTCTGGTAAAGGATTGATGAGGATGTGAAAAATAAGTGAATTTCTTTTTTATTGGATTACTTTCTCTCCAAGAATCTACCAGATTGTATTTGGAAAGAAGTTGGGAGAAAGGTAACTTAGAGGTCATTCTGGATGGGGTAAAAGGTGATTTATCGAGAAATGGGAGGAGGACCTGGTTCGAATCACTGCACATAATCACTGTTCCCATTTTGTGCGTATTAATCACTTGTAATATGTGCGAGAGGAAAGGTGTAGGTTGTTTATTGGGAGCATAGTAGGAAATCACTGTGACTGCTGTATCCATTATATAACCCATGAGTATTAGGTATCGACCTTCTGGGTCTTTAATTTCTGATGATAAAGTAAATGGTGTGGACCGGTGAAATGCAATTAGAGTTCCCCTTTGTTTGGTACTGGCTGAAGCCGTAAAAATTTGTGGATAAAAAGGGGACATATATTTAGGTGTGGAATTATTGGTGAAGTGTGTTTCTTGTAGGCACACAATGTGGGGCTTCTTGTTATGGAAAGTACGGAATGCTTGGGTCCTTTTCAGAGGAACATTTATGCCCTGAACATTCAGGGATAGGATATTCAATGGTGCCATGGTAACAGATCAAATAGTTTTGACTTACTTTTTATTATGCAATGCTGACTACGCGGATCAACCTGTGTGGACTGAAGGAATGAAAAGGTAGGAAAGAATCCAGTGGAGTCTGGAGTGAAGAATAAACAGAAAACATGTATGGTTAGATGGTACATTGTATCAAATAATATGTGTAAGTAATCACAAGTTGCCCATGAAAGAGAATACATATCTCTATCAGGGGAAAAAGTGCCTTTGTCAGACTCCCACATATTATGAGTGAAAGAATGAGGAAGGCTAATGGGGGTACATGGATCTTCCGCTTACAGGGGAGAAGTGCTATAATAAAAAGCATCAAAAGGATGCCTCAATAATTGGAGTGCAGGATACTTAATATTTGTAGAATTAGTTGTTCCAGGGTGATTGTATATAGTTAATATCACCTTAGGTTAAATAATTCAGTCAAAAAAGTACCGTTTATAACTTTGGTATGGATAATGATTATTTTTAGAATATTTGGGAGTTTAAACCTATTAGAGTAAACTATTACATATTTCAATCATATGTATTTGCATAAATATGGTAATTCATAAATTTAAGATTGTATTGAAAAGATTGGATCAAAAGAAAAAGTAGAGGAAGTAATTAGGTAATAATATACTTATTTTGTGAAAAGAAAAGGAAAAGCTCCTATTACTTCTGGATCAGTTTTTGCACGTTTATTGCAAGTAATTTGTCTGTTATTATTGCCAACATTGAACAACTGAAAAAAGAATTCCCTATTACATTTTTAGATTTTAAAGCTATAGGAACCAGTAATAATAAGAAATATAACTTGAATGTAACATGACCTTATATAGTATGTGAATATTTTATTTATTTATTTATTTATTTATTTATTTATTTATTTCAGGTACTTATATAGCGCCGTCAATTTACGCAGCGCTTTACATATACATTGTACATTCACATCAGTCCCTACCCTCAAGGAGCTTACAATCTAAGGTCCCTAACTCACATTCATACATACTAGGGACAATTTAGACAGGATCCAATTAACCTACTAGCATGTCTTTGGAGTGTCAGGATAAGGTCACATTTAGTTATATTTTCAAATCTTATAGAGAACAATCTCTAAGTGAGTATGTTGAAGAGATACTAGGATTTAAGTTGTCAGTCCATGAAGTCTTCTTGGTCCATGGATGCAGTGGCATAACAGCCTCGTTTGTGAGAATGATGATTTCCATTTTGTTCTGAAATTTTCTGAGTGCTGCTTGAAGGTGAAGATGATACCATTCTTCTGCGTGAAGAGGAATTGCTGCATGTGGGTTTTGATTCAATTTTAAAAGGGTCTGTTGTAGTTCATCTGCAGATCTACTCCTGTAAATTGTACCTTGATAAGTAAATCTGACAGAAAAGGGGAATCACCATTGATACATAATGTTGTGACGTTGCAGTTCCATTAGCTGCGGTTTCATGGAGCGTCTTTTGGTGATAGTAAGTTAGGATAAATCAGCAAAAATTTGATATTTGTGGCCTTGAAAATGTAGTTCCTTTTTTTCTCTTGCAGCTGCTAATATTTGTTCTTTTGTCCTGTAGTAATGGAATTTTGTAATTATATCACGTGGGGGTCCATCAGTTTTTTTGGCTGTGAGGGCTCTGTGTACTCTGTCTAGTTCTAAACGTTCAATCGGGATATCTGGCTGCAGTTCTTGTAATAGAGCCGTAATCATAGATTGCAAGTCTGTCACTGTTTCAGGAATTCCCCTTATGCGCAGGTTGGAACGTTTGGCTCTATTTTCAAAATCTTCAAGCTTAGTTTGGAGTATTAAATTCTCCTTTTTTAGGTTTTCCATTTCTGTTATATTATCTTGAGTTGTATTTTCAATTTCATCCATTTTTATTTCTAAGGCTGCGGTGCAGTTTCCCAGCTCTCTTATTTCTTTTGTTAGGCTGTTATTTGCTCTGAAGTTTGTTTTAAAGCCTTATGGAGCAATCTTTCAAATTGTAATAGTAATGCTGGGGATACTGAGGAGGTTTGTGGTGAGTTCTGTGATAGGATTTGTTCAGTTTCTGACTCAAATGGAGAGCCTTGCTGTGACATTTTCTGTCTGTGAGAGCGCACTGAAGCTTTTTTAGTTTTACCACGGCTTCCCCCCAGTACCATTTTTCCTGCCCAAACTTTCACAGTTTGTTCCCAGGGGCAAAGAGGTTCAACTGGATACCTTTTGAGCCTGCAGTCTCCGCTTTATCTGTTTCTCCTCTCCCCAGTGGTGCGGAGCTCTAGCAATGCATGTCCGCATTGCTAGACTCCGCGCATGCACCCCCGCAATTTTGCATTTTTCTTCTTGTTTCGTTTTTGGAGTTGTCCTAATTGGTGACATTGATATATGTCCCTCAGGGTGGGACCTGGCCCCCATACCTATTTTAAGGCCAATAGCTAAAATATAAGCTAGCCAAATGGGGCTGACTAGCAAAATTCAGTCAGTTCCTGCAATGGTATTTGTTGTATAACTTTGTTGTATAACTTTTGTCCATGTTAGGCTCTATGTTTGCGTTGGTGTGTGTGCCAAGAGAGTACATTTGGGTGTCCTTATAGAGTTTGTAACACATGTATTTTCTCTTTGTATTTTGTTTGTTATGTCTTTGCAAAACAGATGTGTTTTAGAGCAAGTATTTTTACTTTTGTTTATTTTATTTTTTGGGGGGGGGTATTTTTCCCTGAAATATTTTTAGTTTTTGGCGACTGCTGTGAAGTATTCTAGGGAGGGGCATCTATTACTCTGCTGATACAGCCCTCCCTTTCTTTCTTCCCATGATGACTACACTATGCTGAGCCTCCTTGTGGATCCATCCATTTCCATCACAGTCCCTGACGTCCTTCCAGTTTCTACCCTCACTCCTGGGAGTTCCGGACTAGCAGGATCTCAATGCCCATCTAGACCCTCTGTAACGGGGGATCATGGGGTTCTGGTAAACGGGCAGGCTCCCTCTTTTGGTGGTGGACCCACACATTTATAACTTTACATATTTGAATCACCTGGGACTGTCTGTCATTTTTTTGGGTTTCCTCCCATATGGACCTTAATGATCTACTCCCTGGTTTATATCCATCACACATGGACTCATTTTGAAGTTTGATTGCACTGTTTGTGGTACATTATTGCACTGCACACCATAGGGGCTTATGTATTCCCCTATATTTTCCTATATTGTGTGTGTTATAGTTTGGTACAACATTTCATTCATGTATATATTGTATTTAATTTTTTTTGTGTGGCACCTCTTAGCCACATACTCACTAGTTTGCTAAGCGCGAGTCTATTTTTTCTCTCTGAAATATTTTTGATGTTGTCAATGTGTGTTGTTTGTAGGTTGTTAGTTTCACTTTGATTTAATTGTCTGTGCTGCATTATTTTGCAAAATCTTCCTCAAGATGTTGTGACTAATACATGTTTAATACATGTCCGTTTGTGGGCACAGTCCTTTTAACTCCTGTTATTTTTCTCTGCAAAATGGTCAGACCTCAAAACCATATTCTGTTAGTGTCTCAAATTAACATACATTTTTTTTTCTTTCCTTGCTCTTTTCCAAGTCCTGTTTTGTTGACCAATAAAATGTGTAGCATTTTTTTATGTTTTATGTGTTTTGTTAATAATTTAATAATAATTAATGCATTTTACACCCCCCCAACAATTTTCAACAGATTCCCCAACCTTAACTAGGCTGATTGGTGTGGCAAAACAAAAAAAATGTGATTTGTCTAAAAGCTACTTTTCTGGTGCCTTCATGGTAGCATATGCATGGATTATGCATATGCTGCCATGGATAGGCACCAGGAAATGAAAATTACAGAGAGGTAAGTATTCAATTTTACATTTTAGCACAGTGGTTCTCAGACTCAGTCCTCAAATACCCCCGACAGGAATTGGGAATTTATCTTAGCTAAAATAGCTGTCCAAAATACCAAGCCATTGACTCTGATTTAAAGCACCTGTGCAAGATGAAGGAAAACCTGAAAACATGGCCTGTTGGGGGTACTTGAGGACAGGGTTGAGAACCACTGATTTAAATCACTGAGCTAAAATCTAGCTCAAGACAATGCTATTCTAATTGTGGGCATTTGAGGGAAACCAAGTGAGTGTTAGAACCCCTGCTTGTCTTTTTTAGGTTGGGCTTTGTGTCCCTTTTCTGAAAATAGGCTTCACTTCCTGTCACAGCCAAACAGGAAGTGAGGGTAAAACCCTACCAATGTCTTTCCTTGGGGACACACAGGTCAATCTAACTAGTGTCCCCATTATGATGGCGGGGCGGTGCAGCTCTCATTCTGAGATGCCGTCATATGATGGCGTCCCAGAATGGGCACTCCTGCGGGGGTGATCATGGCCACATGGGGAACGCGGCCATGCCGTGTTGCTGGGACACGGTGCGCCCCAATCTGTGTAAAGAGCCGTGTCAGCGGCTCTTTAACCATATGATCGGCTGTGTCCAATCCCAGCCGGTCACATGTTAACAAGGAGATGCCGGTAATTGGCTCTCCTCGCCCCACACTGACAGAGTGTGAGGCAAGGAGAGCCGATCAGTGGCATCTCCTCTCAGGGGGACATCTAGGGATGCAATCACGGCACTGATCATCAGTACCCTGATTACAATAAATAAATACAGTGTCACAAATAGGGATGAGCTTCGTGTTCGAGTCAAACCCATGTTCGACTTGAACATCGTCTGTTCGCCCGTTCGTCGAATTGCGAATGATATGGGCCGTTCGCGCCAAATTCGTGTGGCGCGTCACGGCCCATAATTCACTGCGGTATCGCAGTGCAATGCTGGCTGATGATTGGCCAAGCATGCACTATGACCCGCATGCTTGGCCAATCACAGCACCATCTGAACAGAGAGCCGTAATTGGCCAAAGCCAAGGAGGCTTTGGCCAATTATGGCTCAGGGGATTTAGTACACGCCCCACACTATATAAGGCCGCCTGCACGGCGGCCCTGTGTGGTGTTTGTTCCGGCGTTGAGAGAGATAGATAGACAGAGAGACAGTGTCATTTGATTTAATTTAGATAGATTAGGCAGGGCAGTCAGTGAGTTAGCTGCACTTACAGTGTATTGTGTATATATATGCATCCCAGGTGTTGTATATATATATATATATATATATATATATATATATATATATATATATATATATATATACACTGTATTCAGTTTAGCTAGATCCGTTCCTGTTATCTTGCTACTGACAGGCAGGCTTGACTTGTTACAGTATTTACAGCTACCTGAAGAAAATTGCTGGTGTTCTTTTGATCCTATTAGTACCACAGTCAGGCAGCTAGACTATTTACAGTTAGTGTAGTGCTTCCTCCTCACAGTGTTCAGTTAAAGCTACAAGTTGGTTTAGTGTGACCTCTGCACAGTGTTCAGCTAAAACTACAAGTTAGTGTAGTGCACAGTGTTCAGCTAAAGCTACAAGTTAGGATAGTGCGTCCTCCTCACAGTGTTCAGCTAAAGCTACAAGTTAGTGTAGTGCGTCCTCCTCACAGTGTTCAGCTAAAACTACAAGTTAGTGTAGTGCAACCTCTGCACAGTGTTCAGCTAAAGCTACAAGTTAGTGTAGTGCGTCCTCCTCACAGTGTTCAGCTAAAACTACAAGTTAGTGTAGTGCGACCTCTGCACAGTGTTCAGCTAAAGCTACAAGTTAGTGTAGTGCGTCCTCTGAACAGTGTTCAGCTAAAGCTACAAGTTAGTGTAGTGCGTCCTCCTCACAGTGTTCAACTAAAACTACAAGTTAGTGTAATGCGAGCTCTGCACAGTGTTCAGCTAAAGCTACCTGTAGAAGGTTGGTGGTGTTTTCCTGATCCTATCACTACCGCAGGCAGCTAAATAAGCTACAAGTTAGTTTTTTGCGAGCTCCGCACAGTGTTCAGCTAAAGCTACCTGTAGAAGGTTGGTGGTGTTTTCCTGATCCTATCACTACCGCAGGCAGCTAAATAAGCTACAAGTTAGTGTAGTGCGTCCTCCTCACAGTGTTCAGCTAAAACTACAAGTTAGTGTAATGCGAGCACTGCACAGTGTTCAGCTAAAGCTACCTGTAGAAGGTGGGGGTATTTTCTTGATATTATCACTACCGCAGGCAGCTAAAAAAGCTACAAGTTAGTGTAGTGCATCCTCCTCACAGTGTTAAGCTAAAACTACAAGTTAGTGTAATGCGAGCTCTGCACAGTGTTCAGCTAAAGCTACCTGTAGAAGGTGGGTGGTGTTTTCTTGATCCTATCACTACCGCAGGCAGCTAAAAAAGCTACAAGTTAGTGCAGTGCGTCCTCCTCACAGTGTTCAGCTAAAACTACAAGTTAGTGTAGTGTGACCTCTGCACAGTGTTCAGCTAAAGCTACCTGTAGAAGGTTGGTAGTGTTTTCTTGATCCTATCACTACCGCAGGCAGCTAAAAAAGCTACAAGTTAGTGTAGTGCGTCCTCCTCACAGTGTTCAGCTAAAACTACAAGTAAGTGTGGTGTGACCTCTGCACAGTGTTCAGCTAAAGCTACCTGTAGAAGGTTGGTGGTGTTTTCCTGATCCTATCACTACCGCAGGCAGCTAAATAAGCTACAAGTTAGTTTTTTGCGAGCTCTGCACAGTGTTCACCTAAAGCTACCTGTAGAAGGTTGGTGGTGTTTTCCTGATCCTATCACTACCGCAGGCAGCTAAATAAGCTACACGTTAGTGTAGTGCGTCCTCCTCACAGTGTTCAGCTAAAGCTATCCGTAGAAGGTTGGTGGTGTTCTCATACTACAGGCAGGCAGTAGATTTTGCTAGCTGCAGTATCAGTATATATATATATATATATATATATATATATATATATATATATATATATACTCATTCCTGCATTCCAACTAGAGTATCTGTGAGGGGTTGCAGTGTTGTGGCACCAGCACCAGTGCCTAAGGCCCAATTTTTCAGCCCCTGTTTAACAGGGGCGTGTAATTACAATTTTTGATGCAATACTTTGCAGCAGGGCTCATTCCTGCGTTATAACTAGAGTATCTGTGAGGGGTTGCATTGTTATGGCACCAGCACCATTGCCTAAGGCCCAATTTTTCAGCCCCTGTTTAACAGGGGCGTGTAATTACAATTTTTGATGCAATACTTTGCAGCAGGGCTCATTCCTGCGTTACAACTAGAGTATCTGTGAGGGGTTGCAGTGTTATGGCACCAGCACCATTGCCTAAGGCCCAATTTTTCAGCCCCTCTTTAACAGGGGAGTGTAATTACAATTTTTGATGCAATACTTTGCAGCAGGGCTCATTCCTGCGTTCCAACTAGAGTATCTGTGAGGGGTTGCAGTGTTATGGCACCAGCACCAGTGCCTAAGGCCCAATTTTTCAGCCCCTGTTTAACAGGGGCATGCAATTACAATTCTTGATCTAATATTCACAGCAGGGCCCGTTTCTGCATCCACCAAGATTAACTGTGAGGACTTACAGTGTTGTGCACCAGCACCACCACCACCATCACCAAAGGCCCAATTTTTCAGCCCCTGTTCAACAGGAGCATGTAATTAGAATTCTTGATCTATTTCACAGCAGGGCCTGTTCCAGCGCCCACCAAGAGTAACTGTGAGGACTTACAGTGTTGTGCCACCAGCACCACCACCACCATCACCAAAGGCCCAATTTTTCAGCCCCTGTTCAACAGGAGCATGTAATTAGAATTCTTGATCTATTTCACAGCAGGGCCTGTTCCAGCGCCCACCAAGAGTAACTGTGAGGACTTACAGTTTTGTGGCATCAGCACTACCATCACCAAAGGCCCAATTTTTCTGGCCCTGTTCAACAGGGGCATGTAATTACAATTCCTGATCTAATATTTCACAGCAGGGCCCTGTGAGGGCTTACAGTTTTGAGGCCACAACAACACCTAAGGCCCAATTTCCTGCTGAGTAAATAGGGCAGGCCCCTACTTTCAAACATTCAACTTACAAACGACTCCTACTTGCAAACGGAAGGAGACAACAGGAAGTGAGATGAAATCTACCCAATAGGAAGGGAAGTTCTCCCCTGTAAGAGTTAATATGGGGAAAACTTTTCTCCTTTCCTCTGATGCTTTATCACCAATCCTTGTTTCACTAAAAACCCCAAATTTTCAAAAAACATTTGTCGTTGGGACAAAAAGTGAGGTGAAATCTTCTGAAGAGGAGCACAGACAGCAAAACAAATGTCACAGGGGTGATAACCCTTCCCTATGTTTTCCAAAAAGCTTAAAAACAGATTTTTTGGCTGGAGCTACACTTTAAAAATGTACCAGTTCAAAATTACAAACAGATTCTACTTAACAACAAACCTACAGTCCCTTTCTTGTTTGCACCACCTGTATACTGCTGTTCAGAGTATATAGGGCCTGGGGGCCCCACGCCTTTCCTTTTTTTAAAATTTGGGTGCGGGGTTCCCCTTAATATCAATACAGGACCCAAAGGGCCTGGTAATGGACTGGAGGGTACCCATGCCGTATGTCTCACTGATTTTCATCCATATAGCCGGGACCCGACATTACATTAAAGCCGCAAGCAGTTTTTAAATGACGTTTTTTTCCTTTAAAAATGTCATTTTGTGCAAGGACTGTTCTAAGCACGGGAAACACGTGCCACTTTACAGGCATACTATAGACACCCCGCAGGTATGATATTTAAAGGAATATTTCACTTTTTTTTTTTTTACTTTAAGCATCATTAAAATCACTGCTCCTGAAAAAACGGCCGTTTTTAAAAGTTTTTTTGGCATTGATACATGTCCCCTGGGGCAAGACCCGGGTCCCCAAACCCTTTTTAGGACAATACCATGCAAATTAGCCTTTAAAATGAGCACTTTTGATTTTGAACGTTCGAGTCCCATAGACGTCAATGGGGTTCTAACGTTCGTGCAAATTTTCGGTCCGTTCGCAGGTTCTGGTGCGAACTGAACTGGGGGGTGTTTGGCTCATCCCTAGTCCCAAACAGTGCCCACCAATGCCAGCATATAGTGCCTACCAGTTGTAGCAATCAGTGCCCACCACTGTCCACAAGTGCCACCAATCAGTGCCCATTAGTGATGCTAGTCAGTGCTGGCAATCAGTGCTGCCTATCAGTGCTGCCCATCAATGCCCATCACTGCTGTCAATCAATGCCCATCAGTGTCACCCATCACTGCCACCCATCAGTGCCACCCATCAATGTCCATCAGTGCCCATCTGTACCGCCTATCTGTGCCGCCTATCAGTGCCCACCAGTGCTGCCTATTAGTGCCATCCAACAGTGCCCATCAGTGCCGCCTATCAGTGGTCATCAGTGCCACATATCAGTGCTCATAAGTGCGGCATATTAGTGCCTCCTCATCAGTGCTACCTCATCAGTGCCCATAAGTGCCGCCTCATCAGTGCCCATAAGTGCCACCTCATCAATGCCCACCAGTTCAGCCTATCAGTGCCCATCAGTGCCACCTCATCAGCGCACATCAAAAAATTACATAGTTACAAAATTTACTGACAGAAAAATGTTAAATGAAAAATGTAAAAAATAAAAAACCCAGCAGTGATTAAATACCACCAAAAGAAAGCTCTATTTGTGTGAAGAAAATGATAAAAAAAATTGTTTTGGTACAGTGTAGCATGACTGGGCAATTGTCATTCAAAGTGCGACAGCGCTGAAAGCTGAAAAATGGCTTGGGCAGGAAGGGGGTGTAAATGCCTGGTAGGCAAGTGCTTAAAGGCAAATCCACTCTGCAATAAAAGTGTACTTGCTGTAAATCTGAGGGGAAGCACTGGTGATTTTATCATCCAATCATGTAGAAGCAAAGATGCTGTTTTATTATTTTCCTTGCATGTCCCCCTCGGATCTCCAGCAACTGCACTTCCAAGTACACTTGCAGTGCAAAGTGGATTTGCCTTTAGTAAATAAACTCCAAAGTCCAAGAAACCTAATAATTTGGGGTGTACACAGCAAAATGCTAGAGTGCAATTTCCCTAATAGGGAAACTATTTAGATTGACCTGTGTGTCCCCAAGGAAAGACATTTATAGGGTTTTACCCTCACTTCCTGTTTGGCTATGTGACAGGAAGTGTATACATTTGAAGGAAAAACTGGCAACATTTGGGAGGTGTCTTCACCCTATCAGGGGTGCAGACATCCCCAAAAACTGGCAAGACTTCTAATCCCTCTGCACTCTATCCCCAAACAAAAATAAGAAAGGATTTAATTTAGTTTAACTTTGCAAAGACACATTCCTTCAACTGCGATGCATGTCAATGGCCCATTTAGACCTTGTTTAATAGAGAACACCAGTTGCCTTTCACTATAAATATTTGTTAGTCCAGTCCTGGAAATCTGCATCTACTTTACTATTAATTTCGATAAAAACTGGGTTCCTGCAGCTAGATGTGCCAAATGCATCTAGATGCACGACTGCTGCGTATATGAGATGCACAACTGCTGTGTGTGCGGAGGTATGTACCCAAGGCGCATATCTGGTTCCCAGAAGAGGTGGCCAGCAAACAGGAAAGACATCACGCCCCTCCAGGAAGTTGCTTGTACTGCTGCTAATGTATTCCCACCACCATGCCCCGCTCTCTGTTCTCTGAGGAAGAGATGATCCTTATTTGCAAATTAAAATTATTTTTTATTTATTTGTACATGGGGTGTTGTTTGTGTGGGTCATGTGTGTATGTCTAAATGATTTGGCCGGCAACACACACCTACTTCCTGTGTACAGATTCACTTCCGGGCCAATGTATATTGCTTCCTGCTTCAGTGTGTGTGTGTATATATAGATCTATCTATCTATCTATCTATCTATCTATCTATCTATCTATCTATCTATCTATCTATCTATCTATCTATCTATCTATCTATCTATCTATCTATCTATCTATCTATCTATCTATCTATCTATCTATCTATCTATGTTGGTTCTTGTGTCCACCAACATAGAGAAGTTGGGTAGATGTAACACTCCCAATTCTGGAGGCATAATAATGGTCTAGCACAGGGGTCTTTAAACTACAGCCCTCCAGTTGTTGAACTACAATTCCCATCATGCCTAGTCATGTCTGTGAATTTCAGAGTTTTACAATGCCTCATGTGATGTGTAGTTCCGCAACAGCTGGGGAGCCGTAGTTTGAATATTCCTGAACACTCTAGCATGTCTTGAAAAAAGTGATTTTTCATGTACCTTGTAAAATGTCCAAGAAATATCATTTGGAAAATACAAGTGGGTCTGGCAATCTGATTGCCTAACAAGACACACCTAATTAGATGAAATTAACCAATTGTATTGGGCATGCGTTATTATCAGTCAGAAAATGGCACTTACCCTAGCGACAGTTGCTATTTGCTTACGCGGGTATTTATTATCACTTCAATGTGCGTCGCTTCACACGTTCAATTAATGACTTTTCCGGTGCACCAATTACAGTATTTCTCCATTGTTTTAGCTCATTTCTTGAAACAGAAATGACATTCTCAAAACTCTAAGTTCATTTGGCAAAACAGTCTTACAGTTCAGCACAACACTATAACTCACATGCAAAAGCTCATATCTCTCACAAAACTGTTCACTCATGCTTCAAAACCATATTCCTTTCCCATATAAAGAGTCACTGCCCCCAAAATGGCAAAGATTCTTCTTAATTGCTTTGGCTCATTTCTTGAAACAGACCAGACGTTCTCAACTCTCTTGGTGCTTTTGCCAAAATAGCCTGGATTGTTCAGCACAACACCATGGTTCACCTTCAAAAGCTCATATCTTTCCCAAAACAGTTCACTCATGTGTCAAAAATAAATTTCTTTCTCATTCAAATAGTCAGTGCCCCCAAAATGCTTCGTCCCTTTGGCATTGTGTAAGCACTGCAAGTCAAAATGTTTAGATGTTTTGTCTCTAAGGCAGAGGACCATTGAAATATCCCTCATGTCCACCTTTCAGTCTTAGCCCAGTCCCTCATTGACAATGGTTACTAAACAGTTTTTGTCTAGCTAACTGAATACAATTGTGTATAAAACTGAAAAGAAATTAAAGATTTTAGGGTAAGAGTAGCCTCCAAGGTTTGACATCACACATTGCACTCATACTGCCAAGGAAAAACTACTTTACAGTATTGTAACCATTATCATTCACACACAAGTAACTTCCATACATCAGAGTAAAAAGAAAATGTATACAGCATAATATACGGAAATATAAACACACAAACATAAAACAAGGAAAATTACATTTAGCCTACAATGCTGTAAATAAAGCTGGAGTTTCACAACTACTGTAACATCTCTTCACTGGCCACCGTCCTCACCCTCCTGCCCATCCACACGCTGCTGTCTGTCTGGCCACAGATTCTCATCAACACCGCAGCGTATATCCTCCCTTGCGATGCAACGAGGGAAGAAATGGTGTGCATGTGGCAACCATCCCCTACACTGATCTCCTGTAATATCCTCACAGGCAGCGTCCATTGCATGTAGCAGGGACCTCTGATCTTGAGCCCGATGCTCATACACTCTCCACCTCCAAGCGGAGAAAAACTCCTCAATAGGGTTGAGGAAAGGAGAGTAAGGTGGTAGGAACATCATATCCATCCTTGGATGAGCAGTGAACCAGGCCCTGATAAGCAGGCCACTGTGGAAATTCACATTGTCCCATACAATTATATATTGTGATAGGTGAGGCCCAATGAGACCTCTCTTATTTTCAGGGATCAAATCCAAATGAAGGCGGTCCAAGAAGATGAGGAGCTTCTGTGTATTGTATGGGCCAAGACTGGGAATTAGAGTGGCCACACCATTCTCAGAAATGGCAGCACACATAGTTATATTGCCCCCTGGCTGGCCTGGGATATCCGCCGTGGCCCGGTGGCTAATAAAATTATGGCCACGTCTTCAGCCCTATGGTCAAATTGAAGCCAGCCTCATCCACATACACGAGTATGTGAGAGGTCTCGTTTCCTTGCAATGCCATTATTCTCAACAATAGAGTAAAAAAAGAAAACATCAAATCAGTCATACAGAAGAGTTATACACTACAGTTACAGACAGTTACATAGGAATGTTCTACACAAGTTCAATATATTACTGACCAGTATTCCAGTGGTTCCAAACCTGGGGTACATGTACCCTATGCAGAGGTACTACAGGGGGTATTTGACAGAAAGGGGAGGGGAAAAATTATCAATGAGTAGACTTACTGAAATGTTACAGTAAAACCCACAGTATTAGATAGACTTACATGGGAGGCACTACTGTAATTGCAGCTCTTTGACACTTTTTCTTACTGTATTATATGTTATATTCTTCAAAATAAGAAAATAAGGATTATAATGATAATTGCATCATACAGTAAGCTGCAGTTTTTAGACAAAATCTTTATAAATCAGATACGTAAATCAAATACTTTCATACCTGGATTACCTAGATTCAGAAATCAGGTAAAGTGGGTACTGAAACCAATACATTTCGGGAGCCACTGCTTATGGTACTTGTAAAAAGGTTATCTTGATGGACTGACTTACATGTACATACTGGTACCGCAGCTCGTTCACTCTGTCAGATTTCCTCTCAAATGGTACCCTGTAAATTTGCTTCATTGTCATCGGATGCTTCTTCAATATGCGGGCTATTGTGGAGATGCTTATAGAGTTGACATTTTGGAATATGACATTGTCTTGCAGTGCGGATTTGTCTCAATGTGATGGCATTATTTGCAAACACCATGTTACAGATCTCTTGTTCTTGTTGTTCATTGAGAAGTTTTCCTCAGCCACCCGTGCCAGGTTGTCGTCCAATCCTAGACATAGAATTCAAAGGACAACACTCCATTTGTAATTTATACCTTATGTACTCCGTACAGAATGAGTTACCAATGTAATCGTATTGTTGTTTTACTTACAGTAACTTTACCACAATTCCAATGCATCACTGCACAGTGACTGGAATACTACTGTAAACTGTATCATCAATATTGTAGAAAATAAACTATTCCATACTATTCCATAGTTTATTTTCTATAATATTTTTCTTGTCATTGTTAGCATCATACATAACATCCCACTGAGGTAAAATACTGTAATACTGTAGGCCTATCACACACACACACTAAATGAATACGTAAATGAGTAAATAAACATATTTGTTGCTCTACGCACAGTATTCTGTCCTATACATTATATAATTCCATCATTGACTGAATACATACCTGTTTTCCCTGCGAAAGGTTTGGATGATAGAAAAGACTGTAGAGCGAGGCATATTAGGTTGCACTCGGCGACCTTCCTCCGCCATTGTGAGGCCATGGTTGATGACATGATCTATAATTGTGGCCTGAATTTCATCAGGGACAGCATAGTGTCTTCGTGCTCTTCGGCCTCTTCCCCCTATTCCACCACCACTCACCCTTACTCCTCTTCCTCTTCTTCTTCCTCTTCCTCGAGCAGGCAGTTTCCCTTGTTCATTTACTTGGCCAGGTGCCTCCATGTCCAGAAATTGTACTGGTCCTGCATGGTCAAGCTCTATATATACATGTTTGGCAGCATTTACAATCATGGACAGCACCTGTCAGGTAACTAAACATACTGTTTGATTGGTCATCTGAGACCAACTCCAACTCCTCCTTTGTTAGTCAAGTTCTAGTTGCACCTGACTGTCAATTGCTGTAATCATTTTATCAAATGTTCCAAGAGATTCATATATGGTATTCATGGTATTATGTTCGTGAATAATTTTGACAATTGAACAGACTATTGTGCAAGTGATGACTTAAACAATGAAATGACGCTGACACGTTTTGGAGAGAACAACCATTAGACAGAATTGAAAATCAGTTTAGATCAACAAGATCTATTCACTTGGAAATTGTGCTAAATGTAGGCTACTTGCACTTAATCATTTGAAAGATGTACTGAGACATTGAGACATGTACTGAGACATTTGCAATTTTGATGAAATGAATGAGAAATTCAATTCAGTTGTGAACAATTGCCAAGTGGTTTGGAGATTTGTCCATGTTGTTTTGAGAATGTAATTTCTGTTTCAAGAAATGAGCCAAAACAATGAAGAAAAACTGTAATATATGAACTGGTGCAGTGACTTCTTCTTAGTAAATCACCCCCATTATGTGCATTTGCATTCGTTTCTGTTTTTCAAAAATGCACAAATAGGTAGGAAAAGGTTGTGCTTTCCAAAACACTGTTATGAAGGGGCTTGATTATAAATCCAATTATCTGTTTCCTGCTGTTAAACTGCTTAAAGGCTAATGCCACTTTTCAGACCATGTTTCATGTTATGTGCACATTTAGGAACATGATGCCATTCCACCGTACTCCCCTTCCCCACCACCACCCTCAAACTGCTCTCCTTCTTACCTGAATTGCGGGGTACTTTCATCCTGCAGCATTCTGTATATTTTTGAATTTGGTGCAGCTAATTGGCTCTGTCACATATTTGCACCATCCATTCACAGATCCATACCCAGGATCTGCTAATGAAAAAAAAAGTTCCATCTGCCATCAGAAGATAAGTTTGATGGCGTATACCTTTAAAACCACGTAGATGAGAATGCATCATTATAGGGAAACTATAAGCTATGGTGGTTGTGGGTCAACTTTGACTTTAGCTGCTTATTTAGAGGTTATAGGATTTTCAGCCTCTACATCCATTTTATTTTGGATATTGGATCCCCTTTCACTCCAATATTTACATTGTAAAACTCCTTTCTTTGATGCTCTTTTTTTGTTTCTGCTCTAAAGACTAGATTCTGCCCAACATACCCACCTACTACAATTGCTAACTGAAATAAGTTTAAGTTCCCCACCCAGACTCTATGAACCAGCTTTTGGCCTTTAAGTAGCTCTCATGCTTTTAGGTCCTTATAGGATACTCTCCTTTTTTTATATAACAAAAAACTTTTATTGGTGACATACATGCAGCCCAAATCAACAATAACCAACCACATACTCAGCATAATATACAAAACCATTCCCGGTCAGAGCCAGTAGTGACCACAGATTGAGTACAGCAGAAAATGAACAGTAGTTACATAATGCCACATACACAGGAAAATTACAAGACCATGGCGGTGTTATACCCATATCAACATCAAGTCAAATTATCAACCAACATTAAGACCAAGAAGCCTATCCATGACCAAGTCTGTTGGGGCAAGCCCGGATATAGCTAGCTATGGCTCCCAGAGTTTATTGTACTTGCACGGACACCCCCTATACTGATAAATAATCTTTTCCATCCTAATTGTATTACCCACCGCAGTAACTCATTCCCTAACCGTGGGAGGGCTCTCTGACTTCCAATGCAACAGTATTAGTTTGCGAGCCAGAAATAAGGCCCGAACAATAGCCTCTCTGGTGTGATTCTCCAATTCCAGTTCATCTAATAAGTTTAGCAAGCAGAATTTAGGTTCCAAACAGAGTGATACGTGAAATATTCTGTTTAGAGTGTCCACCACCTCCCTCCAAAATGGATGCAGTTTTGGGCACCCCCACAGTAAGTGAATCAAATCACTGTTGTCTCATTTACACCTAGTCCACATCGGAGTAGATAATATTCCCATAATGTGTAATCTATTATTATTATTATACAGGATTTATATAGTGCCAACAGTTTGCGCAGTGCTTTACAACATGAGGGGAGACAGTACACTTACAATACAAACTAGAAAAGGTACAATTTCTGGGGAAATTGTGAAAGTGTTCTTGCCTCTACAACTGGAGTGGGCGGAGTAACTGGGTGGGGTGGAGTGGCTTGAGTAACTGTGAAAAGTGTTAAAAAGCTTAATATTTTAAAAAGTATAAATAGTAGTAAAAAAGTTCCATCATTCGCTGAAAGAGCTGAACATTTTTTTCAAAAGTAATTTTTTTTTTCAAAAATGAATTTTTTTTAATCAAAAATGATTTTTTTTTCTTCAAAAATGATTTTTTTTTTCAAAAGTAATTTTTTTTTTCAAAGGTAATTTTTTTTTTCAAAAATGAATTTTTTTATTTCAAAAATAATTTTTTTTCGAAATTATTATTTTTTTTAAAGTAATTTTTTTTTCAAAAATAATTT
This sequence comes from Lithobates clamitans, assembly GCA_037952925.1. Classification (NCBI taxonomy): domain Eukaryota; kingdom Metazoa; phylum Chordata; class Amphibia; order Anura; family Ranidae; genus Lithobates; species Lithobates clamitans. Next base: position 929,468 of record JBBGZY010000071.1, read on the forward strand.
TTTTTTTTCAAAAATATTTTTTTTTTTCAAATATTTTTTTTTTCAAAAATAATTTTTTTTTTAAAAGAAATTTTTTTTTCAAAAATATTTTTTTTTTTCAAAAATAATTTTTTTTTTTTCAAAAATATTTTTTTTTTCAAAAATATTTTTTTTTTTTCAAAAATGATTTTTTTTTTTTCAAAAATTATTTTTTTACTTTTTTCAAAAAAATTTTTTTTTTTTCAAAAATATTTTTTTTTTTACATGGGGCGGTCATAATGTTTTGGCTGATCATGGGGTGGTCATAATGTTTTGGCTGATCATGGGGTTGTCAGCTTTTGTCACTTCCCACTCTAGTTTTGAACATTTCGCCATTCATTCCTATGGGACCAATTTCGCCGCAAAAACGTCATTTCGTGGACCATTTGGCAAAACATTCCACAAAGTAATAACACGCCAATCGGGAACAATCCGCTCGTTTCGGTATATTATTTGTCTCTGTAGTGTGAAAACTGTGGGAGGAGTCTACAAGCATTATCAAGTCTAGCAGATGAAGTCACATGCATTTGGAGTGTCTCAGCATCTTGTGTTTACAAGCACTGTTTCCTAGCAACGCTCATGCCCTGTTTATGCTTCCCAAATACTGCTTCATCAAAACTGCCCCATCAGAATTACCCCATCAAAACTGCCCCATCATATTCCTCTATTATAAATCAGTACATGGTGTGTCTGTCCCCTCCCCCGGGCTCTGTAATCAGCTGAGATGCTCCAGCCACCTTCCCCCCTGTGTATAACAGAAGCTTTGGTAACCATGGCAACAAAACAAACACTAACAGTACACTCTGATTAATGGCTAAAATTTCCTGAAATGACCTCTAAACAAATGGCCGTATTTTAAAAACTATACATCCTACAGCGAAGATCTTTAAATTGTGGGAATCACAAGACCCAGACCTAGATTTTGATGTATAGTATGTCTCTGAAATATTAAAAATGAAGGCACAGTCGCAGTTTAGAAATTGCCCTTCAAATTTGGAGGGGGCTAGAGTGTAGTTTCAATGAATGACAATGGACGGCGTGAGTTGCAAACAAATGGTCATATTGTGAAAACTATCAGGACTATGGCTTAGCCGTGGACATGTTTAGTGGCAGCAGGGATAGCTGAACGTTTTGATATAAGATTTGTGTAGGTGGGCTTGAAAATGAGGGAGTGGCGGCAGTTTAGATATCATGTTCTGATTTTCCAGCTTTTGTCATCTCCCACTCTAGTTTCCCCATTCATTCCTATGGGACCAATTTCACCGCAAAAACGACGATATTTCGTGAACCATTTGGCGAAACGTTCCACAAAGTAATAGCACACCATTCGGGAACAATCCGCACGTTTCGGTATATTACTTGTCTATGTAGTGTAAAAACTGTGGGAGGAGTTAGGGTGGTAAATTTGGCTATAATAATAAGAATAATATATATGTGAGATAACAGTAAGTGGTCTTGCTATGCAAGAACACTTAATCAATTCAGGAGGGATCAGAGGGACCTGCTCGTTAGAGCTTACAATCTAGAAGGGAGGGTCAAGTGGAAACAAAAGGTAATAACTGTGGGGGTGAGCTGATAGAGAAAATGAAAATACAGTTGTTAGGTGTGGGTAGGGTAGGCTGCTCTGAAGAGAAGGGTTTTCAGGGATCATCTAAAAGCTAATAGAGTAGGAGAAAAGTGGACAGATTGGGGTAAGGCATTCCATAGGATTGGAGAGGCTTTGGAAAAGTCCTGGAGGCGAGCATGGGAAGAGGTGATGAGGGAGCTAGAGAGAAGGAGGTCTTGAGAGGAACGAAGAGAACAAGTAGGTTGGTATTTAGAGAATAGGCTAGTGATGTAGCTGGTGGCTAAATTGTGGATGGCTTTGTAAGTAGTTTGTTAGTATTTTGAATTTTATTCTTTGGCCTAGCGGAAGCCAGTGGAGGGATTGACAGAGAGGGGTAGCAGACACAGAGCGATTGTTAAGGTGAATGAGTCTGGCAGCAGCATTCATGATGCACTGAAGAGATGATAGACTATGTAGAGGTAAGCCAATGAGAAGGGAGGTGCAGTAGTCGAGGCGAGAGATGACCAGCAAGTTAATTAAGAGCTTTGTTGTGTCATTGGTTAGAAAGGGGCATATTTTGGAGATGTTGCGGAGGTTGAGGTGGCAGGATTTGGACAGTGATTGGACATGGTGCTTAAAGGAGAGCTCAGAGTCCAGGACTACACCTAGAACCTTGGCATGTGGGGATGGGCTTATAGTTGTTCCATTGATTTTGACAGAAAAATCAGGGGAAGGGGCATATGGGGGAGGAAAAATTATAAGTTTGGTTTTGGATAGATTGAGTTTGAGGAAGTGGTGTGACATCTAGACTGATATATCTGACAGTAAATTAGTGATAAGTGAGGAGACAGAGAGAGTGAGCTGAGGGGTAGAGAAATAGATTTGGGTGTCATCAGCATAGAGGTGGTATTGGAAGCCATGGGAGGCTATCAGCTGACCCAGGGAGGAGGTGTAGATTGAAAATAGGAGAGGTCCAAGAACAGAACCTCGGGGGACCCCAACCGAGAAAGGAAGAGGAGAGGAGGAAATAGAGTTGTAAGAAACGCTAAAGCTGTGGTTGGATAAGTAGGAAGGAACCAGCAAAGAGTACAGTCACGGAGACCAAAGGCATGGAGTTTTTTGAGGAGGAGGGGTGGTCAACCGTATTATAGGCAGCAGAGAGGTCCAGGAGTAGGAGTACAGTATAGTGTCGATTGGTTTTGGCTGTTAGTAGATCGTTTGTTAGTTTTAGGAGAGCAGTTTCTGTGGAGTGTTGAGGACAAAATCCAGACTGAAGGGGATCAAAAAGGCTATTATCAGCAAGGTGGACGCTCAGTTGGTTGTAGACCAGACATTCAAGGAGTTTGGATAAGAAGGGGAGCAAGGAGATGGGGCATAGGTTGTTATTATTGGATGGGTCCAGTGAGGTCTTTTTAAGTATGGGTCTGACAAGTGCATGTTTTAGAGAGTTGGGGAAGATGCCAGAGGAGAGGGAGAGATTGAAGATGTGAGTTGGAGAGTGTAGCATAGAGCCAGAGGCTGAACGTAGCATTTGTGAGGGAACAGGATCCAGAGGGCAGGTGGTAAGATGGACATTAGCAAGTAGTTTAGCAACCTTGTCTATAGTGGCGGGGTTGAAAGAGGGAAGTAATGATTGTACCTGTGGACATGAAGTGTAAAGCCTAGAGGGTATGGGAACAATACGAATTGTATCAATCTTCTGTTTGAAGTGATTGGCGATCTCCTGGGCAGTAAGTGAGTTGGCGGGTGGAGGCAGTGGAGGACAAAGTAGAGAGTTGAAGGTAGAGAAGAGTTGACGGGGACATAAGTTGCTAATGAGAGTGATAAAATAGGTCTGCTTGGCAGTGAGGAGGCTGGAATTGTATTTTTGGAGGGCAGATTTATATTGGTTGAAATCTCTCTGAGACTTAGTCTTACACCACAGGCGCTCATGAGCACGGCTGTGTTTTTTCAGAATTCTAGTATCATCTGTCTGCCAAGGTTGAAGGGGTCGGGACCTGATTCTGTGGGTAGTGAGGAGGGTCAGTGAGTCCAGTGAGGCTAGAAGTAAGCGTTGTAGACAGAAGTGGCTAGGTTGGTGCAGGATAGGGGTGAGATTTTGTCATAGAGGTTGTCGATAGTAAAGTAGAGAAGAGAAGGGTTGAGATGACGTAGGTTTCTGCGGGTAAATTGTAGGCGGTTGGAGGGAGAGGAGGTAGAGGAGAGGGAGAGAGTGGAACTAATAAGGTGGTGATCAGAGAGAGGGAATGGATAGTTAAAAAGGTTGCATGGAGTGCAAAGGTGAGAGAAAATGAGGTCAAGGGTATTGCCTTCAGAGTGAGTAGGAGCGTGCTTTAGGTCAAAGGAGGAGGTTAGGCTGAGAAGTTTGGAAGTGGCAGGAGTGTTAGTATTAATAGGGATGTTGAAGTCCTCGAGAATGATTGTGGGGATTTCAGAAGAAAGAAAGTAGGGTAGCCAGGCAGAGAAGACATCAAGAAAGGTTGATACTGGTCCAGGGGGCCTGTAGATCACAGCTATCCTTAGAGAAACTGGAGTGAAAGGACGAATGCAGTGTGCTTCGAAAGAGGAGAATGACAGAGAGGGAGGTGGTTGAAGTACCTTAAAGGTGCTATGTGGGGCTAGAAGGATTCCAACACCTCCTCCCTTATGTCAACTGGATCTGGGGGAGTGAGTCCCGAGAAGACCACCAGAGGGTAGGGCCGCAGAAGATGCAGTGTCGAATTTGTGGAACCAGGTTTCGGTAATGGCGAGTAGGTTAAATGAGCGATAAAGAGGTCATGGAGAGAGGTGAGTTTGTTACAGACAGAGTGGGAGTTCCAAAGGGCACAAGAGAAAGGGAGTCTGGTCTTGGGAGGAATAGAAATGGGAACTAAATTGTGTTGATTGCGGCTGCTGCCAGAGGGTACAGGGTGATTGGTGCATGGGGTACAGTTAAATGATTGAGGCCCAGGGTTTGGGGATATATCTACAGAGGTTAGGAGAAGCAGGAGGGTGAGGGAGGTAATATGGAAGTGGGATTTATATGAAGGGACATGCCCCAGGGTCCTGGAGATTTTTAGTGTGTATGGATTTAGAATTAGCAGAAGATCAACTTTGTCCCCTCTCATTTTTCACATCATCGTGGCTTTATTCAAAATTATCTTTATTGGGGGCATGGCCGAACGGGCTCTAAGATGGACGTGTAATCCCGGAGCTCCGCTCGCCTCAGGAGATAATCCACAGCCATCAGAGCTTTCAAGCACACCTAATGACCAACGGAACTACCTTCCAACAGGTGGGTGCCCGCTGCACACATCAGGGATGACCAGACGCCGCAAAAATCCACAACAGCCGCAAAAAATGATAAGTTATTACGCGGCTCGCGGCCCTCAAAATGGCGGCGGAACGGCAGATGACAGGACGGAGCTTAGGCCCGACACGCACGGCGGCAGATAAGGTCTGGCATCTGTCCCTATCCGCTCCCCGAACCCACCCAGCGTGTCCTCCTCAAGCCCATCCAGCCCTTCCACGAGAAGCCCGGCCAAATCGAAGCCGCGGAGGGACTCCCCCATCAGACAAGGAAGCGCGCAGGGTATGGAGGTAAGCGGGCCTCACAGCAATCCCACACACCAGAGCAGCACTGAAGGGGATCCTATCAGGGAATTCCCCACCGCAGACAGGCTGGTCTCAGACACCTTACTAAAAGACATGCTCCTGTCACTACGTTCCTCATTACAAGCAGACATGGTCAGGGGGATAACAGAGTGTCAGAGGGAGGTACAAGCCATAGGCCATAGAGTACATCAGGTGGAAAACAAGATGGAGGAATACACCACAGCATACAATGTGATGGTGGAGGCCCATAAAGCTCAGGGGGAAGACATCACGTGGTTAAAAGACAAAATGGCCGACCTAGAAGACAGGTCCAGGAGTAACAACCTCAAACTGAGAGGAATTTCGGAAGATATTCCCCCTAACCAGCTCCTACAATATGCCCAGACCCTATTCTCCACACTGGTGCCCGATGCCTCAGCACATGACCTGCTTGTGGACAGGATACATGGAGTCCCTAAACCGTCCTTTCTCCCTGCTGAAATACCCAGGAATGTCCTGCTAAGAATGCACTTCTACCACATTAAGGACCGGGTACTCCAAGCCTCACGCAAACAAGAGAACATCCCCCAGCAGTATGTGAACATCAGACTGCTCCCAGATCTTTCCAGACACACTCTGCAACGCCGTCGCAATCTGTTAACGGTTACAAAAGCCTTGAGGAACCACAAAATTCTCCATAAGTGAAAGTACCCCGCCACACTCTCTATTACCCACAACGGGGTCACCATCTCAATATCTACCTTGGAAGAAGGGCTTACTGCCCTAAAGAGATGGAACATCATTGTGGATCAGCCTATCCATCAGGCTTACCCAGCAGAGCCATCTTTCCTCCAAAATGATTGGCAGGTAGTGTCTTACAAGAGATCTAACAAGGGGGCGTGTCCGGACGTCGAGGTGGGTGGACGTCCTGCAGAGGAGCTCCGCCGAGCCCTCTGCAATCCATTGCCATCCGCAGCACCTGCAACATAAAATCTTTCCCCAACTATATCACATGATTGCTGGGCACTGGAGGCACTACTCCTGGGGTCTTTCGACCAGCTCCGCCGGCAGATCGAGATACTCGCAGGCCGCGGCCGGCCCTATACTAGAAGCCGGCCGCCATCTTGCGGCCTACAAGACAGCCAGCATCCCCAGCCTCGCGTACTGCGATCGCCGGTGCGGAGGACGATCGGCCGGCCTGTAGCCCAGACTGCTGCATCCAGAGGCTGACCAGACTGAGTGGGGACCCAGGATCCCGCGGAAGCTTCCACGGAAATAGGCCTTAGATACCCGCGGCCTACAGCAGATCCGAGGCCTGTGAGGCCTCCAGCACTACCGGACCAGAGTGCCGCGATCGGTGGTACAGGGGACACCCAGCTCACCATCATATGCAGTGGTCACCCCTGCACTGACCTCAGAGACTCAGGTACCAGTTTTCTTTTTGGTTTTTTTCCCCCTTGTTTGGGGACAGCCGGCACCGGCCGCCATCTTGTGGCCTAGCAGTGAAGACGGGCCCACACTTTAACAAGACATAATTAGACTGTGCTCCCCTCCCTGTGCCTCCGCGCATACAGCACTTAGGATCTACATCCGCGCTGAAAAAGAGACACTGCAGCTCTCTCGGGCCTGCCCTCTCCCCCCCCAGTCCCCCCCATTTTTGTGGAAGCAGGGGCTCTGATAGAGGGCAATCAATTATGGATGGCTGAAGCCGCACAGCCAGTCCCATGCCATCCCGACAGCTACAGGCTATCCCCACAATATAGCACACCTGCATTTTACATGGCGGCAGCTAGCACACACTCCTCGGAGCTTGCTGACCCACAACAAGGCACCATACAGAGGTATCTATTCAGAACAGCGCCGACTGATCCCCGGACCCCTAAACATAAAATGGCGCCCGGCCACAACCAGGGGAGGACAAAGCCACCCACCGCCACTCCAGCAGCAGCCTGCATGACAGAAGACACAAATGAGAAACTCCAAGATTCCAGAGGAGAGACATCAGCCTCCTCTACAAGGTCAACCACATCGCAAGTCACAGACACCGGGGAATTCCAGACAACCCCTCATCCCTTGTCGGGAGCACCCATTAGAACAGAAGCCACAGCCCTCCTCTCTGCCTTCAGAACTGATTTCGAATCATGGGCAAGCAAGATGGAGGACTCCCTACAAGTAGAGCTAAACGCTCTAAGACAAAAAGTCACAGCTAATGAGGAAGCGGTATCGGTCTTAACTACTGCTCAAGATGACCATGAGGCACGTATAACAGCTCTTGAATCCACATCCGCGACACATCTCCGTCGCCTGCGCCACCAGCAGCTCCGCATAGAAGACAGCAAAAATCGCAGTCGCCGAAATAATATTAGACTGCAAGGTCTACCTGAGGCAACATCGGGAGCAGAACTGAAACCCATCCTCAATAAAGTGCTGGGCAGAGAGGCAGCATCACCAATTAAATTGGATCGTGTTCACAGGATGGGCGGGCCGGGGGGGGCCAGAGATGGACGCCCCCGCGATGTTCTATGTCGGGTTCACTACTATACCTTAAAAGAGGAGATCATGCGAAAAGCATGGAACATGGGCTCGGTGGACTTCTTTGGAGCCTCGATCCACCTATACCCTGACTTGTCTCGCAATACGCTATACATGCGTCGAGTGGTGCGCCCTCTACTAGACCTTATAAGGCAAGCCGGTGCCTCCTATACATGGGGCCACCCCTTCAGCATCAAGGTGACACGGGGAGACAGCAGGTTCACGCTCTCTGACCCGGACCAACTACCTGACTTTTTCCTCTTTATTGAACAAGAGCCGGTAGACGTCTTGAACTGGCTAGACCCTCCAGACGATAGTCCGAGACAGCTGAGACTTGGTCTACTCCCACAGCGCCGCAGACGACCTAGATCTAGATCAGTCTCTTCTGGTCCCGGGAAGAGACGACCTACCTCTCCAGAAGATTAACTCGGACGTTGGTAGGAGATGGGCGGCTTGTGTTGTTCTGCAAAGTTACTCTCATTTTTGAACTGTGCTTTTCTACCCTAAAGCCCAAGACTCCCAGAAAACTGGGTTAAAGATGTAGGGAAAGTAGGGCTTGGGCCTATTGGCTCTCTTCCTGCTCTTCACCAATGTATTATTTGGCTGGGATTCGGGAGAGAACATAGCCTATGGTCACCTTGGGTCTCTCACTATGAAGGGCGTCAGGTAATGCTACAATACACCAACGTTTTTTTTTTTTTGTTTTTTTACAAAATGCTCTGCCTTGTGTCAAATTGTTCTCCCTCACTACCTCCCTCTGTGGCATGCGGTGGGGGGTGTGGCGGGAGTGGGGGATGCTACCCAGAAGAGAGGTTTGGCCTCCGGTCTAAATAAATCTCTGCGTTAGGAGACTGTAAGTTTAAAGGGCGCCACACGTGGAGCGATTGGGTGCCTCCTCGGGTGGGTCCCCCGCCCCCCTTATTCCCCCTATACGCATAATATAGTTTTGGCTAAATGATCTCTCTACAAGTGGGAGCCAATGTAATTGCAATTCATTTTTTATATAATCCCAAGTTACTTATATCCGCTGTTTATATTTTGCTGATTGTTCTCATCTGTTCTCGTTAAGATGCCGTATGCTTCATGTTTCGCATATGTTTTACATGTTCAGTGTGCCACATACACTTTATACATGCCTGATTCGCTGTCGGGATCACGGCTCAGGCCCACTCATCTCGACCTTCCCCCCAAAGTAGGACAGGCACTGTATGTGCCTAAAGCGTGATATCTCACACAGTGTTTTGCGTTAGCAAACGCATTAGTTTTTCGGACACATTTTTTAGGTGTCCTTTCATTTACACCTTACTTCTTCCATTATCCTCCCACTCTTCTCTTTCTTCTCTTTCCTTTCTTTTGATTTTCTTTTTTTTATTCTCCCACCTCCGTACTTCACCTTGTCTTTTCATCCTACCCCGAACTGTTCTGCATATTTTTTCTTTATCTCATTGCTTTTTCTTCTATACAACCTCTAGCGCTCCAGCATGGCTCACACGGTGACCTCACACCCCCAATTGAAATTTTGTTCATACAATGTAAACGGGTTGAACATCGCTTCGAAACGTGGGCAAATACTATACCAGATGCACAAAAGACGAGTCAACGTACTTTTGTTGCAGGAGACCCACTTTCACTCTGAATCCACCCCTTCCTACTCCGGTAGATACTTTAATAGATGGATCCACAGTACCAATACAGTACAAAAATCTAAGGGAGTATCTATTGCGTTTCATAAAACACTCCCTATTGAACTGCTCGATCATATGGCAGACCCCCAGGGAAGGTACGTTTTTGTGAAAATCTCTCTATGGGGGACTAAATTTACAATAGCTAATCTATACTTGCCTAATACACATCAAGTTCCATCGGCCTTGCAGTATTTAAAGATCTTGGCGGGTTTCACAGAGGGTAAGCTCATACTCGGGGGGGACTTTAATACACCCCTGGATCCACTCTTGGATTCATCGACATCCCGTTCCTCTATATCCTTTCCTAAATTACGGGCCCTAAAACGTGCCATCTACAATATGAATCTTGTAGACGTATGGCGGATACTGTACCCAGAATCACGAAACTACACACACTGTTCCAACGTTCATCGATCATACAGTCGTCTAGACTATTTCTTAGTCGACCACAGCTGCTTAGATTGGTCCCCAAATTGTGAAATAGATCTTATGGTTTGGTCCGACCACTCTCCTATATCCCTGACACTTACAGTCCCCTCTACCCCTATAAAAGAATGGACATGGAGGTTAAATGACTCGCTTCTGACTGAGCCAGGGTTCGATACTCGGATAGCTGAGACTATCTCAAACTTCTTTACAGACCATGCCTCTGATGACACCTCACCACCTATTAAATGGGAGGCATTAAAGGCGGTATTACGGGGTAGTTTTATCCAAATGGGTACCCGCATAAAAAAAGAACGCTCGGCTGCCATAGCCACGGCGGTACACAAACTCAGGACACTAGAGACTACCCATAAACACTCCCCAACTGTGGAGGTGCTTGCGGAGGTTTCCTCCGCTCGCTCTCAGCTTAGGGAATTATATGAGGCTTCAGCCCGCAGCTTTGCAAACAAGCTAGCCTTTCACCAATACAAATTCCGAGATAAATGTGGTAGATCACTAGCCCGCACCCTACATGCCAAACAACCTAACACCTTTATACCTCACATACGGGACAATTCTGGGAAAACTGTCTCGTCACCCTCCGAGATGGGACAAGTTTTCTGGGACTTCTATCAATCTCTCTATAGCATACCTACAACAAACCCCACCGAACCCCCCGGCACTAGAGCGCACTCACAAGCGTCATATATCGCACAAAATCCGTTACCAACTCTAGACAACGAATCGATAGAGGACCTTGAAGCTCCGATATCGGAAGATGAGGTTGCCCGCGCCATTGCATCTACCCCATCGGGTAAAAGTCCAGGCCCTGATGGCTTCACCCCGAAATTCTATAAACAATTTGCCCCCCTTCTCACTCCCTTCTTAACAAAAGTATTCTCTGAGCGATCGGTATTCCCGCCGCAAACTCTAGAGGCACATATCACCCTCATCCCAAAACCAGACAAAGACCTGAATATATGTGCTAATTACCGACCCATTTCGCTGATAGGGGTAGATCTGAAGGTGTATGCAAAAGTGCTAGCTAATAGACTTCAACCGTTGTTACCCCGATTAATACACCTAGATCAAGTGGGCTTTGTGAGTGGATGAGAGGAACGCGATAACACCCTAAAAACACTTCTCATAGTGGATTATGCTCGAGCCCACAATGTCCCACTATGCCTTCTCACGGTAGATGCGGAAAAGGCCTTCGACCGCGTCGACTGGCAATTTCTTCGCCTATCACTGCAACAACTGGGTCTAAGCCAAAATATGCTCTCCAGAATAATGTCCCTCTATACCTCTCCCTCCGCTAGGATTAGACTAAACGGATCTCTAGCTCCAAAATTTACTATTCGCAATGGAACGCAACAGGGGTGCCCCTTGTCCCCTATTCTCTATGTTCTTGTTATGGAACACCTAGCCATCGCCCTTAGAAACAACCCGGCTGTCCACGGTGTTAGTATTGGCCCCATACATACTAAACTTGCCCTATTTGCAGATGACTTGCTCATATTTGTGACCCAACCACAAGTCTCCTTACCCTCCATTATGCAGGAGTTTCAGAGATATGGAGATGTTAGTAACTTTAAAGTCAATCATAGTAAGTCAGAAATACTCAATATTTCACTCCCAGAAGCAGCTCTCCAACAGCTTACGTCTTCCTTCCCTTTTAAGACAAACTCTACATCTATACGTTATCTAGGAATTCACATCCCAACAGACGCTTCCCAACTATTTACCAGCAACTTTACCCCTCTACTTCTTAGAACACAAGCGGATCTGACCGCATACACATCTAAACAGCTTTCTTGGTTGGATAGGGTGAATGTTTTAAAGATGGATGTCCTCCTTCGATTACTCTATCTTTTTCAAGCCATTCCTACTCACATTCCCACCCCGTTTTTCAAAAAGCTTCGTCAGATTTTCTCTAAATTCATATCGCAAGGAAACCGCCCCAGAATAAAATATGACACAATGATTCTTCCGAAGGCCCGGGGGGGAGCGGGGGTCCCGGATGCCTCTTCCTACCATAAGGCAGCGGTACTCACACGTATTGTGGATTGGTTCCATCACCCTTCCTCCAAGCTCTGGGTTCAATTAGAGAAACATCTCAATGGGGCTGATCTTTGCGCCCTGCCGTGGATACCTACGGCTCGGCGTAAGGACGGTTCCCCCTCTATTGCTCTTACTCGTCAGACTCTCCAGATATGGGACCGACTGCTATTAACGAGTAAATTATCTAAACCTGGGGGCCCGATGACTCCTCTCTTTGGGACTCCGGCTTTCCCTCCGGCGGAGGATGAAGAGAGATTTGGACCCTGGAATAGGGATAGTCATAGACGTTTAGCACAGGTATTACGCGCTGACCCATCTTTGAGATCAGACCTACCCCCCCAGACAGGTCCGGGGCCCTCAATCAAGTGGTTAGAAAGGAGTCAATTAATGTCATACATACGTACTTTCTCCCCCATTTCAGAAATCCTAGATGACCCGACAGACTTTGATGAGCTGCTCTTACAACCAGACCCGCCAACACATGTAGTATCACTTCTATTTTCTCTTCTATTGAACATATCTACCCCTGACCTTCCAACATACACACAGAAATGGGAAACAGACCTACAGCATTCCATCTCCCCTGCCGATTGGCAAAAAAGCTTTAACCTAACACATAGAATCTCTTTGGCAACTAAGACTCAAGAAAAAGGGTTCAAGTTATTAACAAGGTGGTACAGATGCCCGGTGACTATCTAACGGTTTAATCCCTCTCTATCAGATTGTTGGAGATGCCTGTCCTCTAGTGGGACAATGCTCCACATTTGGTGGGCCTGCCCTCCAATTCGGAAACTTTGGCAAAAGATCTTTGATCTATACAGCAGGCTGATGGCGACCTCACTTAAGCCCACACCAGAGATAGCCCTACTATCTATGCTTCCGGGCCCACTCAAGCTGATTAAAAAAGACATACTGCGCCACTTTTTGGCTGCAGTCAGGACAGTGATCCCCAGACATTGGAGAACAATAGATGTGCCTTCCTTAGGTGATTGGGCTGTCGAAGTGGATCGGATAAGGGATCTGGAGCGCCTGCTGGCGCAGGAAGCGGGGAAGGAGGAACAGTTCTCCACCACCTGGCCTCATGGTCGATGTTTCGTTACTCCGATGACTTCCTCATATGGGTCAGGGATGCCCCATCTTCTCCCACTGAGTAGCCATGCTGGGGTGCTACACACTTTTGTAGCCCTCCCTTACCTCTCTACTTGATATTATTCCTTCCTCTCTCTCTGACTCCTTTTAACTAGGTACTGAACCAGACACTCAAATATATAAATAAAGATCATATGCTCAGAATTGCTCAATAACATGAATATTTATAATAAATGATTGAAAGATTCCCACAGCGTTCCAGCCTAAGTAGGAGGAACCTCCTGATGACACTAACGGGTGAAATTACAAAGGTGGATATAAGATGGTTCCCCCACACATGTTATCCTACTTATACATTAAAGTCCTCTATATACAATGTGATAATAAAGTTTTTCACCAGAAGCTGTATACCAAAGCATATATTCCTGTGCGTGTATAGTAAAAGTTCCCCGTATCGTTCTGTGTATAATTTATGCAATATTATACTGTAAAGTACTTTTTCTTCCTGTTATATCCTTCTATTAAAATAAACTAAGATTGAAAAGAGATCTAACAAGAAGCTGACAGGTGGAAGCTCGTAAATGAAACCCAAGTTATTACCGGTTTATCTCCAGGGCTGAGTTTCTGTTTTAGAATCTCTCCCTTACCCCTATAACACCAATAGCAGCTACAACTGCACGAGGATCAATTGTGAGATCCATTTCTCATATTACTTATGTTATCTTTCCGTTTGGTTTACAGTTTTTTTTTGTCTCCTTTTTTAAGTGATATACACAGCTTCATAGCACTAATTACATCGAACCAGCAGAGGACTCGCTACAATATGTCGTCTCCACCAACAACCATGCAGCACAGGAAGTTATCTATGGTCGCAGTGAGTACCCCCACAACACAGGCTCAAAACCTAACACACGTCTATTAAATGACGATAACCTGCCTTTCAATCAATGTCAGGGGTTTAAATCACCCGGCTATACGCTTTAGCTTATGGAAAGAAGCTCACAAGCATAAGGCGGACATATTGAGCGTCCAAGAAACGCACTTCCAACTACACAACAATCCCCACTGCATTCACAAGGACTACCCATTCATCTACGTGGCCTGTACGCCACATTGCAAAACAGGGGGAGTTCTCCTAGCCTTCAAAAACTCCATATCCTTCGAGCCCAAAGAAATCATTACTGATGATGAAGGAAGATACATCATTGCCACAGGGAACATTAATTCCAATCCCTACACCATCGTAACATTATACACTCCGAATGCGCACCAAATAAGATTCATTAACAAAGTGCTCCACAAAGCAAAAGCCTTGAAACATGGCAACCTTCTGATTTGTGGAGACTTTAATGCGACACCAGACCCACTCCTAGATACATCGTCCGGCAAAGGAACTTTGTCCCTCCAATCACTATTACACAAAGAAGAGCTATTCGACACATGGAGATGTCTACACGGCAATGAAAAGGACTATACCTTTTTTTCCAGCAGACACTGCTCATACTCCCGTATTGACTTATTCTTAACGGATAAACAGCTTCTACAAAATATTGAAACAACCACAATACATGATATTACGTGGTCGGACCACTCCGCTATTTCTATATCTATTGCTGAGAGGGGAATCTCTTCCTCACCCCCCATCTGGTGCTGCAACACACGCATACTTCAAGACCCACAACTCCAATCACTACTATCTCAGAACTTACACCACTTTTTTTCAGACAATGTTGGATCAGTCAATGACCCATACATCTTATGGAACACACACAAGGCCTTCATTTAATCCAAATAGGAGCCAGAGAAAAGAGGAAACGGACTCAGCAGCTTAACAATATCCTGTTAGAAATTCACAATATCACCACTCAACACAAAAAATCCCCTACACTACCACTTACTGACAAATTAAACTCCCTCAGAGAAAAACTTAGAAATATTCTCTCACAACAATATGACATACATCTCAGACGCCTTCAACTAAACTATTACGCCAATGCTAATAGAGCAGGCAAATATCTAGCAAACAGATTAAAGGCGGCTCGAACTAAAACGAGAATAGCTTTCCTACAGCATCCTACACAACCACACAGAATTATAAATCCTAAAGCTATAGCTGATCAATTTGCGGATTACTATGGCTCACTTTACAATCTGCAAACAGATCCCAACACACACCAACCAACAGTGGAACAGATTGAGACATTCCTAAAGAATATCAATCTTCCTACTTTTTCTACACACCAGTTAGAAACATTGAACACACCAATCATGGCTCGGGAAATAGAACAGATAATAAACACTCTTCCCAATGGAAAGTCTCCGGGGCCGGATGGTTTTTCCAACGAATACTTTAAAACTTTTGCAAACACTCTATCACCACATATGTCAACCATATACAACAAAGCTGCTGAGTCCGCAACCCTTCCTCAAGACATGATGAAAGCTTACATAGTAACACTGCCAAAACCAGGCAAAGATCCTACCACACCAGCAAACTTCAGACCTATATCTCTTCTAAACTCTGATACTAAAATCTACGCCAAATTGTTAGCCAAAAGATTAACAGACATAATCCCACACATTATAAAGTGCGACCAGATGGGCTTTGTGAGGGGGAGACAAACCTCTGACGCAACCAGAAGAATTATTAATGTGATGAATATTGCTGAAAAAACTTGAACGCCTTCTCTGTTGTTGTCAATTGACGCAGAGAAGGTGTTCGATAAAGTCCACTGGACATACATGAAAATGACTCTTACCAAATTTGGGTTCCAAGGCCCCATATTGCAAGCCATTCTGGCTCTATATTCACACCTGTTGGCACAGGTTTACTCCTCTGGGTTCTTATCTAAACCATTCAACATGACCAACGGGACAAGACAGGGGTGCCCCCTATCCCCAACAGTCTTTAACTTAATGATTGAACCCCTAGCTGAAACCATAAGTTCTCACCCCCTGATTACAGGCTTCCAGTTTGGCTCCAGTTTGCACACCATAAACCTTTTTGCTGATGATGTAATCCTACTCCTGACCAATCCTGTCACATCATTACTGCAAGCTCATGCAATCCTTAACATATTTGGGGAAGTCTCATATTATAAAGTCAATTTTACTAAATCCTTAATATTGGACCTGGGTATTCCACCCCACGAACGCAAACTGCTTCAAACACAACTGCCTTATACGTAGAGCTTAAGTGGCCTAAAGTATCTTGGTATCACACTTACCAACAAAACCTCCACACTTGTCAGAGCCAATATGCTAACACTGATGGCCACACTGGAAGCCCAAATCAGGCATATGTCCAATAAGGAAATATCATGGTTTGGAAAAATTACTGCATATAAGATAATGTTGTTACCACAAATACTTCATATGTTCCGTTCCTTACCAATCCACATACCTATCCACTATATTCACAAAATGTCAAAAGTAGGTTGGAAATATATATGGAATGGCAAAAAAGCTAGGTGCTCCAGAAACAACCTCACGTTCCATAAAAAAATAGGAGGGGCAGGCCTAGCGGACTTATATGACTACTACTGGGCAGTCAGACTAGACCAGACAAAACTATGGTTCAAAACTGAGGACACACAACTATGGGTAGACATTGAAAAGGCATTAGCTCCAACAAAGGATTTAACCTTACTATTGCTAAGTGATGGGTGGTTACCATGGAATATGTCCACTTTTACTCCTCCTATGCAGATCTCATTGAGAGCATGGAGATTCCTTCTCGAACAAAAACATAAGAATATTTAAGAAATGCCATACACAATACCAATGACGCTACTAGAAACAAAGATTCCTTTACTGAAGGTTAATTACTTGACGAGCAAAGGTGTAACTAACATCCTGGACCTCTATGACGGAACACAATTGAAAACAATTGACCAGGTCATGTCCCAATACAACCTCACCAATAACGGGAAATTCTTACAAGCGATATGGCAATTTTACTCAAACGCTAATAGCAACACAAAAGGCATATCCTTTTTCTACCATAAATTAAGGGATAAAAATACATTCCTCAAAACTTCAGCAATGAAAAAATGGGAGGGTGAATTGGGCAAAACATTCTCACCAGAACAGGCATTCACAGAAAAACATAAAGCCTCTTATTGCGTTAAGCACTGGGAACTAGCAATCAAACTAGCTAATAGATGGCATTACACACCATACAGGTTGGCGAAATATTTTCCTGGAACATCACCACTTTGTTGGAGAGCTTGCGGTCACACGGGTTCTTTACTTCCCATGCTATGGTATTGCCCCACAGTTTAAAGCACATGGAATCAAATATTCCGACTAATCTCCTCTATAACAGCAATGCTCACACCCCCAGACCCTGCATTAGCAATCTTACACTTAAACTTAGACAAATTTCATACGGACTTCAGACCTGTAGTGACACACATACTGCTAGAGACAAGATCAATGATTCTATGTAACTGGAAATCTGCGACAGCCTTGAATATGACAGATATAGTTAAAGCTGTCAACAGGAATTGTACTTTTGAACGTCTCATAGCATTAAACTCATCAAAATATGCAACATTTGACAAATCCTGGTCTATATGGCCATATAGGCTATGACTTACTTGTTACATGAGGTGACTGTAATGTATTAACAGTACCAGTAGGTCTAATACTATACCTATTTACCTTTCATAAGATTGTAACTTCTGAATATATATCACCACAAGCTGTATATCACTTATTACCCTATTTTATGTTATACAATCCATTTACTTTCATTTCCTATTTTTCTCTTTTCTGTATCTATTTCTTGAAATACTCAATAAAAATCTATTGAAATAAAAAAAAAATATCTTTATTAATTCTTCAAATATTATTTCATTTATTTTAATTACAAAAAGGGAGAGGGAAAAAAAAAAGAGCTTAAAAATATATAAGACGACTCCTATTGCTCTATCCCTTCCATGTCTCTCTATCTGTCTTCCCGTCTTCCCACCCTCCCCCCTACTTCTATCTGGTTTGCTTCCCCCCAAGTCCCTTACCTTTCTAACTCAATACCTACTCCTTCCTTCATCTTGTCTAGATATGTATCCGAGGTTTTAAATCTTTTCCATCCCTCCCAGAGGCTGGTACACTTATTATGTCTTTTCTCCCTACTTCTTCACAAATCCATTTTACAATAATAATCTATTTTTTCGTACCATTCTCCTATGTCTGGTTTTCCACTTTTTAACCAATTTTTTGGGATCAGACCCTTTGTGACATTCAGGAGTTTTGGGACCATTGATCTCATATATTGTTTCTTTGGTATTTTATGGTCATGAAACAAGCAGGTCCATATATTTTCTTCCATTCTCTCGCCAGTTATCTCCCCTATATTCGTTACTATTTCTTGCCAGTAGTCCTTAATTATTGGGCACTCCCACCAAATATGTGCCATCGTTGCTCTTTGATTGCAATTTCTCCAACACGAAGATGTTTTCTCTTGTTGATATCTGTGGGTTCTCACTGGTCTCAGGTACCACCTTGCTAGGAGTTTATAGTTCATTTCGATGGTCTTCACGTCCCAGGCATTATTATATCCCATTTCTACCATCTTTTCCACTTTCTGATCTTCAAATTTTAAATTAATTTCTCTTTCCCATTGTTCTATGTAATTGGGTCTTTCTTGACCGTATAAGTCCACCAATATTCCATAGATTCTTGATATTCTGTTTTTCAGTGGCGTTTGGGTAAAATAAAGTTTTTCCAAGGGACTTAATTTCTCTTCTTCTCTAAGTGGATGTGGTAATGTGTTTACTAATGTCTTAATTGACAAAAATTCCATTCGCTTATCTTCCACCCGTTAATTTCTTCTAATTCTGATCGTGTTTTAATCCTACCTTTTATGGTGATATCTTTCAATTGTGGGTTTCTTAATTCTTGTCCGGCAAATATTTCCTTCCCTGGTGTAAAAAAAATTGTTCCCGTGAGTGCTAATAACGGTGAATTGTATGTCCAACCATTCTTCACGTGTACTGTGTCCCAGATTTAAAAAAAAATTTTTTTTAGTTATTTCGTGAGTTTCCAAATCCATTAATCTAAACTTTCATGGTATCCATATGTTTTTGTGCAATGTGGTCTTACTTATTGTGTTTTCCATCTCCACCCACTTTTTTTCACTGTTTCCGTTTGTCCACTCAATCATTCGTGAAAAGACTATTGCTTTATAATATCTACTTATGTCTGGAGTTGCTAATCCTCCGTGCTCCCTTTTCCTTGTGATTTGTGCAAATTTAATTCTCGTTTTTTTATTATGCCAAATATACTTTAACAATATTGTTTTTATTATTTCGAAAAAACTCTGTGGAATCCTTACTGGCAACATCTGAAATTTGTATATTATTTTTGGTAGTATCATCATTTTAAACATGTTGTTTAACCTCATTGATTAGTGGAATATAGTTTGCCTGGAATATTTTTTCAAGCTTTGACGTTAGTTTAATTCCAAGGTATTTTAGTTCTTCTTTTACCCATGTAAATGGGAATTCTTTTTGGAGGGACAGGACTTCCCTTTTCCCTAATCCAATATTTAATATCTCTGTTTTTATTGGGTTTATTTTAAAGTTTGATAATTCCCCATATTCTTTTACTTCCTTCATTATATTAGGCAGGGTCACTCTTGGATTAGTTACAAACATCAGAATGCCATCGGCATATGCCACGATTTTGTGCTCTTTATCTCCACTTCTCACTCCTCTCACATCTTGATTGTTTCGGAGTACCGCTAAGAATGGTTCTATTGCCAATACGTATAATAGTGGGGAAAGCGGACATCCTTGCCGTGTTCCGTTCTTCATCTCGATCAAAGGGGAGAGTCTACCATTGACCTTTACCATCGCTGTTGGACCATTATATAGATTTGTTATCCACTTCATAATTTTTGGTCCCAGTCCCAAATGCCGCAACGTGTCCATCATGAATCCCCAGTCTACCCTGTCAAATGCTTTCTCTGCATCTATTTACAGGAATAGAGCTGGGGATTCGCTTTGTTTACCCCTACGTAACATCAGGTTTGTTTTTAAGCTGTTATCCCTTCCTTCTCTCCCCGGTACAAATCCAGTCTAGTCGGGATTTATCCAGAATGGAATATTTTTTTAGTCTAGTAGCTAAAATTTTAGCGTAGAATTTTGTGTCTACATTCAATAGAGCAATGGGTCTGTAGCTTGAACAATTGGTTCTATCTTTCCCTTCTTTGGGTATAATTGTAATGTAGGCTAATAGCGATTCTCGTCTAATTTCTTCTTCATCTCCTATATTATTCAGGTATTCTTGCATCTTAGGGATCAGATGTTCTTGAAATTTTTTATAATATTTAACCGGTTCAATACAGGGCATTTTCACCCCCTTCCTTCCCAGACCAATTTTTAGCTTTCAGCGCTGTCGCACTTTAAACGACAATTGCGCGGTCGTGCGATGTTGTACCCAAACAAAATTGACGTCCTTTTTTCCCACAAATAGAGCTTTCTTTTGGTGGTATTTGATCACCTCTGTGGTTTTTATTTTTTGCGCTATAAACAAAAGAAGAGCGACAATTTTGAAAAAAACACAATATTTTTTACTTTTTGCTATAATAAATATCCCAATTTTTTTTAAAAAAAACACATTTTTTCCTCAGTTTCGGCTGATACATATTCTTCTACATATTTTTGGTAAAAAAATCGCAATAAGCGTATATTGATTGGTTTGCGCAAAAGTTATAGCGTCTACAAAATACAGGATAGATATATGGCATTTTAAAAAAAAAATTATTTATTTTTTTTTTACTAGCAATAGCGGCGATCGTGATTTTTTTTCGTGACTGCGACATTATGGCGGACACATCGGACACTTTTGACACATTTTTGGGACCATTCACATTTATACAGTGATCAATGCTATAAAATTGCATTGTTTACTGTATAAATGTGACAGGCAGGGAAGGGGTTAACCACTAGGGGGAGACGAGGGGTTAAATGTTTCCTAGGGGAGTGATTAAAACTGTAGGGGGAGGGGATGCACAAGGGGAGGAGACCGATCGGTGTACCTCTGTACTGGGAACACAGATCGGTCTCCTCTCAACTGACAGGACGTGGATCTGTGTGTTTACACACACAGATCCACGGTCCAGCCCGGTTAACGGGCAATCGCGGGTGCCCGGCGGACATCGTGGCCGCCGGGCACACGCACCGGGTCCCGAGCAACGAGGCGGGTGCGCGCCCCCTAGACGGCCAGGAAGCCCGGGCCATCAAATGACATCCACCCAGGATGGGAGATCCCATCTGTGGACGTCATTTTACTATGGCTGGGTAGTGAAGTGGTTAACCGTGCACCCGTCTGGTCCTGTTGTTTTTCCTACAGGAGTTTCTTTTAGGGCCAGTTTTATCTCCTCTTGCGTTCTTTTTTTTCCAGTTCTTTTAATTGTTCAAATTGTATTTTTGGTAAATTTGTTTTTTTTTAAGTAGCCTTGTATCTTCTTTTTTCTTGTTTCATCTTCAAGGTGTGTCTCGTGTTTTTTTATTGCGTATAGTGAGCTAAAGTATTTTTGAAAGGCTAGTGCAATATCCGTTGACTTGTTTACCACTTCTCCTTTCTGATTTTTGATCTTTTCGATGTCATTTAAAGACTTCTTTTTTCTTATCATATTTGCTAGATATTTTCCTGGCTTGTTATCCCATTTGAATCTCTCCTGTAGTACTCTATTATATTCCCTCCTCTCTTCTTGTTCCATCCATTCCTTTAATTGATCTCTTTTTGAATTAGGGTCCGATATGTTTCTTTATTTGATTGATTTTTATGGCTTTGCTCCAGTTCATGTATTTCTTTTATAATTCTCATCATATTTTTTCTTCCTTCCTTCTTTTTTCCTGCACCAATAGCTATTAATTTACCCCTGATGTGCCTCCCAGATAGTTGCTTTTGATAATTCTGGGGTATCGTTCTCCTGAAAATATCTTTTGATCTCTTCTGTTATAGTTTTTTCCGTATCCCTATCTTCAATTATATATTCATTTATTCTCCATGTACCTTTCTCGGAGGGTTCTCCTTGCAATTTAATTTTCAACGTTACTTGACTATGATCAGAAGCTGTTATTATTCCTATTTTTGTTTATATTATTTCTTCCAAGCTTCTATGTTCAACCATGATATAGTCCAGCCTGGAATATGTTCCATGCGCGGTTGAGTAGAAGGTATAATCTTTTGTATTTGGGTGTTGTATTCGCCATGGATCGACTAATTGGTATTCATATAGTTTTTCTTTTAATTTCCTTAGTTGTCTTACTTCTCTATCTATTGCTATGGGTGTACTATCTAATCTATGGTCCATGGAGAAATTGAAGTCTCCGGTCAGTATTAATTTACCTTGTTTAAATTCCATTAAATCTTTTAATATTTCTATCAAATATTTTTTGGGGTTTGTGTTGGGGCAGTATACGTTAGCAAGTGTGTATTTTACACCCTGTATGGAACCTATAAGAAAGAGGAAGCGTCCTTCTGTGTCCACTTTTCTTTGTTCTATTATAAAACAAAGATTTTTCCCAATTCCAATAGCCACTCCTTTAGCCCTTCTTATTGGTGAATCTCCGTAGAACCATGTTGGAATATTTCTTGAATAAATTTTGATATTTGAGTTTTGGGTGATATGTGTCTCCTGTAAAAATATTATTTCAAGGGACCGGGAGAGGGGCCCCCGAGCCGACGCGCGAGGTACCCTAACTTTGTTCCAGAATACTTGGGCACTGTACCGACTTATGCAAACCAAACCCCTCCCTCCCTCTCCCCTCCACCTCCCCTCCAAAGCCCCTCCCCCTTCCTCCCCCCACGCTGGTGGTGATATTTTGACCTTCTGGTCTCAAGAGCAGAGAGCATTTTTGTTTTATGGGGCTCAACCTTTGACTCCTCACGGCGTGCAGCATGGCGCCATTACCAGACTCCTCCCTCCTCCTGGTGGGTGCAGTAATAAGGAGAGGACAGAAGCAAGGGTGATTTAGAATTAGCAGGAGATGGTGGGTGCAGTAATAAGGAGAGGACAGAAGCGAGGGTGATATATATATGCTGTAGGGGGGGAGAAGAGGGGTGAAGGAGAGATAGTTTAAGGTTAGAAGACAGAGCTGTCAATAGGAGTGGTAGAGAGTGCATGTTACAAGGAGAAAGAGCTGAAGGGGTAAAATAGGTCACCTGATGTTTGTGCAGTGTTTTTTAAGGTATTTTATTGTGTTCATTTGCTTTGTGAATTCGCTGAAGTGCAGAGTAAGAAGTGATCCCGCTTATAGAAATAGCCCCACTTTGAGAAAGAGTCCCAGTTGAAAATGTATATGAGGGGTATAGTACACTCTCAAAAGGATATATAACTGTGTCAGTCTCTGAGACACATTCAAGGAAGAAGTAGCTACGGCTTGGAGAGCCTTCTCCCATTGGTCCTCATTAAGCTGACCAACATAGTTACATAGTAGGTGAGGTTGAAAAAAGACACAAGTCCATCAAGTCCAACCCATGTGTGTGATTATAAAACATTACTCTCCCACTTAGCTAAAACTCATAGGGGGTGTTTTTCTGGAATAACAAGGCATAGCATTGCAATATGAAGCCTTTAGAAGTTATAGCCTCTTTAACCAAGTTAAATAAGGGTTTTGACCAGTCAGAAGTTCTACTCTGAGCCGTTATGGCATGCCGTAATTGCATGTAGTAGAACTGCATAGAAATCGGCAGATCATACACCTCCCATAGAGCCTCAAAGGAGAGCAGAACTCCATTATGGAAAATTTGTCTCTGATACAAAACGCCAAACTTCCTCTATATTGCACCATGTTGAATTTTGGCAAATTCGAGATAGGTGTCATTAGACCAGATGAGGCTAAACTCTGTAATGCCTAGCACCCCCTGAAGATATCGAGCTTTATTCCATACCTTCTAAATTAAATTATATGTTGGGAAGGTTTTATGTGACTTACCGAAAGCCTGGGCTTCCAGGACCACAGGAATGGAACCACCCTTCACTGTGTGCAGCATCACTGCCTCGGAAGAGCTACACCCCATGACCCCTTGTTCTTTGCTCCCATAAAAGATACCTATTAGGTGCTGCCGTTGCGAAGCAAGGTAGTATAACCTAGTATAATCAGGAATTTGGCAACGCCAACCCGCCCTCATCTTTGGGACGTTGCAGATGTTCTAGTTTTATTCCGGGGGGGGGCGATTTTTCCAGATTAGTGTACGATATATGGTATTAACAATTATAAAGGTCTTTAAAGGAATCATCACCGGGGAGCTATGAAGGAAATACAGCAGTTGGGGCATAAGAATCATCTTAATGAGGTTCACCTTGCTTGCTACAGACTGACAAAGAGAATTCCAAGTTTGTATGCGATCACAAAATCGTTGTAGGAGTGGGGAGATATTAAGTCGGCCAGAATCTCGAATTTAAGGAGTCACCCAAACCCCTAAGTACTTAAAAGAGGTGATAAGTGATATGGAACATGCTGAGTCTCCAGGATTAGCACCGTTGTAATCAATGAGCATTAACACAGATTTTGTCTAATTAAGCTTAAGCCCTGAGTGCCTGTCAAATGACCTGATAGTAGCCATAGTCTCCTTCAGAGAAGCATCTGTATCTCCAAGCAAAATCGTGTCATCTGCATATAGCATCACTTTTTCCTGTCTGTTACCATAGCAGAAGCCAGTAAAGCCCGGGTTATCCTAATCTGAATAGCCAGCGCTTCTATGGCTAGTGCAAACAGCAGGGGTGACAAAGGGCACCTCTGCCGTGTGCCCCTCCCCAGTGTAAAAGTGTAAGACATTTTCCCCGACTCTCGGATGGCTGCCTGCGGATGGCAATACAGTAGGTGAACCCAGGAGATGTATAACTCTCCAAATCCAAACTATGGCTTATATTGTCAGCTAAAAAGAGAGAAAGAGTGGTTGGTATGTCCTTAAGAGATAAGGCATCTCATCCCAATGATTGAATACAGTGGGGAGCAGAGAGGAGGGGATTAATGCGGTGCCAAGGATAAATCAATACAATCTGAATAAAAAATATTAAACTTTATTACAATTGATTAAAGGAAAGTTCATAACTAACACATATATTGGGGGAACGTAAAACAGTGTCTTATTGACCAAAAAAAAGATGGTGGTGGTAAGTTACAACAGCAGGTCAATACATCCCTACTAGTTTCACCAAGGCATTGGCTTCATCAGGGGAGTAAACATGACATAAAGCAGTTGTTGCTCTGAGAAGAAAGGAAACACAGATAAACATTAGTTTTTAAGAAAATGAAAAACAACAACACTGTGTGCATCACTAGATGATTGTGCGGTAAGGTAGGACAAGTCCGGTCCCCTCCCAAACAGCCCATCCCCAAGATGGAACACCATCTGATGGAAACGAAACCATACAAAAAATCACCCAAACATACCTTAGAACCCCAACAGGGCAAGGAGAATGCCGTCTACTGTCAAGGCAAAAGCCACCCCACACTGCCAGAATATGGCGGTAGAGGGCTAAAGGCAAAGCCTCATAAAAGCTGTAAAGAAATAAACAAACATAAGGCTAAAATAAGCTCAACTATAATCTGAGGAAAGGGCGTAAAAGCCACAGTACATACCAGAGTACAAAATTTAGTGTCATATATACAGGGCGCTGTGGAGATCGATGGTATGTGGTTAGTCCTTAGGGGGCGGGTGTGCTGATGGATTAATAAAGGTTAGCTATATTGAAAATAGGAAAGAGTGTTTAAACAAGGATAGAAAATGCAAGATAAAAATAAAAGACATATGCCAGCAAGCTTCGTAAAGAAAAAACAAAAAATACCCCAATAAAAGAGGTTCGGGGCTTACCTTGGAATCTGGAATCAAACAGATACATTCCAGGGCTGCTGCAAGCTTAGGCAGGAGGTAAGTGTCAGTAAAAGGATATTCACACAAGTATCGTGCATACATCTAAATAATGGGACAGAAAAATATACCAATGAATAATAGTCTTGGTCAATATCCATCCAGAGCTGAAGCACAGCCCTAAGAAATAGCAAGATTGCCAGGATAAAAGTTTACCTCCAAGAGGACAATCCAACAGAGCAGCGCCCCAATATGTCAACAAAGGAAGACTAGTGGCATCTACCTATAAAGCCCCCCACCTGATTGGCACCGTGGATTGGCCAATCAGGAGCGGACAAAAAACGGCCAATGCACCTGCGCTGTGTCCGTCGCACGGTGCCTACATTGCCCAGAAGTCCAAGCGCAGGGTGTACTTATATTATACTTTATATTGTCAGCTAGTGATTGCATTTTTTTATAAAAAGCCTTCTTAAATTGACCACAGTAGATTTATTCGGCACAAACCCTGCTTGGTCTAAATGGACAATTAAAGTAATTATTATTTTTATTACCCTATTTAGCCTAAGTGCCAGTATCTTTACTAGAAGCCTAACATCACCTCAGCAGTGAGATAGGTCCATAAGAGCCTGGATCTACTGGGTCCTTACCAGGTTTTAAAATAAGGACAACGTTGGCTTTAGACATTGAGGGGGGCAAAATACTTTGCTCCCTTGCAGTCTTAAGGACTTTTAGTAGTTGTGGCAATAACACCTCATAACATTTCCATAGGGAGACAGGTAACTACAGGTAACCCTCTAGTTCCTCCGTGGTATACTGTGAGGTAGGTAGGTAGATACAGCTCTTCATAAAACCCCACAAGTACTTGTAAAATTTGATCTGGGGGTCGCACTAAGTGGCCCCTAGAGTTTTTTATTGCTCCAATAGCTGGAGATCGTTGCTGCGAGTTTGCAATCTTAGCTAGGAGGCGACCAGTACTCTTGCCTTCCTCAAACAATGGCAATTTGGAGAAAAAAAGTTTTTTCTCTGCCGAGGACAACGCTTAAAAGTAGACTGAGCCAACTGATAGGCCTCCCTAGCGGGGATGGTAGGGTCCTGCACATATTGCATCTCCAACGTATGTATCTGAGACTCTAACTCCTCCCTCAGCCCTGTTAGTGCCGTTTAACTTTAGTAATTTCCATAATAAGAAGCCCCCTCAGATAAGCCTTGAAAGCCTCCCATTGAGTAAGAATAGAATTCGTAGGTATCTGGTCAGTAAAAAACCTCTGCATGCTCCCCTCTAAATCCACATGAGACAAAAACAATTGAAGTCAAAAGGCATTAAACTTCCAGGGTGCTCTGGATAAGTTAGAAAGTGAGCCCACTATAAGGCCTATCACCACATGTGAGCGATCAGAGACGTTGCTGGGCTTATACGAAATCTCAGAGACGGACTGGAACATGGCCGAGTTACCCACCACCAGATCAATCCCTAGACAATGTGCCATGAGTTTTGGAAAAACAGGAAAATTGTTTAACTGATGGGTTTCTATGTCTCCACAGATCAATCCAGCCCACTTCAGTCAACAATCTTAATAAAGGGGTCCCCCTCAGAGGTGTGGGAATCTGTGAAGGTGGGTGCTTATCCACATGAGGATATAACCAGCAATTAAAATCCCCAACTAGCAATAACGGGAGATCCAGCTTCCCCTCTAAATAGGTCAAGAGAAGCCGAAGTACCAGAACAGTGAGAGGCGGGGGTATATATATCAAGACACACTGTAAAGAGCCAATACGGCAAAGCAAAAAACAAAACGACCTTCAGAGTCAATGTTAGCATCATATGCCTGATAATCTAGGAATCCGTGTACCATACTCACTCCCCCAGGAAAATGAGGTGTGAGTGGAATGGTAGGCCCACCCAGGGGTATCGTAAGCACCTCTTAGTGTCCTCAGTCAGATGAGTTTCCTGAAAACAAAAAATTGCCGGTTGAAAATTTTTAAGACCTGTAAGGATCATTGATCGCTTAAGCAAGGTACTTAAGCCTCTAATGTTCCATGAGATCACCAGAATTTCTGTCATGGTGGATATAGAGTTTGCGATAAAGGTAGGAACATGTGTCTCATAGCAGTGCCAGGGTCACTATGGCAGTTCAAGGCTGTGTGGTGGCAGCAACAGTAGAGAATGTCTGGGCTGAGCAAAGTTGCAGAATAACCTCTTAATAGAAACCGATACGGCACAATGGTGCCAACTCTTGCAAACAAGTATGCAATATCTCTCACATCCCAAAATTTTCCAAGATGATGAGAAAAGAAAAAAAACACAACTGAAGAAACAGGACCGCCAACATTTCAGGTCATAACATTAGATTGTTAAGCAGCGGTATACCAACCAGCTGCTGTTGCATTGAAGTAATTAAATATTTAGGTTGGTCGCAATGTATTTCTTAGCTCTTAAAGTATTATCATGTCCCCCAGCAAAACAAAAAGATCTGCTTAGAGAGCAAAAACATGATCCAGGAAAAACTTACAAGTGAGCCTGGTCTAGCCTTGTATGCTGAAAAGGGTCTCCCAGGCATCATTCACCCTCATTTGCTTCTCGACAATGGCGCAAATCTTGCTCATTACAGTCTAACCACATGGCTGCCTCTTTGGTGGATTCAAAGAAATTAGCTTGCCCACCAGCTGTAACCCGTAGCTTTGCAGGATACAGCATGGCATATGAAAGTTGCAGATTCCTCAGGTGTCACTTCGCGTCAGTAAACTTTGCTCAGTGACGTTGTACCTCTGCAGAGAAATCAGGATAATACGACACACTGGTTCCATTGTATTAAATAGAAGCACGTTCCCCTGCGCATCTCAAAACTGCCTTGGGTTTTTACAGTGTACCAGGCGAGCCAGCATTGGTCTTGGGGGGAACCCGGGAGGAGCGGGCAACCCTAGGTGCAGTGGGCTGGTTCAACTGTGAAGAATGGAGAAAAAGCCTCCATTCTGAACAGATAAAGTAGCGAGCTTTCCACGAAGGTAGTGGGATCTCTTCCTTTCGTTTTTTCCTGCAGGCCCACAATGCGGATATTGTTGCAGCGTACATGGTTTTCCATGTAATACGCCCTATTATTGGTTTCTTGTGCAAGCTGTTTAGCAGCCCAAGCTTCTCTAACCAGCGGTGGCAGCTTGTCCTCGATGTCACTGACTCTACTTTCCACCGCGGTTGTCTTTTCCCAAATCTTTTGGAGATCTTGCCGCACTAATGACACCTCTTCTCTCAGGCCCCCAAATTGATTCTTAAGTGTATTGACCAAAGCTGTACACATATGCACAGCTCACAGTATCTCCGCCAAAGTAGGCTGTTCTTGCTCACCCGGTGCAGGAGCAGAGAGCAGTGAAGTTAAGGAGTCTGCATTGTCAGCATCAGCAGGATCACACAACAAAGTGACCTCATCCTGCCCTCTTTCCCCATGTGCAGGCTGAAAGGCCCGGCATGCTCCCCAGTCCCCTCCCGATCCTCCCCCACCAGTCCTAATACTTTTTTGGGCATAATAGAGGATGTCTTTTGGTTGATCCTTACCCTGATGCTTCAGGGACTTCTTACTGCCCCCATCCTTGAGCTTGTCAGCGGCCTGTGAAGTGCGCTGGGTGAGGGTCGTGGTGGCAATGCCATCCTGCTTCATCTTTCCCTTTTCGGGTCATCCCACGGGTGCAGAGGGCCCGCGGTGGGACTGGAGGACACAGCGGGTCAGTAGCCAGCTGGAGAGCCTGAAATGGCAGTTGTAACCGTGCTGGGGGAGGATCACAGAATAGATCAGCATGAAGGTGTGAGATGTGCGTCCTCTCACATGCAGATCTTGGCCACACTCCCTAGGATACTCTCCTAATATAACTATCTACATGCCAGCTGCCATCAAGTAATGTTTTTAAGAACTCTGCTTTAACATCCCTTATACTCTCCCCCACAAAATGTTATGTCGTCCCTGACATACGCAGATTTTAGTATAATGACGTGTACACACGAGTGGACTTTTCGTCGGACTCAACACTGAAGGACTTTTTGACGGAGTTCCGACGGAGTTCAGTTGAAACGGATTTGCCTTCACACGATCACACCAAAGTCTGACCGCCTAGAATGAGGTGATGTACACCAGGTCCAACGAGTCTATGAAACGGAAGTTCAATTGCAAGTGCGCCACCCTTTTGGCTCCTTCTGCTAATCTCGTGTTTACTTCGTATTAGTAGAAGTTTGGTGAGAGACGATTCACGCTTTTCAGACTTTTTCAGATTGTTTAACTGTTGTTCAGTTTGTGCTTGTGGGGTTTGTATCTGCTTTTCAGTGCGTGTATTCAGTTCGCATTGGTATTATCAATGCGTTCTTGTCCGCTCGTTGCTGATTTTCAGCTCGCTCTTCACAGGCCTTGCTGCTCTTCAGTGCGTTCTGTTTAAGCTCATTCTGACCAGCCGACCGTTTTGAAGCCATGTTGCGTGTACATACTCGTTGTAGTGTTCATGCTTTGCTTGGGCTTGGTGTTGTAGTTAATTCTTCGACCCAAGCCCAGTCCATTAACAGGGTGAGGAGGAGTTCATGGACCAAGAATTGGTTGCTCCAGTGTGACCAATTCTCTCACATGCCTTTGCTTCGTGAGATCCGTGAGAATAATCCTGACGATTTCAGGAACTTTCTCAGAATGACGGACCCCATTTTTCACCATTTGTTGGCTTTGCTGACCCCTTATATCAGCAGGCAGGATACCTGCATGAGGCAAGCCATCACTCCGGAGCAGAGGCTAGTCGCCACGTTGCGGTACTTGGTGACTGGGAGAAGCCTGCGGGACCTCAAGTCATCGACAGGCATCTCCCCCAGGCTCTGGGAAACATTATCCCAGAGACCTGTTCTGCTATAATTCAGGTCCTGCAGAAGGACTTTATTAAGGTAAGATTTATCATTTAACATCACATTTTATTGTATTTAATGTTTGCTAATGTATTGTATTTCTTTCCTCAATCCCTGATTACCATGATTGCAATATGCTGTGAATGTCCCCTTTGTCCTCATGCATGCTGTAATCTTTTAATGCTCCTTCTTTGTCCTTCATGCATATTTGCCTCCACTAACCTCCCTAGCATGCTATGCTGGGCCCATATCCACCTAGTCTAGTCACTTAACAATGTATTTTGTCAGCT
Organism: Lithobates clamitans; assembly: GCA_037952925.1. Classification (NCBI taxonomy): domain Eukaryota; kingdom Metazoa; phylum Chordata; class Amphibia; order Anura; family Ranidae; genus Lithobates; species Lithobates clamitans. The sequence goes on from JBBGZY010000071.1 coordinate 960,380, forward strand.
CCATTGTAGTGCTTCACCCTAAACACCCCCTTAAAATGTGTGTCCTTTAATTAATTTATATGCCCCCCCCTTAAAATGTGTCCAAATGGTATGTGTGTCCTTAAATTAATTTATAAGCTCCCCCTTAAAATGTGTCCAAATGGTATGTGTGTCCCTAAATTATTTTATAAGCCCCCCTTAAAATGTGTCCAAATGGTATGTGTGTCCTTACATTAATTTATAAGCCCCCCCCCTTAAAATGTGTCCAAATGGTATGTGTGTCTTTAATATAATTTATAAGCCCCCCCTTAAATTTTATCAATGGGCCATCAGAGACTGTGAGGAATACAATAGGTGGGCCTTATATTTTATTCTTTAAATAATGATTAAAATAAATGTTATACTGATGTTGGGCAAGAATGTTTTTTGTGTAATCTGCTTGCAATGTTATGTGCAAAAGTACTTATATTTTTTTCTTGTTTCACTCCCCAGTTTCCTTCAATGCCACAGGAATGGCAGACTGTGGTATCCCATTTTGCCACCCGTTGGGACTTTCCCAACTGTGGAGGGGCTATAGATGGGAAGCACGTCCACATCGTGCCACCACCCCATTCGGGGTCATACTATTTTAATTATAAGGGTTTTCATAGTATCGTGTTAATGGTGGTGGTGTCGGCACAATATGAATTTCTGTATGTGGACATGGGGAAGAATGGCCAGATGTCGGATGGGGGAGTCTTCTCCCAGACGGAAATCTACCAGCGTCTCCAGAGTGGTGGCCTGGGATTGCCACCTGATGCGGATAACGTGGAAGGACTCCCTTTTGTCTTAAGTGCAGATGAAGCCTTCGGTCTGGGCGAGCACCTGATGAGGCCATTCCCCCAAAGGACCCTCACCCTGGAGAGGAGGGTTTTTAACTACTGGCTGGCCAGAGCAAGAAGAGTTGTGGAGAATGCCTTCGGGATAATGGACAGCCGGTTCCACCTGTTTCTGACAGCAATCCATATGGCGGAATACAAACGTAATCATATTGTCCTAGCACGCTGCATCCTGCACATTTTTTTAAGAAAAAATGCAAGAAATTATATTGCATCAGTTGGGCCTGAGGCCGGACTTACAGACAATCCTCTGACGGGCCTGGATACTGGCCATACTGGTTTGGCCCCCCAAATTGCCCGTGAAGTTAAGGAGAAATATGTTAATTATTTTACGGGTAGGGGGGGCCATTGCAATGCCAGACAATGTCTTATTTTTATTAATAAATAAATTAATGATCAGATAAAATCTCAAAATGTATTTATTGCTTGCTTTTCTTTTTGGCCATCTCCTAGGTTCTCCTAGTGCCCTTGTAGTGCCAAGTGGATTTTCCTTTAGTAAATAAGCCCCATTGTTACTGTAAACACAAAATTACTTTCAAAACTGGTATTGAGCATTGAAAGAAGCCACACATTATTGATTAGCAAACTTTTTAATCTGTGCACATTCACATGTGTGTTTATATATTTTTTTTTAAATATATATTTCTTTCTTTAACAATCTAATTTTTTTTTTACTTTTTTTTATTTTTTTTATTTTTTTTTTATTTTTTTTTTTAAACTTTTTTTAATTTTTTAATTTAATTTTTTTTTACAAACAGGCATGTTTAAAAACATAACATACACACAACTCTGGAACTTACAAAGTTCAACATCTAGAAAATGAAGGCAATATCAGACATTAGAGTGTCAAAAATGTCTTGATATTGCCCTAAAGCAGATGGGGTGATGTCACCCCTGTAAAAGTCAAATTTTGAAGATGCACACAAATTGGGATTCCAAATGGGTAATGTCAACATGTGCAATCTCCCATCATGGGGGATCATTGGACATGTTTTGTGGGTGCAATCCCTTTCTCCCACCTACTAACATTATGAGGAAGGGGTTGCACCCACAAAACGAGTACATTGAGATCCCCTGATGACAGATAGCACATGTTGACACGCCATGTGCATCTTCAAAATTTGGCTTTTAAAATTAAAAAAAACTTAAAATCCCAGACTGTGGGCATCTAAAAAGGAAATGAAGAACATGATCAATTTCGCTTTAGGGAAAAGGGGATTAAATTCTCCCCAAAACATTGATCATGTTCTTCATTTCCTGCTGCATGATGTCCAGCCGATTGTGCATGATGTCCAGGCTATTAGGCATGGCATCAATCTCCCCATTCCAGGCCATTATCTGGCCAATCAGTCTTTGGGCGCTGTCGGTGGAAAATGGTTCCGCCGCTTCCCCTTCCACAACCAGCACATCACCTAAAATTGATGAAAAAACATGTATTTAGAAATATGCAGGCATACATAGATTACCTGAAGCTGGGGTGTCAGACACTCACCTGGTGGGGTGCACATCTTGCCCACTTCCTCTACCTCTCCTTCCTCCACATCCTCGGGGGGGCGCTGTCGGTGGAAAATGGTTCCGCGTTTCCCTTCCACAACCAGCACATTACCTAAAATTCATAAAAAAACATGTATTTAGAAATATACAGGCATACATAGATTACCTGAAGCTGGGGTGTCAGACACTCACCTGGTGGGGTGCCCATGTCGCCCACTTCCTCCACCTCTCCTTCGTCCACATCCTCAGGGGGGCTGGGGCTTACTTGCCATTCAGGCTGTCGAGGTCGGGGGTCCCTGGGATTCTGTTGTCTGAGTCTTTTCTCCCCTATGTGAATGAAACCAAAGGTATACTTAGCACACAGATATTTGAGTCCAGAAATAGGAATATGAAACATTGCTTTGAAGTGGTGTACAATAGTCTTTTTGGGAAGAGATCCAAGTTGAAGACATGATTAAAATTCCCTTTTTTACCAAGCTGGAATACTTACCTTTTTTGGCCAAGTTTCACAGATGGAGACACCCCAAGTATCCACTGGAGCACCTGTGTGGGTTACACTAAAAAATGTGCTCTGGTGTCCCACACTAGTGCTCCTGAGTCCAGATGTGTAAACAGCTGCTGAGTGTCCTCTCCTTACATTCCACTGAATCAAGTTTTTAATTCATTCAAGTTTCAAAGACATCTAGACAACAATGTCCAAAACTTCTTTTAATAAGAAAAATTAGCAAGACCAAAAATGTAGTTAAAACCCTGTATCAACTAAATACATTGTATATATTGTCAAAGGATGTTTCCTTTAAATTATGTTTCCTACTAACGATGTTTCCTACGAACGAATTCTGTGACCACGAACATGAAAGTAGCCATTTAAAACTGTACAACAGTAAAGAAAAGCACATGGAGCAGCATGCAAGTTAATAATCAGAATAGGAACACACGACAAGTACTTACTTTTTTGAAGCACTTTCTTTATTCTTCTGTACTGATCTGGCTCCCTCAGTTTAAGGTCGGACCATGATGTATAAAAAAGATGTATAGAAAAAGTAAATGCAAACAACGTATGATCAAAGTAATGGAATATACTCATTTATTAAAAAATTACTCTTAAAACCTGTGTACTGTTTTTTTTTTATTTTATTGACACTTTTCCCTAGGTGAATGGGTAGGGGTACCATGTACCCCATACTCATTCACACAGGGTGGGGGGCCGGGATCTGGGGGCCCCCTTATTAAAAGGGGCTCCCAGATTCCGATATGCCCCCCTCCCGCAGACCCTGACAACCAACGGCCAGGGTTGTCGGGAAGAGGCCCTTGTCCTCATCAACATGGGGACAAGGTGCTTTGGGGTGGGGGGGGCCCGCAGGACGCCCCCCTCCCCCAAGGCACCCAACCCCCCATGTTGAGGGCATGCGGCCTGGTATGGCTCAGGAGGGGGGGGCTTGCTCGTCCCCACCCCCTTTCCTGGCCGGCCGGGCTGCGTGCTCGGATAAGGGTCTGGTGTGGATTTTGGGGGGACCCCCACGCCGATTTTTCTGTGTAGGGGGTTCCCCTTACAATCCATACCAGACCTAAAGGCCTGGTATGCCCCTGTGGTGGGGGAACCCATGCCGTTCTTTTTATTTAAAATTTGGCGCGGTGTTCCCGCCTCAGGATTCATACCAGACAGCTGTCAGCACTGCCTGTCACTCATCGGGAAAGGAAAACAAAGTTCTCCTTTCCCGATGAGTGAGCCAGCGCGACATGCACAGTACCCTGTCGCCGAAAACCAGCGCGATGGTATCGCGCTGGAAACACAATCTCGCGGTCAGGTACTGTAGTTTAAGGTTAAACCTCTTTTCTTCTAATTTTATGAGTGACCAAGAGAAAAAGTTTAATCACTATTGTGGGGTCACCAGTATGGTATTTGTATATTGAAATCATATGCCCTCTCAAGCGTCTTTTCTCCAGAGAGAATAAGTTCAGTGCTCGCAAACTTTCCCCATAACTAATAATCTCCAGACCTTTATTAGCTTTGTTTCCCTTCTTTGTACTCGCTCCATTTCCAGTACATCCTTCCTGAGGACTGGTGCTCAGAACTGGACAGCATACTAAAGGTGCAGCTGGACCAGAGTCTTGTAGAGCGGGAGAATTATTGTTTTATCTCTGGAGTTGATCCCTTTTTAATGCATGCCAATATTCTGTTTGCTTTGTTAGCAGCAGCTTGGCATTGCATGCCATTGCTGAGCCTATCATTTACTAGGACCCCCAGGTCTTTTTCCATCCTAGATTCCCCCAGAGGTTCTCCCCCCAGTGTATAGATTGCATTCATATTTTTGCCACCCAAATGTATTATTTTACATTTTTCTACATTGAACCTCATTTGCCATGTAGTTGCCCACCCCATTAAGTTGTTAAGATATTTTTGCAAGGTTTCCACATCCTGCAGAGAAGTTATTGCCCTGCTTAGCTTAGTATCATCCGCAAATACAGAGATTGAACTGTTTACCCCATCCTCCAGGTCATTTATGAATAAATTAAATAGGATTGGTCCCAGCACAGAACACTGGGGGACCCCACTACCCACCCCTGACAATTCCGCGTACTCCCCATTTATCACCACCCTCTGAACTCGCCCTTGTAGCCAGTTTTCAATCCATGTACTCACCCTATGGTCCATGCCAATGGACCTTATTTTGTACAGTAAACATTTATTGGGAACTATGTCAAATGCTTTTGCAAAATCCAGGTATACCACGTCTATGGGCCTTCCTTTATCTAGGTGGCAACTCACCTCCTCATAGAAGGTTAATAGATTGGTTTGGCAAGAATCCATGAACCCATGCTGATGATAACGTTCTCATTACTAAAATCTTGTATATAGTCCCTTATCAGCCCCTCCAAAAGTTTACATACTATTGATGTTGGGCTAACTGGCCTGTAATTCCCAGGGATGTATTTTGGGCCCTTTTTAAATATTGGTGCTACAGTGGCTTTTCTCCAATCAGCTGGTACCATTCCAGTCAGTAGACTGTCAAAAAAAAATTAGGAACAATGGTCTGGCAATTACTTGACTGAGTTCCTTAAGTACCCTCGGGTGCAAGCCATCTGGTCTCGGTGATTTATTAATGTTAAGTTTCCCAAGTCTAATTTTAATTCTGTCCTCTATTAACCATGGAGGTGCTTCCTGTGATGTGTCATGAGGATAAACACTGCAGTTTTGGTTACTGAAGCCCCCCGATTCCCTCGTGAAGTATGAGGAGAAGAATAAATTCAATACCTTCGCCATCTCCTCATCCTTTGTAACCAGATGTCCTTCCTCATTCTTTATGGGGCCAATATGGTCTGTCCTGCCTTTTTTACTGTTTACATACTTAAAGAATTTCTTGGGATTTTTTTTGCTCTCCTCCGCTATGTGTCTTTCATATTCTATATTAGCCATCCTTATTGCACCCTTACATTTCTTGTTGCATTCATTATAAAGTCTAAATGCCGATGATGATCCCTCAACCTTGTATTTTTTGAAGGCCTTCTCCTTTGCTTTTATATGCATTTTTACATTGGAGTTAAGCCATCCAGGACTTTTGTTCACTCTTTTAAATTTATTACCCAATAGGATGCATTGGCTAATGCCCTTATTTAATATGCTCTTAAAGAAAACCCATCTCTCCTCCGTGTTCTTTGTTCCTAATATTTTATCCCAATGTATGCCTTCTAGCAAGGTTTGTAGTTTAGGGAAGATCTCATCCCTCAGTCCTATTAAACAAGTTTCCATGCTGCATTGAAATTCAGCTGGTGCAGAGCTAAGGCCAAAGGGTATTCGGATCCACTCATACAAACCCCAAGGTGTGATGAAGGCAGTCAGTGGTCGACTGGAGTCTTCCACAAATCTTTGATGGTAGGCTTTCTCTTGGTCTAGCACCAAAAACCATGAACTTCCTCCTAAGCTGTCCAGCATGTCTTGGATCCTAGGAATTGGATGGCGGTCAGGGATGGACTTCTGGCTCAATTCTCTGTAGTCGCACCACAGTCTTAAACTACCTTCCTTCTTTCTTACGCACACAATGGGTGATGAGTATGAAGATTTTGACTCTGCAATCCACCTACGGTTCAGCAGATCCTGCAGATCCTACTCTTTCACTTCTTGGTGCAGTGGTTCTGAGACATGTAAGTTCTCCTAAGAAGTGTCAGTGTGTTGTCTATAAGGCGAAGTTGCAATTGCAGTGAAGGAATACATCCAACATCAGAGTCATCTTTGGTGAATGTATTGCATTCCTCCCTTAACATTATCTTGACTACCTGTTGATCCTCCTCTGGTAGGTGTTCAATAGGTGCTGGTGGATCCCAGTGTTCCCGATTAGCATCTCTTACCGACTGACTGACTCATGTTTAGGTTATCCACTCGACCTTCCGGTCTTGGACTCGGTGTCCACAAAACCTGGAATGGCTTCCTTTCCCTTGGCAGCTGTCTCCTTGAAGAGTTCTTCAATGACATTATAACCAATGATGGGCTTTTCAGCTACTTTCTCATCCTCTGATACCACAAAGGGCACTATTAGCTGTCGGGTAGTGTTATTTCCTGCTGAAAAATGACCTCAATCCACTCGGACAAGAGAATCTCAGTCTCATTAGCTGCTTTACCTATGAGGACTCCTGGCCCAAGCAATTCTTCAACAGATCAAAGTACTGTATGTGGCAGAACCCGCTTGTCAGGAGAATAGGGCTCTCAGCCTTCAAAATCGTGTACCTGCGTGCATGCGCGGCGGAACGGCGCTCCGGCACATGCGCATTTGCGGACCGGCAATCCGGCACACGTGCATGCGCAATAGCGCACGCCCCATGTGATCCTCGGGCTGGAATATAAAAGGGACTCTGGCACACAGAACAATTGCTGGTTTTCACTAAATATAATGAATCAATAAAGTGTCAATCTAATTAAATAGTCAAAAACAGTGCAGGTGTATAAAATAATCAATCCATATATTAGTAAATGAATCCCAGGGCAAATGATTTAGAATGATAATAGTCTCTTAATCATGTCATCTAAAAAGTATCCAAAAAGGAAGGAAATCGTGCAAAAAAGGAGTTCCAATAAAAGACTCAGTGGACAAGGAGAGATTTCAATCCCACAAAATGAGCTCACAGAACCCTCACCTTCACAACCTGATAAGTCAGCATGTAATGATGAATTGAGGTCGGCTGCATCACTCCAACTTCTACCACCAGGGGGTCCTCCGTTCCATTATATGTAAGACTTTAATCGCTTGAAGTATCAGCATATAACCATGTAAAGGAATTTGTTCCGCTATATTAATCTCTACCACCAGGGGGTCCTCTACTTCACCAAATAGATCACCCGAATGCGGCTCCACATCCACGTCCTCATATAGCCTCGTATCCTCCGCAAAATGGGGGGGGGGGAGAGGGGAGTGGGGAGAGAGAAATGGACCACTTTACAACTATTATCTATTGAGAGTGGATTGTGATACACTGGAAGATTCTGCTGCAGACAGCTGTCGATGATTTATTGGGTTATACCTAATACACTACACGCACTTTGAGGTTTGATCACTTATGATACGATTTTGTATTAGGTTTTAGTTTATGTTAGTTCACGAATACATCTTAGTAGCGCGAAGGCTCTCTATATTTCCACTGTTCAATTGCTGGTTTGTCTTCAGCTTCCTGTGATATCTCAGCTGCCTGTTATTGTGACCTGATTACCCATTTTGACCCGGATTGACCTCGACTACTCTGCTTGCCTCCTGAACCTGACCCTCGGCTTGCTACTTGGACTTGCGCGCTTCTCCAGTGTTTGACCCTCTGCCTGTGACCCGGATTTGCCTACTTCTCTTTGCCCTTGAACCTCTGCCTGTATCCTGGACTAGCCTTGTGCCTTACTGCCTTATACATCAGCCTGCTGGGATTATACTTACCGTGTGTGTGTTTGACCCTCAGCCTGGTTCTGGACTTTCTCTTGTACCCGCTCCATCAGATCATCCATCTGCCAGTTGCTGCACAGTTGCCTCCCTCTACCCAGGACTTCACGTCAACAACCTCCTGCTTCCTGAGGTAGCCTGTGCCTCTTTGTGCATCCACTCCCCTGTCTCACCTCCAGGGGGCTGACTGCGCTTAGTCACAAGGGTGAACCGCTCTCGGCATTTCGGCCTCTCTAAGTACTTTCCTGATAGTACAAACCAGCCATGTCTGAGGCTGACAGAGCGCGTTCACCCCTTGAGATCCTTTGTCAGCAAGTGTCAGCACTTACGGATGCAGTTACACTCAGATTGATGGTCATCTCCAACAGTTGGCAGGCCCATCCGCAGCTCCCATCTCTGCTCCTACGACCGCCAGCGGGTCCTCCTCCCAAGAGGCATCTAACCCCACAGTGATCATGGCTACTCCAGAACCCAGGGTTCCTATACCCGATCGATTTTCAGGCGATCGCAAAAAATTCTGGGCCTTCAAAAATGCTTGCTCCTTGTACTTGGCCTTACAGCCTAGGACTTTCTCCCCTGAGGTAGTAAAAGTAGGCTTTGCTATTTTACTGTTAACTGATGAACCTCAAGCTTGGGCCCACAGCCTGATGGAACAACGGAGCCCGATATTAAAAACAATTGACTCTATCTTCGAAAGTATGGGACAGCTCTACGACGATCCTCAACGTATGGCTACAGCCGAGGCCACCTTACACAATTTATTCCAGGGACGCAGGCCTGTAGAAGATTATACCGTGGAATTTCGGAAATGGTCAGCTGACACCGGTTGGAAGGAGCTGGCCCTTAAATATCAATTTCGCCAAGGATTATCTGAAATTCTAAAAGACGAACTGACCAGGATGGAGACCCCTGCTACTTTAGAGGACTTGATCCAAACTGCCACCAAGCTGGACAGACGTATGCGAGAGCGACACTGGGAATGCTTTCAAGTCCCTCGTCCCAGCTGGATGCTGCCTAAACCCACTCCCATCCACCCACCTTGTACTGTCTTCCCAGCTTCCACCACCTCAGAGGTCGAGCCCATGCAATTAGAATTGGTCCGGGCTCCTCTCACCCCAGGAAGAAAAACTGCGCAGGCGTCAGGCCAACCTGTGTCTCTACTGTGGAGGGTCTGGCCATTTCCTCCGTTCCTACCGGCCATAATTGACTCTGGAGCATGCAGCTGCTTCCTGGATGCTGTATTAGCTGCTAACTTGCATATCCCCCTAGTAACCAAGAGACAAGGCTTCCGGGTACACTTGACTGATGGGTCTCTTCCCCGTTCCGGACTTCAGGAAACAAGTCCCATCCTGATCACCATGGACTCCGGTCATCAGGAGCTTTTATGCTTTCATATTATCCCATCACCTTTGTTCCCTATCATATTGGGACTTCCTTGGCTCCAAGCACATGAACCCCAAATCAGTTGGAGAAAGAAGGAGGTCGCCTTTTCCTCCAAATATTGCTTTCAGCGCTGTTTTTCTTCAGCACCAGCTTCTTGTTCCGCTGTTGTACCAGTTCCTGACAGCCTCCAGCATGTGACCGCGACTTACCTGGAATATAAAGACGTCTTTGATAAACAACATCTACCTCCTCATCGGTCCTACGACTGCCCCATTGATCTTCTACCTGGCTCTGAGGTTCCTTTTGGACGCATCTTCCCGCTATCTGAAACTGAATTAAAGGCTCTCAAAGCCTACATTGATGAAAACTTAACCACCTCAATACCAGGCACTTTCACCCCCTTCCTGCCCAGGCCATTTTTCATCTTTCAGCGCTGTCACAATTTGAATGACAATTGCGCGGTCATGCAACACTGTACCCAAATGAAATTGTTATAATTTTCTCCCCACAAATAGAGCTTTCTTTTGGTGGTATTTGATCACCTCTGCGGTTTTTATTTTTTGCGCTATAAACAAAAGAAGAGTGACAAGTTTGAAAAAAATGCATTATTTTTTACTTTTTGCTATAAGAAATATCTAATTTTTTCTTTTTTGAAACAAATTTTTTCCTCAGTTTAGGGCGATATGTATTCTTCTACATATTTTTGGTAAAAAAATAGCAATAAGTGTATATTGATTGGTTTGCGCAAAAGTTATAGTGTCTACAAAATAGGGGCTAGATTTATAGCATTTTTAATATTTTTTTTTACTAGTAATGGCGGCAATCTGTGATTTTTATCATGACTGCGATATTGCGGTGGACATATCAGACAATTTTGACACATTTTTGGGACCATTCACATTTATACAGCGATCTGTGCTATAAAAATGCACTGATTACTGTATAAATGTGACTGGCAGGGAAAGGGTTAACACTAGGGGGCAATCGAGGGGTTAATTATGTTTCCTAGGGAGTGATCCTAACTGTGGGGGGAGGGGACTCACAAGGGGAGGACACCAATCGGTGTTCCTCTGTACTGGGAACACACCATCAGTCTCCTCTCCTCTGACAGGACGTGGATCTGTGTGTTTACACACACAGATCCATGGTCCTGCTGTGTTACCGGGCAATCGCAGGGGCCTGGCAGACATCACGGCCGTCGGGCACGCGCATCGGGTCCCGAGTGACACAGCAGGAGCGCACGAGAGCCGTCAGCGGCACACGCGCGCCCCCTGGTGGGCTGGGAAGGTGAGGGCATCATATGACTCCCTCCCAGAACGAGAGCCGCGCTGCCTGGCTGTCATATGACAGCCGGTGGGTGGCAAGTGGTTAAAGAAAGGGTTTATTCGTCATTCCTCATCACCGGCCAGAGCCGGCATCTTCTTTGTAAAAAAAAAAGATGGCTCTCTCAGACCCTGCATTGACTACAGAGAATGAAATAAAATTACCATTAAAAACCGGTACCCGCTCCCTCTTATCACAGAGTTATTTCAGCGCTTCCGATCCGTCAAGGTTTTTTCTAAGTTGGATCTCCGCAGGGCCTATAATCTCATTTGGATCCGGGCTGGCGATGAGTGGAAGACCGCTTTCAGATCCAGGTTCGGGCATTATGAGTACTTGGTTATGCCATTTGGGCTCTGCAACGCCCCAGCTACCTTCCAACACTTAGTAAACGATATCTTCCGAGAATACCTTGATGGCTTTTTAGTCGTTTACTTATGCCCCGTATACACGGTCGGATTTTCCGATGGAAAATGTCCAATCGGAGCGTGTTGTCGGAAATTCCGACCGTGTGTGGGCTCCATCGGACATTTTCCATCAGATTTTCCAACACACAAAGTTTGAGAGCAGGATATAAAATTTTCCGACAACAAAATCCGATCGCGTCAATTCCGACCATGTGTGGCCTGTTCCGACGCACAAATTGCCACGAATGCTCAGAAGAAATTCCGACACGGAATTAGCGTTCGCAATGGATACAGCACTTTCGTCAGGCTGCAATGTTAAAAATGGTTTAATACAGCGCACTCTCTTCTTCTTTATAATGTGACAAGAATTAAGTAGTTTTGCTGCTCATATTCACACACACTTCTCACAAACTTTTTTTTTTCTTTCTTGGGATTCCCTGAATATATTGTTATTTGTCACATCTGACATACATTTTTTTTTTTTTTTTATTTAAAGCCATTTTTCTTTTCGATTTTATGTTTGTATTTTTTCAAAGGCTTATCTTTGTTTAATGTTATTTTTAGTTTTACTCCAGACTATTTTTGTGTGTGTTTTGTGTGTCAAGTTACCACAACACCATTGATATCTTTTATTATTTAATCTCAAGGAGATTGTTTGTTTTTGGTGTCCCTTGTTAATTTCACATTGTATTTTTGAAATGTACCTGAATCCTCACAAACCAACTGTCCTTTTTGAAGGACACACATGGGCAAGTATAATTCAAGCCAAAAATCCTTTATTAAGGGCTCAGAACCAAACAAAGAGGTAGGCAACGCTGGATAAACAGGAGAAATTAGCGAAGCCTGGGACCCCCAGGGCAGACATCAATTCTTGAACATCATATATGTCCATATGTAAGGGAGGGCAGTGTGGTCCAGAAGTCCCAGAGATCCGGAAAGCAGCAGATGACATCTGTGTCCCCAGGCTGTGGTACCACAAGAGGCTGCATCTTTTGGCCGACCAGACTGGATCCAGGGTCCTCACTTTCTGGTCTTCCTTCCATGCTTCTTTCCTGGCTGTGGCTCTGCTGTTGGAGATGTGGCAGGAGGAGGAGTAGGACCTGGAGGAGGAGGAGGACTAGGAGGACCTGGAGGAGAAGGAGGAGGAGGACCTGCAGGAGGAGGAGGAGGACCATGTGTGAGTTCACAAAGGTGTGTATCAGATGTAATTTGGGCCCTCATCCCCTTAGTAAGAGCCTCCAATATTAACGACTCACACATGAGTTGTTGTCCCTCCTCCATCCTCTGCATTTTAGAGGCAATGATGGCAGCGAAGTCATCCTCCACGGTGTATGGTGCTCCCAGGGCCTCTGTAGCCCTCCAAAAGAGGCCTATGGCAGCCTCCTCTAGGGCACTCCTCCTCCTGCCACTTTCTCTTTCCAGGTGTAGGGGAGGGACCTGCAGATCAGGCAGCTGGCTCGGCCCGGCCACCTCCTGGCTGAGACTTCCCTGTGTATGAAAAAGGGACATGGTTTTAGTTTTTGCATCATCAATCACAATCAGAAATTAGTACTCCAAACTAACATCTAGTTAACATCATTGATTGGACAACCAGCAATATTTAGAGGAATGCTATACCTGGCTCAATCTGGGCTCCTCCACATGTTGCTGCCTGGAAGGCCCAGGTTGGGTGTCAGGAGCCTCAGCTGGAGGGGAAGGAAGCGTGGAAGGAAGACTGGAGAGTGATGACCTGGGTTCAGTCTGGCCTGCCAGAAAATGCAGCCTGTCATAGTACTACATCCTGGGGACATAGATGTCATCTGCTGCTCCGGATCTCTGCGAATCCTGGACTTTCTGGCGCTCCCTTACATATGTGCTCCTCAGGCCACCAATTAGGATCTTCAAATATGTGATGTCTGCCGTGGGGATCACCTGCTTCACAATTTCCAACAATTGATCCAGCGCTGCCTTCTCTTTGTTTGGTTCCTGTAATGTGCGTGGTTGATCTCCCACAGACAGGGCAGCTCCCTGAACATGTCAATGAATATTGCCATGAAGTCATTATCTTGTAAGATATCCATTTTTACTGCAAGACACAACACAAGACAAACCCTAATGTCAGGCCAAACTCTACTAATCTTGTTACAATATAGGCCTCAATGTAGAAGCAGTATAGGCACAAGTATGTCTCTTACCTTCGTTCTTACGATCGGCGGCTCCAATGCTCCTTCCTCAGCTCACAGATCGTACGTAATACGCACGCGTGGTACGCTTTATACACACTGCGCATGCGTGTAACTCCGCCCGCCCCTGACATTCTTTCTAATCTATTCCCCGCCCATTTTCGTTCTGCACAGTGGGGGAAGAGCACATGGTGTATACACAGCAGGTGCGTGCTAATTACAGAAGAACGAGGAGGAGGAGGAGGAAAGGCCGGATCCGGACACGTCCCAATCCAGAAGGAGAAGATTTAAGGCCACAAATATGTCCTTTGGGGAGATGTTGGAGATGGTGGACATCCTGAAGAAGGCCGACTATGATGGAAAGTATGGACCTTACCACAACCCCAATATCAGAAAGGCCAAGATCATTGCAAAAGTGGTCAAAAGTCTGCACCGTAATTTCAGGGTTCAGCGATCGAAAGATCAGCTCAGGAAGCGGTGGTCGGACCTGAAATAAAGGGAGCCCGAGCAGTACAGAAAGATCCAGAGAGTGCTGCAAAAAAGTAAGTAGTTGTGCTGTGTTCCTATTCTTTTTGTCTTTATTATGTACGTGCTGCTCCATATGCTTTTCTTAATTGCTGTACAGTTTAAATATTTTTTGTTCGTATCAAACATTTTTATTTCGGCCTCTAAAACACCATTGTTTGGGCCATATGCATTTTCCCACATTTTTTAGGGCCTACTTGTGTGAAAAATATTTGGTTGTGTAGATGGCTTTGTTACTAGAATGAAATGCAAACTAGATTCTGTGTAAGGAGAGGACACTGAGCAGCTGTTTTCACATCTGGACACTGGAGCACTAATGTGGGACACAAGAACACCATTTTTATTAGGGGTGGCACACAGGTGCTCCAGTGTATACTATAGGGGGGTCTCCATCTGTGAAGCTTGTACAAAACAGGTAAAGTATTGCAGGTTGACAAAGGACACTAAAAAAGCTACATCTTGGAACTCTGCTAAAATTGACAATTGTACCCCACTTCCAAGCAAGGTTTCCTATTTATAGTTCTGCCATCAAATATCTGTGTGCTAATTATACCATTTTTGTTTTACATAGGGGAGAAAAGACTCGGAGGACACCCCTCATCCGAGGAGACCAGAGACCCCCCACCTCTGGAAGAAGGGGAAATACCCCAAACACAAGCTGAGCAGGAGGAGGAAGAAGATGTGGTGGAAATTGGCACCACAACAGGTAAGAGATGGATGCTGGCAGATTTTTGATACCTGTTTTTGTTTGGTTACTCTCTTTTTAGGTGATCGTGATGTTATGGATCGAGATCCTTTCACATCAGAAAGTGCCCAGATCCTGATCGGGGAGATCATGGGGTGTAATTTACAATTGGAAAACCTCAAGAAAAAAATCAATGATGTTATTCAAAAAAATAATAACATCATTGATGTTTTGGGGCGAATTTAAAACCCCACAAAATCACTTTCTTTTTTGTGTGCTACAATCTTTAAAATTTTTGAGCGATGTTTCGAAAATCCAAATTTGGAGGATGCACACAGTGTGCCAACATGTGCTATCTGCCATCACGGGAGATCAATGGACGCGTTTTGGGGGTGCAACCCCTTCCTCAATAATAAAGTAGCGGTGAGGAAGGGGTTGCTCCCAAAAAACACGTCCCTTGATCCCCCTTGATGGCAGGTAGCACATGTTGACATTCATAAATTGGTGTGCATCTTCCAAATTTGGCTTTTCAAGGGGGGACTTCACCCCATCTGAACGCAATATCAAACACAGTTCCTAAATACTCATGTCTGATATTGCCTTCAAGTTTTACCATATGTGAACTTTGTAAGTTCAAGATTTTTGTCTTTCTTGTTGGTTTTACACAGGCCTGTTTTATCGTAAATGGACATTTCTATTTTTGATAATGCCACCCCAAAAATTGTTATACAACAAACATGTTGGTTTGTTTTAAAAACCTTTTTCGAAATGCACATGTGATTGTGCAGGTATTAAAAAGTTTGTTAATCAAGAATGTGTGGATTATTGTCTCAATGCTGCAACACTTTAATGGTGCAGTTTCAGTGCAGTTTCAAGTGCACTTGTAGTATAAAAAGTGTCTACGCCTTTAGTAAATAACACCCAACAGTGCTTTGTATAAGGTTACACAATCACGCCATTTTCAGGACTCCTCACATTGCTGTCAGGGTCAGCTAAAACAAACACAAGCAGTAAATGTCACCAAAGATTAGCTTTTTTTTTTTATTTGATAAATGCTTCACAAATTGTCTGGCATATTGATGGCCCCCCTACCAGCAAAGAACTCAAGGTATCTTAACCGGACATCACGGGCACTCAGGGAGGGCAAGCCAGGACGGCCACTTTCAAGCACCATCAGGGTTGGATCATGTAGAATTCCGGCCTCAGGCCCAACTGGGCCAGCATAGTTGGCAGAATGTTTGCGTAAAAAGTTATGGAGAACACAGCACGCCAGGATTAGATGATTAAGTTTATACTCCGCCATATGGATAGGTGTCGGAAATAGGCGGAACCGGCTGGCCATGATTCCAAATGTGTTCTCCACCACTCTTCTGGCTCTGGTCAGCCGGTAATTAAAAACCCTCTGTTCCGGGGTGAGGGTCCTCATCGGGAATGGCCGCATAAGATGGTCCCCCAGCGCAAATGCTTCATCCGCAATGAAGACGAATGGGAGTCCTTCCACATTGTCCTCTGGAGGTGGCAAGTCCAAGCTGCCATTCTGGAGATGCCTGTAGAACTCCGTCTGGGCGATGACTCCACCATCGGACATCCGGCCATTCTTCCCCACGTCCACATACAAGAAGTCGTAATTAGCCGACACCACCACCAACATCACAATACTATTGAACCCCTTATAGTTGAAATAGTACGACCCCGAGTTGGGTGGTGGGACAATGTGGACGTGTTTCCCATCAATTGCCCCTCCGCAGTTAGGAAAGTCCCACCGCTGGGCAAAGTGGGAGTCCACAGTCTGCCATTCCTGTGGCGTGGAAGGAAACTGTTGAGGAAAACAAAAATAAATTATTATTTTTGCACATAAACATGGCAAGCAGATTAAAACTGAAAATAGCAAATACTAGTGCGCAAAACCCCACTCTCAAAAGACCATAAGCGATAGTACCAGATAGAACAGCTGCCAACATAAAGGGTGTCCTCACACACCCTGATATATACGTAATGTAGGTAAAAAGAGTATGCGGCGCTAATCTATCCAAATGTACCACTAAAAATTGTGAAAAGGACCTCTCAAATTAGCATGAATCCTGAAATCCACAGTGCACGCAATGCCTTAGATTAGTGTAACAACCAATAAGCACCTATAGATAGTTACCATAGACCAGTGTACATATAATTATGGTGTGAACACTACACTTTGATGTAGAATACTACTTTCTCCTTTTCCAAAACAGCCAAACTATATTAAAGTGCTAAGTGCTAATTACTATTCCTAGTGAGAATATAAAAATCAAACAGTATGCGTGAATGTTCCTAAAACCACTCCATGTAAAACTATGACCAAAATATTGAAAAAGTATTGATGGTGAATAAAAATATTTTTCAAAATATATAAATCATACAATGTGCATTGATTTTTCTAAAATCCACAACGTGCAAAATATAACCAAAAATTAAATAAATATTGCTGGTGAATAAATGGAATATAGTTCCTCACAATCTAAGCATAAAAACTACAATGCAATGCTTGATTAAAGGATGCGACTCTGTACTCCATATCTATGCATAAGTGATCAAGTGCAAAACAAAGTGACAATTGTGCAAAAATCATGCATGTATAAATACGACTGCAATATTGACCCCAAAATGAACACCCCTCCCACCTGAAAAAATGCAAAAACTGTGACAAGTATAGTGATTGAGTCCAATTAAATGTTGCTCCATGCAATGTGACTCTTATTGTCCATAAAAGTCAATAATAACGTGCCAGAAAAAGGTGACTTAGTGCTGCAATCTTTCACTTCAAAAACGGCTGCAGCACACACCTGTGGATTTTGCACGTTGTGGATTTTAGAAAAATCAATGCACATTGTATGATTTATATATTTTGAAAAATATTTTTATTCACCATCAATACTTTTTCAATATTTTGGTCATAGTTTTACATGGAGTGGTTTTAGGAACATTCACGCATACTGTTTGATTTTTATATTCTCACTAGGAATAGTAATTAGCACTTAGCACTTTAATATAGTTTGGCTGTTTTGGAAAAGGAGAAAGTAGTATTCTACATCAAAGTGTAGTGTTCACACCATAATTATATGTACACTGGTCTATGGTAACTATCTATAGGTGCTTATTGGTTGTTACACTAATCTTAGGCATTGCATGCACTGTGGATTTCAGGATTCATGCTAATTTGAGAGGTCCTTTTCACAATTTTTAGTGGTACATTTGGATAGATTAGCGCCGCATACTCTTTTTACCTACATGGCAAGCAGATTAGGCACAAACATTCTTGGCCAACCTCCAGATAGCATTTATTAAGGGGAAATTAACACCAAAGTATAAGGTAAACCTATCATATTCAACCTCCCACCCCCTCTCATGGGCCATTTCTAACATTATAGGGGGGGTGGAATCTTGGACAGGTAACCCTCTTCACTTCATTGAGAGATGAATGCCTAAATACAGGGTATTACTTGGAACAGCCCCTCCTTAGTTACACTATTGGCAGCCCACTGGACAGGTAAGAAGTGTCATAATACAAAGATATAAATACACACTGTACACATTTGAGGACATTTGGACATTCTGATATTACCTATCAAGATAATAATAGAATATAAAAACTTTAAACAGTACCATTGGAAAGTATACAGGCAGGCCCTTGCACTACATGCTTTGGGGAATTCATCCATACATCTGACCACAAAAGAGATGGGTATAGTGTGTATGGGTTTGGCAAAGTCAGCAGATAGATGATTGAGGATAGATAGAGAATTGGTATCAGCTGACTTAGAAGTTGGGGGGAGGGAGGGTTTAGAAAAATGATTTGGGGACACTACAAAAAAAAGCCTCTGGTACTCTGCCTGAATTTAAAGCACAAATCACATTTCTAAACATTTTAGGGGGTGTTTGGGGTAAAGCACTACTATGGAGCTGATAAAATACATTGTTAGGTGACTACATGAGTTGAATATAGGGCAGGAGAGCATGTTGGGGAGGTAAGTGAAGGCAGATATGTATGAAGGACTAAAAAAATAATTACATAAAAATCCAGCATGAATGAGGATAAAGGGGACATTCACAGCATATTACAATCATGGTAATTAGGGAATGAGGAAAGAAATACAAGATATTAGCAAACATTAAATACAATAAAATGTGATATTAAAGGATAACAATCTTATCTTAATATACTCCTTCTGCAGGACCTGGATGATGGCAGAACAGGTCTCTGGGATGATGATCCCCAGAGCCTGGGGGGAGATGCCTGTCGAGAACTTGAGGTCCTGCAGGCTTCTCCCTGTCGCCAAGTACCGCAGGGTAGCGACCAGCCTCTGCTCCGGAGTGATGGCTTGCCTCATGCAGATATCCTGCCTGCTGATATAGGGGGTCAGCGAAGCCAACAGACGGTGAAATACGGGGTCTGTCATCCTGAGAAAGTTCCTGAAATCATCAGGATTATTCTCACGGATCTCACGCAGCAAAGGCATATGAGAGTCACGCTGAAGCAACCAATTCTTGGTCCATGAACTCCTCCCCACCCTGTTTATGGACTGGACTTGTGTCAAGGTCAGGACCCCAACACCAAGCCCCCGCACAGCACGAACTCTACGAGGAGTACGTATACGAAACATGGCTAGAAAACGGTCGGCTGCTCAGAACGAAGTAACAGAACGCACTGAAGAACAGCAAGGCCTGTGAAGAGCGACCTGAAAAACAGTAACGAATGAACAAGAACACAATGACTAATTAAAGTCACGCGGAACTTGCTTGCACGCACTGAAGAGCAGATACAAACCCACAAGCACAAACTGAACCGCAGAAAACGATCTGAAAGCCACGAGTCTGAAAAAGCGCGAATCGTCTCTCACCAAACTTTTACTAACACGAGATTAGCAAAAGGAGCCCAAAGGGTGCCGCGCTTGGTTCTGAACTGGCCTTTTCTAGTCTCGTCGTACGTGGTTGACGTCACCGCGTTATTGGCGATCGGAAATTCCTACAACTTTGTGCGACCGTGTGTAGACAAAACAAGTTTGAGCCAACATCCAACTGAAAAAATCATAGGATTTTGTTGTCGGAATGTCCCAACAAAGTCCGACGTGTACGGGGCATTAGACGACATTCTAAGACTACATTTTCCTGCTACTATTGAATTACACCAAATCTATGTTAAACTAGTTCTCTCAATCCTCAGGAAACACAAGTTGTATCTCAAGGCGGAAAAGTGTGAATTTGAAAAAACTACAGTTGAGTTCTTGGGATTCATCATCTCCACCAATGGGGTTGCAATGAACCCTCAAAAGGTCAAGGCTATCCAGGAGTGGCCGGCCCCCATCGATAAAAAAAGAGTCCAATGCTTTATAGGATTTTCTAACTTCTACCGAAGATTTATTGCTGGCTTCTCGGCAATTGTGGCACCCATTACTCAGCTCACACGCCAACATAGCCGTTTTTTGTGGTCCTCAGAAGCTCAGGAAGCTTTCACCAATCTAAAAGCCCTATTTTCTTCTGCACCAGTCTTACGGCACCCTGACCCTCTTCTGCCTTTTGTATTAGAAGTTGACGCCTCTGAAACAGCCACCGGAGCCATTCTCTCCCAAAGACAAGGGTCCAAAGCTCTTCTGCATCCTGTAGCGTTTGCTTCTTGGAAGTTAAGTGCACCTGAAAAGAATGATGATGTGGGTGATAGAGAATTACTGGCCATCAAGTTTGCTTTGGAAGAATGGAGGTATCTGCTAGAGGGGGCATCCCATCCTGTCATGATTTTTACAGAACATAAAAATCTGGAGTACCTCAGGACAGCCAAACGCTTGAGACCCAGACAGGCTCGGTGGGCTCTCTTTTTCTCTAGGTTTAATTTTCACATTGCTTACAGGCCCGGCTCAAAGAACGGTAAAGCAGACGCACTATCCCGAATGTTTCACGAGACCACCCAAGAAACAGAAACCAGCACCATTCTTTCTCCTCAGAATTTCTGTATGATCACACAGACTGATTTGTTAACCACCATTAAAACTGCATCCAGTCACTTTTCTGATCCTGAAATGCCTTTCTTGCAGAAACAAGATGACCTCCTGTTGGCTCGGGGGAAGATCTTTGTCCCACCAGAAACTAGTCCTCTCGTTCTACAGACATGTCACGACCATAAACTGGCAGGACATTTTGGAATGCTAAAGACTATTGAACTAGTATCCCGTTCCTTTTGGTGGCCGGGCTGGAGACAAGAATGTAAGGACTATGTGGCTTCCTGTATTCGTTGTCAACGCAGTAAAGGGTCAAACATGAAGTCTTGGG
This sequence comes from Lithobates clamitans, assembly GCA_037952925.1. Taxonomy (NCBI): domain Eukaryota; kingdom Metazoa; phylum Chordata; class Amphibia; order Anura; family Ranidae; genus Lithobates; species Lithobates clamitans. The sequence continues at coordinate 981,425 of JBBGZY010000071.1, forward strand.
GCTTGCTTAAACCATTACCCATTCCTGAATGTCCATGGGAAGACATTTCCATGGATTTCATTGTGGATTTACCGCCCTCAGGAGGGTTCACCTCTATTCTGGTTTTCATTGATCGTCTCTCCAAGATGGCACATTTCCTGCCCATGGTGGGCACTCCTTCTGCTTCGGCTACAGCTGATGTCTTTTTCAAAGAAATTGTTAGACTTCATGGCGTCCCTCTCAGTATCACCTCGGACAGAGGGGCCCAGTTCACATCCAAGTTCTGGAAGGAACTTTGCAAAATTTTGGAAATAAAGATCTGCCTCTCCTCTGCATATCACCCACAGAGCAACGGCCAGATGGAGAGGACAAACCAAACTCTGGAGCAGTATCTCCGCTGCTTTTCGGCTGACTCCCAAGATGACTGGTCCTCTCTCCTACCATATGCCGAGTTTGCATACAATAATTCTATTCATTCTGCCACTAACCAAACACCTTTCTGGTCAAATTTTGGTTTTCACCCTTCTTTTCTCCCAAATTTTCTTCCAGAAATACCCGTACCTGCAGTGCAGGACCGTGTAAGCTCCATCCAACTGAATTTCAAGAGGATTCAGGAAGCTATGCAGAAAGCCCAAGATGACTACAGCAAGCATTACAACAAAGGAAGGAAGGAGAATCCAGCTTTCAAGGTGGGTGAAGATGTGTGGCTGTCAACAGTTAATCTTAGATTACCAATCCCAGCACGGAAATTGGGACCAAAATTCATAGGGCCTTTCAAGATCAAGAGGATGATCAATCCTGTGGCTTTTGAACTGGCTTTACCCAACTCATATAAAATTCATCCTGTATTTCATGCATTTCTTCTGAAACCTAGGATCGCTAGTCCTTTTCCGGGCAGAGAAGAACTACCTCCTCCACCGGTCCTTGTGGACGGCGAGGATGAATTTGAGGTGGAAAATATTCTGAATTGCAGAAAAAGGGGAAGACAGCTCCAGTTCTCAGTGCAATGGAAGGGGTATCCCCCTGAAAATAATTCCTGGGAACCTGCTAAAAACGTGCATGCCCCACGTTTGGTTCAAACTTTCCATCAGGAACATCCTGAATTAATGTCCAGTTTGGGTGTCCAGAGGCCACCCCTCGGGAGGGGCACTGTCAGGAGAATAGGGCTCTCAGCCATCAAAATCGTGTTCCTGCGCGCATGCGTGGCGGAATGGCGATCCGGCGCATGCGCATTCGCGGACCGGCAATCCGGCGCACGTGCATGCACAATAGCGCACGCCCCATATGATCCTCCGCCTGGCCTATAAAAGGGACTCTGGCACACAGATCAATTGCTGGTTTGTCTTCAGCTTCCTGTGATGTCTCTGCTTCCTGTTATTGTGACCTGAATACCCGTTTTGACCCGGATTGGCCTCGACTACTCTGCTTGTCTCCTGAACCTGACCCTCGGCTTGCTACTTGGACTTCCGCTCTTCTCCAGTGTTTGACCCTCTGCCTGTGACCCAGATTTGCCTACATCTCCTTGCCCTTGAACCTCTGCCTGTATCCTGGACTATCCTTGTGCCTTACTGCCTTATACCTCAGCCTGCTGTGATTATACTTACCGTGTGTGTGTTTGACCCTCAGCCTGGTTCTGGACTTTCTCTTGTACCCGCTGCATCAGATCATCCATCTGCCAGTTGCTGCACAGTTGCCTCCCTCTACCCAGGACTTCACGTCAACAACCTCCTGCTTCCTGAGGTAGCTTGTGCCTCTTTGTGCATCCACTCCCCTGTCTCACCTCCAAGGGGTGGACTGCGTTTAGTCGCAAGGGTGAATCGCTCTTGGCATTTCAGATTCGGTAGGTACTTTCCTGATACCGCTGTCTCCAGCTCTCATTGATGATGCTAACCTGAGAGCCAGTATCCCATAGGGCCTGGACAGGAGTATCATTCTTTTTCACAGTTCACAAGGCACCTTTTTTTAACGAGACTCAGTAACTTGCTGTTTTGTCTTATGGTAACCCCTTCCATATGAGTTGGCACTACCTCAGCCACCTGGTAGGATCTTTGGGTATGGTGGTTGGGTACCCTTTGAAAGGGACCTGGGTTCACCCTACCAGCCATGGCACTAATGGTGGTTTGACAGCGTGTTGATTTGATACCAACAAGAGTTGCACTTTGGGACACAGGGTTGGTTCTAGCACAGGTTACTGTTGGTCCCTTGACAGTCTCTGACCAGTTCTTTTACAAGATTGACAACATCCATTGCTCATGCCTACCGTTACCTGAGGCCCTCTGAATTCACAATCTCATCGAGTTCTCGAACCTTGAAGGAGTGTTTTTATGTCTATCTTCTCTTTTTGCATCTGGAGCATCAGCTTTTCCAGTTCAGAGTTGCTCTTTGACATCTGTTGGATGGTTGGGCTACTTGCTTGTGATGGGGACCAAAATATTGTGTCGGCAGTCGTTGTCAGAACATCTGGTTCCTGAGGACACTGTACTGACATTGGACTGACACTCTTTCCCTTCGTTTTCTCTATAAGCACCTCATCTAGAATGAAAGGATCATCTAAATACTGCTTTAATTGGAACTTGGTGTGGTCACTTCTCAGTCCAGTATCCACTGACCTTAGGAATTTCTTTTGTATCAGCTCAGACCCGAAGTGTTCATCCAAGCCTTCTCCTTGTGAAACAACAGGCGGTCCTTCGACTCAATAGCTCTGAACAGGACATTCTGAGGAGTTTCCTTACTATTCTGTGAGATGTTTATCAGTTGTTGGTACAGTTGGGAAGCATTTTTCTCCCTGTAATGGCCTTTAAGGATTCTTCTAAGTTGCACTAGGGTGAGTCTATTCTTCATTTCCAACATACCTCTGAGACTTAGGTCGGGACTAATGACCTTTACCACAGCTTCCACAATTTCGGACTCGGGATACCATTATTGTAGTCACATATTGATCTGATGCATAAGGTTTGTATAGGACAGCTTGCCTTTCTGTTCCTTTTCACCTATCTAACCAGCAATCTTAAAGTTCTTCCTAATTGTCACCTCTGGCAAGTTACCATGGGAAAGTCTCTGAGTGACTGGAATAGGTTCTTGTTTTGGATGACTGTCACTCGAGTCTTTGCTTTTAGTACTCAGCTCTTTTATCTGTTCCTCGATCATTCTGGAGGTTTCCTGGAACTTCTCCTGCATGGTGTGGTATTGATGTTTCAAATCGGCTAATTGCTGTTCCGGCTGGTGCTTCAGCATTGTCTCTTTTCTTCTCTAGCTCACTGATTAATCTCTTAGTTGCTTGGAGAAATTGTGTCACCGCCTCTTCACTTTCAGTCTCGACCAGTTCATCTATCACCTCATTGACTATCTGCATGTAGTGGCGCCAGGTTTTTCCTTTGGCCATACTTGCTTCGGGGGCCTTGAAAAACTGGCAAGTCCCAATGAGATTACCGACTGTCATGGGAATCAGATGCCACTGATTTAGTCTTGCAACTTTTCTATATCCATCTGTGTACGATTTCCATGCAGCAACGGTTAATACCTTACTCTTCTCTCCACTTTGCCAGCGTAACCGCTCTTTTCCACTTCCATGACCTTTTTGCGCTTTCTTCACCTGGCCCCACGTTGGGCGTCAATTTTGCTGCACATATGCTGAAAGTATGGTCAATAATTCCAATGTGCGAAGGGAGCTGGCCGGGTGAAACCAGAAGTGTTTTTATTGAAAAGTTTCTGCAATGACACAAACACATGACCTTCAGTCTGATAGACAGGGTAAGCGTAACAGATAAAGCACGCAACCAAAAACTAATCAATTAATTTGAAAAAAAAAAATTAGATACAAAACTCACTGCATATATAAAAATGCAAACATGTGATATAACCATATAATTAGGTTACAATAATTGCATATAGATTATAGTCCATAAAGTTCTTCAATCAGTGGAAATAAAGATGACAGACATTCAGATGATCAATCAGTTGTTCTGTTCATCAAAAAACAAATCAATCAGCGCCGCTTACCAGAATTGTTGGATCTCAAATTATAAAGATCAAAAGGGCACACACAGGGGGATCACTCAGACAAGGAAAGCACATCCACAGGCTCATCTAGTAACGGGATCCTCTCTCCTATAGCGGACTCTCCAATAGTGCGATATTCCCCAAAAATAAACAAAGTCTTGTGAGCTACCATGTGAAAATCCAAATGATAATTAGAGATGATTACAGGACAGCTGCTAGCATTGATCACGTCCCATATGCTCGTGAAAAATAAATTAATACCAATGTAATGCTGTGCTATCCAAAAGTAGTCATATGGTAATCTTACTAAATCCTAATTATTACTGACTACAGTTAAATAGTGGTGGTGAGATATTCCATTCCTATGTAAAACATTTAGTGAGCATAATAATGCAATCTTATGCGATTAAAAGTTGCAATCATAAACAATAAAAAATTGCAATCCTATGCGATGCTCCCAATAACAACCTGTGTAGCATACACTCCTCTATATACACATATTGCATTCATATGAAATAGAGAAATTTGTAACCATGTGCGATAAGTGTGGTAAATGCGATAATTGCAGTGACAACCTATAATACACATAAATTTATATAAAAGTGCATCAATATACAATAATCAATATAGAAACAAAGTGACCCGTGTTTAAAGTGCTCTTGTGCCAAACTAATTGGAATTCCCCCTGAGGAAGATACGTTATTTCCTGATATCTGCACATGTTGGGGAGGGGATAGGACGGTTTATGAGACAGTGGAGTGATTTTAGAGTGGGAGAAGACACACCAGTACAGCATCTTTATATTTGTTTGGCTTGTTACATAGTGGTGGGCTCATAGCACCCCCCCAATAAATGTGAGTACCCTAATATAGGGAATATTGTAATTTTAAATAACATTTTTAAAACGGTAATACACTATCCAATTTTCTCTGTTTTCCATATGAATATTGTTGCAAGCAACCTTCCAAGGATCTGAATGCTGACCATAAACTCAGATGTGGTTTAAAAGCGTGTTTTGACCGAGCTTAGGTGCAAGGTCACACGCTCTAAGGTGAGCGCATACACCAAAGGGGAAGCACAAGAGTGGACACTAGCACTTGATTGTTTTATCATCTGTTTTATCATCTGTGAGTACCAGAAGAATGGAGTAGTTATGGATGGACGATTTTATGGACACAGATTAATGCATGAATTCATTTGGCACAAGAGCACTTTAAACATGGGTCACTTTATTTCTATATTGATTATTGTATATTGATGCACTTTTTTATAGATGTATGTATATTATAGGTTGTCACTGCCATTATCGCAATTATCGCACAGGGTTGCAAATTTCTCTATTTCATATTAATGCAATATGTGTATATAGAGGTGTGTATGATACACATGTTATTATTGGAGTTAAAACTGCCCCACTAGCGGCCGAATAAAAATAAAAACGACGGTAAAGCGCCGCTAAAAATAACGGCGCTTTACCACCGAAGGAACTGATGCCCCAGTGTGAAAGGGGCCTAAGTGTCATTGTAAACGGAAGCCTGCAAATACATCATTCTTTCCGGCTGCTCTCCTCCTTCCGCTCCTCCTCCTCCTCCGAGTGTAGCTTTAGATTGGAGGAGGAGAGCGGTCATGTGAAACTTCAGAGGAGAGCGGTCACGTGAAACATCAAAGGAGAGCGGTCACGTTAAACAGAGGAGAGCGATCATGTAACTAGCCAGAAAGAATGGAGCTAATGAGGTATTTGCAGGCTTTGATTTACAATGACAGTGACACAGTGTAGGAAGAGTCTATGAGAAGGGACTGGCACTGATTTTTTTTTTAACTTTAGAGTACACTGGCAGTGCTGTCCCAGGAGACTGGGGGTCTCCTGGGAGAGTGTAGGGGGGCTGCGCAATGTAAAGAGGCTGTGCAATGTGCGGGGGGAGTCTGTGTAATGTGCGGGGGGTCTGTGTAATGTAAAGGGGGGCTTTGGAATGTAAAGAGGTCTGTGTAATGTGCAGGGGGGGGGCTTTGGAATGTAAAGGGGTATGTGGAAAGTCTTTCCTGAAAGTTCCCTCCTAAAATTAGGGTACATGTTATACGCCTGTGCGTGTTATACGCCGATAAATACGGGTATACTATATATATATATATATATATATATATATATATGGTCAGGGCCCTCTGTCCTGAGAGATATGAAGCACATAAACACGTCACAAGACTAACCACATAAAATAGACCTGAAGTGTGCCCTGGCCTGCTGTATGGTAAACCCAGATCTGCTGGGCGGTATGCCAGAGAAGGACGCATACCTTAAGAAAGTAAATGGATGTTTCTGTAGAGAAATTGTTTGAAGAGAAGTACCCTGAGAAGGGGAATGGGTGGGTGGGTACCGCACACTGGAACCGACACAGACCATCGTGGGTGGTCTGGTTAAATACCCTCCAGGCTCCTCCCATAATTTCAGGCCAGTATACAGGCCTTCCTATTTATGGTCGGGTTCCTCCGTCCAGAGAGATATGAAGCACATAAACCAGTCACAAGACTAACAACATAAAATAGATCTGAAGTGTGCCCTGGCCTGCTGTATGGTAAACCCAGATCTGCTGGGCGGTATGCCAGAGAAGGGCGCAAAAAGACTTGGTTAGGGAGTTAATGATTTATTTAAGTTTACTGACATACTACAGGGCAAGCTTGCTAAAGGCTTGTGACATTTCTGCTTGTGGTTTAGGAATGTATCGAGCAAAGCAGGTGGATTTCCACCTACCCATTTTCCTGATCATGTGGTCCGGGACCCCATTTCGTGAGGCTGCTGATGCTGCTCCAATGCGGAAAGAATGTCCAGAAAAACGGTTGGGGTCAAGGCTTAAGTTGCGCAGAAGGATCCTGACGTGAGTAGTGAACTGGTTGGTACTTAGAGGGCTGATCGGGAATGGTAGCAATAGGCTGTCCTGCGAGGGATCAGACAGATGGGCTAATAGTTGATCTAGGATGGCTACAGGGCACCAGGTGTTGCGCGTTCTGAAGAGCTTGATGTCAACCCCCGGACCGGACTGTTGCGTTTTATTTTTTATTTTTTTAAATTCCTTTATTTTATTTTCAAGAAAACGTGTTACAGTTTGAGGTACATATTGTCAAGTTCTATAACATTTAATGGATAACATAAAACAGTGGTAGGAAGAAGATTTTAACAGGAACTGTCGTCGACTAGAGATGTAACACATAAACAATCCTCTCGTTTACACAATCTGTATGGTGAAGGCGGAGCCTGTGTGCATGGGAGGGTCTAATGTAATGATTATCTTAGTGTCCATTTGCAAGCATTTCCCTGAGACATGCCTTGTGTAAACAGGTAACTCGTGTAATTATCCTTTATCGATAGGTAAAAGGGTGAACTAAAATAACAAAAAGAGAAACTCTCCACTGATCGGGGGTGGAGATATTCCTTGTCGACCAGTAAAGTCCGGCAAAGGGCAACTAACATAGAGTAATGTAGACCATGATATTCATTATATCTGATCAGATCTTCCCTAAGCCGGAAGAGTATAGGGGATTGTGTGAGGACTGGGAAGGGTGGGGGGGGGGAGGGAAGAGGTAAAAAAGCGGGAGACAATAGGGGGGAGGGGTAAGGATAATAGAGAGGAGAGATGGAGAGGGAGGTGAAGAAGGTAAGGAAGGGGGTAAAGAGAGGTAAAGAGGGGAGGGTGGTGGTGCCACCCTCCAGCCAGGCGGAGCCCTCATAACGGGGGGTGTCCACGCTAAGACATCTCCCGGAGGTAAGCCTCGGAGTAGATGAAGTGTTGCCAAGGGCGCCAGGTCTCCCGAAAGGCTTCCTCCCTGTCATGCAGCGTGGCCGTAAGATCTTCCATGTCGCGCAGTTCGTTAACCCTGGCATACCACTGGATCTTAGTTGGTGGGGTTTCCGATCTCCAAAATAGAGGGATACAGGCCTTGGCCGCATTAAGTAGTTGTATAGTGAGTGAGGCTTTATATTTCTTAATTGGTCTGCTAGATAGGTGCAGCAAACAGGCCCCGGGATCTCCCCCCAGTGCGACGCCCGTTAAACGTTCGATCGTGTCTGTCACCTCTTTCCAAAAAGGTTTAATCTTGGGACAGTCCCAGAAAATGTGCAACATCGTTCCTTCTCCTGTTCCACAGCGCCAACACATACTTGGTACCTGCGGGAGGAACCTGTGGAGAGTGGATGGTACCTTGTACCATCTGGTCACAATCTTGTAGCATGTCTCTTGGACCCTTGTGGCTAGAGAAGATTTTTGGGCAAAATGTAAGATCTTTTCCCTTTGTGCTTCATTAAAATGCACTCCTAATTCTATCTCCCATTTAGTGAGGAAGGGGGGCACAAAGCCTTCAGTCGGGGCAATCAGGGAGAGGTAGATCGAGGACAGGGAGTGGCGTACGGGCTCTCTGCGGTGGCAGACACGTTCCAATTCCGTGAGTGGGCGTGGGGGACCTAAAGTCTGAGCACTTCGGTGTAAAAAATTACGCAGTTGGAGACCACTCAGGAAATCCAATGGCGTGTCCAGGTCCTCAATTCCCGCGGCCGACCGGAGCCGGCCACCGGCATCTAGGAAGTCGTGGAGGTGTGGCCACCTATCTCCCTCCGATAGGGCTCTATAGATCGGGCCCTGGCAGCCCGGCAAGAAATCAGGGTTGCCCAGTATCGGCACCATGGGGGAAGGAATAGGTGATATCAGGGTTTTACGAAAGGTTTCTCTGGCCACTCTTAATGTGTTTCCCAGAGTCGGGTGTTCGGCGATGATCTTCGGGATCGGAGTGGAAAGCCACGGCCAACTCCTAGCCGTACCATCGGAGTCCTCCATCTCCATATGGACCCATTGTTTGGCTTCTGAGTGGCAATACCAGTCTATCAGTCTGGTAAGAAAAAAAAAAAAAAAAAGTCTATCCATGACGAAACATGTCGGGGCGTGGCTGTGAGCTGTGACGTACATGCTGTTAGCCACACAGGAGGATAGGTTACGAGCGCACGGAGGGACGGAGGAATCCCGAGGGAGGGGTGAGATTATACCCGGCAGCTGTACACCTCGGGTCCGCCGTGACCATTGTTTATTGGTTAATCCACAGAGTTGGAGTGTGCTGTTCACCACACGATTTGTGCCTTTTGTTTTTACACTAATGTGAGTGCTATGTGTGAAGGATTGCAGTGATTTTAAATAAATTTTCTATTGCTGAATTACACTATTGGAGCATTTATTTATTTTTTATGTGGATCCATTGAAAACCATCGCTGTGAACCTCGTATACACTGTTTACCCTGGAGTGTGGTAAAAAGAGCGTGTTTTGCCTTGCATGAGAGTGCTGGCATGTTATTTCGGTGAGTGCAGGTCTGGAGAGTGTGATTCACTAGCACGGTGGTGAGGTGACAGAATCACGAAGCTACTCATCATTTGACACACATCACTGAGGAATCATTTGTGTGGGACACTTGATTTATATATTTTTCGTCACTTTCCTTTGTCACGTGCAGCGTGTTTGGAGGCTGCTTTCATTCATGAACTGTAGATGAATTATTTTACTTTTGCAGCATGAATTAGCAATATTACACGTGTTTATTTTCTGTTGCTGTCACTTATATGTGTATATTAAGGTATATGGTCACATTATACACTTGTATGCTATTTTTATTTCTATTATTCACAGGTTTTATGTAGATATATACAATTTTGTGGGTTATTAATATCCGAGTGTGTTATACTCAGTTGAATGACTCACCAACTAGAGGGTATCACCACTGTTGTATTTAGGTGATTGACTCACGAATAGAGGTTATCACCACGATTGCACACTGCAAAATACACTGTGTTATTTAGGTCATTCATTGATCATTAAGAGGTTGTCACCACTATTGCACACAGTTAGTCATACACCTTTTGAGCGCCTTCTATTTAGCCTAGGTGTCGGTGTACCATTTTTTGGTCTAATAACCGATATGTAGGATTAAATATATTATTGAATTATACTGTACTTTGAAGAGGGCAGCTCAACATTTTTATTTTTGTTTTTGTTTTCACTATTTATTTATCATTTAATCACTGTCACAAGTGTTGATTATTAGGCAATCACCTTTATAGGTGCATTTTCATTTTATTTATTGTATTTTATTTATTTTGCTGTTCATTTAGCAACACACTTATCCAGTGGAACTACAGGCGCGGTGGAGGTGTTCCTCGTGCGGAGGGCGTTAGCATATAGGATACCTACTTTTCTTTAGTTTTATATATCTTTTACCACTCGCAGCCATGGATGCATTTAATTTCTTAACGAATAGACAACTTAGCCCCGAATCTGTGTTTTCCAATGATCAACCAATGATCGAACATGAGGAAGACTTTTCGGTGCTATTAAAAACCCTTGATGGCCTACTGGAGAAGCAAATTAAAACCTGGTGGGATGTGTTCACTTTTGAGCACTATTGTAGGGAGAACCTTATCTTTAGAAGTTTAAGATGGGAGGTTCCTCCACAGGATGGTCTTAATGACCAGTCATTTATGAAAGAATGGCTGGAATTTTTTAATAAGGCAGGAAAGGAATTACAGGCATTAGTCCTGAAAAGGAAACAAATCAAGTTAAAGATGTTGAATGAAAAAATTAAGGATATACAAGATAAATTAGAACCCATTAAGGATACCAATCAAATGAAGGATTTTAACAACAATATAAAGAAGAAATTAGAAAAAATTGATAGAGACACCCAAAAGAAGAAAGTAAAAAAGTATAATAGGGATGCCAATGATTTTAAAACAAATAGAATTTATGCGTGGCAGGCATCATTAGAGAACAATAATGCTGACCCAGCTACCAACACCAATACGGCAGGGGGGGTGAGCATTCCCCCGCCTAAACCCGAGGTTAAAAAGAATCTAATGAATAAAGTTAAAGGAGGAAATGAGGGTATGAACCCTAGACCCAATGAAAGAGGGCGAAGTGTAGGGGGCGCTCAATATGAATACGAAAGGGAACATTATCGGTCCCCCAGACCCCCATCACGTGGAAGAGATAGAAGAGGGTATTACCACTCCCCCAGACCTCCGTTTCAGGGGAGAGAAGGATACACATCAGGTTACCCTTATAATCACCCATCCCCTAGGAATTATAGGAATGATTTACCACAAGACCACAGGCAGTGGCAACATCACCCTCCGCCGTATCAATATTGTGAAGGTTATGGCGATATCCCCCTTTACAATAGATTTTCACCATTAGATAGGGAAGAGCGTTCTGTTTATGGTCCTTTTTTAGGACAACGGGGGAGGGGAGGGGGGACACCGAGGGGGAACACCAGGGGCTCCCATCAGAGAGGGGGAGGGAGACAGGAACCCCCCCCAGGATTCGACAGAGAAAATGTGCCCACCCAAGGAGAAGGAGGGGGTGTAGGGCAGGAAGATCCAAGAAATCCAAGGAAACGACCGAGGGATGCGTAAAAACTGGGATATACAATCTAAGCAGTGTGGAACTTAGTCATAAAGAACTTAACATTTTGAATCTGGGTTTAAAATGCGCCCCTAAAAGGGCAATGAATAAGTTCGATGTGTATATTGATGCACATAAATTTATTAGAACCATGAATATCAAAAAATATTTCCTTAGTCATCCGGTGGAATCCTCAGAGAGGTCTAGGGTACCTCTAAATAGGGTAGATACAGGATTGAGGAATAAGTCCATCTTCAATCCCCAAAACCCGAGCAATCATTTTATAGAGGTGTTTAAGAGCCTGGTTCTGAGTGATATTGAGGAACTAGTCCCACGTAAGGATGTTAATCCCTATTACATTAAGGAAGGTATTAGAGCCCTAGAAGAAAGAAAGAATCTGATAGTGCGCCCAGCTGATAAGGGGGGGGGTGTGGTTTTGCTGGATAAAACATTCTACCTGAACCAGCTGTTGGAGTTGGTAGGAGACAGAACCACGTATAGAAAGCTACCCGCCGATCCAACAGATGCATATAAATTGCAGTTAACATCTCTGGTTGAATGGGGCTTTAGGATGGATGCCCTCAATGTTAAAGAAAAGAGGTATTTAATCCCCAGTGCATGCCGAATCCCGGTTATATACACCTTACCTAAGGTGCATAAAAACACACAGTGCCCACCACCTCGGCCGATTGTTAATGGGATTGGGTCCGTTACGGCAAGATTGGGGGAATTTTTAGATAAATTTCTCCAACCAAGTGTTAAGGACACTAGGGCCTACTTGAAAGACACTGGTGACCTTTTGACACTACTCAATGATGTCAAACTAGATACCTCGTCATCAGTGTATTTGGTAACGGCTGATGTGGCCTCCCTATACACCATTATACAACATGAGGATGCGGCCTTGGCCCTAAACTGGGCCTTGAGTAAGAGAGACGACATCCCTGGTGTACAGAAAAGATTTTTGGGACAAGCACTGGACTTTTGTATGTCCCATAATTATTTCTGGTGTGATGGCCATTTTTACTCTCAACAGGTTGGCGTGGCGATGGGAGCTAAATATGCTCCCAGCCTCGCCAACCTGTTCATGGCAGAATGGGAAGACAGAAAAGTGTTTAACCAGAGAAGACCTCAACTTCTATTTTATCGGCGATTCATTGATGACCTCTTGTTCATCTGGGAGGGTACAGAAGAATCGGCCATTGACTTTTTACAAGAGCTTAATAACAATCATAATAACATCAAATTGGAATACCAGATGAGTAATCTATCGGTCAATTTTCTGGATGTAACGATTGAGAGACAGGGCCACTCATTGAAAACTAAAGTTTATTTCAAACCGACTGATCGTAACAGTTTCTTATCAATCAGAAGTGGCCATCACCCGGCTTGGATAAGAAATATTCCAAAAGGACAGATGTTACGTGTACGCCGCAATTGTACGGAATTGGAAGATTACTTTGAACAAGCAGATGTTCTTAAAAGTAAATTCCTGCAAAGAGGCTATCGGGAGGATGAATTAAACAAAATTACCCAGGAGGTGGCATTGGTACCCAGGGAACAATGCCTGAAGAAATCTGAGAATACATCGAGTGAGAATAAACATCAATTTGGCTTTATTTCTGGATTCCATTGTCAATATAAAGACATTGAAGATATTTTCAGGAAATACTGGCATATTTTATGTAAAGACAGGCATCTGGGAGAGGTGCTACCGGACCGGCCAATATTTATTTATAGGAAGGCCCCGAGCTTCGGTGACCATGTGGTCAAGAGGATATTAGATCCACCTAGGAGGAACTTGCTCAAATTTAACTTTAGAGGATTCTATAGCTGCAGGAGGTGTATTTGTTGCAGGACTGTTAGAGTCAACCACAGAGGAGTAACTAATGTGACTAATAGGGATGGGGAATCCTTCGAAATCAAGGAATTTAGCACATGTAATTCGTCACATGTTGTTTATTTGATGTGGTGCCCCTGTGGCCTTTTGTATGTAGGGAGGACAAAGAGAATGTTGAGAGTTAGGATTTCAGAACATCTCACCAACATAAAAAATGGCTATAAGCACCATAGTGTCTCTTTACACTTTAAACTAAAACATCAACAAGACCCATCGTTACTACAATTCTGTGTGATTGACATTGTACACCCTACCTGGAGAGGGTCGAATAGAGTCAGGGATCTCTCGCAACGGGAAACTAGATGGATCTATTTATTGAAGAGTTTAACACCTAGGGGGTTAAACATAGAATTAGATCTAAACTGTTTCATTAACAACTTTTAGATTAGGTCACTGAGGCTCTTGGTATACTACAGGTATTAAGAGTCTTTGGTTCTTCTTTTGTTTGATCTCTGTAACCCAGTCTGGTTTATTGTAATTGTCACTACACCATTGAATAGACGTGTAGGGATATTGTCCTTTTATTGCTAGTGTACCCTTAGGGGATGTCTCACAAAGAGATAGGCGTTAGGCATACCCCCATGTAGACTGGCACTACAGTAGGGGGATTAAGGGATAGGTCTATTATATGACCTGAGTTACCCGGTACACTTAACAAGTTTGGGTAAAGCATTAGTCCCTATGAGGAGGGGAGAGAAGGGAGGTGATTTGAAAATAAATAGATTTATAACAGAACCCCTATATTTGTTATAAGTTTACGCCTACCACCCTAACATCCATCTAACACTGAACGCCTATTATAGGTGGGGTAGTGAGTGTCACGCTTTTCTGAGGGTCTGGCTATTATTGCAGGCCACTTTATTTTATTTTATTTTATTTTTTAGTCTAATTCAATTTATTCTTCATTTGGTATCCATGTAGAATACATATATTGTATAGTTATGTTTGTAGTCTGTAGAGGTCTGTCTATACATTATATATATATATATATTCTTTCCCTAATTGGCATTCAACTTCCAGCTATATATTCTTGTATTCTGTAATTTTTATTAGAGGACCCATAGGGATTTTTAGGTTTTTTCAGTTCTTGTCTGTGGTTCAATATTTCTATTAATCTGAATTTTATTGAATTCATAACATATAGGAGGATTGCATTTTATGTATTTTAAAAAAAAAAAAAAAAAAAAAAAATATATAATTTTCATATATATATATTTTTTATATTTTAATATTAGCACAACAGGGAAACAAGGGGACCCGGATCGGATAGCATATGATCCTATTTTTGGTCCCTGGGTTGGGCTTGTTATGTAAATTATCATTGCCTTTAAGCAGATGGTTAATCGTTTAAAAGATTGTCCTAAGTGCTGGCCAATATTCACTGTTGTCATAAAGCAGGAGATTAATGATGTGATAAATCATAGCAACTGCGGACCGGCATTAAAAGGGTGGTCTTATATATATATCTTTTAGAATAATGTGGTGTACACATATATAAATTTATTAGTCCGGGTAACTGGTTTAAATTCCGTTGTTTGTATTTATTACCATTAGAATGTTCTCATGTGCCTAATTCCTCATTACATCTGCTGTATTTGTCTCTAGTGTTTCCGATGTACGGGGACGCGAGGTGTGCGCATGCGCAGTGCGAAACCCAGGGGGCGTGTATTGTAGACTAGATAAAAGGGAGAGTGACATCTAACACAGCCAATCCCATGAATAAGTCTATCCATGACGAAACATGTCGGGGCGTGGCTGTGAGCTGTGACGTACATGCTGTTAGCCACACAGGAGGATAGGTTACGAGCGCACGGAGGGACGGAGGAATCCCGAGGGAGGGGTGAGATTATACCCGGCAGCTGTACACCTCGGGTCCGCCGTGACCATTGTTTATTGGTTAATCCACAGAGTTGGAGTGTGCTGTTCACCACACGATTTGTGCCTTTTGTTTTTACACTAATGTGAGTGCTATGTGTGAAGGATTGCAGTGATTTTAAATAAATTTTCTATTGCTGAATTACACTATTGGAGCATTTATTTATTTTTTATGTGGATCCATTGAAAACCATCGCTGTGAACCTCGTATACACTGTTTACCCTGGAGTGTGGTAAAAAGAGCGTGTTTTGCCTTGCATGAGAGTGCTGGCATGTTATTTCGGTGAGTGCAGGTCTGGAGAGTGTGATTCACTAGCACGGTGGTGAGGTGACAGAATCACGAAGCTACTCATCATTTGACACACATCACTGAGGAATCATTTGTGTGGGACACTTGATTTATATATTTTTCGTCACTTTCCTTTGTCACGTGCAGCGTGTTTGGAGGCTGCTTTCATTCATGAACTGTAGATGAATTATTTTACTTTTGCAGCATGAATTAGCAATATTACACGTGTTTATTTTCTGTTGCTGTCACTTATATGTGTATATTAAGGTATATGGTCACATTATACACTTGTATGCTATTTTTATTTCTATTATTCACAGGTTTTATGTAGATATATACAATTTTGTGGGTTATTAATATCCGAGTGTGTTATACTCAGTTGAATGACTCACCAACTAGAGGGTATCACCACTGTTGTATTTAGGTGATTGACTCACGAATAGAGGTTATCACCACGATTGCACACTGCAAAATACACTGTGTTATTTAGGTCATTCATTGATCATTAAGAGGTTGTCACCACTATTGCACACAGTTAGTCATACACCTTTTGAGCGCCTTCTATTTAGCCTAGGTGTCGGTGTACCATTTTTTGGTCTAATAACCGATATGTAGGATTAAATATATTATTGAATGGTAAGATGTGTTGCCCTGTAGTAGGCTTTTACGTCTGGTAGTCCCACCCCACCCCTACGTTTTGTCATATAGAGTAGTTGTAATTTGATGCGAGGCTGCCCGCGCGACCAGACAAAATCTCGGAAAAGTGCGTCGAGTCGCTTGAAGAAGGAGGGCGGGAGATGTATGGGGAGGGCCTGCAGGAGATAGAGTATCCTCGGGAGAGCTGTCATCTTGATGGCATTACAGCGTCCAAACCACGTTAGAGTGAGGGAGTGCCAATGTTGTAGGTCTGTTTTAAGTCTGTGTAGAAGAGTGGCAAAGTTTGCTTGGTAAAGGTGGGCGGGGTCCGCGGTGATGGCCACTCCTAGGTACGGAATGGTATCGGTTGCCCAGTGGAACTTGTAGTTCAGGCGCAATTGTCGGATATTTTGTGAGCTCAGTGTGATATTAAGCATGGAGGATTTAGACATGTTTATTTTAAATAGGGACAGAGCTCCGTACTCCCTCAGGGAATGAAGCAAGGCGGGGAGTGAGGCAATGGGGTCAGCCAAGAAGAAGATAAGGTCATCCGCGAAAGCGGCGACCTTGTGGGCTCCAGATGTTTTACGAAAGCCCTCTATTTGGGGGTTGGCCCGTATCTTACAGAGCAGAGGTTCCAAAGAAAGAATAAAGATTAGAGGAGATAGGGGACAACCCTGTCTGGTACCATTTCGAATGTTAAAATAACCCGACCTGGTTTCGTTGACCCTAACCGCCGCTGTGGGGCTGGAGTAGAGAGATAGGATCCAGCTGAGCATCGACGTCCGGAGGCCAATGTGTTCGAGAGTAGCTCTAACAAATGTCCAGTCTACACGGTTGAAAGCCTTCTCCGCGTCAGTTGACAGCAGGAGAAGGGGTCGTCGCGTGGTCCTAGCGGCATGTATGAGGTTCAGCACCCTAATGGTGTTGTCACGTGGTTCCCGTTGGGGGACAAAGCCCGCTTGGTCTTTGTGAATTAGGTTTGGTATGTGTGGGAGCAATCTGTTCGCCAGGATCTTGGCAAACAGTTTCAAGTCGGTGTTTAGCAAAGCTATCGGTCGGTAGTTTCCACACCGGAGTAGGTCCTTTCCCTCTTTAGGGATGAGAGAAATGTAGGCCCTAAGGGAATCTATGGGGAAGGAGTTACCTTGCGTGATTGAGTTAAGTGCATCCACTAGCGGTTTAGAGAGCGTCTCAAAAAAGGTTTTGAAATAAATTGGAGTAAGGCCATCAGGGCCTGGGGCTTTCTTGGGCTTGGAACTCGCCAGTGCTACCCCTAGCTCCTCCACCGTAATGGGGTCTTCCAGTTCTTCCGCGATGTCGGCCGATAGAGATGGCATGCCAGAGGAGGCTAGATATTCGTGTGGGGTGGGTCCCTCAGAGGGGCCAGGGGCATCAGGAGAGGGTCTATCTAGATTATAGAGGCCGCTGTAGAATGAGCGGACTGTTGCGTTTTAGACACCGCAAGGTGCAATGTGAAGTAACTGTGGTGACGCGTGAGTTGTCATCTATGTAATATACTATGACTGGGGCCGGTGACTGTGAATTCGCTGGGCCGTAGAAAGCCGTAAAATGCCAGGTAGATGGCTGCTTGGATGACCAGGCTGGGCAATAAGCCAAAAGGGGAACGTGAAAGGATAGTGGATATATCTCAAAACATGGCACTGGTGACCGGTAAGCTTTTACAGCTGACTTGGGGCTGTTGCATGTGGATACCTCGCAGGATGGCCTTGACCGCATGGGCAGCGAACAAAGATGGTTTGGTAGGATCTTGTAAGGAGGTGAAATGCTGGATGCCAGCTAGGTAGAGTCTAATAGTATTGTAGGATAATGCCAGCTGAGTGTGGCAGTATGATATGAAGGCCAGGATGTGATGGAGACCTCCTGGTATTGCCCCGGGGTTAGCGGCTAGAAACCTGTGATAGATCTTCCAGGCAGTATGGTAGGCTTTCAGGATATTGTGAGATAGTGACTGGTTAATTAGACTAGTGGTGTCGTGAAGATGTCACTTCAATCCAGGGTTAGTTGCAACCAATGTGGGATAGCAGACATGGTCGGGTCGGCTCCAGGTTCCTGTGAAAAGAACTTTGCGAAGTTAAGATGAGATAGAGCTTCGGCCGAGTTGTTGCAGTTGCCTGGGATGTGTACACAGAGGATGTTAAATTGATGCTGTAGTGAGAATTGCACCAGCCTGCGTAGGAAGGACATGATGGCCAAGGACTTGGACCGACCTTTATTTATAATGCTGGCTGTGGCTTGATTATCTGTAGAAAATGTCACTGTTTGTCCTACCCAGTTGTTGCCCCAGACTTGGGCTGTTGCAATAATGGGGTAGATCTCAAACAAAGAGGAGGATTGACTGAACACGGGGATCGAGAGTATTTCTGGTGGCCATGGTGCTGCACACCAGTGATGGCCAAAAAAAGCTGCAAAACCTGTGGAGGCTGGGGCGTCCGTGATTATCTGAGGTAAAGTGGGAGATTCTGACAGAATAAACATCGAAATACCGTTCCAATTAGTTAGAAAATCGTCCCACATGGCCAGGTCAGCTACAGCTGCCTCGTCTAGTTTAAATATTTGGTCAGGGTCTTGTACCTGGGAGAAGAACACCAGGAGACGTGAGACAAAGGATCGCCCTTGAGGGATGATCCTTATGGCAAAGTTAAGCATGCCAAGGAGGGATTGTAGTTGCTTTTTAGTGCAGCCTTGAGTATTAGTAAACGTGTGGATGACTGTCCTGATGCGGGTCAACTTGTCGGGAGGCAGACTAGCCTGCATGGTGCGAGTGTTGAGTATGATACCCAAGAAAGTGACGATCTGTGCCGGGCCTTCCACTTTCTTTTCTGCTAAAGGCACGTTAAGATTGTGGAAGATTTCCCTTAGGCTGTTTAGATCAACTGGGGGCTCACTAGGTTTCCCTATGAGTAGTAAGTCGTCTAAGTAGTGAATCACTTTTTGACAGAACACATGTTGTGACAGAATCCAGGAAAGGGACTGAGCAAAAGTGTCAAATAGCCACGGGCTGCTTTTGGAGCCGAAAGTTAATTTGGTGGCAAAATAATACAAGCATTTCCATTTGATTCCGTGCCATCGCCATAGGTACGGCTCGATTGGTAACAACTAGAATGTGTCCGAGATGTCTGCTTTAGACAGCCAAGCGCCTACTCCTACATAAATGATAGATTGAATAGCTGAGTCTACGGATGAATATTTAAGTGAAAACTCTTCTGAAGGTATGAGGGAATTTAAACTGGGTATGTGGGAATAATGAGGCGTGGACAAATCATAGACTAAACTAAGTTTATTTGAAAACTTGCCCTTCACAAGCCCAATAGGGCTGACTCTCCATACAGAGAAAGGTGATTGTGTAAAGGGACCGATCATGTACCCCCGGTCTAGTTTTGTCTGCAGCAGGGTGGTGATGGCTTCCTCGTCGGTAGCGGCTGAAAGCAGGTTTTTGCACTCGTGAGTTGTGTTGAGTGTGATAAGTCCGGTGTGAAAGCCTGTCGTGAATCCCTGGATGAGGAAGGCTGCCAGTGAAGGTGTTAGGTGTGAGGAGAGGTAAAACCTGAGCCATCCGACGTGCACTCGGCTTAGTCTAGCAGATTTAAGCAGTTTGATACCGCAGGTGTACTTGGGGTGAGCTTTGTGGCATGTGAGGCAGATATGAAGGAGTTTGCAGTGAGGGAAATTACAACCCCCAAAGTTGATATTATTGCATGTGGCTGCTCCCCCTAGTGCATGGACGGGTCGTCCTAATCTGTCTGCCTGGGCTGGCTGGCACCAGTTAACCATATGGGTAAACGACTGGCAGTTAGTACAGAGTGGGGAACGTAGGCCAGCGAAATGGCGACAGAACTGCTCTGTATCGATGGTGCTTCAGTTGGTAGTTGCCTAGAACTGGGAGAGTCTGGCTGCTGCTTTAGCTGAAAATGACCTGTGATAGTCATAAAATGAGCATCCTCCATATTTATAACCTAGATCCACTACTGCATGTAAGTATAGATCCAGCTCTTCCCTCCTGTTGGGGTTGACCGTGCATAGTACGTCTCTGAACATCCCAAAGGCCAGCACAAACTCTGCAATGTTGAGTTTGCGGGTAAGCCTATGGTCTTTAGACTTCAGGACAACGGAAACATCCCCCCATGAATAGGACTTGTTTTCAGCCAAGTCATGTACTGCGATGAGGAGGGATGCTAAGTTAACGTTCCTTCCCATCCATGATGTCCTTCCTGATGCCTGCTGGGACGAGATGTGCGGGGAAAACAGGTACAGATGTGGGGCGTACCTGTAAGGAGAGGCATGGGGGTGACGGTGGTTACTGTAGATGGTGGGGGTGCAGCTTGATGTACCTCCAGGGTTCCCACTCTTGTCTGGATGTCGGTGACCGCTGTAGACAGTGTGGTCACCAAGGAGTGCAGCTGAGTAATCGCTGAGGAGACGCCTGGGTGCCTGGTTGGGCTGCCACTGGCGGAGGAAACAGCAACCTAAAGAGCTCAGCTTTCCTAGCAGTCGCAGGGTAGGGAATACTCCTGCGCCGTAGTTCTGCTGTAAGCTTGGGGATGGTCCAAGCTCTGAGAGACTGTAAGCCATCGTTTGCTGAGCCTGCCCTGGGTAATGGTGGGGTGGAGGAGAAGTCCTCGCTATCGGCCTGCGACATGGCGTCAGCTAAGATAGGGGGGAAATGCATATGTTTTAGATAAGTGTATAAAGGTAGGAGGGGATAGATTTTTGGGTAGATGAGATAGAAGGTAGAAGAAAAATAAAGGATAGGAGAAGGAGCGACAGCCGTAGTGACAGCTAGTTTGCGTACGAGTGCTGTTGAGTGTGACTTTAGAAAACTCGAAAGAATGAGTGACAACCGAGGTGAGCCAGGAGGTGACTGGCTAGGTAACCGATAGCTCGGGGGTCGCCTGTGCTCGGCACAGACTAATGAACCAGAGCCCCCAGGGCGGACTGGGGCGGGTATTTGAAGTCTGGTGTTTTAAGTAGGAATGTTGCGATCTGTAGTTAATTGACGTATGTCCAGTCTGCTAACGATTGCACTGCCAGCAATCTGGACGTTAGGTGACCTTGTCTGTGTGGTGAAGGATCTCAGATCGCTCTTCGAAAACAGAGTGAAGTGCACAGAAGTATGTGACAGTTGCTAACGCCTCGGAATTAATCAAATTGTGTATGTGAAGTAAATATGTCGTGAAAGGTGTGTCTTTGAGAAAAAAGCAAAGGGGAGCCCTTTGAATTACGCACCTGACTTGAAGCCCTAGTAATGGAGTCTTGGTTTATTATTTATTTCAGGTACTTATAGAGCGCCGTCAATTTTTACACAGCGCTTTACATATACATTATACATTCACATCAGTCCCTACCCTCAAGGAGCTTACAATCTAAGGTCCCTAACTCACATTCATACATACTCGGGACAATTTAGACAGGATCCAATTAGCCTACCAGCATGTCTTTGGAGTGTGGGAGGAAACCGGAGTACCCGGAGGAAACCCACGCAGGCACAGGGAGAACATGCAAACTCCAGGCAGGTAGTGTAGTGGTTGGGATTCGAACCAGCGACCCTTCTTACTGCTAGGCGATAGTGCTACCCACTGCACCACTGTGCTGCCCAGTGGTGGGGTCGAGACTTGGGTCGACCAGGAACCTGTAGTAGGGGTGACATAGGAAGATTTTTTTTTTTGAGAGGGAGTGCTAGAGAGCTGTTTGGGGTAGAAGTTGGCCCCCTGGTGAAGAGATGCAAGCCCTCGACTCTACTGACCTAAGAAAGGGGAAAGTGATAGAGAAATTGATGGGTAGCCGTGTTGCTACTGGAGATGAGTGGCTGATTAGAGCCATTTCGTAAAATGTTTGCAGCGATTGCAAGTAAGCAGCCTCTAAAGGGCGAAAGAAAGTTTTTAGCGGAAATTTAATTATGTAGGAATAACCGTGCACAGCATTGGTACAAAATAGATGGTGTAAGTTGTGTGTGTTAATGGTATTGTTTGTGAGGGATGCGAATCGTTGAGCCGGTGATATGACTGGACTCGGATTAGTTGGTGGGGTTGTAATGCCGAGGATCCGAATCATTGAGCCGGTTTGTGACTGGACTCGGATCGGTCGGTGAAAATTGTACTGGTAAGGATCCGAATCGTTGAGCCAATGCTACGACTGGACTCGGATTGGTTGGGGGGGTTGTGATGCCGAGGATCTGAATAATTGAGCTGGTTTGCGACTGGACTCGGATCGGTCGGTGAAAGTTGTATTGGCAAGGATCCGAATCGTTGAGCCAGTGCTACGACTGGACTCGGATTGATTGGTGGGGTTGTAATGCCGAAGATCCGAATTATTGAGCCGGTATGCGACTGGACTCAGATCGGTTGGTGAAAGTTTTATTGGCAATGATCCGAAACGTTGAGCCAGTGCTATGACTGGACTTGGATTGGTTGGTGGGGTTGTAATGCCGAGGATCCGAATCATTGAGCCGGTTTGTGACTGGACTTGTATCGGTCGGTGAAAGTTGTATTGGCAAGGATCCGAATCGTTGAGCCAGTGCTATGACTGGACTCGGATTGGTTGGTGGGTTGTAATGCCGAGGATATGAATCATTGAGCCGGTATGCGACTGGAGTCGGATCGGTCAGATGAAAGTAGCACTGATGTGAGGTGATGATGTAGTTTGTGTGTCGGATCCGAATTGATATGACTGGACTCGGATCGACTGATGGTGATGGTGGTTGAAGGGGCTTGCGTTTTGCCGAGGATCCGAAGCGTAGTGCCGAAGTTGCGACTAGATTCAGATTAGCTGTTGGTTAGTGTTTGTGCGGTAAGAGGTGTAGAGAGTCAGTTTTTGATGAAAATAGGGGTGTTATGTGTGGAACAAAGGTTTCGGAACTGTGTGCCGCTAATGCGACTTGATCCGAA
Source organism: Lithobates clamitans (assembly GCA_037952925.1). Taxonomy (NCBI): domain Eukaryota; kingdom Metazoa; phylum Chordata; class Amphibia; order Anura; family Ranidae; genus Lithobates; species Lithobates clamitans. Next base: position 1,004,436 of record JBBGZY010000071.1, read on the forward strand.
AGTGACTCCGTATGGATAACATAACAATTCGATTCTATAAACGGTAACAATATCTCCTACCTGTGACAGCGAGTGTAACGGTCGGGAACTGCGAATGGGAACTGACAACACGCTGGATCTCAAAAGTAGGAACTCACAAACGTGCGGTGAGTTTAGGGAAGTCGGCTTGGTGACGTGATACCGCGCACTGGAACCGACACAGACCATCGTGGGTGGTCTGGTTAAATACCCTCCGGGCTCCTCCCATAATTTCAGGCCAGTATACAGGCCTTCCTATATACATATGGTCAGCAAAAGTCTGACCATTGGAGGACAGTCAGGCTATTCTCCCAGCACAATGTGAAAACTGACCACGCAGTGAAGGATGTGCTTGGTCAATACGAATTAAGAAAGCAGGCGATTGGAAGGATCACTACGTATTTCACACAAAGGATACAAAACAAAGGGGTTGATCTACTAAAGGGAAAAAGACTGTGCACTTTGAGCAGAAGCTCTGCTGACTTCCATCATCCAATCATATGCAAGCAAAAATGCTGTTTTTTTTATTTTCTTTGCACAGGATTGGGTACTCTTTGCAAAGTCAACCCTTACCTCATTTACTAAGCTCTGGAGCAATTGCACTTGCAGAGGGCAACTTCGCTCTGCAAAGTGCACAGTCTATTTGCCTTTAGTAAATCAACCCCAAAGAGAACAAGATACTTTTTAACACAATTACATGGTACAACAGACATATTTGTGTCTGTTATGAAATGTTGTGGTAACATATTCTTTAAGATTGTAATGGGGCATTATGCCACGTACACACGGTCGGACTTTCCGGCATACTTGGTCCGACGTTCTTCCCGCCGGACTGTGTGATGGACTACCACCAGATTTTCTGAACGGACGGACTTGCCTACACATGACCAGACTTTCCGGCAGGCTAGGTCCACCCGTCTTTCCGACGGACTTTCGCCGGAGTTACGGTGGACTTGCCCACACACGGACAAGTCCGTTCATTTTGAACGTGACTTGGGTACGATGGGACTAGCAAAGGAAGTCAATCTCGCCGCTTTTATCGGCAAGATTTACACCTTGCGAGCCCCGTCGTGGGGCATCCCAGGCCCTTAGGTCTGGTATGGATTTTAAGGGGAACCCCCTACGCCGAAAAAACGGCGTGAGGCCCCCCTAAAATCCATACCAGACATCCATACCAGACATACTTGTCAACATCACCCGTTGACCACGCCCCCTAAAGCGTCACAGTCCCAGCATGCCCAGGGACTGTGACGGCATAAGGGGGCAGGGTCTCCGCCTACATAAGTCACATCGGAGCTCTCAGAGAGCATTCCAGCCGGAGAGACCGTCGTGTCAACATGGGAAGAAGACAAGAAGCCCAGAAGCCCAGAAGCCAGAGGCCAGAAGTCCGGACCTCCGCTGGCAAAAGAGCGGCATGAAGACAGCGGAGGAGCCGGCAGAAGAACTCGAACACCGGGAGAAGAGGCCAGAGGGAGCGGAGAAGAACCAACCGGACGCCGGGAGAAGAGGAACCGGAGGGACCCTCAAAGTCAGAAGAAGACCCCCGAAGCCGGAAGAAGACCCCCCCCGAGCTGTCTAATAAATTACTTCAAAAACCTGTGTAGTGTGTTTTATTATTGACTATTTTTCCCTAGGTGAATGGGTAGGGGTACTATGTACCCCATACTCATTCACCTAGGGTGGGGGGCCGGGATCTGGGGGCCCTCTTATTATAGGGGGCTCCCGGATTCTGATAAGCCCCCCACCTGCAGACCCTGACAACCAACGGCTAGGGTTGTTGGGAAGAGGCCCTTGTCCTCATCAACATGGGGACAAGGTGCTTTGTGGTGGGGGGGCCCGCAGGGCGCTCCCCTCCCCCAAAGCACCCACCGCCCATGTTGAGGACATGCGGCCTGGTACGGTTCAGGAGGGGGGGCGCTCGCTCGTCCCACCCCCTTTCCTGACCGGCCGGGCTGTGTGCTCGGATCGGGGTCTGGTATGGATTTTAGGGGGGCCTGACACCCTTTTTTCAGCATAGGGGGTTCCCCTTAAAAACCATACCAGACCTAAGGGCCTGGTATGCCCCGCAGTCACCGCAATAGGAAAATTTGTTTTTCCTATTGCAGCGAGCGCGAGATGCAGTACTCTGCCCTTGCGCTGTATCTGGTCCGTCGGACCAGCATACAGACGCATGCAGACGAACGGGCTTTCCGTCAGGAACTGAGTCTGGCAGACTAAGATTTGAAGCATGCTTTAAATCTAGGTACGGCGGACTTTTGGAAAAAAAAAGTCAGCCGGAGCCTACACATGGTCGGATTGTGCGGCGGACTCTGGTCCGCCGGACCAAGTATGCCGGAAAGTCCGACCGTGTGTACGCGGCATTAGTCTGCAGCTTTCTTTTTAAACAGCTCAGCCAACTTTGCAAACTAATTATAATGAATGCATCGGTGATAATTATTGTATTAAGCAAGATAGCATTTCAATAATTTAAACAATACATAAAACATGACATTAAGTTAACTTTTTTTGCAGGTCTTTAACTAAAACTGTTATGATATAGAATTTAGGTCAACATGAACCTTCACAAATTAAAGAAGAGTGCTGAGAAGGCAAACAATTACACACTCATACCTTTGTTACATAGGTAGAGCTTCTTGTGAGAATATCGTCTGTAAAAACATTTCATTTTACTGAAAGTTTCTTGACTCACAATGAATCTGTTTCATAACTGTCTTTGAATACCACAGCTTGATGTTCCATGTGGGACCAAAGGTGACACGCAAAGTGAACACATACAGAAATCCTTTTTAGATTTCCAAAAAGTTTTTAGGTTCTAAGAATCTCGCTGCTACAATCACGTGTTTCAACATATAGCTGAAAATCGTGCTTCTGTACCTCTATAGAAATGTTAGAGTCTTTTAAGGGATTATTAAAGAAAACCTGTCATGAGAGAAATATGCAGGCTGCTATTCCTGACCTTTTTCTGAAATCGCTAGTTGTCCAGCTGTCATAATGATGCTGTGTTTTCAGTACTTTTAGTCACTGACCTTAAACAAGTATAGATATACGAATTTATATAATATTCAGTTATGGCATTGTACTGCTTTATTTTTCCTGGTTTCTGAGTTGAAGCCAGACACAACCAGTCAACTAGCATTTTCTGAAAAATGCATACATTAGCTTTAACACCAGGAGACTGGCTTTGGCAGTTATTAGCAGAGAAAGACCCATAACCTGAAGTAGGGATGAGCAGAATGCATCTGAATTTGAGTGGGTTTGCGATTGCCGAATTATCACCTCACTAAAGTTCACCCCTTTATGACAAAGGTAAAACATATCTTAATGCTGGGCTCAAAATTTCAAGTCCTGAGCTACTAGCCAGGCCTTAAGAGTTACTTGCCAGTTGCCCCACTCAACCCCTACCCTGCCTCGCCACTAATTCTGCCCCTAAACACACTCTCATAAATTATCTCATGAAATTACACTTTTAAATGTTTTATGCAGAATGAAATTACAAAAATAAATATTAACGACAACTTTAACAATATTAACATAAAGCATATCAGTGCCCATCATAATGCCTGTGATCAGTCAAAGGGGGCGTGACCGGATACTGGAGTGAGAGGAGGTGTGTGTGAACTTCCCCCAGCCCGATGCCTCCGTGTTCACCTGAATCAACCCGGTGATTTGACCTGCCTGGATGAGCTTTCTCCCCCTGCAGCACTTGGCGTCTGTTCGGCTGCCTGGCTCTCCTGTCTCTGTCCGCGCCGGAGTGTGACGCCGGAGCAGCAGCGCAGCCGCCCGGGAGAGGACGTGGATCCGAGCCCTCGGAGCAGGGAGGAGAGGGTCGGGCTCTCTGCTTGAACGGTTACCCGGGTAACGGCCTCGGCACTAGCGGGAGGAGGCGGCTGGGACGGCGTGTGCTAACAGCATAAGGAGTCATCGCTAGGAGCGTCAATGTGCTGCCCAGCCGGCTGGCAGCACTAAGGTACCAGCTACAGCGATTATTTACAAGCGGACTATCTCTCCCCTCTCCTCGAGGGTCGGGTCATCGCCACGGACGGGGGGGGTGGAGGCTCAGGCAGCCTGACACGCTGTTACACAGTGATCCTGTCTTTATTAGGGAGAATATACTCCTGACAGCTGGTGGAGGGCTGTAACAATAAGACAAGATCCTAACCTATCGCCATAAAAAGAGAGAGGAGGAGGGGGGGAGGGGAAGAGAGGAAGGGAAGAAGAAAGGGGAAGGAGGGGAAGAGGGAGAGAAAAGGGGGAAAAGGAAAAAAAAAAAAAAAGTGGTATAGCATCAACTCCACGCGCGGTTATACCCTCTTATATATCCCTCTGGCTCACACAATAAGTCATGACTAGGAAAAAGGGAGAGAAGCTGCAACAACAGGAGAATACTAGCTCCCAAATGACCCGCACCTCAAAAGAGAAGGGGAACCAGGCAGCAGCTGCAGCAGCGGCCAAACTGGAAAAATTTGCGCACCCCTCTACCTCATCTCCATCAAAAAGCACTCAGCAGCAGCAGCAGGATAGATCACAAGCGGGAGGTTCAGGGGACAGGAAGAGTCTAGGAAAAGGACCAGCGGCAATGCACACAATAAAAATGGCGAGCAGCAAAAGCTCTGCGGGCGAGCCCGCAGGATTAGCGACTAATAATGCCACTGTGCAAAACGCACCAGTAGATGCTGAACCCACACTGAAAGATGTTCTATGCGCTGTCAATTCCTGTAAGGCCTCCCTAAGCGACCTGTGCGACCAGCTGACAGGGCTAAAGGAAGAATTAATTATAGTAAGCCAAGAACTGCAAAGGACTATTGCCAGAACAACTACACTGGAGGAGAGAGTTAGTCAGGTTGAGGACGATCTAACCCCATTAAAGCAAGAGCTTAAGGCATTAAAAACGCAGATGGGTCTACATAAAGCTAAAATGGAGGAAATGGAAAACAGGTCCCGCAGGAACAACGTGAGGGTGGTAGGCCTACCGGAGCGGTGTGAGGGTCCCCACCCCGAGGAGTTTTTGGAGAAGTGGCTCAGGGGAATATTCGGGACGGAAACCTTCTCTCACCTTTTTGCTATTGAAAGAGCCCACAGAGTGCCAACTAGGGCCCCACCATCAGGGGATATCCCAGACCAATAATTATGAAGTTTTTCAACTATAGAGATAAGGTAACCTTGATGCGTAGGGCCAGAGAGCTGGGAGATATTCTGCACAACGGAGCCAAGATTTTATTTTTCCCCGACTACTCCCCAGACCTCCAGAAACGAAGGGCTGAATTTAGGGACATTAAGCGTAACCTACGGAACTACAAAATAGAATATGCCCTGCTGTATCCTGCACGGCTACGTATCACTGCCCTAGGGACCACCCATTTCTTCGACACAACAACAAGGGCAACAAAATGGCTGGAAGATAACAAAATGGACCTGCAGAGCTAGGGGTTGAGTAAGGCTAGTTAAACTTGGAAAGGAAAGGAGGAAAATGTATCTTTCTCATCTTTTATTTTATTTAGCTATGTATTTATTTTTTATTATCTGTTGTTTTCCTCACAGCAATTGGCAGATGACACGGGGGAGGGGGGAAGGGGGGGGCGTGATAGATGGAAGCACGGACAAATGATGTATTTTCACTAGTTATGAATGCTTTAAGGGTTGTTTTGAGGGCTTGGGAGAGGGCTGTGGGAGGGGGGGAGGGGGGAAAGAGTGTGGTAGTAAGTCACAATGTATTTTTTCAGTATATGAGTGGGGAGTTATTTCTAGAATGGTTGGAAGGGAGAAAAAAGGTCACAAGCGCAGCCCCTAGGGCTAGCCTTATTAGGCAGGAGGGGGGGTCACGAACAAGGGTGGTGAGGGGGGGGATGAATAAAGTTGAAGGGAGGGGGAGGGGGGTTTACAGTGAGATACAGGGTTGGGCAATGGGGCGCACGTAAGGCACACTCAGTTGGGGGGGGGTTTATAAAAGTAAAGTATATTGACACACGCGATTTGTATTTGCAGCCAGGAAATGCAGAGGGGAGAGGGAGTGATCCCTGGATGTGGGGGCCTTTTGCCCTCCCCCACTCTTTCTCTTTCTCTTTTCTGGTTAACACAACCACAGAGTTGGCAAGTTTTGTATTCACTAACCCACGAATGCATTGCCTCTTCTTTTTGGGCATTTTCTTTTTTTTCTTTTTTTTTTTTTATTTATTATCCTTTTTTCTTTTATTCTCCATTTCCGATAGATGCTTTTGAAAACGCTAAAAATAGGTTCCTGGAACATTAGGGGCATGGGCGATCTGGCCAAAAGAGCAGCAGTGTTCTTGGCGATGGAAGCTTATGGCGTTGAACTGGCTTGTCTGCAGGAAACTCATCTCACCAACGATACCAAATTGCACGTTCGGAATCATAAATTTCAAGAACAGTATCACTCAGTCTACACCTCGTATTCAAGAGGGGTGAGCATATTGGTGGGAAGAGGTATCTCATTTTCCTGCAGGGAAGCCAGAATAGACGCGCTGGGACGCTATGTCTTTTTGAGTTGTGTTGTGGAAAATAGGCCTCTGGTGTTTAAAACAGAGACCATTCTGGATCTGTTGGAGTTTGTGGACAGTAAGGCAGACGTACCGATAATATTGGTGGGGGATTTTAATGCAGTTTTGGATAATAAAATGGATCGGTTTCCGCCCGTGAACCGAGCGGAGAGATTATCAGAAGGGCGCCTAGGCCAACTTCTGGAAGAACTTGGGTGGTGCCACCTATGGAGATCTCACAATCCAAACACCCGGCAGTACTCCGTTATTCAGGGTCATATTCTACTCTCTCGCGTATAGATATGGCATTAAGTAATAGCGAAGCTCTGCAATTAATAGGGAACATAGAGTATAAGCCGAGGGGAATCTCCGATCACTCTCCCTTGACCTTGACCCTGAACCTAAATACTAGACCTGGCCAGAAAAGGTGGACAATAAAGCCACTTTGGTTGGATTTAATAAGCAGCCCAGTAGAAGTAACCTCCAAATTAAAAGAGTTTGTAACATTTAACTCAGGTACAGCATCAGCGGGGGTAGTGTGGGATACCCTAAAAGCATTCCTTAGGGGACTATTAATCCAGCAGGTTGCCATAGTAAAGAAAACGTCAAGGGAATGGGAGGTGAGGGCTAGTAGGGAAGCCATGGAATCAGAAGCGCAATACGTGGCGGACCAAACCCCTGAAAAACAGGAGATTTGGCTTAACAGACAACAAGAGTACAGAGAAGTAATTAATAGAAGAGTAGCGAACAAAAGACTTTTCCAGAAACAAAATTATTTCGGTGAAGGGGAGAGAGTAGGCCGGATGCTTGCACGCATAACTAAGTCTAATCTATCTCCATCGGCCATTTTCTCAATTAGGACACCGGCTGGAGTGATTACTTCCGATCCCGCCGAGGTCTTAGAGACTTTCTCTGCGTTCTATAGGGACCTGTACAGGTCGCGCCGGGGATCGGACCGGCGCGATATGGACGGGTTTCTAGAAGGGGTGGATTTGCCAGTACTCTCGGAAAGGGACAGGAGTGAGATGGAGTCTCCTCTGACCCTGGAGGAGTTGCAAAAGGCTGTCGCAGAGCTGTCAGGCCAGAAATCTCCCGGTCCAGATGGATTGCCACTGGAGATTTATAGAAGGTATGGGGAGGTGCTGCTTCCGGAGCTTTTAAAAGTACTGGAGCAGTCGATCAAGGATGGGAGGCTGCCCTCATCAATGTCAGAGGCTGATATAATAGTGATACCAAAAGAGGGGAAAGACCAACTGGAAGTCACCTCATATAGACCGATATCATTACTGTGTTCAGATGCCAAGATTGTTGCAAGGGTGCTGGCATCCAGATTAAACAAATGTATTGCAAAACTTGTGCATCCAGACCAATCGGGGTTTATCCCCGGTCGGGCTACCAGTACTAATATCAGAAGGGCTTACTTGAACCTCCAGGTACCAACAGAGAATGTAGGGTCTAGAGCTATATTGTCTTTGGATACCGCTAAGGCCTTCGATAGCCTGGAATGGGAATATCTCTGGTGGGTGCTAGAGAGGTTTAGAGCATGGGTTGCCAAATCGCGTATTCTATAGCTATCTACAGATTAGGCATGCCTTGAGTAAGCAGCTCGGCAGGCAACCCCCCACATGGTGTAGGATTCCACTACTACAAACAATAATTAAATCAGAGACCTCTAAGGGGTTAATTTCAGAGATATATACCCAATTAATAAAGCGAATAAACACGCAGGTAGGCTTCCCTGGGGGCAGGGACAGATGGGCGGCCAATGTGGGGGAGATAACGGACACACAGTGGAAAAGGATCCTGGAACTTGGTCCAGAGGTGTCGGTCTCGCCCTCACAAAAAGCCTCCCATCTGATGCTGCTGCACAGATCTTATTACACACCAAAAAAGCTTTTTATGTTTGGCCGCAGAATTAGCGACGAGTGCCCTAGATGCAGAAGAACAGGCGACTTAATTCATATGATATGGAGGTGCCCAAAACTAGTCAGGTATTGGTCCGAGATCTTAAAGAAAATAAATACCACGTTTAAAATTAATTTAGAGCTTGATTCCAAGACCTGTGTGCTGGGACATGTTAGCAATGGGCTGAGTGACAGGAGCACAGCGGTAGCAGTAGCAAGGTGCCTGTTTCAAGCCAGGAAACTAATAGCACAGTCTTGGCAATCAAGAACCCTCCCAACTCCGGAAGATTGGATTGGAACTGTCAACTCCACAGTGTGGAGCGAAAGGACATTTTACATTAGGTCAGGCAACTACAATAAGTTTGTGATATTGTGGAACCTGTGGGTCCAAGCAATGCCATGCCCGCAATCAGTGCTACTCTAGCGCCGAGAGTACTTGCTCCCTTATTAATGAGGTGCGGCTGAGTTAGGAGTAGCTTAGAGACAAGAGAGAACAATGTACAGAACCGATGCTGACCATTGGGTGTGCCTTGGAATTATGGGGGTCCAATAAGGGAGGGTCACAGGGGGGCGGGGGGGTGGGCTAAATCAAGAGGAAAGTAATAATACATAAATATGTATAATAGTAATAATAGGATATGTGGTCAACCGGCTTTGTGGTACAAGTTGTATGGTATGTGACTTGTAGTTCGGGACTATTGTTACTATTTTCACATTGAAACGCAAATTGTAATACATTACTTTAAAAAAAAAAAAAAAAACTTGAAAGGCCACAATGATGTGACTGGATTAGAGACATAGATGAGTATCATTCTAAAAGCAGTCTCTGGATAAAGTTAACTGATGTGGCAAAGAAGAAAAAATAAAAATATCAGTGCCCATCAGTGCAGCCTCATCAGTGCCCATCTGTGCATCATGTCAGTACCTATCAGTGCAGCATATCAGTGCTGCCTTGTCAGTGCAGCTTCATCATTGCCCATCAGTGCAGTTTATCAGTGGCCATCAGTGGTGCATCATCAGCGGCCATCAGTGCAGCCTCATCAGTGACCATCAGTGCAACCTTATCAGTGCCCATCAGTGCAGCATATCAGTGCTGACTTATCAGTGCAGCCCTATCAGTGCAACTTATCAGTGCCACCTCATAAATGGCCATAAGTGCAGTCTCATCAATGGCCATCAGTGCAGACTCATCAGTGCACATCAGCGCAGCCTTATCAGTGCCCATCAGTGCAGCCTCATCAGTGCCCATCAATGCAGCCTATCAGTGCCCATCAATGCAGCCACAACAGTGTCCATCAATGCAGCCTATCAGTGCCCATCAGTGCAGCCTATCAGTGCCCATAAGTGCAGCCTCATCAGCGCCCATCAATGCAGCAGGGATCACAAGAAGGAATGAAGAGGATCGCCAACCAGATCACACAGAGCGGGGATATCCCACTGTAACACAGCTTGCATATGAAACGCCAGCAGCTGTCAAACAAAGTTCCGCCTCCTGGACCGGCATTGGACCAGTGTGCTGTCTATCATAGGAGCTGGCCCAGGAAGCAGGACTTTGTTTGACAGCGGCCAGTGTTTATTATCCAAGCTGTGTCACAGCGGGAGATCCCACACTGTGTGATCCGGCCAACTCTCCTCCTGACAGTTTCCCGGCTGATCGCTTCTGGCAGAAGCAGTGCAGCCTTTTTTACAGCGCAATAGAGTGGCGGCTGGACGCTCTGATGCCCTGTAAAAAAAGATGCACCACTTGTGTCAGAAGTGATCAGCCAGGAACCTATCGGCCCAGTCCGTCCCTGCTCTGCACTCGCCCTTAGCTAAATTCCTCTCACCAAATGAGAGCAGGCAAGTGGAAATTTTGAGGGCTGTCTTAACACCAGCACCCAGATATGCAGTTTTTGCATGTGTTAGTATATATTTTTTGTCATTACCATGACCTACCACCAAAGAACAACCCAAAACAAACTCTCCTAATGATTACAGTAATAACACATATGTGTATGTTATTTTCTGCTTGTAGTAGGGCTCAGAGACAATAGTGCACATTTTGCATTTTTTTTATCCTACCTAAATCATACTGCCCTTGCCTTTGACACTGGCCATGACCTTTGACTCAAACCTTGACCCTAACACTGACCTAGATCGAACCCTGATCTATTTTATATTTATTTATTACTTAAATTTTTTGGTTACAATCTAGCAACATTTTTTTCTCAATTCAAGATGAGAAAGAATACGAAGGTGGGCTTTACAGTGCCTGATCACTGTGATATCCAATCACAGTCTAACACAGTGGTTATGTGACTGAGAGCCGGTCCTCCCAGCTCCAGATCATTAGTAAAAGAAACTAGTGCACTCCCAGCACTCCCAGCTGCCAGTAAATGATAGTTCCCGGCTGCTTCATTCTATTTTTAAACAAAGTACCCTTACTCATTCACAAAACAATGTAAATAGTAAACAAAGACAAAACACTTTTTGACAAGTTATTAAAAAACTTTTAAAAAAGTCCCACAATGTAAATCTGTCATCAATCACGTCATCCAGTGACGCATATCCTTGTCAATCACATTGAACAATGCCTGCCTACTCATGGAAATAAAATAAAAAAATCATATCCTGTGCTCACTGGGCCTGAGGTTTGGTTCACACTGGAACCAGATGTGGATCACACAGGAACGTTGTGCGTCCCTGTTTTCTGTTTCAGGAACGAATCAGGGCCAAATCTTTGCCTGAATTTGGCCCTGAAACGAAGCCAAAGACACACAGCATTTCTATGCAGTGCACGCCGCAGCCGCCCCGGAGATATGTGAACCAGCTCCATAGAGATTTGCATAGGTGTGAACAGCTTCCTGAGGTATCTTTTTCAAAGTAAACAAAAGGATGGGGTGTACCTAATGATGTCAATGTATTTGGTGAATGTCTTGCCCAAATAAGAAAAAATATGCAAAACTCCACACAACAGTGCTCAATTTAATATAAACAAACCCCTGGGTAGCTGCAGCTCAATTCACGTGAGAATACATCTTATTAGAACACAGCAAATGAAAGCCGCACCTTCCCAATCCTAACCCTTTATAACACAATTCAAAAAGCTTCACACATAAAATCTCAATCTCATATATTGTGCAGTCAAAAGTGCCAAGTGTTGTAAATCTTCTAAGATAAAGTGCAGCAATCTATGCCACTCCACCACAAAGCTTGCTTTACTCTGTGTCTAGTGCCCCGTGCCCTTCTGGGACCAAAATCACCAGATGGTGTTGACCAACTGAACTTATACTATGGTAGGTCAAAAACACTGGATCACAGTCTCGCTGAAGAATCAAGGAATCAAGCAGAGAAAAGGCTCATATTGTTATACAGTTTATGAAAATCTTAATTAAAAACAAAAGAACAAAATAATAAAACCATGTACTGTGAGTGTGATTCCTTTGTTTTTAATGAAGATTTTAACCACTTCCCATCTGGGCCAAATCTGACACTTCGCTCCTACATGTAAAAATCATATTTTATTTCTAGAAAATTACTCAGAACCCCCAAACATTACATATGTTTTTAAGCAGAGACCCTAGGGAATAAAATGGTGGTTGTTGCTACTTTTTATGTCACACAGTATTTGCACAGTGATTTTTCCATTTTTTGGAATGGTGCCAAACTTCGGTACTTAAAAATCTCCATAAATTTTTTTACAGGTTACATGTTTAGAGTTACAGAGGAGGTCTTGGACTAGAATTGTTGCTCTCACTCTAAAGCACGCAGCGATACCTCACAGGTGTGATTTGAACACCATGTACATATGTGGGTGCGACTTACGTATGCGTTCACTTCTGTACGCGGGGATGGGGGCGCTTTACTTTTTTTTTAATTCTTTATTTGACTTTTATTTTTTATTTTTACAATTTTTATTTTCTCTTTCTCTTTTTTTGATCACTTTTATTCCTATTACAAGGAATGTAAACATCCCTTGTAATAGGAATAGTGCATGACAGGTTCTCTTTATGGAGAGATGTGGGGTCAATAAGACCCCACATCTCTCCTCCAGGCTGGAAAGGCTAAGATAAAAAAAGAACTTTCTCAGCGTCCTCAGCTTTGTTTACATCCACCGTCCCAGATGTGATGTCATAACGTCGCCCCCGGGCCTCCGAGGGTCATAGAGATGACTGGGGACCATCTGGTCACCAGAAATCTCTATGAGCAACTTCCAGCTGTGACCAATTAATCCTTTGGTTCGCCGATGGCATGGGCAAGGCCGGAGAAGCACCAGAGGGGGGATGTCCCCTCCCACTGCCTGTAAGAATGTTTAAGCGACTTATCTACTGCTATGATTGTTCTTATGGTGTGCAGAACCGCCGAACAACAAAAACGATATCTGAATGATGCCTGTAACTGCAGGCATCATTCAGCTATCCCAACTCAAAGTCCATGATGTCATATGATGTACCTTGCTCGGGAAGTGGATAATAAACTGAATTATGCTATGAGCCTTTTCTCTGCTTGATCCCTTTCCTGTTTGGGCATATAATGTATGACAATCTTGGGAAATTGCCATACACAGAGGGCGGTGATCCAACGCTTTTGACCTACCTTAGTGTTCTGCTTCGCGTTATTGAACTGTTGTATAACACTAGTCAGACAGCTTAACAATAATTCAGAAGTCAAGAAACGTGAGACATCAGATCTGTATGTATTCTTTATCCCGAATAACTTTGTAAAACTACAACATAAGCATAAACAAACATATGTGTCAGTACATTAAACATTATACAGCAGCCTCACTCTCTATCAGTAAGAGTACTCACAGACAATTCCATCATTAGTCCAGGAATAGTTTAAGAGCTCTTCTTCATGCAGTGTATTAGATACAAGGAGCAGTAATGAAATGAAGGAAATACAGTTCCAGGTTAAAGGTTACTGCCTTTTACTATTAGGAGAATCCTACTTCCTGTCAATTTCTGGCAAAGTAATAACCATCTCTGACCACTAGATGGCAACAACATAAACTAACATTACATAGCACATATTACTATGAACAATATGGGCAGAACACTCTCTGTCTGGCATAATTTATTATGTCATTACCTAAATAACTACTGCTATGCAGAAAAAACATATACAGGAAAATGTAATCCTAGCTAGTCCGAGATCAAAACTATAATGTCAGTTATAGGTCTGAGATAAATTCTGGCGGTCTCATTTTTTACAGTTTTGACCTCCACCTTTCTAACCTTGCCATCCCTGCTTGGTAGAGCATTGACAATAAGTCCTACGGGCCACTCGTTCCTGCCCTCTTGGCTGTCCTTCAACAGAACAACATCACCCACTTTTACGTTTGGGCGATCCTCAGTCCATTTTCTACGGCGTTGCAGATTTGACAGATACTCTCTCTTCCATCTTTTCCAAAAGGTGTCTGCCAAGCATTGTACTTGCTTCCATTGTTTTGCATGAACTTGTGTTGTACTTATGGTCCCAGATGGAGCAGACAAAGAGTTCATCTTTTGAGTCAACAACATTGCTGGGGTAAGGACCATAGGTGTATCTGGGTCTGAGGATAACCTGATTTTATTCACTCTGTTGGAGACATACAGATGGAACCTCCTAGTGGTGCTGCAAATGTACCCTAGGACAGTCTTGCTATCAGTGAAGAATTTCACAGCATCAAAGTCAGTGTCTAGTTCATCTGTGATTAGCTCATACATTTCCACTGCAAGTACAGCAGCACACAACTCTAAACGAGGAATCGTGTGGGCTGGTTTAGGGCTTAATTTGGACTTTCCCATCACAAATCCAACATGACACACATTTTCTGCATCAGTTACTTTCAAGTAAGCTACCGCACCTATAGCTGTGGTGGATGCATCTGAGAAGATGCACAGTTCTTTCCTGCAAGCTGATGACAGAGATAAGGGCACATAGCATCTGTCTACCTTTAGGTGCTCTAAGGCTTGCAAGGATTCTGTCCATTGAACCCACTCGCTTAGTCTCTCCTGTGGAAGCAATGCATCCCATTCACTTTTCCCAGATGACAGTTCTCGAACTAAGACCTTGCCTTTTATTGTCACAGGTGATACAAACCCTAGGGGGTCATAGAGGCTACTTACGGTAGATAGAATGCCTCCGCGTGTAAAAGGCTTTTCCCTTGAGGAAACTCTGAAGACAAAACTATCTGTTTCTAGATCCCAACTTAGGCCTAGGCTTTTCTGCAGGGGAAGGGTGTCTGTACCTAGGCAGAGATCTTTAAGGTCCTTAGCTCTGTCTGCTACAGGGAAGGCTTCCATTACTTTTTGGCTGTTGGAAGCGATTTTATGAAGACGCAGGTTGGATTCTGCCAGCATTTGCTTTGCTTTACTGAGGATGGAAATTGCCTCTTCGGGTGTGCTAGCAGAAGCTAGTCCATCATCTACATAAAAATGCCTTAATACGAAGTGTTTGGCTTCTTGTCCATAGCACTCTGCATTTTTCTGGGCAGCCTTTTGCATGCAGTATATAGCGACAGCAGGAGAGGGGCTATTACCAAATACATGCACTTTCATTCTGTACTCGACAATTTCTTTGTCTATGTCATTGTCTTTGTACCAGAGAAAACGTAAAAAGTCTCTGTGGTCTTCTCTGACGAGAAAGCAATAAAACATTTGGCGCACATCTGCTGTGAAAGCAACGGGCTCTTTTCTGAAGCGCATGAGGACACCTAGCAAGGTATTGTTTAGGTCAGGGCCACTCAACAGTACGTCATTTAAAGAGACTCCTTTATACTCTGCGCTGGAATCAAACACTATTCTGATTTGGTCAAGTTTGTGTGGATGGTAAACACCGAACATTGGTAGATACCAGTGTTCCCTGTTTGTTTCAAGTGGTCCTGCAACTTCAGCGTGATCATTGTCTAGCATCCCTTTAATGAATTCAGTGAAATCTCTTTTAACTTCTGGCTTCCTCTGCAGAGTTTTGCTGAGTGAATGCAAACGCTTCATGGCTTGTTCCCTGTTACTAGGCAAAACACGTCTGGGTGTGCGAAAGGGAAGAGGGGCCACCCAACTGTGATTGTCATCTTGGTAAGCCTCTCTATCCATAATCTGCAAGAAGGTCTGATCCTCTATAGAGAGGGCTTGTTTATCATCATCTTTAGTTTTCTGGAACACTGTAATCCCTAGATTGTCTGTCTCAATGTTGGAATTGACTTCTTCTTTACCATATAGAGTAGAGGAGTCACAGTGTTGTGTCGACCTGCCAAAGCTTTCCTTGACAATGAAGCTGTTGTGACAGGGACTGAGTAGGGATGTGCGTCCATTTGTTAACACAGATGTCTTCAAATTTTTAATATTGTCAGGCTGGTGCACTGTCCCCAGGCAAACTTCTCCTACAATGACCCACCCCAGGTCCAGTCTCTGTGCATAGGGGGCATTATAAGGTCCATTGATTTGCTGGCGCACCTTGTGTACCTGAAGGATGTCTCTCCCAAGAAGTAGAAGGATAGAAACATTTGGCTCAACAGCTGGGATAAGGTGAGTAATTGAGCGGAGGTGAGGGTGGTGATGGGCTACTTCTGAAGAGGGAATCTCAGTTTTGTCGTCAGGTATCATGCCACACTCTATTAGGGTAGGAAGTGGAAACTGCACTTTCTTATTGAAGGATTCAATGGTAAAGTCAGAAGCTCTTCTCCCTGTGGTTTCAATTGTCCCCGCACATTTCCTTAGAGTGTATGGAACTGCACTTGCCTTAAGATTAAAGATATCAAAGAAGTCTGACTTTGCAAGGGATCTGTTGCTCTGTTCATCTAGCACTGCATACATTTTCACTGCCCTTTCTCTCTTGCCAGTGGGATACACAGTCACTAAACAGATTTTGGAGCATGAACGTGCACTCTTGCCTTGTCCGCATACTTCAGTGCAATTAGACATTACTGAGGAGAGTGGGGTCTCTTGTTGCTCCCTGCCCTGATCTTTCCTGGGTTCTACAGTCTCTAGTGGGGCAGGAGTAGGGTCTGGGTGCAAAGCTGCAATATGTCTCTCACTGCCACATTCTGTACATTCTACTGGTATTTTGCAGTCTTTAGCAACGTGATAAGTAGATCCGCAACACTTGAAACAGATGCCGTTCTGTTTAAGGAAGGACATCCGCTCTGCAATAGGTTTGCTTCTAAAGCCTTTACATTTCTTTAGTGGATGTGGTTTTTTGTGTATTGGGCAATGTCTATCAGGGTTTTCTATGGTGTGTACCTTGTGGGTGCTTTGATAGTCTGTGACTTCTGAAGGTACAGCTGTTTTGTGTGTGGATACAGAGGTCCTACCGTGAGGTCTGTGAGGTTTCTCAGGTCTGTGTGATTGATTGCCGCTGGTGGTGAAGGCGAAACTGGGATCACTTCGGATTTTCGCTTGCTGTCTGACAAACCTAGAAAACACAGAGAAAGGGGGAAAAGCGACTCCATAATCTTCTTTGAATTTACCTCCCACAGACATCCACTTGTCTTGCAGATTTGAGGGTAGTTTCTCTACTATGGGATTAGTGCCTCTAGCTGTATCTAGGTATGAAAGTCCTGGCAAGTAGCCATCTTCTTTGGCATATTCTATCTCTAGTAGAAGATCACTTAGTTCTTGTAGCCGCACGTTGTCTCTGTAGCCCACTTTGGGAAAGACTTCAAGTTTTTTCAGCAGTGCTTCTTCTATTACCTCTGGGGATCCATACGTTTCTTCTAGTCTTTTCCAGGTCATGTTGAGTCCTGCTGCAGGGTTGAACAGGTTTGCTCTTCTCATCCTCTTAGCATGCTCTGCTGACTCTGTACCAAGCCATTTTATCATTAAATTAAGCATTTCTGCTGGTGAAAAGTTCAGACCTTCAGTGGCATTCAGAAAGGAAGATTTCCATGCCCAATAGTTTTCAGGACAGTCATCAAATTGGAGAAAGCCTGAGCTTACCATTTCTTTGCGGATGAGATATTTGGTGACATCCACTGCACATTGTTGTTCGCACATGTAATCTATAGGTTGAGGCGATGGGAACACTTGTTTTTTGCTCTTAGGGGTTTCTGGTGCTTCATTCTTGATTTGCTGGCAGCCGCTGACCTCATGTGGTTGGTTGGGCCTGCTCAGGGGGTTTATTGATTTCGGCCTTAATTCCTTTGCTTCAGGTTTAAGAGACTGTTCCTTTGCATGCGCAGTAGTAACGTTCTGGATGTACTCACTTGTACAATCTGCAGAGAATAGAGGTTTTCCTGGAACCTCTGAGTCTTTATATGATTTTTCACTTCCAGAACGACTTGTTCCCATGTAGGCAGCGGCCTCTGCTTCAGCTGCTGCAGCAGCAGTCTGTCGCTGCAGGATGAGCAATTTTGATTTTAATTCCGCTTCTTCTTGTGCGATAGCAGCTTTCTTTGCTGCTAACTCCTGCATCATCATGGCTTCTTTTTCTGCATACTGTAGCTGGATGCGGGCGGCTTCTGCCTTGGCACGAGCTTTAACTGCTGAGGACATCCTGCTAGCCTGTGAAGATCTAGACACATGCGAATGTGCATCGTCTTGCTGGGCGCTGGGAACGTTCTCCCTGCCTTGCTGTGTCGGCGGTAGCATGTCATCAGCCTGGTACTTTGTTCCTGATCTAAGACTCATGCTGCAGTATGGGCGTCTCAGTTTATTCCAGACTGCCACGTGGATGTCTTTTTACTGTTCTGCTTCGCGTTATTGAACTGTTGTATAACACTAGTCAGACAGCTTAACAATAATTCAGAAGTCAAGAAACGTGAGACATCAGATCTGTATGTATTCTTTATCCCGAATAACTTTGTAAAACTACAACATAAGCATAAACAAACATATGTGTCAGTACATTAAACATTATACAGCAGCCTCACTCTCTATCAGTAAGAGTACTCACAGACAATTCCATCATTAGTCCAGGAATAGTTTAAGAGCTCTTCTTCATGCAGTGTATTAGATACAAGGAGCAGTAATGAAATGAAGGAAATACAGTTCCAGGTTAAAGGTTACTGCCTTTTACTATTAGGAGAATCCTACTTCCTGTCAATTTCTGGCAAAGTAATAACCATCTCTGACCACTAGATGGCAACAACATAAACTAACATTACATAGCACATATTACTATGAACAATATGGGCAGAACACTTAGTGTAAGCTTAAGTGGTCAACACCATCTGGTGAGTTTGTTCCCAGAAGGGCACAGGGCACTAGACACAGAGTAAAGCAAGCTTTGTGGTGGAGTGGCATGGATTGATGCACTTTCTCAAAATCTATATCAGATCGGGGTCAGTTATTGGTTTTGGAGTGGAACTCCTTGACATCTTTTTTATGCGCGAGGGACCCATCGGGTCTATTATTGATTTGGTGAGGGGGGGGGGTTCCGTGTCATTTTTTTTAAAGAGATAGAAAAAGTTACAAACAGTACATGAAATATAAACAAAACAAAACTAGATGCATGTAATAGTAAATGTGAGTGCAGTTGGAAATGTAAAAGGCATAATTCTGCTTTTATGTTTTCTGTTTAGTGCATGCCAACATATGGTCTCCAAAGAGGTGGCTGAGCCTTTATGACCTTGGTACACGTTGCAGTCAACACTAGAGAAGTGTTGCCCTCATTATTGCACTCCAGCATATTTTCAGATATTGTTATACTGCACTTGGCCTTTCCTACTGTTATTGTATTGCTTTGAAAATAGTTTGTTTTATGTTCTATTTTAGATGGCAACATCACAGTTTGTGATATTACAAAAGCATATATACAGTATATCAGTCTATTGTATTTCTCTGATTTTTAAAAAAAAAATAACAATAAAAAGCTGTAACATTGGACTATGCATATTTTTAACATTAACCAATAAATACATAAATAAATAGAGACTGGAAAATATATGCTAATAAGAAATGTTGTGGTATTTATTATGGGGTTAACTTTTAGCATTACCAAACAAATAGCAATTTAATATCCAACATAGTAAGCCTAGCTTTTGAAGCACAGGTTAAAAGAACAAAAACAATATAATGCTTTAAACAGAATAACCATCCTTGCTGATAAAAATGTACAAATATAAGAAGCAGAAAGGGGGACATTTTGGAAAAAAATATATTTTCTACTCTCACATATCCAATAAAATGGTATTTCTTAATAAATTTAGACCAAAATGTATTCTGCTACATGTCTTTGGTAAAAAACAATCCAAATAAGTGTATATTAATTGGTTTGTGTGGAAATTATAGTGTCTACAAACTATGGTATATACTGTATACTGGAATTTATGCAGCTTTTAAGGAGCCCTGACTTTCTAACTGCCTATCACATTTCTTGAGGTGCTAAAATGCCAGGACAGTACAAAAACCCCCCAAATGACCCCCTTTTGGAAAGTAGACACCCCAAGGTATTTGCTGAGAAGCATGTTGAGTCCATTGAAGATTTTTTGCCACAAATTTTTGGAAAATGACAAAAAAAAAACCAATTTCTAAAAAAACGAAAAAAGACCAAACATTTTGAAAAAAAAGTTTTATTTAGTCTCTGTTATAACATTTTGTAAAAAAGTCATTTTTCTTCTTCACTGATGTGCACTGATGAGGCTGCACTGATGAGCACTGATAGGCTGCACTGATGGGCTTTAATGAGCTGGCACTGATGGGTACTGGTAACACGGCACTGAAGGGCACTGATGAGGAGGCACTAATATGCAGCACTGATGGGCACTGATAAGCGGTACTGATATGCAACACTGGTGGGCACTGATATGTAGCACTGGTGGGCACTGATTGGCAGCACTTATGGGCACTGATTGACGGCACTGATGAGCACTGATGGGTGGCACTGATGAGCGGACACTGATGGGCACTGGAAGGCAGCACTGATGGGCACTGACTGGCATCACTGATGGGCACTGATTGGCATCACTGCTGGGAATAGTTGGGGCTACACTGATAATTAGGGCACTGATAATCAGTGCCCTAATTATCTGTGCAGATCTCCCCTGTGAGGAAATGACGCCGATCAGCTCCCCTCACACGCTGTCAGTGTGAGGAAAGGAATGCCCCAAGGTAGTTGCTGAGAAGCATGTTGAGTCTTTGGAAGATCTTATTTTTTGCCACAAGTTTTTGGAAACTATAAAAAAAACAATATTTCTCATACACATCATGGAATTAGACCCCAAAACACATTCTGATACTTCTCCTAAGTATAAGGGTGCCACATGTGAGAGACTTTTTGGGAGCCTAGCTGCGTACAGTGACCCAAAATCGAATGAGCACTTTCAGGCTTTCAAAGGGCGTAACTTACAATTTTGATTTTCTGGCTACCTATCACAGTTTCGGAGGCCCCAAAATGCCAGGATTGTACAAACACCCCCCAATTAACACCTTTTTGGAAAGCAGACACTCCAAGGTATATGATAAGGGGCATGGTGAGTATTTTGCAGATCTCAGGCTTTGAAAAAGGAAAAAAGAATATAAAAACAATTTTTTTGTTTTCTTTCTTTATTTTCGAAAAAATTGTGGCAACAAATGAGATTTGCAAAATACTCGCCATGCTTCCTATGCCCTGTACACAAGACCGGTTTTGCCGTCTGAATAACCTCTCAAGGTTTTTACTACAGAGTTCCGACGGAATTCCGCTCAAGCTGTCTTGCATACACACGGTCGCACCAAATTCCAACCGTCCAGAAGTTCAATAGCCAGTAGCCAATAGCTTCCGTCTCGTACTTGCTTCAGAGCATGCGCCGTTTTTGGTGCATCGGAACAGCATACAGACAAGCGTTTTTTCTGATAGTAATTTGTTCCGTCGGAAAAATATAGAACATGTTCTCTATCTAAGTCCATCTGAATTTTCGACAGAAAAAGTCAGATGGGGCATACACATGGTAGGAATATATGATGAAAAGCTCCTATCGGACCCTATCTGTCGGAAATTCCGCTTGTGTGTACGCAGCATTAGAAAATATCTTGGAGTGTTTACTCTAAAAAAAGTGGTCATTTGGCGAGGTTTGTATTATCCTGGCATTTTAGGACCTCCAAAATTGTGATAGGTAGTCACTAAATCAAATGTACAAGTTATGCCTGAAGGATTGGATTTTGGGTCCCTGTAAATGGCTAGGGTCCCAAAAAGTCTTAAACATTTGATATCCTTATATTCAGGAGAAACAGTATTCCAATGAATGTTCTTTTTTTGTTCAGCTTGTGGGCAAAACAAAAAAAAGAACTTAACAGATTTCTCCATTCATATCGATCAATGTGGATAAGGAAAACAGAAAGTGAAAAAACTATATGCCAAATATAGGAGCTACCACCACCTAATGACCACATGCTCCCAATGTTGGGCATACAATTTTTTTTAACTGTGGATAGAGAAATCTTCACTTGCAGCGTGGCAGGTACTGATGTACTGTGTATTCTGACAGCAACAGGGTGCTGCTCTCAGAATACATAGAGATCAGTGTTGTAGCTGATAGGCAGTCTCGCAAAGCAAACAACAGTTAACAATAACACACAGTAACAATATAACATTAACTCAATAAAACAACTTTTCTACTTTTTGTAAATTTTTATTACTTAACTTTTTCAGGAACAATAACCTTTCCAGCCTCTCAAAATGTGATAGACAGTTTCGTGACTACCTAACTTTATAAAAAAAAACCCAGGGCAGAATTGTGTGAACCTCTATACTGTGCCATGCTTTACCCTAGACTAATAGTTCACTACAGTGTGGTAGCAACAGAAGCAGTCCTTGATGCAAAGGTCAGGTTGGTCAGGACAAGGGGAACAAAAAAAAAAAAATGTGTCACGCCTTATTCTTTGTTTGCCATTGGCATTTGTGTTGGGCTAGGTTGGAGGACATCTGTCAAATGCCTCTCATGTATCTTGTTAACTGCATCTGGATTTGGACTTTGGGCCACAGCACATTCTGGATACAAAAGGCTGAGACGATCACTCCCTGAAATTTTAGGAAGGATCCAGTTCTTCCAGTAGCTTTGTAAATAACAAGTTAATTGTATAGAGCCAAATAAAAAATATATAGACACTTTTTTGCACCAGTGTCTAACTCTGTGGGAAACTATATACAACATCACGTCATCATTTAGTTATCAAATGGTCATCATTTAGTCATCATTTTCAATCTACACCTCCCTTATTTAGATTATAGTCGTGGACGCAATGACACCAGACACTGTGTGAGTTTGGATCGTTGTATCTGTGTCAATAGAAGACAGGATAAATACATTACATATACATTTTACTGCTATTAGTTCTTCATTCTGCAAGCAGGCATTCTCCCCCTCTCTCAGTGGGGTGTTAACGAGCCATTGGAGGAAGCCCCTATGATTAGGTCGCATGGTGCCACAGCAGCCAATTTTTTTAAAGTGGAGTTCCACCAATTTAAAAGTCAGCAGCTTTTAATAATCAGACACTCACCTTTATTGTATTGTATTGCCGGAAATTTAAATGTAATTTCATTAATTTTTTTAAATTCAGAAATGTCAATTTTGCTGCAGTAGGTTCTTTCCATGGTACAGATACACCACTTTACAGACAGACGAAGGGTATTTTTTTATTTTTATTGTTGCTCTCTAAGAACCTATAAAATCACTGCTGCTTTAAAAAACGATTTTTATTATTTATTTATTTTTTTGCATTGATGCATGTCCCCTAGGGAGTACCCGGACCCATACCCTTTTTATGGCCAATTACTTGCATATAAGCCTTCAAAATGGTGACTTTTAATTTTTCAAGTTTGGGTCCCATAGACTTTAATAGGGTTTGCTGTTGGGGTCAGAACTGAATGGGGGGGGGGTCTTATTTTATTAAACTTTAAGATAATATAGTGTGGTATTGCAAAAATATTTAACCACATGCCGACCGGGCCATAGACGAAAGACGGCTACAGCGCGGTCGGGTTATCCTGGGTGGACGTCCCTGGGACATCCTCCCAGAATCCTGCTCTCGCGCGCCCCCTGGGGTGCGCACCCGAGAACATCCGTGACCGCCGGGTCCAGGGGACCCGTTGCATCACGGATCACGGTAAACGGCCGCTCATCGCGGCCGTTTAGCATGTGATCGCTCCGTCAAATGACGGAGCGATCACATGTAAACAAACCGGCGTCATGTCGCCGGTTCCTCCCTCCCCTCTGTGTACCGATCGGTACAGAGGGGGAGGAGAGGGGGAGGGATCAGATGGTAGCAGCATTGTGGGCTGCATCTGTAGTGCCCACAATGCTGCAGTGCTCAGTGACAAATACAGTCACATGCAGCCATCCATCCATGTTCAGCCATCCCTCCATACTATAATGCGATGCAATACCCAGGAATACCCTGCAATACTCTGCAACACCCCACAATACTCTGCAATACCCCACAATACCCTGCAATACTCTGCAATACCCCACAATACTCTGCAATACCCCACAATACCCTGCAATACTCTGCAATACCCCGCAATACTCTGCAATACCCCACAATACCCTGCAATACTCTGCAATACCCTGCAATACTCTGCAATACCCGACAATACTCTGCAATTCCCCACAATACCCTGCAATACTCTGCAATACTCCGCAATACTCTGCAATGCCCCACAATACTCTGTAATACCCCACAATACTCTGCAAAACTCCACAATACCCTGCAATACTCTGCAATACCCCGCAATACTCTGCAATACCCACAATACTCTGCAATACCCCACAATACTCTGCAATACCCTGCAATACCCCGCAATACCCTGCACTACTCCGAAACACCCCGCAATACTCTGCACTACTCCGCAACACCCCGCAATACTCTGCAACACCCTGCAATACTCTGCACTACTCCACAACACCCCGCAATACTCTGCAATACCCTACAATACCCTGCACTACTCTGCACTACTCCGCAACACCCCGCAATACTCTGCAATACCCTGCAATACCCTGCACTACTCCGCAACACTCCGCAATACTCTGCACTACTCTGCAACACCCTGCAATACTCTGCAACACCCCAAAATACTCTGCAACATCCCACAATACTCTGCAACACCCCGCAATACTCTGCACTACTCCGCAACACCCTGCAATACTCTGCAATACCCTGCAATACTCTGCAATACCCTGCAACACCCCACAATACTCTGCAACACCCCGCAATACTCCGCAACACCCCGCAATACTCCGCAATACCCTGCAATATTCTGCAATACCCAGCCATACTCAGCTATGCCCAGTCATACCCAGCCATGCTCAGCCATGCCCAGCCATGCTCAGCCATACTCTGCCATGCTCAGCCATACTCGGCTGTACTCGGCCTCTGTTTGTGGCCAGGCTGTGGGAGTCTCACACATGTGATATCCCTGTACTCAGGAGGAGTAGGATAATCTATTTTGGGGTGTCATTTTTGGTATGTACATGCTATGTGTTAGAAATATTGTATAAATGGACAACTTTGTGTTAAAAAAAAAATGTGTTTTAACCACTTCCCGCCCGCCATCATAGGACGTCATTGACTTTGTGCGGGGATATCTGAATGATGCCTGCAGCTACAGGCATCATTGAGATATCAGCTTTTTCAGCCAGCGATTCTCTACACCATAGGAATGATCATAGCAGCTGTTCCACTGCTTGATCGTTCTTATGGGAGGTGGAAAGAGACGTCACCGTTACGTTCAAAGCCAGGATCATTTTTTTATTTTTTATTTCAGGCTTCCCAGCCTAGAGGTGAGATGTGGGGTCTTATTGACCCCATATCTCACTATAAAGAGGACCTGTCATTCCATATTCCGATTACAAGGGATGTTTACATTCCTTGTAAAAGGAATAAAAGTAATCACATTTTTTATTTTATTTTTTGGAAAAAAGTGTCAAACTAAAATGTAAAATGAACAATAAAAAGAAATTTTTTTTTAAAGCGCCCCTGTCAGTGTGCTTGCATGCAGAAGTGAATGCACACGTAAGTCCCGCCCACATATGAAAACAGTGTTCAAACCACACATGGGAGGTATTGTTGCGATCGGTAGAGCCAGAGCAATAATTTTGGCCCTAGACCTCCTCTGTAACTCAAAACATGTAACCAGTAAAAAAATTTAGAGCGTCGCCTATGGGGATTTTTAAGTAGCGAAGTTTGGCGCCATTCAACGAGCGTGTGCAATTTTGAAGGGTGACATGTTAGGTATCTATTTACTCCGCCTTACTTCATCTTTCACATTATGCAAAAACATTGGGCCAACTTTACTGTTTTGGTTTTTTTTTTAAAGCACAAAACTGTTTTTTTTCCCCCAAAAAAAATGTTCAAAAAATTGCTGCGCAAATACCGTGCAAGATAAAAAGTTGCAACAACCGCCATTGTATTCTCTAGGGTCTTTGCTAAAAAAGAAAAAACATAATGTTTTGGGGTTCTATGTAATTTTCTAACAAATAAATGATGATTTTTACATGTAGGAGAGAAATGTCAGAATAGGCCCGGGTGCTCCAGAATGCCTGGAGGTGATCCCCTGCATGTTGGGTCTCTGTATGTGGCCACGCTGTGTAAAAGTCTCACACATGTGGTATTGCCATACTCAGGAGTAATAGCAGAATGTGTTTTGGGGTGTAATTTGAGGTATGCATATGCGGTGTGTAAGAAATAACCTGCTAATATGACAATATTGTGAAAGAAAATAAATTAAAAAAAAACTTGATTTTGCAAAGAATTGTGGGAAAAAAATGACAGCTTCAAAAAACTCACCATGCCTCTTAATAAATGCCTTGGATTGTCTTCTTTCCAAAAAGGGGTCATTTGTGGGGTATTTGTACTTTTCTGGCATGTTAGGGTCTCAAGAATATAGATAGGCCGTCAGTAATTCAGGTGTGATCAATTTTCAGATATTGGCACCATAGCTTTTGGACTCTATAACTTTCACAAAGACCAAATAATATACACCGATTTGTACTTATTTTTACCAAAGATATGTAGCAGTATAAATTGTGGCCAAAATTTACAGAAACAAAGAAAATTTCATTTTTCTTACCGAATTTTCAGTGTTTTTTTCTTTTATAGCGCAAAAAATAAAAAACCCAACAGTGACTAAATACCACCAAAAGAAAGCTCTATTTGTGTGAAAAAAAGGACAAAAATGTAATATGGGTACAGTGTTGCATGACTGAGTAATTGTCAGTCAAAATGTGAGAGCACCGAAAGCTTAAAATTGGTCTGGTTAGGAAGGGGGTTTAAGTGCCCAGTTGTCAAGTGGTAAAACTCATGAATTATACTCTCAAACTGTTGTGACGCTGGCTAACCTGTAACAAGTTTAAGGGCTTAGCTTTGCTTTTTTAAAGAGGAAATCTTCCTATAGCTTTTAATTATGTTATGGCTACTACTTAAATTGGCCACTGCAGGTCTATTACAGCTTGATGAAAAAGCAGGTGTTATCATGAAAACTACCTACAATAAGCCTCTTTTTTTCCAATTTACAATGAATCAGTTTGGGGTGCTTCTGCTGTATGTAAGCCAAGCTAAATGCCACAATTTTGGTGATGCTGTCAATTTGCTCCGTTCCATAATACCACAATACAGCCTAAAAGCATCTCCCAAACATGTAATTGTAAAGATTTGTGTTTTTTTCAATATCACTATCCAAGACACATTAAAGTGACCCTCTCCCCGATATTTTATTTTTTTATTGCTTTGCTAAAAGTCCAAATAGCAGTGCCCTGCCCCCCATGCTCTTTTTGATGATAATTTGCCCATTGACCTTTAAAATGACCAGAATAGGCTTCAAAAGGTTTTGGTGCTCAGTTTTGGTTTGCTGAATTTCGAACAAGAGTCCCTGAACCCTTAGCGAATTGTACACAGACAGATCCACCCATCACAATATGGATAATGCAGATGCATAGCACAGATACAGAGCAACTGCTAGTCACACTGGTAGAGCACATTAGTAGTAGTAGTAGTGATAGTAGTTAGTAGTGTATTATACATGTTTCCATATCTGTCTATGAAAACAAATAGTATCATATAGTTTCTCATCACCTTAATTCTTACCTTGAAAATTGTAATTATTTACTTGATTATACTGCAGCGGCATGTGTCCATACGGGGTTGACATAAATGCTTTATTTTGGTAAGTGGAAAGAATAATTGAATTTAGTGAGACCTTTGCATATCTCCTCAAATATATGCAGAGTTAATTACATGTAACATATCTAATCAGTGGCATTAGCCAGCAGCTGCTGGATCAGTAGTAGCATATGTTATACTGGAACAATGGAAAAAATTGATATTTTCTAAACTACACTTCTGCTTTATATGAATGTGCTTTGAGATACATTCATTATGGTGTTATTACAGAATAAATACATTTTCAATGGGATGTGAGCATGAGAAAAGATGTGATCTTTTTGACATGCTGTAATGTTTGTGATTGTAATCAGGGCTGCAGTTATAAATCACATGGCCCTGTACAGCCTACCTGACAGCCTTTCCCCCCAAAACATAAAAAAAAAAAAAAAAAAATTACCAAAAAGTATACTACACTCATCATTAGCGGACACAAACATAACATAACTTACAAATTTCCTGCTAAATCTAAAAGATAAAACTGTATTTAGTTAGTAAAGTGCAGTGTGTAAGTAATGTTTACTATGAGTTTAGTATGCTCAGTTATCAAAGGACACAGGAGCAATCAGTAGATCGCTCACTGTGTCCATTTAGAAAAGGAAAAGGCTGGTAAATGACATATTTTTTGGCCCCTTCCCCCACAGTCCTGAGAGTTGACACATCCCCCTGTGTACTTGCAGCTCCCAGCAGGAGAGGAAAGCCAAACGTGCTACGAGGGGGCCCTGCCACACAAGGGGGGATAATGATCAGATATGGGCAGGACAGGCAGGAAGCTTGGTGTGGTGGCATAGGGTGGGGCAGGACAATTACAGGAACAATGTCCTGTGTCTATGTCTCTCCCTCAGGCAGCTGAAAGTCGGTGGGAGGGAGAGGGGGAGAATGCAGCTTTCAGCTACTGTAGGGAGAGCAGCACAGTACGTTGTTCCTATAATTGCCCTCCGCCCCACTGAACCTTTTTCCTGTCTGACCCCCCCTGTGTGCCGAGGCCCCCTACAGGAGGACCAGTGGTCCCCCCTTATCGGTAGCCCTGATTGTAGTACAGTGAAACCAATTTGCTTATCTTGAGTATCTTGATATTTATTCTATTATTTTAAGCATAAATATGGAGCAGGTATACATGAGTAGCAGATTATAAGAATTGCACATTTAAAATACATGAAACTGGTTTGCAATAAAGATGAGCTTTGGGTTTGGGTCTTCCTTTAAAAGTCAGTGTTCCCAAGTACATTTGTTTACTGTGTGTATGGAGTAGCTAGGGAAAGATCACAGAAGGCAGGGAAAGTTAGGTGGTCATCCTTGTGCATCTAGTATATATTTTGTAGGTCTGGTATGTATTTTGAGTGATCTCCATAGCGTTTTCCGAACTGAGAGGGAATTATAATAAATCAGTAATTTAAAGGGATTTTTTTTCCTTTTGTCAGTGGGTAGCAACCAGACAGCCATCCAGCCTAGCAGCCAGCACTCTCTCTCTCTCTGTGCAGGAACAGGAAGGGAGGAGTTATGACATCACCCATCCTCTTCTTGTTTACAGAGGTAGGAGAGGATCACGGCGGTGCTGCATAATGATAAAAGATAAAAGTGTCAGTGTGGCCAGCTGTCAGACTGTTCCCACTGTGCTGAGAATTTTCCTGCCCCCTTGTCCTGGCGCCATAAGGCACATACTGTTTCGAATCCCACTGATGAGGCAAGATGAGGAAGATGAGGCATCCCGCCCCAAGCTGATGTCACTTCCAGTATCGGTTTTCGGTATCGGAGCATTTTCGCAAGTACTGACACTCACGAAAATGCCTAGTATCTGCATCGATACAGATACCAGTATCATATCGGTGCATCACTAATTTTAATGTTTCACTTTAATCATTGTTAAAATTGCTGCGTCCCACCAAACAGTAATTTTTTGCATTTGTTTTTTTATGAGTTCATGTCCACCAGTGCAGTCCCCAACCTCGGTTCCATTTGTTTGACAATCTCTTGCTTATTCACCCTGAAAATGGCCAGAACCAATTTAAAGATTCAGATCCCATGGGCTTCAGTGGGGTTCAGATTAACTTTCATAACTTCAGCACAATTCGAAGAACCTTGTGCAAAACAAACCAGGTACATTTTCTGTACCCCTATGCTTAGCCACAGATAGTTGCTTGCACGATACTGTACACTTTTATTTTTAGTTTACTTAATGTAAATATGCTCTTGAAAATGGCCTTCAAAAGGCTGTTTACTTAGCACCAATGTAACATTGATTTCTGTATTTAAAAATGGCTGTTGGGAATCCTGTTCTAAATCAGTCCTAGTTCAAGAGATTTAGTACTGCATAAGTAAACCCAATATTTTGGGTGTTTTGAAAATAAATACACTGTAATGTTAATTTATAGATTGTAAAATGAATGGTTGAGGTCCTGTTCAAAATAGGGCCTGGTACAAATGAATACCTACTGGGCATTTAGGCAAACCAATATTTGAAATAGCTTTTTTCCTGGGATAAAATAAAACTCAAATATTGACTAATAGATTGTAAAATGGATGGTTGAGTTCCTTCTCAAAATAGGGCCTAATATAAATGATTAGGGATGAGTTGTAGGTTTGGAGCAAAGTCAAATTCAGTACAAACTTTGCCTGTTTGGCATTGAGCAACTGGGCATACTAAATGGGGTGAACAGCTGTCTGCTCAGCTGAACTTCCAGCTGCAGCGTTGTTAGGGAGCCAGTCAATAATTCACAGATGACAGATGAATGTAAACTAAGGGGCAAGGATGGTGGCTGACATCACTGACTAAATAGGCCACGGTCCAGTCATATACTGTGCCTGCCCATGCTTGCTGGACCACATGACTGTAGTCATGCGGACCCTGACACTGATCTTGTGATCCAATGAAATAGACACATTACCCCTGCATATACTGTTGGAAGGCAGGCATTGGCTCCAGGGCAAAAAAAGCCGCCCCAAAATTCATTTAAGTCTAGTCAGCAAAATTATCTTCCAGCAGAGGTCCGAATCGCATTTTTGATCCTTAATGGCACCTATATGCATTGGCAAATGTGATGTGTTTTTGTGATTACCAAAGCACTTGGTGCCGCAGCCCCATGTGGCTCAGTGTGGCTCAATTTTAAAAAAGTCAAGGGCTTCTTTCTCTGTGTTTCTGCATTTAACCGCTTGCCACCCGCCCACCTGCAAATGACAGAGGGACGGTGCGGCTCTCGTTCTGGGTGGACGTCATATGACGGTGCACCTGAACGGCCGCTCCCACACACCTGCGGGGGAGGGGGGCACGCCGCATGGTGATCGCAGCGTGTTGCTAGGACATGGCGTGCCTCTGTAAAGCTGATGCTGCTCTTTAATCATGTGATTGGCTATGTCCAATCACAGCCGGTCACATGTATCATAGTAGGTAAGGTCGAATAAAGACAATATTGCATCCAGTTCAAGCTGTGTAGGTGTCAGTGTCTTTAATTATTTCCCATATCCCTGTATGTAGTGTTCCTTAAGATGCACATCTAAGAGTCTCTTAAAACTATCAATACTCGCCGCAGTCACCACCAATTGTGGAAGAGAGTTCCACATCCTTATTGCCTTGACAGTGAAAAACCCCCTGTGCAGTTTAAGGGTAAACCGTTTCTGCTCCAATCTCAATGTGTGGCCCTGTGTCCTCTTACACTCACTTAAATCCCTATCATATCTCAAATTTGGTAGCTGCAGCTTGACATTGCATGCTATTGCTCTGTCATTTACTAGGACCCCCAGATCATTCTCCATCCTTGATTCCCCCATTGGTTCTGCCCCCAGTGAGTAGTTTGCATTTATGTTTTTTGCCCCAAGTTCATTCATTTATATTTCTCCACATTAAACCTCATTTGCCATGTAGTTGCTCACTCCATTATTTGTTCAGGTCTTGCTGTAAAATTTCTATATCTTGATGTGAAATGATTGCCCTGCTTAATTTTGTGTCATCCACAAAAACTGAGATTGAGCTGTTCATCCCTTCCTCTATATCATTTATGTAGAAGTTGAATAGAATTGGTCCCAAGACAGAACCCTGGGGCACCCCAATTACCACTCCAGACCATTCTGAGTACACGTTATTTATCACTACCATTTGGACATGCCCCTGTAAACAGTTTTTAACCCAAGAATAAATCTTATGATCCATGCCTTGAGACCTTAGCTTGTAGATTAAGCAGTAATGGAGGACTGTATAGAATGCCTTTGCAAAATTCATGTAGACTAAATCCACAGGCCTTCCCCGTCTAGATGGCAGCTCACTTCCTCTTAGAATGTTAACAGATTGGTCAGGCAAGAACAACTTTTCGTAAACCCATGCTGATAACCACTTATGATATTTTTTCCTCAGTAAATTTTTGGATATAGTGCCTTATTATCCCCTCTAATTATTTAGCAACGATTGATGTTAGTCTGACCAGCCTGTAGTTCCCAGGGATTTGTCTTTGTCCTTTTTTGATTATTGATACCACATTGGCTTTTCTCCAATCAGTTGGTACAAATCCTGTCAGTAAGCTCTCCACAAAGATCAGGAACAATGGTCTGGAAGTGCCGGTAATCGTCTCACATCGCCTCACAATGGAGTGTGTGTCGAGGAGAGCCGATCAGTGGCACCTCCTCGCAAGGGAGAACAGGGCATGATTATCAGAGCCTTGATTACAGTAAAGCCCCAGAAGTGCCACCAATCAATGCCCATGAATGCCACCAATCAATGCCCATGAGTGCCACCAATCAGTGCCCATGAGTGCCCATCAGTGACACAAATCAGTGTCCATTACTGGTGCCAGTCAGTACTGCCTTTTAGTGCCCATCAGTGCCTGCTCTTCAGTGCTGCCCATCAATTCCTATCAGTCCCCATAAGTGCTGCCGATCAGTGCCACCGATCAGTGTGGCATAATAGTGCCTCCTCATCAGTGCCGCCTAATCAGTGCCCATAAGTGCCATCTCATCAGTGCCCATAAGTGCCACCTCATCAGTGCATATCTGTGCCAATCAGTGCCCATCTGTGCCACCTCATCAGTGCACATCTGTGCAATCAATCAGTGCCCATCTGTGCCGCCTCATCAGTGCCCATCTGTGCTGCCTCAT
This sequence comes from Lithobates clamitans, assembly GCA_037952925.1. Taxonomy (NCBI): domain Eukaryota; kingdom Metazoa; phylum Chordata; class Amphibia; order Anura; family Ranidae; genus Lithobates; species Lithobates clamitans. Next base: position 1,036,965 of record JBBGZY010000071.1, read on the forward strand.
CGGTGCCCATCTGTGCCACCTCAACAGTGCCTATCTGTGCCACCTCAACAGTGCCCATCTGTGCCACCTATTCAGTGCACAGCTGTGCAATCAATCAGTTCCCATCAGTGCCGCCTCCTCAGCACACATCAGTGAATGAGAAAAATTACTTATTTACAAAATTTACTGACAGAAGACAAGAAAAACATTTTTTCTTCAAAATTTTCAGTCTTTTTTTAGTAAAAAATAAAAAACCCAGCAGTGATTAAATACCACCAAAAGAAAGCTCTATTTGTTTAAGGAAAATTCTTAAAAATTAATTTGGGTACAGTGTTGCATGACCGCGCAATTGTCATTCAAAGTGCAACAGCGCTGAAAGCTGAAAAATGGCCTGGGCAGGAAGGGGGTTAAAGTGCCCTGTATTGAGGTGGTTAAGGCTGCCCATTAAAATCAATGGGCTGCCTACACACAGATCGCAGGTCGCAGTGAAGTGAACCTAGCCTTAGATCCTTTATATGACAATTCAGTTATTACATCAATGTTCTTAGTCCCCCCTGCACATCACAACCCCCTATTACATCACAGTCCCCCACTTCACATCACAGTCCCCTCTTTACACTAGTGTTGTCAGCCCCACTTCACATCACCCCCCTTCCCATTACAGTTCTTAGCTCTCCTTCATATCACCCTCTTCACGTCCCTGTCCTCAGCTCCCTTTATATCACTCCCCATCACATTCCTGTCCTCAGGTCCCTTTACATAACCCCCCTTCACATTACAGTCCTCGGGCACCCTTCATTTCACACCCCTTTCACATTCCTGTCCACAGCCCCCTTCATATAACCCCCCTTTCATGTTCCTGTCCTCGGCGCCCCCTCATATCACCCCTGGCTTTTCCCCATCCTTCACAGCAGTTACAGTATCTCACAAATGTGAGTACACCCCTCGCATTTTTGTAAATATTTTATTATATCTTTTCATGTAACAACACTGAAGAAATGACACTTTGCTACCTTTGTTCCATGGGATCACCAAGGGGGAACTTGCACAAGCTGACACCTTATTACCATGTTGGTACTATATTTTAAACAAAATGCTTACCTTAAAAGTAAAAGAAAAAAATACATTTGGAAGTTGGACTACTTGAAAATGACTGTTGCATTGTTAGCATTCAGTAATATTGGAGGCAGTGGGTGGGTTTTTAAAAAAAATCTGTGCTTGACTTCCTTCTTCCTTTTAGCCTGGAAATGTGTACCTCCTCTCCTTTTCTCTGGGAACACACACAGCGCAACATATATAATATACTCTACGTAGCACTGCCCCCTTGGGGACTGCTTGGATTTACCTTCTCATCTGCACCATCATGACCCTGGGAACATTCCAACCCACCTGACGCTCTGGGTTCAGACGTCTTTGCACCAACTTAAAGTAATAAGTCAAACCACTCAATGAGTTTATATTCTATTAACATTTACTGAATAACTCAACAAAGATTTTGTTGCACAAAGGAGGTAATAGATCAACTGAACTTCGCATAACAGTCCTAGTTCAGAAGAAGAATTCCTCCACAATAATACAAGTTAAGACAATCTGGAGATAACAGTATATTATATACACATATGTACAATGGAGTACCCCTTGAGCATGACCTAATAGGATAAGCAAGAGTTAAGCATTAGTTCTGGCAAGACTTCTAAAGGAGAAACCCAGGCTGGCCTATTCAACTTTTAATCCTAATGAGAGATCAATAAAACAAGAACGGTACGAGTGCCCTTTAAGTAATAATGACAGCAATGTCCCAGTTGCAGGCCTGATGGTCTTCGCCGGCAGTCAGAGCTTGTTAACTATATCCAATAAGGTGCAGCAACAAGGCAATGGTATTTCTTGGAAAGGTTGATGCGACAGGTGTATATGTACAATGTTCAAATAGAGATGCAGTAAAGTGTTTCCCCAGGGTAAAGCTCTCTGTGCACAGTGTTCCAGTGAAGCAACAAAGAAAGGTTTGCAAAAGTGGGCAATTGACCTCTCACCAATGACCAGGCCGATTCAATGCCTTCTGAACAGCGATCCCCGAAGAGCCGTCCTTGCAGCGGTTCCACTTGTGAAGATCATCCTACGCACAGCACAAAGCGCAGGATGTTGGACTATCAGCGTGATGCTGGATAGATGTCTGATGATCAGAAAGCAGCGATGGGCCTTTCTTAGCCGTGTTGGAATGTTGTACACCGCGTAGTAGTCTGCGACCTCACCCTCTCTGTATAGAGAGGTCCGTCACACACCAGGCCCAGGAGGATGAGAACATAGGGCATTTCTCTGGTATCTTTTATGCTCTTCCCATGCATGCTACCTTTTATATTTATTACTTTTACTGGTGGCATCCAGTGTAAGTGCTATTTAGGCTTATACTTTTTGAGTAAAGTTTTTAATTTTACTGTGGATAGGATCGTAGGTTTTATCATAACTTCTATTATTTTGGCATCTTCCATCATTAGTACCTGTATGATTTAAAACTTTTGGCTACAATTCTCTTCCTTTTTGAGGCTTCTTCCCAGAGACAGGTATTTATTTAGTACCAATATTACCATTTTAAACCTTAACTCGTTTATACCTCCTTGCATACAATACCCTGTTTGGGGGGTGTGGTCGGCCTTTGGGTGGGTCTCCTTGCCGGGGTTCGCAATCCTGGGAGCTGCGATGCGTGCTGGGAGCCCTCCCCCTCCCTTGTTACGTGGGGGTTGGGGTGGACTTCCCATCACGCATCGACGCCATGTTCCCAGTTTCGTGCGTGTGACGTCGTTATGACACCATCACGTCGACACTGTGTGCCGCCCATCCAAGCATCTATAAGAAGCGCCAGCTGCGGGCTGGCTTGGTTCGACTCCGACAGCTGTCACCCTTCTTTATTTTAGCCGCTCACGTGGTGTTGGCGGTTACCTATTGGCGGCACTCTAACCTATATATATTCCCCCTAAATGGATACACATTCCCCGCTAAACACTTCCTACCGGTGGCCACTCAGTTGGGATTTTGGTGTTCTGGGAATCTCAGGTAATACTATGGCTTCTTTTGGCCTCCACTATTGTTGTTACACTCTTTCCTATGGCACAGGCATATACATGCAACTCTATTTCTCCTGACTATATTCCCCCTGTTCGGTCATTACACTATCACTTATTTGTACAATTTTCACTGTTCCCTCTGCTTTCTCTCAATACTGCAACCCCTATACCTATTGCTTTAGTCTGGTATTCACACACACTTTCTCAATGCTAATTAATTATTCTACTTCATATTTATTTCATTCTATAGTCACTTTTAGTATTCTCATCCTTTTAGGACATGAAGATGTGATTTTCACTTTCAAATAATTCCTCACAAAGTCGCCCTTTAGGTACTGCCTCAGCTCCCGGGGTTGTTTGACTTTTATCCCTGATAGGCTCCCACCCTCGGTGCCCTCCACCCACCTACATAGGTTCCTTGTAAGTAACCCTTTATGGTTTTTAACCATCATTGCTTCTTTAAGATCATATTACAACAATTTTCTTTACCTGCCCTGTGATCAGCCCCTGAGAATTTCCTTAAATATCTTTTATAGACATTTACATTGCATCTGCTCCTGAAGATTGGAAAGATCCATGAAACGCATAGAGCTCTTAGATGCTATTCACATAAACAGCCCCTCTACATTTCTACCAGATTATGCCGCTTGGATTCCACCAACTGCTATGCTATTATTTATATTATTATTATATTATATATATATATTATTATTATATTATATTACTGTGAAGACACACAACTTCAAAATTGAATTGTTTTTATCTCACCATTGCGATCCACATCGTGCTGCTATGTTGATGGGTCACCTTGTTATTTTGGTTCATATTTATGGAATATTTATTCATATGTCATACTCTCTTACTCTGTATACATGCAAGCTATTTGGTCACAAATGTGGTCCATTCACCAGACATTATTAATACTATGATGCAGTCATATGCAAATATTAGTCTGATGAATTCTTACTATGGTACCATGATGACCATAATAGGCTGCTATGCCATTATGTTGCTTTATGATGTCTCAATAATATATATCCTACTATGAAATAAAGTTTCCTTGATTTATTATAATTTACTGTTTATGCATTCATTACTATGCAATACGATGCGGTCGCATTTATGGTGCAATTATCAGATATTCATATCATTACCATGTTGTGTCATCTTCCCAGCTGCATGTCTCATTTAAAGTCCCCAAACCCCCCCACCTCTCTGTTTTTTGTATGCATTTTGGGGATGGAGGTACATTTTTGTAAATGTCCTCATATAAAGTCCCATTTAGTTAGTTCTCTTTTTTCTTCCCATGCATAGTCATACAGAGCAATTGCCGTTCTGAGGAAACTACTAATCCCACAATCCCTTTGGATTTGCTCACAGATATTATGTCAGTTAGTGATGCTGGGCACTAGAGGAACAATATAGTACATAGAAATGACAGGGAATCTCTATGCTTTGCAATTGTAGTCCACATTGCTACATCCTCCTCCCACTTGAAAGTCTTTGATCCCTGAAGACAGAACACAACATGCAGGATCAACCTCTACTGTATCATAAGAAAATGAATAGTAAATTGCATGAAAAACCAGAGGTTGTAACAGCCAGCAACTGACCCAAGGAAGGATTTTCTAACAGTAAATTATATACATTGTCAGGCGCAGTCATATTAATTTTGTGAAAGGTCAGTAACAAGTCAATGGCCCATCCAGTAGTGTCAGGGGGGTGGATCAAGGTCATCCTTTACTAAAGGTTCAATAAAGGAGGTGAGTGCTTGACTAGAACGTTGAGTGGTAGCGATGAGTTCATCAGCATTCTCCCCAAAAGGTATCATACGTCAGTCTTTTTGGAGGGCATATTTTCTGTCTCAACCTGGAGTAGATGTTTTCCAACGGCTCCAGTCCTCGATCTGTTCCCCCGAAACTACATCTGGATTTGGGTTCAGGCTCTGAGTCAGGCTCTGGCTCAGGCCCTGGTTTAGGCTCTGGTTCAAGCTCTGGTTCTGGCTCTGGTTTAGGCTCTGGTTCAGGAACGGTCTCCCTCTCTGTTTCATTAGTAGAGGAAGTGTGAGTTCCCATCACATCAAAAACTTCATTGGATTCCACCTTGACTTTCTCATCTCCCCTTAGTGGGTGAAGATCTGGTACTTCAACTTATGATGTAGGATGTGTCCTACTTAAAAATGGGTGTCCCCTGACTGTCTTCCTCACTGGTCCCAGGAATGATAGGATTGTCTTCAAGAGGGGGGAACCCACAACCAATTAAGAGTTGATTCCTCTTCATCGCTCTCCTCTTCAGATGGTATGGGTAGGCACATTTTTCCAGCTCTAGGCCTCAGCGTAGGGGACTGATAAGTCTCTGAGCAAGAGGATTGGTGTACTCGGACAGCCTTGGATATAGGCAGCAAGTGGTTTTGATGCCAAGTCTTTAACTAGTTCCTGTCCGCGCTATAGCCGAATGACGGCTACAGCACGGACCTACATTGGTGGGAGTAGGTCAATAGACGTCCTCACACAGAGACCGTGTGTGAGGAGAGAGAGGATCTGTGCTTATCTGTGAGTTTTTGAAAAGCATTACAGTTAAAAAAATCAACATATAGTTCCCAAACAGTGCCCAATCAGTGCCCAATCAGTACCACAGTGCCACGGTGCCAATTAGGATCAGTGCCATCTATAATTAGTGTACATCTGTGCCATCTGTGCCCACTTGTGCCCATCTGTAGCATCAGTGATCAGTGCCATCAGTGATCAGTGCCACCAGTGATCAGTGCACATCTGTGCCACCTCATCAGTGCACATCTCTGCTACCTCATCAGTGCCCATCTGTGCCACGTCATCCATGCCCATCTGTGCCACCTCATCAGTTCATATCTGTGCCATTCAGTGCCCATCTGTGCTGCCTCATCAATGCACATCTGTGCAATCAATCAGTGCCCATCTGTGCTGCCTTATCAGTGCCCATCTGTGCCACCTCAACAGTGCCTATCTGTGCCACCTCAACAGTGACCATCTGTGCCACCTATTCAGTGCACAGCTGTGCAATCAATTAGTGCCCATCTGTGCCGCCTATTCAGTGCCCATCTGTGCCACCTCAACAGTGCCTATCTGTGCCACCTCAACAGTGCACATCTGTGCCGCCTATTCAGTGCACAGCTGTGCAATCAATCAGTGAACATCTGTGCCGCCTCAGCAGTGCACATCTGTGCCACCTCATCAGTGCATATCTGTGCCACCTCATTAGTGCACATCTGTGCAATTAATCAGTGCACATCTGTGCTGCTTCATCGGTGCCCATCTGTGCTGCCTCATCAGTGCCCACCTGTGCCACCTCATCAGTGCATACCTGTGCCACCTAATCAGTGCATATCTGTGCCACCTCATCAGTGCCCATCTGTCCCTCTTCATTAGTGCACATCTGTGCAATCAATCAGTGCGCATCTGTGCCGCCTCATCAGTGCACATCTGTGCGATCAATCAGTGCCCATCTGTGCCACCTCATCAGTGCACATCTGTGCCGCCTCATCAGTGCACATCTGTGTCATCAATCAGTGCATGTCAGTGCACATCTGTGTTCATCAGTGCTGCCTCATCAGTGCCCATCAGTGCAGGCTTAGCACACATCTGTGCCACCTCATCAGTGCAGGCTTATTAGCACACATCTGCGCAGGCTCATCAGTGCCACCTCATCAGTGCCCATGAGTGCAGGCTTAGCACACACCTGTGCAGTCTCATCACCACTAGCAACCATATCCAAAAGATGATTTTCCACCAAGGAGGCGTACCAAATACTTTCCACAGCCGACAAGAGCAATGAGGAACTCTCTTTTTCAGATTCCCTTTCAAATTTGGATTCTGAGTCTGATGTAAATTATGAGCCAGTCCCCAGTAGTGGAACACTGACAGACTTAAAGGAGGAGGATATTCTGCCTGCCAAATGAAGGCATTCTGGTGAGGAGTTAGTGGCATCCACCAGCACTGCAGTCCCATCCACCAGCACCACAGTGCCATCCACCAGCACTGCAGTACCTCGGCAAGAAAGGCCTAGTACTAGTGGGATGTCACCTCAGGCCCAAAGGGTTAGGACTCATGCCAGTCTTCCCTATGCCCTCCAGAACCCCTTGTGGCTTCCTCTTAATTCAGGAGAAGCTAACATTCCCCCTTTCACTGCCCAGCCAGGAGTCCAGGTGGACAAGGAGAATTTTTCCCCAATCAATTTCTTTGATTTAATTTTTACGGAGGACATGCTAGCGTCGATTGTGGCCCAGTGCAACCTGTATGCACAACAATTTATTTTGAATAATCCAACATCCTATTATGCCCGTCCCTATGAGTGGAGAGACCTAACAGTGGAGGAGTTGAAGGTTTTTTTGGGCCTCACATTTTGTATGGTACTCACCAAAAAAAAATGAATTGCGTTCCTATTGGTCAACTCACCCCACCCACCACATGCCGATCTTCTCCGCGGTAATGCCCAGAACCAGATATCGCATGATCACGTGATTTCTCTATTTCAATGATAATACCCAGTGCCCTAGCTAAAATGACCCAAATTATGACAGGCTTTACAAAATTCGACCATTACTAAATTATTTTTCAGAAATATTCCTCCAGTTGTTTACCCCAGACCAACACACATGAGTGGATGAGTCCCTTGTTAAATTTAGTGACAGGCTTAAAATCAAGCAATTTATCCTCAGCAAAAGGGCCCACTATGGGGTAAATTGTGACCGAGCCACAGGGTACACATACAGTCAGGTCCATAAATATTTGGACATCGACACAATTCTAATCTTTTTGGCTCTATACACCACCACAATGGACTTGAAATGAAACAAGATGTGCTTTAACTGCAGACTTTCAGCTTTAATTTGAGGGTATTTACATCCAAATCAGGTGAACGGTGTAGGAATTACAACAGTTTGTATATGTGCCTCCCACTTTTTAAGGGACCAAAAGTAATGGGACAGATTAACAATTATCCATCAAACTTTTTACTTTTTAATACTTGGTTGCAAATCCTTTGCAGTTAATTACAGCCTGAAGTCTGGAATGCATAGACATCACCAGACGCTGGGTTTCATCCCTGGTGATGCTCTGCCAGGCCTCTACTGCAACTGTCTTCAGTTCCTGCTTGTTCTTGGGGCATTTTCCCTTCAGTTTTGTCTTCAGCAAGTGAAATGCATGATCAATCGGATTCAGGTCAGGTGATTGACTTGGCCATTGCATAACATTACACTTCTTTTCCTTAAAAAACTCTTTGGTTGCTTTCGCAGTATGCTTCGGGTCATTTTAGTAATGGTCGAATTTTGTAAAGCCTATCAATCTTCTTTGGTTCATTTCAAATTCATTGTGGTGGTGTATAGAGCCAAAAAGATTATAATTGTGTCGATGTCCCAATATTTATAGACCTGGCTGTATGCCTTCATACTATACAAAGGGAAGGACACCCAGCTGCACTACCCTATTTGCCCGGACTGCTTGGGATCAAGCGGGAAAGTTGTTTGGGACCTCATATACCCCATAATCGAGAAAGGACACCACTTGTATGTAGACAACTTCTACACAAGTCTGCCTCTGTTCCACGACCTTTACCGGAAAAAGACGCCAACACGTGGCACTGTAAGAAAGAACCGGAAGGGCTTTCCTCAAAGACTTTTCAATATGAAGTTGAGAAGAGGAGAGACGGCAAGTCTGCGAAACAAGGAGATTCTGTCAGTAAAGTGTAGAGACAGAAGGGATGTCTACATGTTGTTTTTGATCCACAATAATACGTTGTGGAAAACCCCAGAAGGAATGGCCTCATCCAAAAGCCAACATGCGTCCATGAATACAATTTGTTCATGGGGGGGTAAACTTCAACGACCAAATGCTCAAACCATACCCTGCCACAAGGCAGACATACCATTGGTATAAAAAAGTAGCAATTTATTTTTTTAATTTGGCCATATACAACTCCTATATAATTTACCAATTATTCACCAATATTTTTGGCACTGCTGACAATATCTCTGCCTGCACTGACCCTGGACTGTATATGGACAGTATCCCTGCCTGCTGCCTGGACAATTGTGTTCGCCGTTGCTGACCAAGTCCCTGCCTGCTGCCTGGACCAGTGCTATCCTCCTGTGGACAACTGCGCTACTAAAACCACAGGTAATCTTTTGTTTAACCTTTGCTCAGCATAATGTATTTTGGGGTGTAATTATTGGTATGTGCATGCTACAGTAAGTGACCACGATATTGTGTCAATCTTGATGCTGTTATCGGCGAGATTTGACACCTCCGAGACCCATCGCGGGAGCCAGTGCCGAGATGGCTCACTCATTGGGAGCCCCCCACTCCAAAGCACCTTGTTCCCATGTTGATGGGGACAAGGGCCTCTTCCCAACAATCCTAGCCATTGGTTGTCGGGGTCTGCGGGCGGAGGGCTTATCGGAATCCGGAAGCCCCCTTTAATAAGGGGGCCCCAGGATGCCGGCCCCCCACCCTATGTGAATGAGTATGGGTACATGGTACCCCTACCCGTTCACCTAGGGAAAAAAAAGTGTCAATAAAAAAAACACACTACACAGGTCTTAAAAGTAATTTATTAGGCAGCTCTGGGGGTCTTCTTCCAACTTCGGGGTCTTCTTCCGACTTTGGGGGTCGTCTTCTAACTTCGGGGGTCTTCTTCTCCCGATGTTCGGCCTCTTCTCCCAGTGTTCAGCCTCTTCTCCCAGTGTTCCGCCTCTTCTCCCGGGCCCCACCGCTATTTTCTTCCAGCTCTTTTGCTAGCAGGGGCCCGGTCTGCTGCGCTGTCTTGTCCCCTCTTCTCTTCTTCTCTTCTTCCGATGTTGACACGACGCTCTCTCCTGCTGGAATGCTGTGTGCAAGCTACGCAGCCATTTATATAGGGGTGACCCCGCCCCCTTGTGACATCACAGTCCCAGCATGCGCGGGGACTCTGGGGTCACGCCCCCTTATGACGCCAGAGTCCCTGCGCATGCTGGGACTGTGACATCACAAGGGGGCGGGGTCACCACCTATATAAATGGCTGCGCAGCTCACACACAGCATTATAGCAGGAGAGAGCGTTGTCCTCATCAACATGGGGACAAGGTGCTTTGGGGTGGGGGGGCCCGCAGGGCGCCCCCCCTCCCCCAAAGCACCCACCCCCCCATGTTGAGGGCATGTGACCTGGTACGGCTCGCTCGTCCCCACCCCCCTTCGTGCTTGGATAAGGGTCTGGATGGATTTTGGGGGGGACCCCCACGCCGATTTTTTGGCGTAGGGGGTTCCCCTTACATTCCATACCAGACCTAAGGGCCTGGTATGCTCCTGTGGGGGAACCCATGCTGTTTTTTTCATTTAAAATTTGACGCGGTGTTCCCCCTCAGGATTCATACCAGACAGCTGTCAGCATTGCCTGTCGCTTATCGCGAAAGGAAAAAAGTTTTCCTTTCCCCATGAGTGAGCCAGCATGACATGCACAGCACCCTGTCACCGAGAACCAGCGGGATCGCGCTGGAAACACAATCTCGCGGTCAGGTACTGTATGTGTCCCTGGAACACCTGACGGTGTTCCTTGCATGTTGGATCTCTGTATGTGGCCAGGCTGTGTAAAAAGTCTCAAACATTTGGTATTGCCATACTCAGAAGGAGTGGCAGAATGTATTTTGGGGTGTCATTTTTGCTATGTAAATTCTATGTGGTGGAAATATCCTATAAACAGACAACTTTGTGTAAAAAAATGCATTTTCATTTTTTTTCCACATTTTCCAAGAACTTCTGGAAAATAATGAACCGTTCAAAAGACTCATTGTGCCTCATAGATTATACGTTGGGGTGTTAGCTTTTCAAAATGGGGTAATTTTGTGGGTGTTTCCATTGTCCTGGTGCTCCAGAGCCTTCAAAAGTGTAATAGGTGATTGAGAAATGAGATGTGTAATTTATGCTCCTAGAACGCCTGAAGTTGCCACTACAATGTTGGGCCTCTGTATGTGGCCAGGCTGTGTAAAAGTCTCACACATGTGGTATTGTTATACTCAGGACTAGTAGCAGAATGTATTTTGGGGTGTTATTTTTGCTATGTAAATGCTACTTGTTGGAAATACCTTATAAATGGACAACTTTGTGTAAAAAAATGCATTTTCATTTTTTTTCCACATTTTCCAAAAACTTCTGGAAACAAATGAACCATTCAAAATACTCATTATGCCTCATAGATTATACGTTGGGGTGTTAGCTTTCCAAAATTGGGTCATTTTGTGGGCGTTTCCATTGTCCTGGTGCTCTAGAGCCTTCAAAAGTGTAATAGGTAGTCAACAAGTTAAATGTGTAATTCATGCTCCTTGAACACCTGATGGTACTTCCTGCATGTTAGGCCTCTGTATGTGGCCAGGCAGTGAAAAAGTCACACACATGTGGTATTGTAATACTCAGGAGGAGTAGCAGAATGTATTTTGGAGTGTCATTTGTGGTATGCGCATTCCCTGTGAGGGAAATAAGCTATTACAATGACAATTTTGTGAAAAAAATAAATTAAATAAAATCTTAATTTGGCAAAGAATTGTGGGAAAAAATTACAACTTCAAAAAACTCATTATGCCTCTTATTAAATACCTTGGAATGTCTACTTTCCAAAGAGTGGTCATTTGGGGGGCATTTGTACTTTCCTGACTTTTTAGGGTCTCAAGAAATGAGATAGGCCGCCAGTACATGAGATGTGATCAATTTTTTATGATTTGCACTATAGCTTGTAGACTCTATAACTTTCACACAGACCACATAATAGCCACTAATTTGGGTTATTTTTACCAAAGATATGTAGCCGTATAAATTGTGGCCAACATTTATGAATAAAAACAAAAAAAGGTTTGCGCTAGGTGCATAAATAATAAAATGAAAATATATAAATTTTAAAAGTAAGAAAACCGTGATGGGCGTCCTGCTGCTCAGCACTATAACTGCTATGTAAGGGCAAAAGAGATGTATATATATTAAACAGTGCAGCGCTGGACATATAATTTATTATTTAGTTATTATAAAATAAATTATTATACTGATCAAACTAATATTAATGCAATCGAAATAAGTGATGAAGTGTTAATAAAATAGTGTTTAACAGTAATAAAAATCCACCAATATATTGCTAACAATCAATGCAATTAAGTGCTCATAGATGCCAAACTATAGTATAGTGAAAATGTTCAAATAAGATGAAAAATCCGAAAAAATGGCCAAAGATGATTATATGAAAAGTGCAAAATCCAAATACGATACTCCACTTGATAGTGCTGCCCGTCACCAGGTGAAAAAGTTGGAGGCTTACCAGAAAGCCTGCGACCGCCCTTACTCAGGGGGGTCAATACAGGCTTAGTAGATCACCGCGGGTGTCCCGACAGGATAACAGCTGGTGGCCCTCAGATCTCCTTCCTCCTTTCCAGATAGCTCATCAGTGGCAAGCAGGGGACACTCAGGAGAGCATGATCACAAGATGACTCAAGCAGCAAGCACTTCAGCGGGAGTGGCCATATCAGGATGCTGACGTGCCTCAGTGTAGCTCCCACTTCAAGTTTTCAAAAATAATTTATTTTGATATATGTCCAGCGCTGCACTGTTCAACATTTATGAATAAAAATTGATAATTTGCAAAATTTTATCACAGAAACAAAAAAAAAATGTTTTTTTTTTCCCAGGACAGCTTAACCATGGCTTTCAGGCAGGCTCTCTTGTCCAGCAGCAACACCCTTTCATGGACATTCAATTGCCACATTCTTCCTACTCCTTCCTTGGGGGCCTTCTTCTCTTGCAATACTCTTGGGAAAGCCTGCCACAGCTGAGGATGGATCTTTTCTACTGGGGCACCCTCCAAGGCCAATTGAGTGAGTAGTCTCCACACCAGATTGGTGTTGGTGCCTATTAACAAGGAATTTCGGCCTGCCCCAGGAGGCAGGGGGGCAGACAACTGCCAACATATCAAATGTCTCCGGTTTTCCAGCCAAGGCAGTGTCAAATGTTATGTTGATGGGTATGTATCAATCATATGGACACTTTTGGGTCGCTATGCCCCAAATCTCTAACGCCTAGAGTTTGCACAAAGGGATGTGTCTCAAGTACTTGTGGTAAAAGTCTTGGCACAGCAACGTCACCTGGGCTCCAGTATCCAGTAGAGCTTGAGTGTAGATACACTCTACTTGTATTGAGACTATATGGGACGGCCCCACTAAGTTCTTTGGCAGGTTCCCAGCAGGTGACTCTATAGTTTGTGCTCTAATTAGTCTCTTTGAAGGCAGTGGAGTTGGTCTAACTATTCACTCAATATGGTGTGCATTGATATCTTGCCCCGTCTTTCCTTTCCTGAGGGTTTTGTTGCTTTTGGTTTTCTTGGTAACTCCGTGGAAAGGGCAACAGGTGGCTTGTGCTCCCTTTTCTTCCTAGATCTTCTCTTGACTTTGGAGTGCAATTTTCCCTTTGGACTCTCAACTAGCTCCTTCACTGAGGTCCCCTGAGTAACTTCTGTAAAGCTTTCAGAACATCCGTGAGTAATTTAGGGCTGATGCTGGTCCACCTTCTCTACATCCAAAACATCTTTTTTCTCACCCTTGGTAAAGTTTTGATTCCCCTTGATGAGTCCCTTGTTCTTGAATCTTCGCTTGGGTCTCCATCACTCGCGTTAAAGCATGATACATCTGGGTGGGTTTGGGCCTGAGCTACCTTGGCCCAAGTTCACCTACTGGTTTATTAGTGTCAGGAATAGCGAGTCCCACTGGTTCCGACTCAGTTCCATTATCCTCATCTGAGAAACCCATCTCCGCATGGAAAGCCATCACTTTCTCTCTATTTCCAGAGATAGAGTTTGATTCTCTTGACCTTTGGCTTTTCTCCACTAATAGGGCCTCCTCTTCTCATACTTCTCTTATCAATTCAGGGTACGTAGGCAGCACCTTGATTCTATTCAATAACAACTTTAATAAGATTGGATGATTGGCCGGGCCCCTTGCAAAATCCGGTCTAGACAAACTTGATCAAAATCTTTTTTTTTTTTTTTTATTATTTTCAAAATATTTTATTGATTTTTATCAAGAGAAGGTATACAAATCACAAGCATTAAGTAAGTATATATAAATCAGAACAAGTCGGACCCCCTTGGGGCTACAAATCCAACTGATGACATTAGTTTTGAATATAACTCTGGTCTGTGACCATACATGAATACGATTATAAACCATGACCCTTTCACTAAAAGTAGAGAACACTAAAACTTGAGAGGACTGGGAGAAGGGGAGGGAGGAGAGACCGCCTGCACCCCAATAGGGAACACACTGTGCCCGAACGGAACACTTCAATCCCCCCTTGCACCCCATTAGTTAACGCTATAAATCTCTGGCATCGAACAAGTAAGCAAAAACCTACGTCCTATGCTTCCCCTGGGAACATAACTCCTTTGGGGACCCAACTGCTGTTTGGTCATAAGAAAAACAATCATCGTCTTGATAGATAAACATAAAAAGTGACAAATGAGAGAAAAAGAATAAAGTTGAAAGGAGAGGGGGGAGAAAGAAAGAGAAGACAGAGTAGTCGGAAGCCAATCCACGGGAGGAGTCCCCACAGACCCCGAGACAGCCAGACGCTTTATGGTTGAACACCTGGAATCAAGGAGATACCCGTGAACTTCGCCCAGGGTACTGGCAAGCTTCTCTTGGGCCATGATCCAGGAAATTTTGCGGATAGCCGATTTGAAGGACACCTTGGGTTGTTTCCATGCCTTGGCAATTGTGAGCTTAGCTCCTAGAAAAATGAAGTGTATCAATTTACGGGCAAGTTTCGGAGTTTTAGGTAAATGATCATTTAGAAGCGCTAAGGCGGGGTCCTCGGGATCTGGACTTCAGTGATTTTAAGGACATTCCCAAAAAATATGGGCCAAGGAGCCCCTGAGTAAACAACCCCTAAAACACCTTGGGTCTGTTGAGGGGAACATTTTGGCTAGTCTCTCCGGTGGAAGGTACCACCTTGTGAAGACCTTTACACTGGACTCTATCAATGAGATGTTCAAAATGCCCCTATATGCCCTACTAAAGGCGAGCCTCCATTTCTCTAGGTCCCACTCTAAGGATAAGTCTGACTCCCATGCGGACATGTATGGGGTCTTGGCGGTTTGATTAGAAAGTGACTGGTAGATGATGGAGATTCCACCCCTCTGCTCTGTAGACCGACCACACCATATTTCATAAGGGGTGAATGTATGGGTTGATGATTTGTCCTTTCCCATATGAGTGAGGAAATGTCTAATTTGCTGGAAACGAAAGTTCTCAGAGCTAGGCATCTCCAATTGACTTACGCAGAAAGCCTTAGAGATAGGCCCCACCGAAATGAAGTAGTGTCCAATCCGATACATCCCCTTGTCCAACCACCAGCGGAATGCTTTGATGTCAATTCCCGGGGGAAAGTCAGGATTATTAAAAATGTGAGCTAGGGGGTGTCTGTAGGAAGTTATGGTTTGTAAATTTCTCAGAGTATCCCATAATTTAAAAGATTGAGAAAGGATAGGGAAAAGAATAGGTGGACGTTTTTTTGGGGGGACCCACAAAAGGAAGTCTATAGTGTAAGAGGGAACTGCCTGTCTCTCTATTTGTATCCAATCTGGTCTCTCAGCCTTCGCATATACCGTCGAGATCTGGGCTAACCTGGCCGATTGGTAATACCAAAATAGCTGCGGGAGACTTAATCCCCCTTGTGGTCTGGATAAGTATAAAGTGCTCTGTTGAAATCTGTACCCCTTCCCTCCCCAGATGAAT
This sequence comes from Lithobates clamitans, assembly GCA_037952925.1. Taxonomy (NCBI): domain Eukaryota; kingdom Metazoa; phylum Chordata; class Amphibia; order Anura; family Ranidae; genus Lithobates; species Lithobates clamitans. Next base: position 1,052,775 of record JBBGZY010000071.1, read on the forward strand.
TTAATTATCTTTCTTTGGAACGATTTCAGGTGCTCTTTAATGATGTTTATTGGGAGGGCTCTGAAGAGGTAGAGGAGTCTTGGCAGCAAAGTCATCTTGACTGCATGAATCCTCCCTAACCAGGATAAACCCCCTTTAGCTCAGTTGCCTAAGTCAGCCTCGAGTTTATGGTATGTGTGAGGAAAGTTGGCTGCATAAAGAAGTTCTGTTTTAGCTGTGAACTCTATCCCTAAATAATCGATGTAGGAGTCACTCCATTTAAATTCAAAGGCACTCTGCAGGGATGCCATCATGGCTGGATTAAGGGAGATGTTTAAGGCTGAAGATTTGGCATAATTGACCTTTAACCCTGAAATCTTCGAAAACTCTTTCAGGAGTCTGCATAGGTTTGGAAGGGAGGTGGTTGGGGACGTGATAAAAAGGAGCATATCGTCTGCGAACAACCCACATTTGTGGACCTGGTCCCCACAGGAGACCCCTTGAATGTTGGGATCTGCTCTTATTGCTATTGCTAACGTTTCAATTGCGATAGCAAAAATCAGGGGGGAGAGTGGGCATCCCTGCCTAGTGCCTCTTGCTATGGTTAGGGGTTTAGAATATTGGCCTTGTAAGCGAATCACTGCTTGTGGGGTGGAGTATAACGATCTAAGGGTCCCTATAAAGTTGGGCCCGAAGCCCCACTTCTCCAATAAGGAGAAAAGATAAGGCCATTTGATTGAGTCGAAAGCCTTGTGAAGATCTAGCGAGAAGATCATACCTTCCTGTTTCGGCCCCCCTTCCCAGTTAGATTGGAGAATGGATACGATATCTATCGCTCTCCTGATTTGGTCAGGTCCTTGCCTACCGGGGATAAAACTGACCTGATCCTTGTGTACATAAAGCTTGATGAAGAGGAGAGGCGGTTGGCTAGAATTTTTGTTAGAATTTTGAGGTCATTGTTAATTAAGGATATGGGCCTGTAATTCTCAACTTCCTCATGGTTTTTGTTAGGTTTGGGGATCACTGAGATAAATGCTGTGTTCAGTTGGGGGTCGAGGGGGGATCCTGTCTTTTTGAAATTGAAAAACTTTGCCAGGTGTGGGGCTAAAATATCGCTATATTCTTTATAATAGGGGACCGAGAGGCCGTCCGGCCCTGGGGCTGAGCCGGATTTAATTACAGCCCTAATCTCAACCTCAGTGATGGCTCCTTCCATTAAGTCTTTGCATTCTTTGGAGAGTGAGGGAAGTTGTAAATTCTGTAGGAACTCAGTGGTTAAGGGGCCTTTCTCAGATTGAGGTGGATTGTATAGTTTAGCATAAAAATCGTGGAAGGCAGACATTATTCTGTTCGGATTAGCTGTTGGAGGTTGTCCTGCTATCCTCAATTTAGGGAAGGAGAGAGTGCGAAATTTAGGTGTGAGTTTAGAGGCCAGCATCGAACCAAATCTGTCTTTGTGGCAGTAAAATTTGGCTCCACTCCATCTAAGACTTTTCTCTGCTTTAGCCGTTAAAGCGAGATTCAGCTCGAGTCTGGTGGCATCAAGTTTACCTAAAAGGGTCCTAGACGGGTGTTTTTTGTGTTCAGCTTTTAGTTGAAGGAAGTATTTTTCGAGTCTTTGAATATCGATTAATCGCTCCTTCTTAAATTGGGTCGCTAACCTTATTATAACTCCTCGGACGGTTGCCTTATGGGCTGCCCACAGGGTTTCAGGGGAAATGTTATCAACATCATTTAAGAGAAAATATTCTTTGATGGATTTAGCTATTTCCTTGACAAGGCTAGGGTCAGCTAGAAGGGATTCATTTAAATGCCAAAAGAAACCTCCTCTCCCAGAAAGAACATTTCTCAGGGTAAGGAGAACCAAAGAATGGTCGGACCATGCAGTGTCTAATATTGCTGCCTTTGTTGACAGGGGAATGAGGGCTGTCTGAGTGAGGATGTGATCAATTCTAGCGTATGATTGGTGGGGTGCGGAAAAGTGCGTGTAATCCCTTCTACTGGGGTTCAGTTCCCTCCAGATGTCTACCAAACCCTGAGAGTGGACTATTTTGGCGATCCTGGTGCTTAGTTTCGTGGGGCGTGTGAGCTGGTCTTTGGGGGGCTTAGTTTTGTCTAGACCCTGATCAAACGCCACATTTGAGTCCCCACCCAGGATAACTTTACCTTCCAGGAGCGGTTCCAAAGTTTTGAATAGGTCCTGGAAGAAAGACGCTTGACCCTTGTTCGGGGCGTAATAAGAAACAAAAGAGTATAAAACTCTTTCCAGGGTGCCCTTCACCAGAATGAATCTGCCCTCTGGATCCCTATAGTCAGATAGATGTGAAAATTTGCTGTTTTTGGAGAAGAGAATAGCCACCCCCTTCGTCTTATTAGGGGCATTCGCTAAATAAAATGTTGGAAAGTGTGCATGGAGGAACTTGGGGGTGTACCGGATTTGGAAGTGCGTTTCTTGCAGCAGCACCACGTCAATTCTTAGGGATTTATAATGGTCCAGGGCTAGTCTCCTTTTCCTAGGAGAATTTAGGCCCTGTACATTATGTGAAGCTACCTTGAGGTCATTACCCTTCACATTCGAGTCAGTCATAAGAGCAGAGGGGATGGACGCCAGAAATCAAGCAGTCACTTACCCTTGGAAGTCTTCTACTTCTGGATTTAAGCCAAGTTATGTGGAAATCTCTCAAGACCGTCTCTGGGGCGAGAGGGGAAACCCCCCATGGGATGGCTAAAAAAAAGAAGAGGAGTGAGTTGGGGAAGAAAGAGAAAAAAGACTTACTGACAAACAAGAACATAAACACAGATATGGGTACCTTGAAAGTACCCTTGAGGTTATGCAAATTCAAATCTGCTATAGCCCCAACTATCAACTTCAGGCCGCCCGGAGGGACGTCTGAAGTTCCGACACCAAAGGACACCATTGGTTCTTTGGAATCGAGTGGAGGCACAAGGGTTTCACCCCGGACCCTTGTTATGTCAAATTTGAACCTGAAAATATACACACTTATGTGGAAAACATAATAACTACAAAGTCAGCCCGTTTTTCCCGGCTCTAAACGCCTGTAAAGATATTCAACCAAAAAAAAACAAACCTGAAACCGGTAAATCCCACCCCCTTCCCTCCTTCCTAAGCCCCCCCGCCCCCTATCTAACTAGAGGAGAGGGAATTCCTGGGGGGTCCCGGGGAACCAGGGGTGGCCAAAGTACCCTAACGATCGGAACCACCCTCCAAAAGTGGAAAGGTTATATGGGTAGCTCGGACAAACCGTGACTCCTTACTGAACTAGGAAATGACCTAAAATAATTAACACATGAAATCTAGTCCGATAACCATTCCTTTATGTGAGAGGAACCCAGGTCTTCCTGGAGGAGCTTATTTTCTGAGAAAGTCATCTTCTTCTGAGAAGGTTGCAAACTTAGCCGGATGGCTCTTGGAGGGTGCCGGTTGAAGAAAAAGTTGTTGGATGGTGGTTTCAGACCTCCGCTGTCGAAGTAGGTTTACACTGGTGGGTAATGAGGTGCAAAACTATATAACTAAATGTGAATCTAGTTGTGGGGTCTTCCACTTCAATAAGACTTGAGAAGGTTTGGAGCTCCTGCTCCATCAACTGGGAGGGCAACTGGCCCAAAGACGTCCCTGAAGAGACAAAAGGAGATTGATGAGCTAGCCGACCCTTACGGTGGTCTCCCATCCTTGCTCTTCTTGGAAGGTCCCTTCAGCCAAAGTGGAGATACGGGGCTGCCTGGAGGAGGACGCTTAGTGGAACCCGAGGAAGATGAAGAAAAGTCCATTGGGGCCTCCTGTGAGATTAGCTTGAGGGAGAGAAACAGTCTTTCACCTTCCTGGAGACTGGCGAAGGAGTGGGTCTTGCCCTGAATGGCGAACTTTACAGCAAAGGGGAAGGTCCAGCGGTATTTGATATCCCGTTAAGAGAGGACCGTAAGGAGGGGTTTCAGTGTCCTGCGTCTTTGAATGGTTGAAGGAGCTAGGTCAGCAAAAATCTGGATCTGATGACCCTGGTGTTGCAGTTTAGGATTTTGACGTGATTGTCGCATGACCTCTTCCTTTAGCGCAAAAAAGTGCGGCTTGACAATTATGTCCCTTGGGGAGCCATCTTGTCTGGGGGGTCCAAGGGACCTGTGTGCTCTGTCCAGTTCAAGACGCTGGGGTGGTATATTAGGAATAAGGTCAGAAATAATGTCCTGTACCGTGGATGGGATGTCTGTGAAAGTTTCCGGAAGGCCTCTGATTCGGAAGTTATACCTCCTGGACCTATTTTCAAGCTCGTCGATCCTAGAGAGGGCCACATCTAATTGTTCTTGAATGGTCTGGAGGTGTGCTGCGTTTTGGTTGGTTCTGGCGGCTGTGCATTCTACTTTATCCTCAATGGCTTCAATTCTGGAGCCTAAATTGGACAGGTCTGCTTTAATAGTGTTGGTAATCTGTTTTGCTGTGCTGGCCAGACCTTTCTCTAATAGGGATGAAAATTTAGCAAACATGTCTTCCTGCATTGCTGAGAGGTCAGTTACTGAGAAGCCTGATGGCTGGTTAACTGGAGGAGGGAGTTGGGCCTGTGCAGGAAGGGCCTGTGGGTACAGTTCCTGTTGTGTGTGGCTCAATTGCTCTGTGGAGGCCTTTACTGTGGCCTGGAGCTTCATGGGGCCTTGCAGGGGTATTTGGGGCGTTGGGGGGGTCCCTGTGCTGCCTGTGCATAGGTCAGGGTCGGAGGAGATAGTACTGGCCTGTGCTCCTGGTTCCTTGAGTGGAGGCCTGCATGTTGCAGCGGCCCATCCGTGCTGGCGGCCATCTTGGTGCTCCCGTCCGCACCCACCTGCTGAGGCAAATTGGGGGCCGAGATTGCGTCTCGCTGGCAGACCGGACATCCCCGCCGGTTCCTCCGAGGTTCCCCTGCTCGGGTGGGGTGTTGTGTAGCCTTGTAGTGGGCTGAGGTGGCTGAAGTGCGGCTCGGTGGTCCGGGGTGGAGCGGAGCTCCTGGCTCAAGCGGCCATGTTGGAGCTCTCGCGCATGCGCACTATGACTTGATCAAAATCTTTTGGATCAATACCCCTCTTGAGGATAATTTGATGCAGCATTCTGTCTACTCAAGATATGTATGACAGATTCTCCCCCTTTTGTTGGTGAGTGTGGTTAAACTTGTTCATCAGGTCTACAGTGGTTTCAACCCTCCCGAATACAGGATATAGAGTGTGACAGAACCCACTGTCACTGTGTGTTTTGGAGGGGGCTGTGGGCTGGCCTCCTACCCACAGACTATGGCCCAGCAGAGAATGGGAGACTTGGAGGGCTATTTTCTGTCTCCTGCAACCAGGAGAAGATGCCACCTCCAGACATTTGTGTCATCAGAAACGGGTGAGCACGGTATGTGTGGCCAGGCTTGTGGAGCCGTTTCTGGCTACTGAAGATGGTGGTATGCCCAAAGCGTGGGGCTATGAGACTTGGGGACAAATTGGCATTGGGATAATGTAATTAAGGTCCTTAGATCAGTTGCATTTCGTTGCCCCATCCTCCCCCTCTTGTTATTGTGTTTAATTATGTTAGGTCATGGCACGTAGACAAAAGGTGTGGAGACGCATCCCAGCGGGGGATGTGTAAGGAGGGACTGCCTGCTTGTCATAATCCCTTTATGTGTTTCAACTGTAGTTTCTGTACAAGTGTCGAGTTCCCATTGGTTCTTCCTTGTCCCCTACCCCCTCTATGACAAGGCTAATGGGAGTGTCCCTAACTGTGTTTAAAAGTGTATGTTTGGTACTTAATAAACAGTTTATGCTCTGCACGTTTAACCATAGAAAAAAGCTATATTGGAGAGGAAACTATACAGAGGATTGATCCTAAAGGGTATTGCCACATCCCAAAATACAGACCAGTGGAAAAAAGGGGTTGTCCCCAAGGGATAGTATGGGCAGGACCCAATAAAGGATAATAGGGAAAAGTACAAAATATGTAAAAAATTGACAAATTTTTATTTAAATTACAATTTTAGAAAGAATACAAAAAATCATGAACAGTTTAAAATAAATAGAGAGAACATGATCATAAATGCAGACAATACATGCAACTATTGAATGCTGCAGCCAACGCTTGAAGAACGCAACTGCTGCAAGACCACCCTACATGTTTCGGAAAAAAAGCACAAAAAGATTGATTTATTTCTATGAAAGAGTATGCTTCCTTCTTCAGGGTCTTGGTTAGAGTGTGTTGTTGCATTCCTATCAGAAAAAGAGGAGGAGTATAAATATATATATATATGTAAATAGCCAAACAAACGATGCAATTCATTTGTATGTTAACATTGGTTTGTAAAAAGGCAAGAATATACAGTCAAAGGTATATGATTGGATACTCACAAACAATGCTCTCCTGCTTAAAAGAAGTTTACACAGCACGTATGCAGGTGGCTTGGCTCATATATCCAAAGGTCCTTATTAATGAATTATAAACAGGGGGGTGTTCCCAGACAAAAGAGGGAGATTTATCATCCCGTTCAGTGGATGTAATGCATAGGAAAATTTTCATACATCAGGGGTCATGTGGTGATGTCAAGGACCCCACCAAGCGGCAAGTGCGGCAGGTCAGAGCTCGCAAGAGCCACCCAAAATTGGGTATGGAGAGCACAGATCTGTCAAAACACAGAAAAACCGTGTCTGTATATGCTGTTATGCCCCGTACACACGGTCGGATTTTCCGATGGACAATGTCCGATCGGAGCATGTTGTCGGAAATTCCGACCGTGTGTGGGCTCCATCGGACATTTTCCATCGGATTTTCCGACACACAAAGTTGGAGAGCAGGAGATAAAATTTTCCGACAACAAAATCCGTTGTCGGAAATTCCGATCGTGTGTACACAAATCCGACGGACAAAGTGCCACGCATGCTCAGAATAAATAAAGAGATGAAAGCTATTGGCCACTGCCCCGTTTATAGTCCCGACGTACGTGTTTTACGTCACCGCGTTCAGAACGATCAGATTTTCCGACAACTTTGTGTGACCGTGTGTATGCAAGACAAGTTTGAGCCAACATCCGTCGGAAAAAATCCTAGGATTTTGTTGTCGGAATGTCCGAACAAAGTCCGATCGTGTGTACGGGGCATAAGTCTCTTGCTATAGTACAGAGCCATTAGTATGCTCTCACTCAATGAAGAAGACAGCAAAGTAAAAAGTAATGACCAATCAGGGGGAAGAAAAGATTGGCGTTGGGGATATAAGGTAATATAGGGAACATGTATTGGAGCTAAAAAGTAAAATAAGAAAAGGTATAATAAATGGAAAAGAAAACAACAAGTAGTAATGGGTTCTAACCTTGCCTTTAGATAAATGTCAGCATGTTCATAAAAGAGTAAACAGCCTCAGCTGTGTAGCAACTAATGTGCCCCATAAGCTGGTGTTTAAGTACCCCCCAATGGGAGTGGTCTCCAAAGGGTAGCCAATCCATAGAAATCTTGGAGAAGCATAGGGGCCGGATCCAACAGATCATAAACACATAGCTGCGTGAGTAAACACAGCTGCGTGTAGAAGCTCTCCAATAGAGGCTCCTCAGTCGGCGCAACACCTGGCGTCACCCCGTCAATCGGCGCGATGACGTCAGACGTCGACACAGACCGCTGACACCGAAAGTGAGCGGCAGCTAAGGGCGGAGATCGAACACTTACCAGTGCACACGCGCCAGGGCAAGGGAAGGCCATGGCGTGTGCGCATAGCCGCCGCCTTAAGGAAGGCCTCCAGTCACATGGTTTCAAGGAGCGGAGGCCCCCCGGTTCCAGGGAGCGCAGACGAGCCACAATAAAAATATGTAAATATATTTACATCCAACAAACTATCATTTTGATAAAAATTAGATTGGTAAGTTAGATCAGCAGCCAGAATGTTAAACTCATTGAGATCTAGTAATATCAAAGCATGACCAGAACATAAGAAAGGGGAAAAGATAGAGGGAAAGGAGAAGGGATGTTGGAGGAAAAGAAAATAGAAAAACAAAAGAACATCATTGGACACTTATGATGACCCATGAAAGAGTCATTCATGAGTCTCATAGGTCTTTATCAAACTTTCCCGTTACAAAACCTGGCAAAAAAGGTTTGAAGTTGAGAGCTTTGTTTAAGCCAGGTGGGGAGGTGGCATTGAGAATTGAGATCCACCGAAGCTCGCGCTGTAAGAGGTATTTTCCAAAGTCACCACCTCATGGGCTTTGATGCAGTCGATCGAGGAGTAAAACTGATATAGTGGGACAAATGCCATTGTGGGTCTGGGCGACATGCCTGCCCAATGGTAGGTCAGGATTAGCAGTCTCCATAGCCTTAATGCGGCGGTATAGTTTTTGCCACAATTTTTGTATAGTTTTACCCATATAGAAACAATTGCAATTGCATAAAATCAGGTAAACTACTCCTGTTGTTTGACAGTTAGAATAATGCTTGGGTTTAAATGGCATGCAATTGGGCAGGTAAATATTTTTTCTGGTATTCATGTACTTGCAGTAGGAACAAGATCCACATGGGAAGGTTCCCACTGTCTTGCATGGGTCACCTCTCATTGGGCCACGGAATTCACTCTGAACCAATAAGTCACCCACAGAGGTGGCTCGTCTGTAGGTGATCATTGGAAATGGGGGAACAAAGGGGCCTACTGTGGGGTCAGAAGTTAACAAATGCCAATATTTTGTATATATTTGCATCAATTTTGTATGGTCATTGGTAAAAGTTGTGATTATGCAATGACTCTCCTGTGAAGTTTTGGGGTTTTTTGATACAAGTAATTCATGTCTGTTTTTGGCATTTGCACGCTGAAATTTTCAGCCTTTTTAAGGCATTTGTGGCTGTAGCCCCGCTTGAGTAGGCATTTTTTTTAATTGTTAGCCTCGCGTTTAAAGTCCAACTGGTTGGAACAGTTACGTTTGATGCGTAGATATTCCCCTTACAGAATAGATTTTACAAGAGATCTAGGATGGAAGCTGGAAGAATGTAGAACAGTATTGCCTGCAGTGGGCTTTCTGAATAATTTACAGGATAATGAGTTGGATTCATTTTTGTAAATTTTAATATCCAGAAAAATGATTCTAGATATATCAGAATTCATTGTGAAATTGAGATTAAATTCGTTAGTGTTGAGTTTAGTCAAGTATTCATCAAGGAGTTGTTGGGGGCCGTCCCAGACGATGAAGATGTCATCTTTGTACCTGTGCCACATAACGATGTGGCACAGGTATATAGAGAGTGCCTCGTCGCTGAAAATAGGATTTTCCCACTCCCCCAGGTACAGATTGGCATAGCCAGGGGCACAACAGGTGCCCCTGGCTACGCCCTGCACCTGGAGGAATATGGAGCCATCGAAGGAAAAAACATTGTGATTCAATATATAATCTAAAGATAGGAGTATGAATTCATTGAAGGAAGTTTTATGGTGGCTGATTCGAGATAACACCCTGCGTATGCATGCCAATCCCTTAGAGTGTGGTATTGAGCTATAGAGAGCTTCTACATCAATAGTTGCAAGAATAGAATTAGCTGGAACTTGAACATCCTCTATAGTTTGTAAGATATGAATGGTGTCACGAATGTACGATGGAATGGTGAGGACAAAAGGTCTAATAAGTACGTCTATTAATTTGGACAGATTCTCGGTAATGGATCCATTGCCTGACAGAATAGGCCTGCCCGATGGGTTGGAAGAGTTTTTGTGGAAGGTTGCCAGTCTTGGATGGGGGTACGTATGAAGTTCCAGGTTTGTTTGGAAATCATTTTATTATAAAAAGCTTTGTCTTCAAAGAATAAAATTTTTGATTGAAAGCCTCGACAATGTCCCTGCCCACTGGACGGTTTCTTAACCACTTCAGCCCCGGAAGGATTTACCCCCTTCCTGACCAGAGCACTTTTTACAATTTGGCACTGTGTCGCTTTAACTGCTAATTGCGCGGTCATGCAATGCTGTACCCAAACGAAATTTGCGTCTTTTTCTTCCCACAAATAGAGCTTTATTTTGGTGGTATTTGATCACCTCTGCATTTTTATTTTTTGTGCTATAAACGGAAAAAGACCGAAAATTTTGAAAAAAAAATGATATTTTCTACTTTTTGTTTTAAAAAAAATCCAATAAACTCAATTTTAGTCATACATTTAGGCCAAAATGTATTCAACAACATGTCTTTGGTAAAAAAAAGTCAATAAGCATATATTTATTGGTTTGCACAAAAGTTATAGCGTCTACAAACTAGGGTACATTTTCTGGAATTTACACAGCTTTTAGTTTATGACTGCCTATGTCATTTCTTGAGGTGCTAAAATGGCAGGGCAGTACAACCCCCCCCCCCCCCCAAATTACCATATTTTGGAAAGTAGACACCCCAAGGAAATTGCTGAGAGGCATGTTGAGCCCATTGAATATTAATTTTTTTTGTCCTAAGTGATTGAATAATGACAAAAAAAATATTACAAAAAGTTGTCACTAAATGATATATTACTCACACAGGCCATGGGCATATGTGGAATTGCACCCCAAAATACATTCTGCTGATTCTCCTGAGTACGGGGATACCACATGCGTGGGACTTTTTGGGAGCCTAGCCGCGTATGGGGCCCCAAAAACCAAGCACCGCCTTCAGGATTTCTAAGGGCGTAAAGTTTTGATTTCACTCCTCACTACCTTTCACAGTTTTGAAGGCCATAAAATGCCCAGATGGCACAACCCCCCCTCCCCAAATGACCCCATTTTGGAAAGTAGACACCCCAAGCTATTTGCTGAGAGGCATGTTAAGTCCATGGAATATTTTATATTTTGACACAAGTTGCGGGAAAGTGACAATTTTTTTTTTTGCACAATGTTATCACTAAATGATATATTGCTCAAACATGCCATGGGCATATGTGGAATTACACCCCAAAATACATTCTGCTGCTTCTCCTGAGTACGGGATACCACATGTGTGGGACATTTTGGGAGCCTAGCTGCATACGGGGCCCCGAAAACTAATCACCACCTTCAGGATTTCTAAGTGCGTAAGTTTTTGATTCACTCCTCACTACCTATCACAGTTGCGAAGTCCATAAAATGCCAAGATAGCACATCCCCCCAAATGACCCCATTTTGGAAAGTAGACACCCCAAGCTATTTGCTGAGAGGCATGGTGAGTATTTTGCAGCTCTCATTTGTTTTTGAAAATGAAGAAAGACAAGAAAAAAATTATTTTTTTCTTTTTTCAATTTTCAAAACTTTGTGAAAAAAAGTGAGGTCTGCAAAATATACCTCTCAGCAAATAGCTTGGGGTGTCTACTTTCCAAAATAGGGTCATTTAGGCAGGTTTTGTGCCACCTGGGCATTCCATGGCCTCCGAAACTTTGATAGGCAGTGAGGAGTGAAATCATAAATTTACACCCTTAGAAAGCCTGAAGGCGGTGCTTGGTTTTCGGGGTCCCATCCCGGAGAAGCAACAGAATGTATTTTGGGGTGTAATTTCACATATTCCCATGGCATGTTTGAGCAAAATATCATTTAGTGACAACTTTGTGCAAAAAAAATGTGTCTCTTTCCCGCAACTTGTGTCACAATATAAAATAATCCATGGACTCGACATGCCTCTCAGCAAATAGCTTGGGGTGTCTTTCCAAAATGGGGTCATTTGGTGGGGGGGTTTGAACTGTCCTGGCATTTTATGCACAACATTTAGAAGCTTATTTCACACATCACCCACTCTTCTAACCACTTGAAGACAAAGCCCTTTGCCTTTTTGTTTACATGAAAAAATAATTTTTTTTGCAAGAAAATTAATTTGAACCCCCAAACATTGTATATTTTTTTAAAGCAAATGCTCTACAGATTAAAATGGTGGGTGTTTCATTTTTTTTTCACACAGTATTTGCGCAGCGATTTTTCAAACGCATTTTTTGGGGAAAAAACACACTTTTTAAAATTTTAATGCACTAAAAAACACTATATTGCCCAAATGTTTGATGAAATAAAAAAGAGGATCTTAGGCCGAGTACATGGATACCAAACATGACATGCTTTAAAATTGCGCACAAACGTGCAGTGGCGACAAACTAAATACATTTTTAAAAACCTTTTAAAGCCTTTACAGGTTACCACTTTAGATTTACAGAGGAGGTCTACTGCTAAAATTACTGCCCTCGATCTGACCTTCACAGTGATACCTCACATGCATGGTGCAATTGCTGTTTACATTTGACACCAGAACAACGCTTGGGTTTGCCTTTGCGCGAGAGCAGGGGGGGACATGGGTGCTTTTTTTTTTCTTTATTATTTCTTTGCTTTTTTATCTTATTTTAAACTGTTCCTTTCATTTTTTTTTAATCATTTTTATTGTTATCTCAGGGAATGTAAACATCCCCTATGATAGCAGTAGGTAGTGACAGGTACTCTTTTATGAAAAAAATGGGGTCTATTAGACCCTAGATCTCTCCTCTGCCCTCAAAGCATCTGACCACACCAAGATCGGTGTGATAAAATGTTTTCCCAATTTCCCAATGGCGCTGTTTACATCCGGCGAAATCTAAGTCATGAAATGCTCGTAGATTCCGGTTTCTTAGGCTATAGAGATGTTTGGAGCCATTCTGGTCTCTAATCAGCTCTATGGTCAGCTGGCTGAATCACCAGCTGCATTCTCAGGTTCACTGTTGGGACAGGAGAGCCAGAGAAAAACATGGAAGACGGTGGGGGGGGCATTCCCTCCCACTGCTTGTAAAAGCAGTCTAGAGGCAAATTATCCACTAGGATTGCTTTTACATGAAAGCCGACTGCTGGCTGAAAAGAATGATATCAGGATGATACCTAAACCTGCAGGCATCGTTCTGGTATAACCACTCAAAGTCCAGCAACATACCAGTACGTTGCTGGTCTTGTTGGGCATATATTGTAAACTTTTTTTTCATGCAGCCTGTGGGCTGAACGAAAAAAAGAGATTGATCGGTGAGTATGCCCACCATTAGAATACCTCCCTTCATCCACCCATTTCTAACGATGGGCATACATGCACCGTTTATATATGCCGAAGCATGGGGGCATCCTCCCACAAAAGGTAGGAGCAAATCGCTCCTCCGTCCACTATCGACCACTATTGCCCCCACGCTTCGGCATATATGCTGAAGTATGTAACTGTGGTGGTGAAATCACCTCCGACAGCGCTGGAGTCATGGCTTTATGTATCGTGGGAGCAAACGCTGTTGCTGTCAAGATAAATAAATCCGCGCTGCAACTGAATGGCGTACCTGCTAAGCAAATGATGGTTAACAATAAAACAAAGTAACATTACAGTATAACAGTAAGACTTACCATACCTGCAAAGCAAATACAAAAAAAACATAGTTGCCGTCAAGATAAATAAATCCGCACTGCAGCTGAATGACGTACCTGAAAACCAAAAAATGGTTAACAATAAAACACAGTAAACCGTAAAGTATAAAAAAATTGCAAAGCAAACATGATAAAAACATAATAACAATAACACATTGCAGAAGAGAATACAGTTAAAAAGAGCAGAACAATAGAGAGAATAGAGAGAGAACAATAAAACGACAACTATTTTTATTTTTTTAATTTATTTTTTTTTGTGGTTTTTTTTTTTTACACTTTTTTTGTAACTTTTATAACTGTAACTGTTTCCAGGTTTGGGTCTCTCAAAATGCGATGGCATCTTGGGAGACCCTGTGAAAGTGTGTCCTAGTCTGTGCAGTGCTGTACCCTACGCTAAAACTCAACTAGTGTATGGTAGCGTTCAAAACATTCACCAATGCAAAGACCAGGATTGTCAGGACAGGAGGGACAATAATACCGGGTGTCACGCCTATATCAGCGCTTTCTGCAGACACGACATTTTCTTTGGGGGCTCGTTGGGTAGGGGTACGCGGGAGGACATAAGGAAAATGACTCTCATGCATTTGGATTGGGAAGGTGAGGTGGAGCACCGTCTGGAAACAGAAGGTCTCTGACGATCTCTTCCTGGAATTTAAGGAAGGATCCAGTCTGTCCTGAAGCTCTGTATAGCACATGAGCGTTCAGCAAAGCCAATTGAAATAAGTATACAGACACTTTTTTATACCAGCGTCTGGCCTTACGGGCAACTAGGTACGGCGCCAACAACTGGTTGTTGAGGTCCACCCCTCCCATATTTTGGTTATATTCGTGGACACAGAGGGGTTTCTCCACAACACCAGTCGCCGTAGTAATTTGGACCGTCGTGTCTGCATAAAGGGAGGTAAGAACGAAAACATTCTTATTATCCCTCCACTTCATAGCGAGCAAATTATTACACTGCAAGCAGGCTCTCTCCCCCAACCTAAGACGGGAATCTACAAGCCGCTGGGGAAAGCCCCGGCAATTAGGTCGCACGGTGCCACATGCTCCAATCTGCTGATCAAAAAGGTGACTAAAAAGTGGCACGCTCGTGTAATAATTGTCCACATATAAGTGGTACCCCTTTCCACACAATCTTGCCAACGCTTCCTATGCAGTCAGGGCAGTTTGTCGGCTCTATGTGACTATCTTTGTCCTCGTAAACCATAAAACTACATGTATAGCCTGTGGCCCTATCACAGAGCTTATACATCTTGACCCCGTATCTGGCACGCTTGCTGGGAATGTACTGTTTGAATGACAAGCGGCCAGAAAACTTAATCAGGGACTCATCAACGCAGACAACTTGATGGGGAGTAAACAAGTCTGAAAAACTTTGGTTGAAGTGGTTTACGAGGGGCCAAATTTTGTAGAGCCGATCGTATCCAGGGTCTCCACGAGGACGACAGAGTTCATTGTTGTTGAAGTGCATGAACCGCAAAATCTGCTCGTATCGTGCCCTGGCCATGGAGGCAGAGAACATGCGCATATGGTAAATTGGGTCAGTGGACCAATATGACCGCAACTCACTCTTTTTATTTATGCCCATGTTGAGGGAAAGGCCCAGAAAGATCTTAAATTAGGAAACCGTAATTGGTTTCCAATCTCTGGCAAGGGAGGACTGGGGAATAGTGGCGATGTGTTGACCAGCGTACAAATTGCTTTGGTCCACAATAGATCTATAGAGATCTTCGGTGAAATTCAGTGAATAAAAATCAAGTGGCGTAAAATCAACTGTTTCCACATGAATGCCGAGTTGGCCAGTGAATGGGGGAAGTACGGGTGCTGCAGAAGTGCTGGGTTCCCAATTCGGATTGGCGAATGCAGCAGGAAGAGCACTATGGGCACGACGGGCCTGTGTTCGTCAACTTGGTGGCAGCGGGACACTACTTGTGCTTGCCCCCTCACCAGCTTGAACTGCACTTATGGGACTCGCCACATCACCAAGTGTTACTGCAGTGCTGGATGTACGACCAGAGTGTACTAGGCCACTGATGCTTACCAGTTCACCAGAAGGAATAGCGGCGCTAGTACTTCTCTGCTCCATACGAGGGACCTGCGGTTCTTGCACCTCAACAGCAGAAGAAGAAGATTGGGGTCTGGTAAGCCTGACCTTGGCAGGGACCACAACTCCGTCGTCAGAGCTATCTGTCATGGAGCCGCTGCTGTCTACAGGTGCGAATTCTGAGCCTGAATCTGACAGATGAGTGACTTCCTCTTCACTATCTGTCATGCTCAGAAACGTGTAGGCCTCTTCACTAGTGTACCTTCGATTTGCCATTTTGGGCTCTAAATTTTGTGGTACACTAGTGAGACTCACAGGCAAAAAAGCTCATGACTGTTAGCAACTGATTCAAAACGCTACCAAAAAACTGTTAGTGATTGCAGGGATCAGGCCTGACTCTGCGAACGCTGCAGTTATGTGTTTAGTGTTTTGTAAGTGACAGTGATCGATCGATACTGCACTTGGGTGGGCTGGGCTGGGCCGAGGGGCAAAACGCAGGTGCTAGCAGGTATCTGGGCTGATCCGGCTAACACTGCATTTTTGGGGACCCTAAACTGCTGGGGACGATAGTATAGATCTGATCGGATCAGATAATGATCCGTTCATATACTATACCACTAAGGGAGGTGTATGCTGCGTGCATGGGTGTTAGCGGTACTGGCACTAACCTAACGCTGCCTGGGGCGACGCAGACCTTATCTGACCCTAAAACGTAACTTATATCACCGCCGGGCAATTAGGGGGTTAACCTTTATTAGGTAATAAACGGCGGGTGCCCTAAAACTATAATAAACAAACTAACTAACCAGCGTCACCCGTAACAGTTATACGGTGATCACTGGTGAAAGGGTTAACTAGGGGACAATCAGGGGGTTAAAACCTTTATTAGGTAGTATATGGGGGTCCCTGTCGCTATTAAACACTGACGGCGAACCTATATACTTACCTCCCTAACTAGCGTCACCAGTGACACTAATACAGCGATCAGAAAAATGATCGCTTAGTGACACTGGCGACGGGGGGTGATCACGGGGTTAAAACCTTATTAGGGGGGGTTATGGGGGTACCCTAGACCTAAAGGGGGCTAACCCTAACTGCCCTAACACTTATAACTGTCACAAACTGACACCAATGCAATAATCAGAAAATAAAACTGCTATTGGTGTCACTGTGACAGGGCATACAGGGGGGTGATCGGGGGGTGATCGGGGGTGACTGGGGGGTGAAAAGTGTGCCTGCGTGTTCTACTGTAAGTGTAGTGTTGTGCAAACTCACATTGATGTATTCTCTCCTCGGCGTCGGAAAGAAAAGACCGGCTTGAGGAGAGATGACATCACTTCCTTCGCTTCGCCAGGAGCGTTTGCGAGGGGGTGGCCACGAATAAGTGGCCTCCCCCTCACCTCTGATCGCCCCTGACCTGAATCCAACCGCCCAGGCACCGGGGGGGTCCGATTGAACCCCCGCCCACGGGCAGGCATCGACATACAGGTAAGCCCTTATGCTTGCCCGTGCCATTGTGCCGACGTACATCGGCGTGCGGCGGTCGGCAACTGGTTAAAATGTTTAGACACATTTGTTTGTATTGTTCATTGTCCATGAGGACAATGTTGCCCCCTTTAACGCTTGGTCCCTGCGTAAGGGATTGGCATGCATACGCAGGGGGTTATCTCGAATCAGCCACCATGAAACTTCCTTCAATGAATTCGTACTCCTATCTTTAGATTATATATTGAATCACAATGTTTTTTCCTTCGATGCCTCCATATTCCTCCAGGTGCAGGGCGTAGCCAGGGGCACCTGTTGTGCCCCTGGCTATGCCAATCTGTACCTGGGGGAGTGGGAAAATCCTATTTTCTTAGGTGACATATTCGGTGTCTGGGACGGCCCCCAACAACTCCTCGATGAATACTTGACTAGACTCAACACTAGCAAATTTAATCTCAATTTCACAATGAATTCTGATATATCTAGAATCACTTTTCTGGATATTGAAATTTACAAAAATGAATCCAACTCATTATCCTGTAAATTATTCAGAAAGCCCACTGCAGGCAATACTGTTCTACATTCTTCCAGCTTCCATCCTAGATCTCTTGTAAAATCTATTCCGTAGGGGGAATATCTACGCATCAAACATAACTGTTCCAACCAGTTGGACTTTAAACGCGAGGCTAACAATTTTAAAAAACGCTTACTCGAGCGGGGCTACAGCCACAAATGCCTTAAGAAAGCATTTCAGCGTGCAAATGCCAAAAACAGACATGAATTACTTGTATCAAAAAAACCCAAAACTTCACAGGAGAGTCATTGCACAATCACAACTTTTACCAATGACCATACAAAATTGATGCAAATATATAAAAAATATTGGCATTTGTTAACTTCTGACCCCACAGTAGGCCCCTTTGTTCCCCCATTTCCAATGATCACCTACAGACGAGCCACCTCTGTGGGTGACCTATTGGTTCAGAGTGAATTCAGTGGCCCAATGAGAGGTAACCCATGCAGGACAGTGGGAACCTTCCCGTGTGGATCTTGTTCCTACTGCAAGTACATGAATACCAGAAAAAATATTTACCTGCCAAATTGCATGCCGTTTAAACCCAAGCATTATTCTAACTGTGAAACAACAGGAGTAGTTTACCTGATTTTATGCAATTGCAATTGTTTCTATATGGGTAAAACTATACAAAAATTGTGGCAAAGACTATACCGCCACATTAAGGCTATGGAGACTGCTAATCCTGACCTACCATTGGGCAGGCATGTCGCCCAGACCCACAATGGTATTTGTCCCACTATATCAGTTTTAGTCCTCGATCGACTGCATCCAAGCCAACGAGGTGGTGACTTTGGAAAATACCTCTTACAGCTCGAGCTTCGGTGGATCTCAATTCTCAATGCCACCTCCCCACCTGGCTTAAACAAAGCTCTCAACTTCGAACCTTTTTTGCCAGGTTTTGTAACGGGAAAGTTTGATAAAGACCTATGAGACTCATGAATGACTCTTTCAGGGGTCATCATAAGTGTCCAATGATGTTCTTTTGTTTTTCTATTTTCTTTTCCTCCAACATCCCTTCTCCTTTCCCTCTATCTTTTCCCCTTTCTTATGTTCTGGTCATGCTTTGATATTACTAGATCTCAAAGAGTTTAACATTCTGGCTGCTGATCAAACTTACCAACCTAATTTTTATCAAAATGATAGTTTGTTGGATGTAAATATATTTACATATTTTTATGTTCTTTTGCAGGCTTTATGTCATACTACTCCTTTGTAACACCGATGCAGGCGGATGGGGCTCCTATGTCCATTTTAAGGTTCTAGTCTTTAACAGTACGCTATCCGTGCAACCCCCTAACTATATGAACAGGGTCTCCATTGTATAATTGTTCCTATTTGCTGGTCATTACTCATAATTGCATGTGATCTCTTTCTCCCCCTTATGGTTATTGTGGCTCGTCGGCGCTCCCTGGCACCAGAGGGCCACCGCTCCTTGAAGCACTGTGGCTGGAGGCCTTCCTTAAGGAGGCGGCTATGCGCGCACGCCATGGCTTTCTCTTGCCCTGGCGCGTGCGCACTGGTAAGTGTTCGATCTCCGCCCTTAGCTGCCACCCACTTTCGGTGCAAGCGGTCTATGTTGACGTCTTATTTCATTGCGCCGATTGACGGGGTGACACCAGGCGTTGCGCCGACTGAGGAGCCTCTATTGGAGAGCTTCTACACGCAGCTGTGTTTACTCACGCAGCTATGTGTTTATGATCTGTTGGATCCGGCCCCTATGCTTCTCCAAGATTTCTATGGATTGGCTACCCTTTGGAGACCACTCTCATTGGGGGGGTACTTAAACACCAGCTTATGTGGCACATTAGTTGCTACACAGCTGAGGCGGTTTACTCTTTTATGGACATGCTGACATTTATCTAAAGGCAAGGTTAGAGCCCATTACTACTTGTTGTTTTCTTTTCCATATATTATACCTTTTCTTATTTTACTTTTTAGCTCCAATAAATGTTCCCTATATTACCTTATATCTCAATGCCAATCTTTTCTTCCCCCTGATTAGTCATTACTTTTTACTTTGCTGTCTTCTTCATTGAATGAGAGCATACTAATGGCTCTGTACTATAGCAAGAGACTAGCAGCATATACAGACACGTTTTTTCTGTGTTTGGACAGATCTGTGCTCTCCATACCAAATTTTGGGTGGCTCTTGCGAGCTCTGACCTGCCACACTTGCCGCTTGGTGGGGTCCTTGACATCACCACATGACCCCTGATGTATGAAAATGTTCTTATGCTTTACATCCACTGAACGGGATGATAAAACTCCCCCTTTTGTCTTAGAACACCCCCCTGTTTATAATTTATTAATAAGGACCTTTGTAAACTTAGCAGGAGAGCATTGTTTGTGAGTATCCAATCATATACCTTTGACTGTATATTCTTGCCTTTTTACAAACCAATGTTAACATACAAATGAATTGCATCGTTTGTTTGGCTATTTACATATATATATATTTATACTCCTCCTCTTTTTCTGATAGAAATGCAACAACACACTCTAACCAAACCCCTGAAGAAGGAAGCATACTCTTTCATAGAAAGAAATCAATCTTTCTGTGATTTTTTTCCGAAACATGTAGGGTGGTCTTGCAGCAGTTGCGTTTTTTAAACGTTGGCTGCAGAATTCAATAGTTGCATGTATTGTCTGCATTTATGATCATGTTCTCTCTATTTATTTTAAACTGTTCATGATTTTTTGTATTCTTTCTAAAATTGTAATTTAAATAAAAATTTGTCAATTTTTTACATATTTTCTACTTTTCCCTATTATCCTTTATTGGGTCCTGCCCATACTATCCCTTGGGGACACCCCCTTTTTTCCACTTGCATGTTTAACCATCAACACCTGTGTGGTTTGCCTCGTGATTGGGGGGGTTAAGGGCTGGTTATAGAGAGTCTGCCAGCTGCGGGTGTGTTTGGAGAACAGGAGACACAGGTCCAGTGGAGGTGCCCAGCCAGGGTATCCGAGATCCGTCACAAAGAGCATCCATGGCAACACAAGTTTTCTTTTCCATCCTCACGTTACGGATCCCATCAGCCGCCGGGCCTGAAAGACTCTCACTGAGCCGTACTTCAAAGCCTCTGAAACACTCCACTCTTCCATTGCTTGAAGGGCCTGGCTCATCCAGGTTTCAAATTCATCTTCCCCCACAGGGGTCGGCAACTGCCCTGAGAAAAACCTGAGTCTCCGATAGCTCTGGTTGGCATTTCCAGACCGATTCTTCACTAAGCTATCAACTAGCTGGCTCAAATCCATGTAGAACAAGAGGGGGAAGCATTGGCCCCTTGAGAATCAGCTCCCACAGATATGGAGCCCTTCTCCTGAGCTCTGGTCAGTGGCTGCCTCTCAGCCTGCTCTTGCCCCACTTTAAGTGGGATCGCTCTAACAATTACCTCTTCAGCTAGACCTACCTCTTACTCCTGAAAGCACATAGGTATCTCTTCCTGCCATTCCAAGAGTACCCTGATTTGATCTAGGCCATGCTCAGCTTCTGTTTCCACAATGTAGGCATGGTGTCCTGGGGCCAGGGCTCTCACCCACCTTCTAATCTCTCTCTCAGTGTGTTCACTTCCAGAGATCTCCAGAACAGTGCTCTTTTCTATTTGAGCTTCCTGACTTCTGCTCCAGGCCACCGCAGCCACCGAAGCTGCTTCCCACGTGGATTGTGGCTCTTGTCTAGGTTGACTAGGGCCGGCTGCAGATGGCATCCCGGACGACCCCCCAAATGTAGCACTGCCCCCTTGGAGACTGCTTGGATTTACCTACTCAACTGCACGATCATGACCCTGGGAACATTCCAACCCACCTGACACTCTGGGTTAACCATCTTTGCACCACCTTAAAGTAATAAGTCAAACCACTCAATGAGTTTATATTCTATTAATATATATTCTGAATAACTCAAGAAAGTTTTTGTTGCATAAAGGAGGTATTAGATCAACTGAACTTTGGATAACAGTCCTAGTTCAGAAGAAGAATTCCTCCACAATAATACAAGTTAAGACAATCTGGAGACAACAGTATATTATATACATGTATGTACAATGGAGCACCACTTGAGCATGACCTGAAAGGATAAGCAAGAGTTAAGCATTAGTTCTGGCAAAACTTCTAAAGGAGAAACCCATGCTGGCCTATTCAACTTTTAATCCTAATGAGAGATCAATTAAACAAGAACGGTACGAGGGCCCTTTAAGTAGTAATGACAGTAATGTCCCAGTTGCAGGCCTGATCTCTGGTCTTTGCCGGCAGTCATAGCTTGTTAACTATATCCAATAAGGTGCATCAACAAGGCAATGGTATTTCTTGGAAAGGTTGATGTGACAGATGTATATGTACAATGTTCAAATAGACATGCAGTAAAGTGTTTCCCCAGGGTAAAGCGTCTGTGCACAGTGTCCCAGTGAAGCAACAAAGAAAGTTTTGCAAAAGTGGGCAATTACCCTCTCACCAATGACCAGGCCGACTCAATGCCTGCTGAATAGCGATTCCTGAAGAGGCGTCCTTGCAGCAGTTCCATTGCAACAATCATTCGATACACAGCAAAAAGTGTGGGATGTTGGCCTATCAAGGTGATGCTGGATAGATGTCTGAGGATCAGAAAGCAGTGATGGGCCCTTTTCATCCGGGGTTGAATGTTGTACACCAGGCAAAAAATTTGTGTGAACACACGTGCGGATGAGCCAAACACCCCCGGTTCGGTTTGCACCAGAGCTTGCGAACAGGCAAAATATTTGTGCGAACACACAATCACCATTAAAGTCTATGGGACACGAACATGAAAAATCAA
Organism: Lithobates clamitans; assembly: GCA_037952925.1. Taxonomy (NCBI): domain Eukaryota; kingdom Metazoa; phylum Chordata; class Amphibia; order Anura; family Ranidae; genus Lithobates; species Lithobates clamitans. The sequence continues at coordinate 1,074,970 of JBBGZY010000071.1, forward strand.
AAGTGCTCATTTTAAAGGCTTATATGTAAGTTATTGCCATAAAAAGTGTTTGGGGACCCGGGTCCTGCCCCAGGCTATCAATGCAAAAAACGTTTTAAAAATGGCAGTTTTTTCGGGAGCAGTGATTTTAATAATGCTTAAAGTGAAACAATCAAAATTAAATATTTCTTTAAATATCATGCCTGGAGGGTGTTTAGTATGCCTCTAAAGTAGCGCATTTTTCCTGTATTTAGAGCAGTACCGCAGCAAAATTACATTTCTAAAGGAAAAGATGTCATTTAAAACTACTCGCGGCTGTAATGTATTGTTGGGTCCCGGCAATATAGATGAAAATCATTGAAAAAAAACAGCATAGGTCCCCCCCAGTCCAATACCAGGCCCTTTGGGTCTGGTATGGATATTAAGGGGAACCCTGCACCCAAATTAAAAAATAAAAATTGTGTAGGGGTCCCCCCAAAATCCATACCAGGCCCCTCTGATCTCGTATGGATATTAAGGGAAACCCTTAATTTAATTATATATATTTTTTAAAAATGGCATAGGGGTCCCCACAAAATCCATACCAGACCCTTATCCAAGCACACAACCTGGCAGGCCGCAGGAAAAGGAGGGGATGTGGGAGCACCCCCCCTCCTGAACATACCAGACCACATGCTCTCAACATGGGGAGGATGCTTTGAGGTCCCCCCAAAGCAACTTCTCCCCAGGGAGGGATACAAAAGGGATCTGGGGGTCCCCTTGTTAAAGGGGGCTTCCAGATTCCGATAAGCCCCTCGCCTGCAGACCTCCACAACCACTGGGCAAGGGTTGTGGGGATGAGGCCCTTGTCCCCTTCAACCTTGGGACAAGGTGTTTTGGGGGGAGCCCCAAAGCATCCTCCCCATGTTAAGGGCATGTGGCCTGGTACAGTTCAGGAGGGGGGCGCTCTTTCATCCCCCCTTTTCCTACGGCCTGCAAGGTTGCGTACTCAGATAAGGGTCTGGTGTGAAATTTGGGGGGACCCCTACGCCATTTTTTATTAAATTTTGGCTCGGGGTTCCCCTTAAAATCCATACCAGACCTGAAGGGCCTGGTAAAGATTTTGGGGGGAACTCTATGCCATTTTTTTGGGCGCAAGGTTCCCCTTAATATCCATACCAGACCTGAAGGGCCTGGTATGGATTTTGGGGGGACCCCCACACAATTTTTTTATTTGGGTCTGGGGTTCCCCTTAATATCCATACCAAACCCAAAGGGCCTGGTAATGGACTGGGGGGGAACCCATGCAGTTGTTTTCAATTATTTTCATCTATATTGTTAAGCTGCTGTATTTGTGAGAATACTGGTCTCAACTGTAAGTGGTATATATATTATCTCACAAAAGTGAGTACACCCCTCACATTTTTGGAAATATTTTATTATATCTTTTCATGTGACAACACTGAAGAAATGACACTTTGCTACAATGAGTGAGTGTACAGCTTGTATAACAGTGTAAATTTGCTGTCCCCTCAAAATAACTCAACACACAGCCATTAATGTATAAACCGCTGGCAACAACAGTGAGTACACCCCTAAGTGAAAATGTCCAAATTGGGCCCAAAGTGACAATATTTTGTGTGGCCACCATTATTTTCCAGCACTGCCTTAACCCTCTCGGGCATGGAGTTCACCAGAGCTTCACAGGTTGCCACTGGAGTCGCCACACATGCTTGACACCATCTGAACCAAATAAGTTTATCTTGGTCTCATCAGACCACAGGACATGGTTCCAGTAATCCATGTCCTTAGTCTGCTTGTCTTCAGCAAACTGTTTGTGGGCTTGTCCATCATCTTTAGAAGAGGCTTCCTTCTGGGATGACAGCCATGCAGACCAATTTGATGCAGTGTTCGGCATATTTTCTGAGCACTGACAGGCTGACCCTGCCACCCCTTCAACCTCTGCAGCAATGCTGGCAGCACTCATACATCTATTTCCCAAAGACAACCTCTGGATATGATGCTGAGCACGTGCACTCAACTTCTTTGGTCTACCATGGCGAGGCCATGGCGAGGCCTGTTCTGAGTGGAACCTGTCCTGTTAAACCGCTGTATCGTCTTGGCCACCGTGCTGCAGCTCAGTTTCAGGGTCTTGGCAACCTTCTAATAGCCTAGGCCATCTTTATGTAGAGCATTAATTCTTTTTTTCAGATCCTCAGAGAGTTCTTTGCCATGAGGTGCCATGTTGAACTTCCAGTGATAAGTATGAGAGAGTGAGAGCGATAATCCCAAAGTTAACACACCTGCTCTCCATTCACACCTGAGATCTTTTAACACTAACGAGTCACATGACAGCGGGGAGGTAAAATGGCTAATTGGGCCCAATTTGGACATTTTCACTTAGGGGTGTACTCACTTTTGTTGCCAGCTGTTTAGACATCAATAGCTGTGTGTAGAGTAATTTTGAGGGGACAGCAAATTTACACTGTTATACAAGCTGTACACTCACTCTTTACATTGTAGCAAGGTGTAATTTCTTCAGTGTTGTCACATGAAAAGATACAATAAAATATTTACAAAAATGTGAGGGGTGTACTCACTTTTGTGAGATACTGTACATAGCTCTCTTCACTGTCCTACCTTACACAGGGTGGAGGGCGGATAGCACAGCAGGTTTAGAGCTGACATCAGGAGGCAGGACAGTTCTGGATGGAGGGCCGGAGCTGCACAACTTTTCCTGCTAACCAGCTTGTGATTACTTGCTAAAACTGCTGTGCATCCTAGAAACCAATCACCTGCTGGGTAATTACATTTTTTTTTTAATTTAATTCTGGGCAGCTCCCACCTTCCAGAGCTGTTCTACCTCACAATGTCAGCTCTGTAAGGATGACAGTGGTGGCAGCTGAGGGGAAGAACTGGCTCCTAAATGGCATGACCGTGGATGGATGGTTCTCAGTCTGGACCACGGCCCACCATTTAGTGTTGCCTGGCTTATAAAAATCATATTGGTCTGAAAAGGAGGGGGGGACTTGGATATAAAAATATACCAAGAGGGAGTAACTCCAAAGGGAAACACACAGCAGTGTAATAGTCACAAAATAGAAAATATTTATTAATAACATTTCCACAAAAAGGCAACATTCACCACACCACACTAAAAAAAATTAAAGACAACATTGTCAATAGTGTTAAAAACAAAGAAAAAGACCCGGGCTCACATGCATTACCCACTATCATATAAGCAGCCAACTCTATGCCGGGATGAGGCACTTAGTTGAAAGCAATGATGGCCCAGGGATTGCTGAAACAATTATGGATCTAGCTAGACCAATGGTTTAGACCAGTGTTTCTCAACTCCAGTCCTCAAGGCGCACCAACAGGTCATGTTTTCAGGATTTCCACTATTTTGCACAGGTGATTTGATCAGTTTTCACTGCCTTAGTAATTACCACAGCCGTTTCATCTGAGGGAAATCCTGAAAACATGACCTGTTGGTGCGCCTTGAGGACTGGAGTTGAGAAACCCTGGTTTAGACACATCAAATATAGCCCTTGAAAACAATGAGGGGAAACAATCCATCCGTATTGTGTGGACAGACTGCTTATTGATTAAACAGATGCCTGCAGGCGCTCAGTGGAAGATGAAGGATCAGATAAACTAGCATGTATAAAGGCTGACAAGGAAACAGAGGCAAAGGGGACTAGGTGTTGATGTTACAGCCTGATATGTGAAAGTGAGGGGACATCCACTCAGCGGTGGAAGTGGAAGTGCAGTGGAGGATGAAAAGAACGGGAATTGAGTCCCTGGAACAAGCTCACCCAAAGCTGCGCTGATGCTCCTTCCTCACTGACAGATCTGTTCATGAAGGTAGTGGGCCACCAGTAAGGTCTCTTTCAGAGTTCCACGGACTGCCGGATCAGCATGAGGGCTGATGCAGACGTGGAGGTGTGTAAGATGCTGATACAAAAAAAGGCTCCACTGCCCCCACCTATAACTGGCCATCGCAGTAAGCAGCATTGGAGAGCAACATAAGGTATAAACAGGGCCAAAGATTAATCCAAGGAAGAAACCAAGCTTACTTACTAACCAGCTCGCAGACAAAGTAATCAACCTGTCTAACGGTATGCATTGAAAGCAGGTGTTTAGTCTTCACGCATTTGCAAATGCATACGTAAGCTACAGAGCCTCGCCACAGCACCCTGATATCTTTAGTCCCTAACACTAACTTATAAGTGTCTCAACAGTGGAAGCACATGCATTCTGATGGATAGGTGAAGGGCAGGTGGACTAAAGGGGAGCCCACACCATCTTAAAGGTGCAGGAGCACACTGAGCACCCAGCATACAGCTCAATGGCAGCGAAGGTGTAAGTGCGTTGTCTGACCAATATGCAGTGATATAGATGCTGATAACACTTCTCCAATCTTCAAAACTCAGACAGCTTGGCGTGCACTGTGAAAGCAGATGGCTATACGTGCTGAGAGTTGATCAATTGATCAGGTGGGGAGGCAGATGAAAGGAGCCATGCAAATGCAGGTGAGGCCAGGTCAGATGACGTTGACACACCAATGCATTTCATTTACATGATGTGAGTTTCATTAAGGCACTGTGAAAGTCCAGAACTGGAGTTTATAAAGGGTAAACTAGGTACCTCCCATTTTGATTGGCTCCATCACTTAGCACAGTCTTAAAGAGACACGCCAAAAAAAAAAAACTTTTCTAGTGGTTCATTAAAATGGTTACAAATGTCGTGATGCAACCTGTAAAACCTATAAATAGCTTGCTTGTATAGACAAAAAGTACCAGTTTATATCTTGATGCTAGTTCCCACATGTATAATGACAAAATGGCCAATATGCGGATCTAATTATATAAACCACCTAACACAAGCATTGATACTTTATTAGCAATATAGGTTTTGATATCCACAGCAAAATTGAGGAATTGAATTAGATGAAATTATTTAATTGAGAGGATAAAAATATATATAAGTAATTATATGATCTGCTCCACTTTCATACAATTTTTTCTGTTGTTTTGAACTACATCAGGTTATTATTGTTTTGTGGTATGCTGACACAGTGGCAGTTTGGGGCCACTGCAACTCGTTTAAGTGATTTGAAAATGTGATTTTGGCATTTTCCTCTGTCCTCTCCTTCTCTTCAGTGCTGTTTAGTTTAGTCTAGCTAGACCTTCCCCACTTTTTCCATGTTCCCTCAGTGTTAGTTATTCACAGAGAAAAGGCTTAGAAAAGTCATTGCCTTCATACACTTCAAAAGACTGGAAAAACATTCTCTGTACTGCAATTAGCTGAAGTAAAATTGCATTGGATGCAACTTCCATGTCTTATTGAAGAGTTAAAAGAGAAATTTGGGATTGAAAAAATAAAAACAATTCTATTCTCCTAGATAGATGAAGCATTGAGCCGGTGCTGCATCTGTCCCCCGCTGGCTCTGCAGTGAGAAATGAGCGTTTAAAGACCACTGATCACTCAGTTCTTCCCCTCCACTCTGAGGGGACTGGAGAACTGGGCTGTGGAGGGAGCATAGGTTCAGGATCTTAGCAGATTGCTGAAAGGCTGAGCCAGGTGCCGGTCAGCTTTAGCCAACACTCAGCTGAAAACAAGTAACAGAGGCCATAACAGAGGACAAGGGGGTACCCTTTGTGTCTGGAGCAAAGAAGATTTAATTTCCAAATACAAAAAGACTTCTTCACAGTAAGAGCTGTGAAAATGTGGAATAGACTCCCTCAAGAGCTGGTTCTGGCCAACTCAGTAGATTGCTTTAAAAAAGGCCTGGATTATTTCCTAAATATACATAATATAACTGGATACTAACATTTATAGGTAAAGTTGATCTGGGTCACGAAGGAATTTTTTCCCCTACTATTAGGGGGCCGGGGGGGGGGGTGCTGCACACACATAAGGTTTTTTATCTTAATGCATAGAATAGAAGTACTTTAACAGTTAAAAAGATCCATTAAATAACAACTTCAACCCAAACTCCTTTTTTTGCATAGAATAGGGAGAGGTCAGAACTTCCTGTCCTGGTGACAGGGGGTCATGATACAATATTTCAAACCTTTCCAATAAGGAGCAGCAGCATAAACACTTTTTCTCAGAAAGCAATGCAAATTAAAAAAATAATGTTACCCTTCCTCAAAACTAAGCAAAAAAATAAAACATTTAGGGCAGAAGATGGGCCTAAGACAAACAGTAAACAGCAAATATGTGTAGGCAGGTGCAGTCTGCTTCCCCCACTGTAGATGCCCCCTGACAGGAGCAGAATAACAACTTGGAGAGGAAGTCAGGGGAAACTTGGTTTGTTAAACAGCAAAGTGCAGCGCTAAAATACATATATGATATGAGAAAAAGTGAAATCCCACCAAGTGACAATAACATCAATCAGTGAACATAAATTATCAAATCAAACAATGATAAACAAAAAGCATAAATTGCAAATGCATGTGAGCTAAAAATGATTTGAAAAAAAGTCCAAAAAGATATATTTAATCCACAGGTAGATAAAAAGCACCCATCCAGGAAAGATGTGAAAAAAGTGCCAGTAGATGATCCACCATAAAGTGAGTAAGTAGAATCTGCTTACCGGACGGCAATGACTGCTATTACGGCAGTCTCGCCCAGCATAGGGATTAAGGTCTCCCAAAACCAGGGGTACAATGCAGGACCAGTAGCTTTAACAATCGATCTTCACCAACCACACGCCTGTGTTCTGCTTGGCTCCGTTCAGATCCAGCTTCCCCTTATCGGCAGACATGTCGGTGCTCGGTCTCCTCACAGCTGTACACCGCTACCACAACACGGATATCACACACACACTGGGGAAGACCAAAAGCCGGTGCACACTAGAGTACGGAGCGCGGCGTGGGGCACACTTCCGGCATCGCTCACGCAGCCCCTGCAGGATACCAGTGGTACTGCTGTCCCTTGAAACTTGGTTTCTCTCTAGTTTAATGGTGGCAGCATTTTGGTTGGCTGCACTGCATCCAGGTGACCCTTGGTGCCATCTTAGGTTAGCAGAATCTTTCAAGTTCCTGCTTCCCAGGTTTTGGCACGTATTCATGTGTGGGTAGTGTAGGGACAGGTTCCCCATCTGTCAGGGACAGTATTGGTGGCAGGGAGAGCATTAAGACAAGAAGGGAAAGCTTGGATATCTTTCCGTTTGATTAAAAGACAGCCAGGCCACATTCTGCCCATCCGGACGCTGTCAGTTTGACGGATTTTGCTCCGTTACCCACTGTTGGTATTCATGAATGCTCTCGGTTGGGTCCTCTCCCACCGGGTTTGTTGTGAACTGTTTGCCTTGACTGCAATACAAGTTCTGCCCTTTCTGCAATAAAAGTTCTACCTAAAAGTTCTACCTTTGTTACAATACAAGCTCTACTGATTGTACCTGGACTGTGTGTGAATTATTACTGTCTCACCAAGCTGTATCCACCCCACATACTGTTTTCAGTTTGTCAAGAAATCTGGTAGTGTTTCAATTTTAATGGTCCCATTAAATTTCTACTTGAGAAGCCAGTTTGAACTGTCCTTAAAAAAAATCCATCTTTCTATGCTTTGAAGACTTTGTTATGCCCTCCAACAATAGCCTATTGTCTCACTCTTCTACCTTGAAAATCATATGAGACAGATGTAAAATGCAACAATTAGATCAGTTAATGGAAATAACTTCAAAGGATAGGTATTATAAAAATGATCATCAGAAAATTAGCCTGTACATCATTATTTAAAGAAAAAAAGGAGAAACCTTACAGATTCTGTCTCTTTATCTAAAATAACATGTAATTATTAAAATGTTATACTTTGTAGAGAAGACATGAATAGAGCTTTGCAATTATAGCAATTAGATCTACTGACCTCATCATATTAGTACTTTTTAATAGGGCTTAATGACCTACAAAGGAGTTAAATGGGAAAGCATATAACGAAAAATTTTCAGCTCATCATTTATAAACCCATTAGACATATCATAGAATAGGCACAGCCAAAGACTGAAAATCACAAGATGTATACTGTATTTTCACAATAAACAGTATACTCAAGAAACTTGAAACGTGCAGACACATGCCTTACTTATATACATATAAAAGGCTAGTCCTTCTAAAAGGAAATTAAAATGTAGACTGGATACATTTCTTTATAGGAATGACATCTACAACTAAGTAATTGAATTCAGTATTGAAGTGTTAGATCTAGGGAATCGGACTGACAGCATTTGATGGATCACGAAAGATTTTCTGTTTTCCACTATTCGAGGATAAAATGGAATTTGTGTTGACTTTGTTTGTGCAAACTGTATAGTGATAGGATTGAAACTAGAATGGGTTGGTCCTGATAAATATTATAAGCTAATATAGATTAATTAGTATACTTAACGTGGTTGTAAAGGCAGAAGGTTTTTTATCTTAATGTATTCTATGCATTAATATAAAAAAAACTTCTGTGTGCAGCAGCCCTTCTCAGCCCCCATAATACTTACCTGAGCCCTAGCTCTGTCCAGCAAACAGCAGGAGCCAAAAAACTCCAGAAGAGGAGGTAAGGGACCTCTCTGTGCAATGCCATTGTGCAAAGCAGGTAAAAAATACATGTTTATTACAATCACTTTAAAGATGGATTTTCATGTGGTTTGATTTTTTTAAAGCTCTAAACTGAAGATAATAAATAATAATATGTAATAAAGTTGATTAGTACATGGTAAAGGGGGCTATGGTTTCCACTAATATTTTTAAAGGGCAAAGCCAAGAGGAAGATCTTCTGTCGTTCCCTTGCCACTGTATACTAGAAATACTTCACATATCATAGGGAACACTATCTCTGTCTGGCAGATGATTAGATATTTCAATAATGTAGCAGTCTCTAGTCTGTATATAGCCTCTCTTCCATGGTTTTTTATGCAAAAGTCTGAAACATGGTGTGACCACTCGCCCATGCTCTATTTCTTAATTGCTGTTGGTGGTCTAACACTGAATGGAAATGGAAGGAGCATTCTGAATATCTCATTGCTGTTATAATATGTATAGCTTTACATAAAGAATGCTCTCTCTGCCTGTTGGCTTTTAGAGAAGATAACTGTATTTAAAAGTGGTCAGTAAAATTATGAAAGAAGCCATTTGCTACTCCCATCCATTTTAGGTAAGCAGTGGAGGAGCTTTATAATAGCTTTGGGTGGGACCCCCAGCCAAGCCTGGAGGTGGGAAAAGGGGGGGGGGGGCTCCTGCCTTCATGTCCTTAAAAAACAATCTGATCTCTTTTCCCTCGGGGGTCAAATGACGATTTTCCAGGGGTCACCGAATCCTGGGCTGTTCCTGAAGCCCATGCTGCTCTCCCAGCTTTTTTGCAGCCGCCCAGCTGGGCTGTTCCTGGAGCTAGTGGTCGCCCGCTCAGCCTCTTCGCAGCTGCCCAATCAGTTCACAGCATGGTTGGGGGGCAAAGACTAGAGGTCAGCTGAATGGTGAGGAATGAAGTGGGAGGGACTGAAGGAGACCCTATCTCCTGATTTCAGCATAGGTGTCACTGCTGTAAGACACCACGAAGTCAGAGACATAGTGAAGCCGGAGACACAGTGAGTAACACTACCTGTGATTATAGTTGCCATTAAAAGTCCCCACTACAATTCTCAGATCAGCAGATGACCTTGATCAAGAGCACCTAAGTTGGCTGATCAGAACTCCCCCCAGCACTGCCACTGATCCCACCCCCCACCAGCATTGCCACTCACACAATTCCCCCCACCAAGGAGTAAGAGAAGGAATAAAAATAGAGAATATGTGGAAGGGAGAGGAAAAGAGGGAAAGGAAGAAAGAAAAAGGGAGAGAAAGAATAAGAGAAAGAACAAGAAAGACGGCTAAAAAGAAGGGTGAGGGGGGAGGAATTAGCATAGAGAGGGATAAAAGGGAAAGAAAGGAGAACAAAGAGAAAGATGTAATGTAGCATGAGGGGTTTTAATACTGTACGAGTGGAAGGGACTCGTGGAAAGCAAAATGTCCGTGGGTTAGGGGCGCACATTACTTGTCTTGCTTTGGGTGCTGACAACCCACGCTATGAAAATAATTTTACTGTTAGGGGTCCCCACAACTTGGGAAATTTTCTCAAGGGGTCACGGCACTAGAAAGGTTGAGAAACACTGAACTAGATGATCAAAATCCAAGTCATTTTTAGAATACAGCGTAGAGAAGCTGACAATCAATAACTAGGACTAACGTGTACTGCAATGTGATCATAGTTGTATGTACATATGGGGGTGACATTATAATTATTTTTATGCCAAGCTGCAAGATAAAGGGTTGAACGAGTTGTCTTTCTTTTAAAACATTCTTCAGCATATGAGTAATGAAATGTTAAATTAAATGGCAAAGGAGTAGTTAGTACTGTTGTTGGAATCTTAAATAGGTGCCAAGGAAACTGGTTCTCTTCAGCAACCCTTTGTTTCTATTTACAGTTTCAAGTATACTGCATAATTTATCCACATTCACATATTTCTTACCTATCAAATCCCATGGCTCATTCATGCCTTGCAAGTGTGATAGCCTCTCAACCAGTTAATGCTTTACAAACAAAAAGAGTATGAGCTAGCTTGCAGGATAGATATAATAATAGATACCGTGTGCAATGGAATACAATGCAGGAGAGAAACCATGGAGAAAAAGCTTGAAAAGCACCACATCTCGGGTAAACAAATTGCAATACACCAAAAGACAGGAAAAGCAATGGCCTTTAAAAGTGCCAAATATTCACATACAACTATTTATAAAAGCATAAATGTTTTATTTAATACAAAATAGTAAAATCATTCCATTATAATATCTCCCTCATTATTTCACTACCCTGCCACAAAGAAAATGCACCTCCAATACTGTACATTCATTTTTGAAAACTTGTAGATGCGACTTAGTATATTAAATCAGGGAGGTAGAGCAGATACAATATATACTGTGCAGAGAAGTGTCCACCAGGTCCCAAAGTATTTTGCAAAGTGCTTCTTCGGGGAAGCCTGATATACTAATGCCCCGTACACACGGTCGGATTTTCCGATGGACAATGTCCGATCGGAGCGTGTTGTCGGAAATTCCAACCGTGTGTGGGCGCCATCGGACATTTTCCATCGGATTTTCCGACACACAAAGTTGGACAGCAGGAGATAAAATTTTCCGACAACAAAATCCGATCGCGTCAATTCTGACCGTGTGTGGCCTGTTCCGACGCACAAAGTGCCACGCATGCTCAGAAGAAATTCCGACACGGGACAGCTCGTTCTGGTAAACTTAGCGTTCGTAATGGATAAAGCACTTTCGTCACGCTGCAATGTAAAAAATGGTTTAATACAGCGCACTCTCTTCTTCTTTATAATGTGACAAGAATTAGGTCGTTTTGCTGCTCATATTCACACACACTTCTCACAAAGTTTGATTTGTGTTTTTTTAGTGGGATTCCCTCAATATATTGTTATTAGTTGTCACATCTGACAGTTTTATATTTTTTTTATATTTTTTTTTTGGTTTTTAAGCCTTTTTTTTCTTTAATGTTTGGATTTTTTCCAAGGCTGATCTTTGTTCAATGTTATTTTTATTTTCACTCCAGAATATTTTTGTGTGTGTTTTGTGTGGCAAGTTACCCCAACACCATTGATATCTTTTATTATTTAATCTCCAGGAGATTTTTTGGTGTTGGTGTCCCTTGTTCATTTCACATTGTATATTAGAAATGTACCTGAATCCTCACAAACAAACAATCATTTTTGAAGTAAAACACATAGGAGAGTATAATTCAAAACAAAAATCCTTTATTAAGGGCTCAAAACCAAACAAAGAGGAAGGCAACACTGGATCAACAGCAGAAATTAGCGAAGCCTGGGACCCCCACGGCAGACATCAATTCTTAAACCTCAAAATTGGTGGCCTGAGGAGTCCATATATAAGGGAGGGCAGTCTGGTCCGGGATTCACAGAGACTCGGATAGCAGCAGATGACATCAGTGTCCCCAGGCTGTGGTACCACAAGAGGCTGCATCTTTTGGCCGACCAGACTGGATCCAGGGCAATCACTCTCTGGTCTTCCTTTCACACTTCCTTCCCAGCTGTGGCTGTGCAGTAGGAGATGTGGCAGGAGGAGGAGTAGGACCTGGAGGAGGAGGAGGACTGGGAGGACCTGGAGGAGGAGGAGGACTGGGAGGACCTGGAGGAGGACTGGGAGGAGCTGGAGGAGAGGGAGGAGGAGGAGCTGTGTGTGAGGTGTAAGTTGGCCCCTCACACCTTTCTCCAGAGCCTCTGATATGAGGGCCTGACACATGGCTTGTTGGCCCTCCTCCATCCTCTGCATTTTATAGGCAATGAATGCCGCAAGGTTCTCCTGCATGGTGTGGGGTGCTCCCAGGACCTCTGTAGCCCTCCAAAAAAATCTGATATCCGCCTCCTCTAGGCTACTCCTCCTGCTGCCACTTTCTGTTTTCAGGGTGGGTGGAGGGACCTGCAGATCAGCCACCTCCTGGCTGAGACTTCCCTGTGTATGAAAAAGGGACATGGTTTTAGTTTTTGCATCATCAATCACAATCATAAATTAGTACTCCCAACTAACATCTAGGTAACATCATTGATTGGACAAGCAGAAATATTTAGAGGAATGCTATACCTGGCTCAATCTGGGCTCCTCCACATATGGCCTGGAAGGCCCAGGTTGGGCATCAGAAGCCTCAGCCGGGGGGGAAGGAAGCGTGGAAGGAAGACTTGAGAGGGATGGCCTGGGTTCAGTCTGGCCTGCCAGAAAGTGCAGCCTGTCATAGTACAACATCCTGGGGACATAGATGTCATCTGCTGCTCCGGATCTCTGTGAATCCAGGACTTTCTTGCGCTCCCTCAGATATGTGCTCCTCAGGCAACCAATTAATATCTTTAAATAAGTGATGTCTGCCGTGGGGATCACCTGCTTCACAATTTCACACAATTGCTCCAGTGCTGCCTTCCTCTTTGCTTGGTTTTTGAAATGGGGGTGGGTAATCTCCCACAGACAGGGCAGCTACCTTAGCATATCAATGAATAGTGACATGAAGTCAGTATCTCTCATTAAGATATCCATGTTCACTGCAAGACACAACACAAGACAAAGCCTAATGTCACACCAAACTCTCCTAATCTTGTTACAATATAGTCCTCAATCTAGAAGCAGTATAGGCCCAAGTTTGTTTACCTTCGTTCTTACGATCGGCGCGTCCAATGCTCCTTCCTCCGCTCACAGATCGTACGTAATACGCACGCGTGTTACGCTTTATAGACACTGCGCATGTGTGTAACTCCGCCCGCCCCTGATGTTCTTTCTATTCTATTCCCCGCCCCTTTTCGTTCAGCGCAGTGGGGGAAGAGCATGATGGCGGAGTCACACCAGGTGCGTGCTAATTGTAGCAACGAGGAGGAGGAGGAAAGCCCGGATCCAGGCACGTCCCGATCCAGAAGGAGACGTTTTAAGGCCACAAATATGTCGTTTGGGGAGATGTTGGAGATGGTCGACATCATGAAGAAGTCCGACTATGATGGAAAATATGGGCCTTACCCCAACCCGAACATCCGAAAGGCCAAGATCATGGCGAAAGTGGTCAGGAGTCTCGAGCGGAATTTCGGGGTCCGAAGGTCTAAAGATCAGCTCAGGAAGCGGTGGTCGGACCTGAAGTTGAGAGAGCCGGAGCAGTACCGAAAGATCCGGAGAGTGCTGCAAAAAAGTAAGTAGTTGTGCTGTGTTTCTATTCTTTCTGGCTTTATTCCGTTCGTTCTGCTCCATATGCTTTTATTAATTGTAACGTTTAAAAAGGTCAAATTTACTGTTCATGGGCCAATTATTCGTTCGTATCAAACATTTTTCGTTCGGCCTCTAGAACACCATTGTTTAGGCCATATGCATTTTCCCACATTTTTTTGGGGCCTACTTGGATGCCAAATATTTGTTTGTGTAGATGGGTTTGTTACTAGAATGAAATGCAAACTAGATTGTGTGTAAGGAGAGGACACTGAGCAGCTGTTTTCACATCTGGACACTGGAGCACTAGTGTGGGACACAAGAACACCATTTTTATTAGGGGGGGCACACAGGTGCTCCAGTGTATACTATAGGGGGGCTACATCTGTGAAGCTTGTACCAAACAGGTAAAGTATTGCAGTTTGACAAAGGACAATAAAAAAAAGACATCTTTGAACTCGGCTAAAATAGACAATTGTACCCCACTTCCAAGCAATGTTTCCTATTTCTATAGTTCTGCCATCAAATATCTGTGTGCTAAGTATACCATTTTTGTTTTACATAGGGGAGAAAAGACTCGGACACTCCTCATCCCAGGAGAACACAGACCCCCCCCCTCTGGAAGAAGGGGAACTACCCCAAACCCAAGATGCTGGGCAGGAGGAAGAAGAAGATGTGGTGGAGATTGGCACCACAAGAGGTGAGTGTCTGCGACCACAGACTCAGGTAAAAGAGAAGGCTGGTGGCAGATTTTTGAGACCTTTTTTTTTGTTCTTTATCTCTTTTTAGGTGATCGTGATGTGAGGGAGAGAGAACGCTTTACTTCTGAAAGTGCCCAGATACTGATAGGGGAGATCATGGGATGTAATCTCCAATTGCAAAACATCCAGCAACAAATACGTGATGTTATTACAAAAAATAATAACATCATTGATGTTTTGGGGCGAATTTAAACCCCACAAAATGACCGGTTTTCTGTAATTGCAATTTTTACAATGTTTTGAAAAGCCAAATTTGGAGGATGCACACAGTGTGCCAACATGTGCTATCTGCCATCACAGGAGATCAATGGACGCGTTTTGAGGGTGCAACCCCTTCCTCAATTATAAAGTAGCGTTGAGGAAGGGCTTGCTCCCCCAAAACACGTCCCTTGATCCCCCCTGATGGCAGATAGCACATGTGGACATTTGTAAATTGGTGTGCATCTTCCAAATTTGGCTTTTCCAGGGGTGAGTTCCCCCCATCTGAACGCTATATCAAACCCAGTTCCTAAATACTGATGTCTGATATAGCCTTCAGGTTTTACCATATGTGAACTTTGTAAGTTCTTTTTTTTTGGCTTTCTTGTTGGTTTTACACAGGCCTGTTTTATCTGAAATGGATATTTTGATTTTTCATAATGCTACTGCAAACATTTTAGACAACAAACATGTTGGTTTGTTTTAAAAACCTTTGGTAAATGCACATGTGATTGTGCAGGTATAAAAAAGTGCCTTACTCAAGAATGTGTGGATTAGGGATGAGCTTCGAGTTCGAGTCAAACTCATGTTCGACTCGAACATTGGCTGTTCGCAAGTTCGCCGAACACCGAACAATTTGGGGTGTTTGCGGCAAATTCGAATGCCGCGGAACACCCTTTAAAAGTCTATGGGAGAAATCAAAAGTGCTAATTTTAAAGGCTTATATGCAAGTTATTGTCATAAAAAGTGTTTGGGGACCCGGGTCCTGCCCCAGGGGACATGTATCAATGCAAAAAAAAGTTTTAAAAACGGACGTTTTTTCAGGAGCAGTGATTTTAATAATGCTTAAAGTCAAACAATAAAAGTGTAATATCCCTTTAAATTTCGTACCTGGGGGGTGTCTATAGTATGCCTGTAAAGGGGCGCATGTTTCCCGTGTTTATAACAGTCTGACAGCAAAATGACATTTCGAAGGAAAAAACTCATTTAAAACTACCGCGGCTATTAATGAATTGCCGGTCCGACAATACACATAAAAGTTCATTGATAAAAACGGCATGGGAATTCCCCACAGGGAAACCCCGAACCAAAATTTAAAAAAAAAAAATGACGTGGGGGGGTCCCCCTAAATTCCATACCAGGCCCTTCAGGTCTGGTATGGATATTAAGGGGAACCCCGGCCAAAATTAAAAAAAAAAATGACGTGGGGTTCCCCCTAAATTCCATACCAGACCCTTCAGGTCTGGTATGGATTTTAAGGGGAACCCCGCGCCAAAAAAAAAAAAAACGGCGTGGGGTTCCCCCAAAAATCCATACCAGACCCTTATCCGAGCACGCAACCTGGCAGGCCGCAGGAAAAGAGGGGGGGACGAGAGTGTGGCCCCCCCCCTCTTGAACCGTACCAGGCCACATGCCCTCAACATTGGGAGGGTGCTTTGGGGTAGCCCCCCAAAACACCTTGTCCCCATGTTGATGAGGACAAGGGCCTCATCCCCACAACCGTGGCCGGTGGTTGTGGGGGTCTGCGGGCGGGGGGCCTATCGGAATCTGGAAGCCCCCTTTAACAAGGGGACCCCCAGATCCCGGCCCCCCCCTGTGTGAAATGGTAAGGGGGTACTTACCCCTACCATTTCACTAAAAAAGTGTCAAAATAGTTAAAAATGACAAGAGACAGTTTTTGACAATTCCTTTATTTAAATGCTTCTTCTATCTTCCTTCATCTTCTTCATCTTCTGGTTCTTCTGGCTCTTCTGGTTCTTCCGCCGGCGTTCTCATCCAGCATCTCCTCCGCGGCGTCTTCTATCTTCTTCTCCTCGGGCCGCTCCGCACCCATGGCATGAGGGGAGGCTCCCGCTCTTCTCTTCATCTTCTTCTTCTTCATCCTCTTCTCTTCTTCATCTTCTTCTTCTTCATCTCTTCTTCCTTCTTCATTTCTTCTCCGGGCCGCTCCGCAGCCATGCTGGCATGGAGGGAGGCTCCCGCTGTGTGACGGCGTCTCCTCGTCTGACGGTTCTTAAATAACGGGGGGCGGGGCCACCCGGTGACCTCGCCCCCCTCTGACGCACGGTGACTTGACGGGACTTCCCTGTGACGTCACGGGGAATGCCACAGGGAAGTCCCGTCATGTCCCGTGCGTCAGAGGGGGGCGGGGTCACCGGGTGGCCCCACCCCCCGTTATTTAAGAACCGTCAGACGAGGAGACGCCGTCACACAGTGGGAGCCTCCCTCCATGCATGGATGCGGAGCGGCCCGCAGAAGAAAATTAAGAAGAGAAGATTAAGATGAAGAAGATGAAGAAGATGAAGAAGATGAAGAAGAGAAGAGGATGAAGAAGAAGATGAAGAGAAGAGCGGGAGCCTCCCCTCATGCCATGGGTGCGGAGCGGCCCGAGGAGAAGAAGATAGAAGACGCCGCGGAGGAGATGCTGGACGAGAACGCCGGAGGAAGAACCAGAAGAGCCAGAAGAACCAGAAGATGAAGAAGATGAAGGAAGATAGAAGAAGCATTTAAATAAAGGAATTGTCAAAAACTGTCTCTTGTCATTTTTAACTATTTTGACACTTTTTTAGTGAAACGGTAGGGGTAAATACCCCCTTACCATTTCACACAGGGGGGGGGCCGGGATCTGGGGGTCCTCTTGTTAAAGGGGGCTTCCAGATTCCGATAAGCCCCCCGCCCGCAGACCCCCACAACCACCGGCCACGGTTGTGGGGATGAGGCCCTTGTCCTCATCAACATGGGGACAAGGTGTTTTGGGGGGCTACCCCAAAGCACCCTCCCAATGTTGAGGGCATGTGGCCTGGTACGGTTCAGGAGGGGGGGCGCACTCTCGTCCCCTCCTCTTTTCCTGCGGCCTGCCAGGTTGCATGCTCGGATAAGGGTCTGGTATGGATTTTTGGGGGAACCCCACGCCGTTTTTTTTTTTTTTTTTTGGCGCGGGGTTCCCCTTAAAATCCATACCAGACCTGAAGGGTCTGGTATGGAATTTAGGGGGAACCCCACGTCATTTTTTTTTTTTAAATTTTGGCCGGGGTTCCCCTTAATATCCATACCAGACCTGAAGGGCCTGGTATGGAATTTAGGGGGACCCCCCCACGTCATTTTTTTTTTTTTAATTTTGGTTCGGGGGAATTCCCATGCCGTTTTTATCAATGAACTTTTATGTGTATTGTCGGACCGGCAATTCATTAATAGCCGCGGTAGTTTTAAATGAGTTTTTTCCTTCGAAATGTCATTTTGCTGTCAGACTGTTATAAACACGGGAAACATGCGCCCCTTTACAGGCATACTATAGACACCCCCCAGGTACGAAATTTAAAGGGATATTACACTTTTATTGTTTGACTAGAAGCATTATTAAAATCACTGCTCCTGAAAAAACATCCGTTTTTAAAACTTTTTTTTGCATTGATACATGTCCCCTGGGGCAGGACCCGGGTCCCCAAACACTTTTTATGACAATAACTTGCATATAAGCCTTTAAAATTAGCACTTTTGATTATTCATGTTCGTGTCCCATAGACTTTAACGGTGTTCGCGTGTTCGAGCGAACTTTTTTCCTGTTCGCATGTTCTGGTGCGAACCGAACAGGGGGGTGTTCGGCTCATCCCTAGTGTGGATTATTGTCTCAACACTACAACACTTTTGGGGTGATGTAATTGTTGTTTTATGCACAAATGGGGGTTATTTCCTAAGGGCAAATACACTTTGCACTACAAGTGCAGGTTCAGTGCAGTTGCAAGTGCACTTGTAGTGAAATGTGTTTTTGCATTTAGGAAGTACCAGCCAACACTGTTTTTTATAAGGTTACCCAATCAGGACATTTTCTGCACTCAACACATTTCTGTCAGGGTCAGCTAAAACAAACACAAGCAGTAAATGTCCACCAAGAATTGCTTTTGGTTGTTTTTTATTTGAAAAAGGTGTCACAGATTGTCTGGCATATTGATAGCCCCCCTACCCGCAAAGAACTCCAGGTATCGTAACCGGACATCATGGGCATTCAGGGAGGGCAAGCCAGGACGGCCGCTTTTAAGTGCCGTCATTGTGGAAGTATTTGGGATTCCGGCCTCAGGCCCAACTGAGCCAGCATAGTTGGCTGAATGTTTTCTTAAAAAATTATGGAGAACACAGCACGCCAGTATAATATGGTTCAGTTTATACTCCGCCATATGGATGGGTGTCAGAAATAGTCGGAACCGGCTGGCCAGGATTCCAAATGTGTTCTCCACCACTCTTCGGGCTCTGGCCAGCCGGTAATTAAAAACCCTCTGTTCCGGGGTGAGGGTCCTCATCGGGAATGGCCGCATCAGGTGGTCCCCCAGCGCAAATGCTTCATCAGCAACGAACACAAATGGGAGACCTTCAACATTGTCCTCTGGAGGTGGCAAGTCCAAACTGCCATTCTGGAGACGCCTGTAGAACTCCGTCTGGGCGATGACTCCACCATTGGACATCCGGCCATTCTTCCCCACATCCACATACAAGAACTCGTAATTAGCCGACACCACCGCCAACATTACTATACTATTAAACCCCTTGTAGTTATGAATGCCTAAATACAGGGTATTACTTGGAACAGCCCCTCCTTAGTTACACTATTGCCAGCCCACTGGACAGGTAAGAAGTGTCATAATACAAAGATATAAATACACATTGTACACATTTGAGCACATTTGGACATTCTGCTATTACCTATCAAGATCATAATAGGATACAAGAACTTTAAACAGTACCATTGGAAAGTATTCAGGCAGGCCCTTGCACTACATGCTTTGGGGAATTCATCCATAAATCTGAGCACTAAAGAGATGGGTATAGTGTGTATGGGTTTGGCAAAGTCAGCAGATAGATGATTGAGGGTAGAGAATTGGGATCAGCTGACTTAGCAGTTGGGGGAGGGAGGGTTACCCAAAATTTGGGGACACCACAAAAAAAAGCCTCTGGCCCTCTGCCTGAATTTAAATCCAAAATAACATTTCCAAACATTTTAGGGGGTGTTTGGGGTAAAGCACTACTATGGAGCTGATAAAATACATTGTTAAGTGACTACATGATGTGAATATAGGGCAGGGGACACCATGCTGGGGAGGTTATTGAAGGGCAAATATGTATGAAGGACATAAAATAATAATGACATAAAAATCCAGCATGCATGAGGACAAAGGGGACATTCACAGCATATTACAATCATGGTAATTAGGGAATGAGGAAAGAAATACAATATATTAGCAAACATTCAATACAATAAAATGTGATATTAAAGGATAAAAATCTTACCTTCATATACTCCTTCTGTAGGACCTGGATGATGGCAGAACAGGTCTCTGGGATAATGATCCCCAGAGCCTGGGGGGAGATGCCTGTCGAGAACTTGAGGTCCTGCAGGCTTCTCCCTGTGGCCAAATACCGCAAGGTAGCAACCAACCTCTGCTCCGGAGTGATGGCTTGCCTCATGCAGGTATCCTGCCTGCTGATATAGGGGGTCAGCGAAGCCAACAAACGGTGAAACACGGGGTCCGTCATCCTGAGAAAGTTCCTGAAATCATCAGGATTATTCTCACGGATCTCACGGAGCAAAGGCATATGACAGAACTGGTCACGCTGAAGCAACCAATTCTTGGTCCATGAACTCCTCCCCACCCTGTTCATGGACTGGACTTGTGTCAAGGTCAGGACCCCAACACCAAGCCCCCACACAGCACGAACTCTACGAGGAGTACGCATACGAAACATGGCTAAAAAAAGGTCGGCTGCTCAGAACGAAGTAACAGAATGCACTGAAGAACAGCAAGGCCTGTGAAGAGCGACCTGAAAACCAGTAACGAACGAACAAGAATACAGTGACTAAAGTCACGCGGAACTTGCTTGCACGCACTGAAGAGCAGATACAAACCCACAAGCACAAACTGAACGGCAGAAAATGATCTGAAAGCCACGAGTCTGAAAAAGCGTGAATCGTCTCTCACCAAACTTTTACTAACACGAGATTAGCAAAAGGAGCCCAAAGGGTGCTGCGCTTGGTTCTGAACCGGCCTTTTCTAGTCTCGTCGTACGTGCTTGACGTCACCGCGTTCTTGGCGATCGGAAATTCCGACAACTTTGTGCGACCGTGTGTAGGCAAAACAAGTTTGAGCCAACATCCGTAGGAAAAAATCAGAGGATTTTGTTGTCGAAATGTCCGATCAATGTCCGTCCGTGTGTACGGGGCATAAGAGATAAATACAGTGTATTATACAAAAATTAAAAAAAAACATACTCAGTAAACTGATAATGTATTTACATCTGCTGAAAACATTAATACCCTGGTCAAAAAAGTCCAACACCCCTACATTCGGTAAGCTTTAAAAAAGAAGAACTTCAAAGCAACAGAGATTGTGTATGGCAAATGGAGCCTCTGCTGCCTGCCAGCCTAATCAGAAAGAAGATTTATTGTACTTGTTAAAAGGACACCCCATACAGTTCAAAAAAATAAAAAACATAAAAAGTAAAACAAACAGGCCAAAGGAGATACAGCACAATAGACGTGGCTGCCCAGATCAGACAGTAATTCACTATATGTAATTTGCAGTGAGTTCCAGTCCAGTCCAGTGCAGTAAACAAAAATGCTGCCAATATTCTACAAGCTATAAAATATAAAAAGCAGGGTGGATCTATATATAATGTAATCCCCAAATGAGATCCCCAATAGAAAAGACAAAGGACTAAGGGCTCAGAAGGACTCAAACACAGATATGCAGCCATTTACCCCCCAAAAAAGTGGAAAGAAAGAAAAAGGAATACAAAAAAAATAGTTTATATATATAAATATCCCACATGTACCTTTTGTAAGAGTGGATGATCCACAAAAAAGGGAAGCAAAGTCCAATAACATGTGGTACGATTACCACTAGGTCTGTTCCATGAGGTAGACAGAGACCATATATATCCTACATAAATGGCGCACAAGGTACATGCCCTTTATTTAGGATCATCCAATTATTTAAAAATTAAAGCTTACCATTTTAGATGATCCATTCTGCACTTTCCTGCAAGGAAAAATGCTACATAGTTCTCCTTGTTTGTGAAGGGTCTGAGCAGTGGGCAGCTGTGGGTCAGAGAACAAATGAATAGGCCTGCACGGAAGCACTCAGATACAACACCTTTATTCGATTAAAATTCAATGTACAGCAGTCAATCCATACGGTACAAAACAGGGGGATGCAAGCAGCTTACGTGTTTCACACCTAGATCTTGTGCTTAATCATAGACGCTATGTGAAACTGGTCAGTATGGCAGTGGATGTGGTCGGTAGAGCAGTGGATGTGGTCAGTACGGTAGTAGATATGGTCAGTAGAGCAGTGGACATGGTAAGTAGGGCAGTGGACATGGTCAGTAGAACAGTGGATGTGGTCATTAGGGCAGTGGACGTGATCATTAGGGCAGTGGATATGGTCAGTAGGTCAGTGGACGGTGTCAGTAGGGCAGTGTACGTGGTCAGTAGGGCAATGGACATGGCAGTGAATGTGGTCAATAGGGCAGTGGAGGGTGTCAGTAGGGCAGTGGATGTGGTTAGTAGGGCAGTGGATGTGGTCAGTAGGGCAGTGAACAGTGTCACTAGGGCACTGGACGGTGTCAGTAGAGCAGTGGACGGTGTCAGTAGGGCAGTGGACGTGGTCAGTAGGGCAGTGGATGCTGTCAGTAGGGCAGTGGACGGTATCAGTAGGGCAGTGGATGGGGTCAGTAGTGCAGTGGGCAGGGTCAGTCCTCTTTAAATATTTGTTATTTTATTATTTTTTTACCCTTTTATTTTACAATTTTATTTTTTATAGTTTTTCTTACAATTTTTGATGGAAGGGAGGGAGTGGAGGGCAGTATGGGGGAGAGCATGATGGGAGGAGGGCAGTAGAGGGCATTATGTGGGGACAGCATGACCGAACGATGGCAGAGACAGAGAGTTTGTTGCTTACCAGGAGTGGCCTCAGGGCAGGGAGTATCTCTCCTACTGTTCCGGGGGCAGGAACAGCCTTGAGGCAAGAAGCAGAAGTGATAGTGGGCGGAGCTGGGAGCGGAGCTGGCAGTCCTAGGTTTGGATGACTACATCTCACTACACTCTGGATGCAGCTAGTACCAGACAGGTACCAGATAGGAGGGCAGCATATAGGAGAACCGATCCTGTTCCTGCAGCCGCTGAAAGCCATGCAGAAACCAGGAGGAGAATATTGTATAAATACAGAGTAAATTGGTTCTCCTATATGCTGCCCCGCCAGACCTCCAACCCAGCCTGGTACCAGGGCGACGCCCTGTGCCTTGTGTATGCTGGGAATTTGGTAAGCGGTCCTCTGTCCCCATATAACAGCTGTTCTGTATATTGTTCAAATTCTTATATTGCTTGAAACATTGTTCTCTCCTGTATGTGATTAAATACATTGTTTTTGATCATGTGCTAATTAAATTGCAGGTGTATTCCTGATGAAGCAGCTCAGTCCATGAATCTAGTAGAAACACTCTCTGTGACCAACTATCCCACTGTGATCTTCCCCATAAGGGGAGTATTATCTTGGTGATACACATGGACCGTCACCTATTTTTTATTCATCATTGATATCCTGTCATGTATTGTGTATCAATAAACTTTTGTATATCGTTTTACATGATTGTTTCTATATCTGAGCTTACCTTTAGTGTATTGTACCAAGATAGTCCAATCGCCCCTAGCTTTTTGGTGAGTACCTGGCTGGGGACCAGGCTCCCAACCTCTTTAACCCAGCCTGGTACTAGCTGCATCTAGAGTGTAGAGGCTAGCAGTCATCCTTACCTAGGACTGCCAGCTCCACCCCCCGACTCCGGCTCTGGCTGATACAAGTGTAGACAAACCTGACAGGGGAGCCACACGGGCCCCCTGCATCCTGGGGCTGGGTCACGATCATGATTCTTGCGCCCCCTATAGTTATGCCCCTGGCTACCGATTGCTTCTGTGTTTGGTAACTGAGCAGAGTAAACTATGCTTTCTCTGCTTCAGTTTATGAATGAACAAGAGCCGCTGTCTCCTGTCCATTCATTTTCAATGCTGAGGCTTCTGAGAAATGCAATGGGGAATCCGTGTCCTCAGTCCCTTTCTCTGTCTCAAAGGGGAGATATCAGGGGTTTGTTTAGACCCCTGATATCTCACCAAATCCCGCCAACAGGGCTGAAAAAAAAAAATGCAATAAATACAAAAAAAGTAATTGTAAAGAAATTATGAAAAAAATAAAATTGTTAAAAAATATATAAAATAAGAAACTACTGACACCACTCCCCCCTATCCTACCAACTCTCTCCACTGACCTAACCCCCTGCCCCCAAAAAGCATTGTGGAAAAGATAAAAAAACAAATTAAAATGTAAAAAAATCAATACATAAAAATAAAAAACTACTGACACCATCCACTGCCCTACCAACCCCCTTCCCCAGAAACACTGTGAAAAAAATATAAAAAAATTATAAAAAAAATTATAAACAACAAAATTGTAAAAAAATAATAGATAAAATAATAAAAACAAATAACTACTGACACTGTCCACTGACCTACTGACACTGTCCACTACCCCCACCCCCAATCATTGTAAAAAACAAAAAATACAAAAATAAATTGTAAAAAATAATTTAAAAAATAAAATTGTACTTTGTACTTGGCTACTGCCCTACTGACACCTACCTGCACATACTACCCACCACTGAACACTCCACACTCCTCACCTGCCCATTATACTCACCTCCATACACTCCATACTCCTATTCTGCACTTACCACCCACAGCCATACACTCTATACTCCTCTTCTGCACATGATATCCACCGCCGTACACTCCACACTCCTCCTCCTGCACATACTACCCACTGCCATATACTCCTCACTGTACATTCCCTATTCAACATTACTGCATTCTGCACTAGGTAAGTCATCTAGATTAAACTACATCACATTTTATATGTAGCATAATTTAAGCCATGCCCACATTTTTTTGCAATTCCTGGGGCCCACTTTTTATCTTTCACATGGGCCCACCCATGTCATGATACGCCCTTTGTGCAGGGGGTGTGCTTAATGTGCCTGGGCACACCCTAATCACCCCTGTGCAGCACAGATTCTGCCTGCTGCACAGTGAGTGTTCATTCTTAACTGAAACATAGTAAACTGTGTTTCTGAATGAACAGGAAGCTGCTCAACACAGAGCACTGCACATTCATTCACTGCCACATGCAGCTGAGGCTGCAGAGCAAGGGACTGGGTAAACTCTGTTCTCAGTCAATTTCTCTGTCTCAAATCTGAGACATCAGGGGTCTGTTTAGACCCCTGATATTTCACCAAAGCCCCCCAACAGGAGGGCTAAAAAAATTGTAAGCATATTCTAAAAAAATATTGTAAACAATAATAAAAGAAATGCAAATTGTAAAAAATAATAAAATTATTAAAGAAACTACTGACACCAGCTACTGCCTACCAACACCTATCTCTGCCCTACTGCCTCTATCCACTGGCCAACTGACACCGTTCATGTTATAATACATTTCTTTTTAAATATTTTTATTGGTAATTTCACATACAACTGTTACATAAAGCTCAATACATAGTACCGTACAGATAGTTGACAGTGTATATGACAATAAGGTAAAAGAACATGAGCATAAAGAAAACTGAGTAATATTGCAGCGGGTACATTCTTAATGAAGTAACATTCTGGATTAGTGTAACTAGATCAGTGTTTCTCAACTCCAGTCCTCAAGGCGCACCAACAGGTCATGTTTTCAGGATTTCCACTATTTTGCACATGTGATTTGATCAGTTTCACTGCCTTAGTAATTACCACAGCTGTTTCATCTCAGGGAAATCCTGAAAACATGACCTGTTGGGGCGCCTTGAGGACTGGAGTTGAGAAACACTGAACTAGATATACAAATAGCTAAAGAGAGCTACGTCTCCAATTTTACTATATTAAAATGTTGGCCATTCCCCAAAAACACTGGTGGGGAGGCCACCGAAATTATCACATGTAACAGAGTACATTACCAGTATTTAACAGTGAAGGGTAGGTTAGGGTAGAAGAAAGAAAGAGGAAAAAGTAGTAGTAAAGGGGGGATCTAAGAAAAGGAGGTGTGGATAAGAGAAGTAGAGGGGAAAGAGGGACCGGTCGGTCCACGAGGGCACAAGAACCATTTCAAAGTCTCAAGGTGGTACCAAGACCCACCTAAAGTAGCAAGAGGTTTTCGTCAATATCTGCGGGCAAAAAATGCTCAACCCAGGGTTGCCAGGTTCTAGAGTGTTGAGGGACTTTATCAAGAATTTTCGCTTCAATTTTGCTATGTATCATTGCCTTCATTTCGACTATGTTAAGGGTGGGCATTTTCCAAGCCTTAGCAATCGTCTGCTTGGCTGTGGTAAATAAGTGAAGGAGGAGTCGGAGTTGTGTTCTTTTGTAATCTTGCGGGAAATAGTTAAGGAGGGCTATTGTTGGGCTAGGAGATAAGGTAACTTGGTGGAGGGTGGATGCCATCCGGAAAATACTGTTGCCCAGAAGCACTGTACCAGAGGGCATGTCCACCAGATGTGTAAGTGTGTGCCCCTGTCTCCACACCCTCTGAAACAGCTTGGAGAAAATTCAGGTAGAAATTTAGAGATTGTAGCTGGGACTAGATACCAGTGCATTAACACTTTGTAATTTGCTTCTGAAGCAACAACGTTTTGGGACGAGTTTTTTGTATTAGACCATATGGTCGTCCAGTCATCCATTTCAAGGTTAATATCTAAGTCCCTTAACCATCGCTGTGCATAGGTGGGGAGACTCGGGGGTGGTGATGTAAGGTGGGAGTATAGACGGGAGATAGTACCTGGGGCATGCGGGTCCGAGTTGCACATATGCTCAAATTCAGTTAGAGTATCCAGCCCAGAGTTAGATTTTATGATAGTTTGAGCAAAGTGTTTAATTTGGAGGTAGCGGAAGCATTCTTTGCTGGGGAGCTTTGCTTGCGCCTGGATATTTGGAAACGATTTTACAGATTCTCCACTAATTAGATCACAAATGCGAGTCAGACTTGCCTGGACCCAGGCTTGTTGTTATCTGTTTGTGGCCTTCCAATGCCTCTTACTGCGATAGCCAGCTATAAGTGAGGGTGGTGGCAAGATTTTTGCAATCACGTGGGTGTGTGCATCGGTCCAGCAACACACCAGCACCTTTGCAGCCATTGTGCTACCTGCTGGGTGTTTGGGGTGTCCTGTACCTTTAAGAAAGGGTGGGCTCCCTTCAGTCCACCTGCCCTCACTTATCCATTAGAATGCATGTGCCTCCACTGTGGGGACACACAAATTTTAGTGTTAGGACCACAGATTACAGGGTGCCGTAACGTGCCTCTGTGGCTTACGCATGCGTTTGCAAATGCGTGCGGACTGAACCCCTGTTTTTAACGCATACTGTTAGACAGGTCAATTGGTTGTCTGAGAGCTGGTGGTAAGTAGGCTTGGAATTTTTTCCTGGGCATTCCCCAGGTTTTGTTGTTATCTGTTTGTGGCCTTCCAATGCCTCTTACTGCGATAGCCAGCTATAAGTGAGGGTGGTGGCAAGATTTTTGCAATCACGTGGGTGTGTGTATTGGTCCAGCAACACACCAGCACCTTTGCAGCCATTGTGCTACCTGCTGGGTGTTTGGGGTGTCCTGTACCTTTAAGAAAGGGTGGGCTCCCTTCAGTCCACCTGCCCTCACTTATCCATTAGAATGCATGTGCCTCCACTGTGGGGACACACACATTTTAGTGTTAGGACCACAGATTACAGGGTGCCGTGACGTGGCTCTGTGGCTTACGCATGCGTTTGCAAATGCGTGCGGACTGAACCTCTGTTTTTAACGCATACTGTTAGACAGGTCAATTGGTTGTCTGCGAGCTGGTGGTAAGTAGGCTTGGAATTTTTTCCTGGGCATTCACCAGGTTTTGTTGTTATCTGTTTGTGGCCTTCCAATGCCTCTTACTGCAATAGCCAGCTATAAGTGAGGGTGGTGGCAAGATTTTTGCAATCACGTGGGTGTGTGTATCGGTCCAGCAACACACCAGCACCTTTGCAGGCATTGTGCTACCTGCTGGGTGTTTGGTGTGTCCTGTACCTTTAAGAAGGGGTGGGCTCCCTTCAGTCCACCTCCCCTTACTTATCCATTAGAATGCATGTGCCTCCACT
The DNA here is from genome assembly GCA_037952925.1 of Lithobates clamitans. NCBI lineage: Eukaryota > Metazoa > Chordata > Amphibia > Anura > Ranidae > Lithobates > Lithobates clamitans. The sequence continues at coordinate 1,102,809 of JBBGZY010000071.1, forward strand.
GTGGGGACACGCAAATTTTAGTGTTAGGACCACAGATTACAGGGTGCCTTGACGTGGCTCTGTGGCTTACGCATGCGTTTGCAAATGCGTGCGGACTGAACCCCTGTTTTTAACGCATACTGTTAGACAGGTCAATTGGTTATCTGCGAGCTGGTGGTAAGTAGGCTTGGAATTTTTTCCTGGGCATTCCCCAGGTTTTGTTGTTATCTATTGGAATGAGGCTGGCTCTGTGTGAGCTGGGTAAAATTGAGGGTGGCCTAAATAGGATAGACGTGGGGAGTGTGGGGAGATTAACTTAAAGGGGGATTTCAGTCTATCCCATAGCTTAAGCGTGTGCTGTGTTAATGGATTAGTTATGGGTCCTCGTGCTGTTGTAGGGAGCCATAGTAAATTAGTTACACTTATCGGGTGTAGGTCAATGGCCTCGAGGGCAACCCAAAGTGGTATCTCAACTTTAGAGTGGTATAATATTGACTGGGCCAGTCGGGCTGCATGATAGTAATGCAAGAAGTTGGGAATGCCTAGGCCGCCACAGAGCTTATTACGGAGAAGAACCGGTCTCGCCACTCTGGGCCTAATAGGGCCCCAAATGTATTTGAAAACTTTGTTTTTTGTATGATCCTATGGTAATAGGTTGGGACTGTAATAGGAAGCACTCTATATAGGTACAGAAGCTTTGGCAACAGGGACATTTTCACAGCTGCAATACCCCCCAACCATGAGACGCATAAAGGTAGCCAAGAATGAAGTAGAGAAGATAGCTGGTCGAGCATTGGGAGATAATTAGATTGGAACAGGTTGGATGGGTCTTCAGTCAGTTTGATCCCTAAATAGGGAATAGATGAGGAGGACCAGTGGAAAGGAAAATTTTTGCGCAATATTTTGAGATCAGCTTGTGGCAGAGACACGTCGAGAGCCCTGGATTTGGATTGGTTGACTTCAAGTCCGGATATGTGAGAAAATGTATCTAAGGTGTTCATAACGTTTGGTAGTGTAGTATGGGGTGATTTAATAAACATTAGTGCGTCGTCAGCAAAGAGACACAATTTATGAGAGACTGATGCTACCTCCAAGCCTCGGATATCAGGGTTAGATCTAATCAGGGCTGCTAGAGGTTCGATTGTGAGTGCGAACAACAGAGGTGATAAGAGGCAGAATTACCCGTCTGATGTTGTCGTTCGCTTGTCGTTTGGGTATAAAACCAACCTGGTCCTTATGTATCAATCCTCCAATGATGGGATTAAGGCGTAGGGCCAGGATTTTGGCTAAGATCTTGATGTCCACGTTGAGAAGTGAAATTGGCCTGTAGTTGGACCATAATGTACTGTCAGTGTTTGGTTTTGGGATCATTGAGATAAGGGCTGTCAACGTGTCTTTGCCAAAAGAGTGTTGTTTTAGTATGGTATTAAAAGTATTGGTAAGAAGGGGAGATAGCTCTGCAGCAAATTTCTTATAATAAAGACTGGGAAGGCCATCAGGACCCAGGCGTTTATGAGGTTTGAGGGTTTTGATGGCTGCCAAAACTTCGTCTGTCATGATCGTACTTTCCATGAGCTTGCGACTGGCTTCAGACAGGGTTGGAATTGGCAAATTATGAAACAGCTTCTCCACTTGGCGCAATGGAAAAGCTGCTTTAGAGTCATAAAGGTTTGCTAGCTGTGTACGAAACTCCGAGAGAACCTTAACTGGATTACTAGTGATTGTGTCCTTAGCCAGTCTGAGTCTAATGGGAATACGAGTACGGTCTGGTCTGCGTAGACGTAAAGCCAGTTAGGTGTCTGGTTTATTTGCTTTGGTGTAGATCGTGTGGTTAGACCTACGAATAGCCTTATCAGCCGTTTCAGTGAGAAGTAAATCTAATTCTAGTTTAATTTTTTCTAATACTAATTTGTGTGCTTCGGTTGGGTTGGCTTGGAATAGAAGGAAACTATCGTGGTAACCTGATTCAAGTTGCCGCAATTTGAGTTTCTTATCTCTATTGAGGTGTGATGCTACTGAGATGCATGTGCCTCGTATCACGGGTTTATGTGCTTCCCAGAGCAGAATGGGGGAGGTGTCAGGGGTGGCGTTGTGTGTAAAATAGTCCTTAAGGGCTATCTGGATATCCAGACAGTATGATTGATTGGTTAGTAGAGAATTATTCATGCACCATGACCTGTTGGTAGCTTGCGGAATTAAAGATGACACTGTGGTGATAACAGCACAGTGATCTGTCCATGTGACTGGTTGGATATGTGAGTGAAGGAGGAGTGGGGCAGATGCTATGGAAATAGATATATAGTCGATCCTGGAAAAAGATTTATGTGGATGCGAGTAAAATGTATAGTTTTTCTTAGTGGGGTTGAGTTCTCTCCATGTGTCTAGGAGGGAGGCCATTTGTATTAATTTACGGAATTGTGTAGAAGGAGTGTAGTGTTCTGGGGCATAGGGCGATTTATCTAAGTGTGGTTGCAACACTAAATTGGAGTCACCACACAGGAACAAGGTTCCCTTACAGTGTGTTTTCACAACCTGTAATAAATGCGAAAAAAAGGGGTTCGGGTTAGTGTTGGGGGCGTAATAGGAGACAAAGGTTGTAGTTATGTCCTGCAATAGTCCCACGAGAATTAGGTAGCGACCTTCGGGGTCTTTTATCTCAGTCAGGGGAGTAAAAGGCATGGTGTGATGGAAAGCCACCAAAACTCCTCTATGTTTCGTGTTTGCTGAAGCAGTAAATACCTGTGGGTATTTAGAGCTAAAAAAGCTTGGGGTTTGGCGTGTAGAGAAATTAGTTTCCTGGAGGGCTACTACCTTAGCCTTTAGTGATGCAAATGTTTGAAACGCTTTCACTCGCTTATGTGGTGAGTTTAGTCCCCTAACGTTTAGGGTAAGAAGTGGGGCCATTATAGGGTGTATGAGGAGCCAATAACAGAGAGTACAGGGCCCGCGCGAGCCGACCGGTTAAAAGGAGGTGAAAAAGTAAAGGTATAGAATAGAAGAGGGGAGGGGAAAGGGAGAAAGAGGGGAGAGAGAGAGCATAGTGTGTCGGGCAAAGTACTGAGTGATCCCCCTGATAAGGAGGCAATAGATCAGTAGTGCACCGACTCTGCAACTGAAAATCCAGTCAGAGAGTGGGCGCACCGTAGAGAGAGTAAGCATTGACTTCTCCCCGCCACAAACGGGGATAATAAAGACAATTTAAAGTAAAAAAGAAAAAAAAAAGAAATGTAAGTTTTTCCCTTTTTGCCACCTAACAATGTATATAACAGTAAAATATCAAAATAAAAAAGGGGGGGATGTAAGAACGCAAGGTACAATACATTCCAGTAACTGAAAAGCACGTGTTTGAATTTTCAGTAAATGTCATTCCCGTGAGGGATAAATATATTGGGATTAAAAGAGAGAAGGAGAAGGGGAGGAGGGGGAGGGGAGAGGGAGGAGGACTTAAGGAAAGAGGGGGAGGGGAGAGATATAGACAGGGGGGAGGGGGGAAGGGGGGAGGGGGAAAGGGGAGGAAGAGGAAAGGGGGGGAAGGAGGGAGAAGGGCAGGAGGGGGGGAAAGGGGTAAGTGAAAGGAGGGGGGAAGGGGGAGGGGCGGGGGGAGGAGGAAAGTAGGGATGGGTGAGATGGAGGGACATGGGGTGCATACTAAGAAGTTATACCTGACAATAGCAACATATTAACCAAAGTGCAAAAGTTATATAACTGTTTCATTGCCATTACTTGAATACGGAAGTGGCAAAATAATGGGATTAACCTGGCTCACCATGAGTGGGCCAGGCCAAGTGCCCATTAGGTATGTTCATTGCACAATTGCGTTTTTGAGATCTGTATGGCAATAGTATCAAACGAAAACATTAAAACGGTAAAATAATAGAACAAAACAACTGAACCTGAACAGGCCTTAAGTGGCCTGTGAGCCCTGAAGAGGAAACATTTTCAGAACGTAGACTGTCCGTACTCGACGGTGGTCGTCCAGCAGGTCTCGGTCGCAGGGAGGGCCTCTTGGAATGGTGTGAAGTCAATCACTGCAAGTGCAACTGAGAACCTGTGTGCTCAAAAAAAGGGGGAAATAAGAAAAAAACAAAAGTCAGTTTCTTTGACTTCAGCGTGGAGCTCGGGATTTCGAGCTGAGATAAGAATATTCAGATGATCTGGCTGGGGTTCCTTTCCGGATGGATGGTGGACCAGAGTTATTCCGTTTAGGGGTCATGGTGTATGGTTGGGAAGCAGATCTGGCTGGTGTTCGAGGAAGGGATGTATCCGAATGGTTGGTCTGGGGAAACAGGTGAAGCGATTCCAGCAGTCTTTGAAGCGATTCTGGGGTGGTGCAGGTGTGCTGCTGTCCCTGAAAGGAGAATTGTAATGCGAATGGAAACCGCCACGTGTACTTAAGCTGGTACTGTATAAGTATCTGCAATTGTGGTTTCATAGCGCGGCGTTTAGCAATAGTGAGGGGTGCTAAATCAGAGAACAATTGGTACGTATGGCTCTGGAACTGAAGGGAATTGTTATTACGGGCGGCTGCCAGTAGCTGTTCCTTCGTGTGAAAAAAATGCAGCTTGATAATAATGTCCCTTGGTGGTCTGTCTGTCTGGCGCCTGGTGAGTGCCCTGTGGATTCTGTCGAACTCAAGGCACTCAATAGGTATGGGGGGTGCCAGTTCTTGGAATAATGCTGTAGTGAATGATTGTAAGTCATCAATTGTCTCCTGTATACTTCTGAGGCATAGGTTAGACCTGCGGGAGCAGTTTTCCGCATCCTTGAGGTGGGATAAAAGCATGGAGTTCTCCTCTTGGAGAGCTATTTGCTCCTGTGCTAGTTCTTGAAGGGTTAATTCCATGTCATCGACCCTAGTTTCAAGGTCTGCTGTGCGTTGGCCCATCTCGCGGATTTCACGTGTCAGGCTATTGGTAATCTGGTCTGATGTTGCTTTAAGGGCCTTGTGAAGCATTGCTTCCATAAGTTTCATAAAGGCAGTTTGTGACATACCTGTGTGTGGAATGGAGGGGGAACCGCCAAGGTTCTCCTGTATGTCAGTCTCTTCTTCACTGTCAAGCACATCAGAGCGAGCAGGAGAGGACGCTGAGAGTTCAGCCAGGGCCCGGGCCTTCGCCGCCATCTTAGAGGAAGCGCGGGCCAGCGCTTCTTTGATGGGTTTCTGCTTGGTTTTACCGCAATGTCCCGTTAGCACCATACCGGAAGAGGCACTGATGTGGGGAGATGCGATCCCTGTAAGTAAGGCTCCGAAATGCCGGTTCAGTGAGGCGCTAAGAGTCCCGAGTGCAGGGAGTGCGGAGCTTTACAGAGAAGCGTCTGCCATGTAAAGCCGCGCGCATGCGCCCCCCGTTTTAATAAATTTCAAAATGCTTTTTACATTTATTCATAAGAGTGTGTTTGTCTGTGTATATATACAGTATCTCACAAAAGTGAGTACACCCCTCACATTTTTGTAAATATTTTATTCTATCTTTTCATGTGACAACACTGAAGAAATTACACTTTGCTACAATGTAAAATAGTGAGTGTACAGGCTTGTATAACAGTGTAAATTTGCTGTCCCCTCAAAATAACTCAACACACAGCCATTAATGTCTAAACCGCTGGCAACAAAAGTGAGTACACCCCTAAGTGAAAATGTCCAAATTGGGGCCAGTTAGCCATTTTCCCTCCCCGGTGTCATGTGACTCATTAGTGTTACAAGATCCCAGGTGTGAATGGGGAGCAAGTGTGTTAAACTTGCTGTTAACACTGTCACTCTCTCATACTGATCACTGGAAGTTCAACATGGCACCTCATGGCAAAGAACTCTCTGAGGATCTGAAAAAAAGAATTGTTGCTCTACATAAAGATGGCCTAGGCTATAAGAATATTGCCAAGACCCTGAGACTGAGCTGCAGCACAGTGGCCAAGACCATACAGTGGTTTAATAGGACAGGTTCCACTCAAAACAGGCCTCACCATGGTCGACCAAAGAAGTTGAGTGCCCATGCTCAGCATCATATCCAGAGGATGTCTTTGGGAAATAGATGTATGAGTGCTTCCAGCATTGCTGCAGAGGTTGAAGGGGTGGGGGTTCAGCCTGTCAGTGCTCAGACCATACGCCACACACTGCATTAAATTGGTCTGCATGGATGTCTTTCCAGAAGGAAGCCTCTTCTAAAGATGATGGACAAGCCCACAAACAGTTTGCTGAAGACAAGCAGACTAAGGACATGGATTACTGGAACCATGTCCTGTGGTCTGATGAGACCAAGATAAACTTATTTGGTTCAGATGGTGTCAAGCATGTGTGGCGGCAACCAGGTGATGAGTACAAAGACAAGTGTGTCTTGCCTACAGTCAAACATGGTGGTGGGAGTGTCATGGTCTGGGGCTGCATGATTGCTGCCGGCACTGGGGAGCTACAGTTCAGTGAGGCAACCATGAATGCCAAGCAACATTGTGATATACTGAAGCAGAGCATGATTCCCTCTCTTTGGAAATTGGACTGTAGGGCAGTATTCCAACATGATAACAACCCCAAATACACCTCCAAGATGACCACTGCCTTGCTAAAGAAGCTGAGGGTAAAGGTGATGGACTGGCCAAGCATGTCTCCAGACCTAAACCCTATTGAGCATCTGTGGGGCATCCTCAAACAGAAGGTGGTGGAGCACAAGGTCTCTAACATCCACCAGCCCTGTGATGTTGTCATCGAGGAGTGGAAGAGGACTCCAGTGGCAACCTGTGAAGCTCTGGTGAACTCCATGCCCAAGAGAGCTAAGGCAGTGCTGGAAAATAATTGTGGCCACACAAAATATTGACACTTTGGGCCCAATTTGGACATTTTCACTTAGGGGTGTACTCACTTTTGTTGCCAGCGGTTAAGACATTAATGGCTGTGTGTTGAGTTATTTTGAGGGGACAGAAAATTTGCACTGTTATACAAGCTGTACACTCACTACTTTACATTGTAGCAAAGTGTCATTTCTTCAGTGTTGTCACATGAAAAGATATAATAAAACATTTACAAAACTTTTTACTTTTGTGAGATACTGTATATATATATATATATATATATATATATATATATATATATATATATATATATATATATATACTGTACATACACACATACATATGCGTGTTTGAGCTTTGGGGTGCACACCCCAATGCACTAGGCTGTGCACACCTATGATCAATTGTAACTGGATTGTAACTGAACATTGCCTCTCCTAACAAAGGATTCCAGGTTTAGGGGCTAGGCTTCTTGTATTGTATGTTAAGGAGGACAGACTTGGGACAGACTCACTCTAATGCCGCGTACACACGATCCGAAATTCGGCCAGCAAAAGACCGATGATTTGGTCGGAAAATGCGACCATGTGTATGCTCCATCGGACTTTTGCTGGCTGAATTTCCGCCAGCAAAAGATTAAGAGCATGTTCTCAATTTTTCCGACGGAAAATCCGGAAATTCCGTTCGCGTGTATGCAATTCTGACACGCAAAAAAACACACATGCTCAGAATCAAGTACGAGATGGAGCCGCCCAGTTTGGTAGAAGGACCGTTCGTATTGGAGATGGCACATTCGTCACACTGCAAATTTTGAAATCTTTCAATACAGGGCATTCTCTTCTTCTTTATAATGCTAGAAGAATGAAGTTATTTTGCTGCTCATATTCACACAGAGTTCTCACAAATTGATTTCTTTATTATTTCTCGTTATCTCCTAAATAATCTTTTTTGTTTTTTAAGCCAGATCTCCCTAATAAGGTTTAGAATAAATTTTTATAGTAATTTTTTTAAATTAAGATCTCCTGTTGTTTTTTTTGTTTTTTTTTAAATTATTTTATAGTGATCTCCATTTTTGTTTTGTTTTTTGTATGTTACGTTTCCACAACACCATTATTATCTTGTATTTGTAAATCTCAAGGAGGTTGGTTGGTGTCCCTTGTTAATTTGACATTGTATTTTTTAAATGTACCTGCCTACTCACAAACAAACTGTCCTTTTTGAAGTAAAACACATAGGCAAGTATTTCTGAAAACAAAATATCCATTTATTCTGGGTCATAACAAAATAAAGAGGAAGGCAACGCTGGAGAAACTGGTGAAATTTGCCAAGCCTTTGTACCCCAGGGCAGACATCAATAATTTTACAGTCAAAATTGGTGGCCTGATGAGTCCTTATAATAGTGAGCACAATCCGGTCCAGGATTATAAGAGATCAGGAACAGCAGCAGATGACATATCTGTCCCCAGGCTGTGGTCATACAACAGCCTGCATCTTTTGCCAGACCAGACTGAACCCAGGCCATCACTCTATGGTCTTCCTTAGACGCTTCCTTCCAGGCTGTGGCTGTGGTGTTGGAGGTGTGGCAGGAGGAGGAGGAGGAGGACCTGTAGGAGGAGGAGGACCATGGTTCAACTTACAAATGTGGCTTTGACTTTTGAGTTGGCCCTTTAACCCCTTATTTATTATTATACAGGATTTAGGGCTTGTAACATTACTTCCTCACATAAGAGGCGTTGTCCCTCCTCCATTTCCAGCATTTTGCTGGCTGTAATGTATGCAAAGTCCTCTTGAACACTGTGAGGGGTTCTAAGGGCCGCAGTAGCCTTCAGAAATAGGCCAATTGCTGCCTCCTTCACGTTACTCCTCTTCCTGCCACATTTTGGTGGGAGGCAGAGGGGAGGGACCTGCGATTCTGGCTGCCACTTTCCACGGCCTGGCTGAGGCATTCCTGTGTATGAAAAAGGGACATCGTTTTAGTTATTGGTTCATCAATCACACACAATTTTCATCTCATGACTGTTGCAAATTTAATGTTAATAAGTAGAAAAGACTTTCATTCTGACCCCAGCATTTTTCTTTCTTGTCCCAATCATTTGAAGCCACTACTGTCTATTGATATCTAAAACACTTTGTGAAATCAAAAATTAGTGATCAAAATTAGCATATACTTAACATCATTAATTTGACAACCAGAAATATTTTGAAGAATGCTATACCTGGCTCAAGCTGGGCTCCTCCACATGTTGCTTCCTGGAAGGCCCAGGTTAGATGTCAGAAGCCTCAGCTGGGGGGGAAGGAAGTGAGGAAGGAAAACTGGAGAGTGCTGGCCTGGGTTCATTCTGGCCTGCCAGAAAATGCAGTCTGTCATAGTACCACAGCCTGGGTACATAAATGTCATCTGCTGCAGCACCTGATCTGAGTGAATCCTGGACCTTCTTGAGCTCCCTATTATAAGTGCACCTAATGCCACCAATTAAGGCCTACAAATAGGGGATGTCTGACATGGAGATCACTGGCTTCACAAATTCCACCAATTGATCGAGCGCTGCCTTCCTCATTGGTTTATTGTTATAAAAGGGGTGGTTTACCTGCCACAGACAGGGCAGCTCCCTGTATATATCAATGAATATGGCCATAAAGTCCTCGTCACTGAAAAGACCCATTTTCTCTGCAAGACACAACACAAGACAAACTCTAATGTCAGGCTAAATTCTCCTAATCTTGACCCAATATAGGCTTCAATCTATAAACAGTATAGGCCACAGATGCACCAACTTAAAATTGTACCTTCGTTCTAACCATCGGCGCTTCCGCTACATCCTCCTGCACTCACAGATCGTTCGTACGACGCACACGTGTTACGCTTTATATACACTGAGCATGCGTGAAACTCCGCCCGCGTCGCCAGCCCCTGACATTCTTTCTAGAATATTCCCCGTTCCCTTTCTTTGATCGCAGTGGGAGAGGAACATGGCGGGGACACAGCAGGTGCTTAATAGCAGTAATGAGGAGGAAAGCCTGGAGCAAGAAATGTCCCGATCCAGGAGGAGGAGATTTAAGGTTTCAAATATGTCCTTTGAAGAGATGGTTGAGATGGTGGACATATTGAAGAGGGCCGGCTATGATGGGAAGTATGGACCGTACCTAAACCCAAATGTGAGAAAGGCCAAGATCATGACTAAAGTTGTGAAGAGTCTGCGCCAGAATTTTGGGGTACGACGAACCAAGGAGCAATTGAGGAAATGCTCAAATTAAGGGAGCAGGATCAGTACAGAAGGATCAAGAAAGTGCTTCTAAAAAGTAAGTAGTTGTCGTGTGTTCCTGTTCTTATTATTACTTGCATGCTGCTCCATGTGCTTTTCTTTGCTGTTGTACAGTTTAAAATGGCTACTTTCATGTTTGTGGGCACAGTAATCAGTCGTAGTAAACATTGTTCGTTTTTTCCAGATACAGGGTTAACTATATTTGGTCATGATAATTTGTATACAAAGAAGTTTAGGACGTTGTTGTCTAGATGTCTTTGAAACTAGAATGAATTGCAAACTTGATTCAGTGGAATGTAAGGAAAGGACACTCAGCAGCTATTTACACATTTGGATTCTGGAGCACTAGTGTGGGACACCAGAGCACATTTTTTAGGGTGACCCACACAGGTGCTCCGGTGGATAATTGGGGTGTCTCCATGTGTGAAACTTGTCCAAAAAAGGTAAGTATTCCAGCTTGATTAAGGGAATTAATCATGTCTTCAACTTGGAACTCTGCCCAAACAGACAATTGTACACCACTTCCAAGCAATGTTTCACATTCATATTTTTGTCCACAAATATCTCTGTGCTAGGTATACCTTTTGTTTCATTCTCATAGGGGAGAAAATACTGGCTCTGTCGGAAGACACCAGCAACACCACACCTCATGAAGAAGGGGAGCAGAGTATTGTGGTACCTCAGGATGTGGAGGAAGGAGAGGTGGAAGAAGTGCTCGAATTTGGCACCACAACAGGTCAGTGTCGGACACCACAGATTCAGGTAATAGATGTATGCCTGCATATTTTTAATACATGGTGTGTATTTTTATTTTAGGTGATGTTCAGGTTGTGGCACCAAAATCGAGTTATTTCACCAGTGACACAGCACAACGGATGATCCAGGAAATCATGTTTTGTAGTCGTGATTTGGACCTTATCAAGGAAAAAATCAAGGAGATTGAACAAAAACTAAAGAACATGATTGATGTACTAGGGAGAATCTAAATCCTAAAAAGTTTCCTGGATTTTTTTTTCTAAAATTTTTATCTAAAGTTTTAATACAGCTTAAAAGCCAAATTTGAAAGATGCACGCAGTGTGTCAACATGTGTTATCTGCCATCAGGGGATTTCAATGTACGTGTTTTGTGGTTGCAACCCCTTCCTCCCAACTCTAGTAGGTGAGAGGAAATGGTTGCACCCCCAAAACACGTCTGTTGATCCCCCATTAAGGAGATAGCACATGTTGACATTAGATATGGGATCAGAAAGGAAATCCCCATTTTGACTCACAATTTGTGTGCATCTTCTAAATTTGGCTTTTACAGGGGTGACTTCACCCCATCTGATGAAGGTAAGATCAAGACCTTTTTAATACTATAAAATGTCTGATATTACCTTACCTTCTGATATTTTGCAATGTTGAACTTTGTAAGTTCCAGAGTTGTGTATGATATGTTTGGAAACATACCTGTTTCTGTATTTTTACAAAAATGTCAAGGTAAAACTTTGAAAAAAAAAGATGTGTTTTTTTACCGCCAAATGTTTTATAAAACGCACATGTGAATGTACACGGAGTAAAAGGCTTTCTACTCAACAATGTGTGGCTTCTTCTTTCAATGCTCAATAACGCTTTTTGTATTAAGTTGGTGTTTACAGTGACAATAGGTGTTATTTAAATAATGTGAAAACCACTTGGCACTACAAGTGTCCTATGAGAACTTAGGAGACAGATAAAACAAACACAAGCAGTAAATCCAAATCAAGATTTTATCATATCAATTTTTTGTTTATTTAAAAAATAATAGCTGGCATAGCAATGGCCCCCCTACCCGTAAAACATTCCACATATTTTTCACGCACTTCACGGCATTTTGGGGGGGGGGGGGGCAAGCCAGGATGGACAGCTTCCAGGGCTGTCAGTATTGGTTCCTGAAGTCCGGCCTCAGGCTCAACTGAGGCTATATAATTTGGAGCATTTCTTTTCAAAAAGTTGTGCAGGATGCAGCAGTAAAAAACAATGTGGTTCAGTTTGTACTCCGCCAGATTGATTGCCGTTAGAAATAGGCGGAACCGGTTGGCCATTATGCCAAAGGTATTCTCCATGACTCTTCGGGCTCTGGCCAGCCGGTAATTAAAAATCCTCTTCTCCCGGGTGAAGGTCCTCTGGGGGAATGGCCTCATCACGTGATTGGCCAGATCAAATGCTTCATCAGCAATAAAAACGGAAGTCCTTCAACGTTCTCTTCCACAGGTGGCAATCCCAGGCCACCGCTCTGAAGATATCCGTAGAACTCGGTCTGGGCAAAGACTCCACCATCCGACATCCGGCCATTCTTCCCCCACGTCCACATAGAGAAACTTGTACAGTAGGTGACCGCGATATTGTGTCAATCTCGCCGCACTTCTCGGCGAGATTTGACACCTACGAGCCCCGTCGCAGGAGCCAGCGCCGAGATGGCTCACTCATCGGGAAAGGAAAACTTTGTCTTCCTTCCGCGATGAGTGACAGGCAGCGCTGACAGCTGTCTGGTATGAATCCTGAGGCGGGAACACCGCGCCAAATTTTAAATGAAAAACCCGGCGTGGGTTCCCCCCTCGGGGGCATACCAGGCCCTTGGGTCTGGCATGGATTGTAAGGGGAACCCCCTATGCCGAAAAATCGGCGTGGGGGTCCCCCCCAAATCCATACCAGACCCTTATCCGAGCACGCAGCCCGGCCGGCCAGGAAAGGGGGTGGGGACGAGCGAGCGCCCCCCCCCCTCCTGAGCCGTACCAGGCCGCATGCCCTCAACATGGGGGGGTGGGTGCCTTGGGGGAGGGGGGCGCCCTGGGGGAGGAGGGCCTCTTCCCGACAACCCTGGCCGTTGGTTGTCGGGGTCTGCGGGCGGGGGGCTTATCAGAATCCGGGAGCCCCCTTAATAAGGGGGCCCCCAGATACCGGCCCCCCACCCTGTGTGAATGAGTTTGGGGTACATGGTACCCCTACCCATTCACCTAGGGGAAAGTGTCAATAGAAAAAAAAACACACTACACAGGTTTTAAGTCATTTATTAGTCAGCTCCGGGGGTCTTCTTCCGACTTCGGGGGGTCTCCTTCCACATTCTCCCGGTGTTCGGCCTCTTCTCCCGGGCCCCGCCGCTATCTTCTTCCAGCTCTATTGCCAGCGAGGGGCCCGGTCTGCTGCCGCTGTCTCGCCGCCACTGTCCGGCCTCTTCTCCCGGTGTTCGGCCTCTTCTCCCGGGCCCCGCCGCTATCTTCTTCCAGCTCTATTGCCAGCGAGGGGCCCGGTCTGCTGCCGCTGTCTTGTTGCCGCTGTCTCTCCGCCGCTGTCTCGCCGCCGCTGTCTCTCCGCTTCTTCTCTTCTTTTCTTCTTCCCCGATGTTGACACGACGCTCTCTCCGGCTCGAATGCTGTGTGCGAGCTGCGGAGCCATTTATATAGGCGGTAACCCCACCCCCTTACGACGTCATGGTCCCAGCATGCGCAGGGACTCTGGCGTCATAAGGGGGCGTGGCCCCAGAGTCCCTGCGCATGCTGGGACCATGACGTCGTAAGGGGGTGGGGTTACCGCCTATATAAATGGCTCCGCAGCTCGCACACAGCATTCGAGCCGGAGAGAGCGTCGTGTCAACATCGGGGAAGAAGAAAAGAAGAGAAGAAGCGGAGAGACAGCGGCGGCGAGACAGCGGCGGAGAGACAGCGGCAACAAGACAGCGGCAGCAGACCGGGCCCCTCGCTGGCAATAGAGCTGGAAGAAGATAGCGGCGGGGCCCGGGAGAAGAGGCCGAACACCGGGAGAAGAGGCCGGACAGCGGCGGCGAGACAGCGGCAGCAGACCGGGCCCCTCGCTGGCAATAGAGCTGGAAGAAGATAGCGGCGGGGCCCGGGAGAAGAGGCCGAACACCGGGAGAATGTGGAAGGAGACCCCCCGAAGTCGGAAGAAGACCCCCGGAGCTGACTAATAAATGACTCTTAAAACCTGTGTAGTGTGTTTTTTTTTCTATTGACACTTTCCCCTAGGTGAATGGGTAGGGGTACCATGTACCCCAAACTCATTCACACAGGGTGGGGGCCGGTATCTGGGGGCCCCCTTATTAAGGGGGCTCCCGGATTCCGATAAGCCCCCTGCCCGCAGACCCCGACAACCAACGGCTAGGGTTGTCGGGAAGAGGCCCTTGTCCTCATCAACATGGGGACAAGGTGCTTTGGGGTGGGGGGGGCGCAGGGCGCCCCCCTCCCCCAAGGCACCCACCCCCCCATGTTGAGGGCATGCGGCCTGGTACGGCTCAGGAGGGGGGGCGCTCGCTCGTCCCCACCCCTTTTCCTGGCCGGCCGGGCTGCGTGCTCGGATAAGGGTCTGGTATGGATTTGGGGGGACCCCCACGCCGATTTTTCGGCATAGGGGGTTCCCCTTACAATCCATGCCAGACCCAAGGGCCTGGTATGCCCCCGAGGGGGGAACCCACGCCGGTTTTTTCATTTAAAATTTGGCGCGGTGTTCCCGCCTCAGGATTCATACCAGACAGCTGTCAGCGCTGCCTGTCACTCATCGCGGAAGGAAGACAAAGTTTTCCTTTCCCGATGAGCAAGCCAGCGCGACATTCACAGTACCCTGTCGCCGAGAACCAGCGCGATGCTATCGCGCTGGAAACACAATCTCGCGGTCAGGTACTGTATGTCGCCGACACCACCGCCATCAACACGATACTATGAAACCCCTAAAGTTAAAATAGTATGACCCCAAATGGGGTGGTTGGATGAAGTGGACGTGCTTCCCATCTATTGCCCCTCTGCATTTTGGAAAGTCCCAACGATGGGCAAAGTGGGATGCCACAGTCTGCCATTCCTGTGGCGTTGAAAGAAAATGTGGCGTCCAAACAGAAAAAAAAATTAGTAATTTTGCACATAAACATTGCAAGCTGATTAGACACAAACATTTTTGGCCAACATCAGTATAACATTGATTTTAATGCGTATTTAAAGACAAAAAAATAAGGTCCACTTATCAGATTCTTCACCCCTTCTGATGGCCCACTGTCAAAATTTTAGGGGGGGAGGGTTATAAATAAGTTTGTGAGCCCAAAAAAAGCCTCTGACACTCTGCATGAATTTAAGGACAACAATAACATTTGTACACATTTTAGGGGGTGTTTAGGGTAAAGCAGTACAATGGAGTTGACAAAATACATTGTTTAAGTGACTAGGCTAGGTGTGTATGGGCCCAGGATAGCATACTGGGGAGGTTAGCGAAGGCAAATATGCATGTAGGACAAAAAAGGAGCATTAAAATATTCAAGCATGCATGAGGACAAAGGGGACATTCACAGCTTCACAGCATATTACAATCTTGGTAATTAGGGAATGATTAAAGAAATACAATACATTAGCATACATTAAATACATGTAATGTGATGTTAAAGGATAAAACTTACCCTAATATAGTCCTTCTGCAGGACCTAAATGATGGCAGAACAGGTCTCTGGAATAAGGATCCCCAGAGCCTGGGGGGAGATACCTGTAGAGAACTTGAGGTCCTGTAGACTTCTCCCTGTCATAAAGTACCGCAAGGTGACGACTAGCCTCTGCTCGGGAGTGATGGCTTGCCACATGCAGGTGTCCTGCCTGCTATTATAAGGGGTGAGCAAAGCCAACAAATGGTGAAAAATGGGGTCCCTCATCCAGAAAAAATTCCTGAAATCATCAGGGTTATTCTCCTGGATCTCACACAGCACAGGCATATGAGAGAATTGGTCATGCTGGAGTAACCAATTCTTGGTCCATGAACCCCTCCCCACCCTGTTCATGGACTGGGCTTGGGTCAAAGTAAGAACCCCAACACCAAGCCCCCACACAGCATGAACTCTACGATGAGTACGTAACCGCAACATGGCTTCAAAACGGTCGGCTGGTCAGAACGAACTAACTGAAAGCACTGAAGAACAGCAAGGCCTGTGAAGAGTGAGCTGAAAATCAGAAATGAATGGACAAGAACACACTGGAAAACAGATACGAACTGACTACATGCACTGAAAACCAGATACAAACACACAAGCACAAACTGAACAGCAGTAAAACAAATGGAAATAAGCACGAGTCTGAAGAGTGCAAATCGTGTCTCACCAAACTTCTACTAACACGAGATTAGCAGAAGGAGCCCAAAGGGTGGCGCACTGGGTATTGAAATTCCTTTTATTTTAGTCCCTTCGTACGCGTTGTACGTCACCACGTTCTTGACGGTCGGAATTTGGTGTGACCCTGTGTATGCAAGACAGCTTGAGCGAAATCCGCTGGAATCCCATCGGAAAAACCATCAGAGCTTTTTCCGACCAAAATTCCAATCGTGTATACGCGGCATAAGGCTGCATTCACTTATGAGCAACTCGCTCGTTGCTTTTTTTGTACCCTGCTGTTATGGTGCTGCATAAATAAAATGTTATGTATCATGTTATTGGAAGTAGGATGCAATAGAATCAACTTAAGTAAGGAGGGGGTCCTCATGCAGGAATGAGGTGGGGAGTTGGGGCATGGTTTAAACCTCTATCTGTATGCCCTTATAACTTTGTTGTTTGGTAGCATCAGTAAAGTAAGTCTTTAGTTAAATTTGCCAATATGTATGTAATTGTCAATATGTATGTATGATAAAATTGTCAATATGTATGTAATTTTTTTTATTCCTAATCTTTGTCAGCAAAGATTCACAGCCATATTTTTCAATACAATATAGCACATTTTTATAAGCTGCAGAGCTGTAAAATATCCCTATGGAAATAAGTACAACCACTAAAAAGGAAATATTTCAGAATAACAAACATATTTTGCACTTCCAGTTGGAGACATTAGTTTATGGAAATGAGGCTCATCAAGGTCGATTTTAAAGTCATTTTTTACAGTCATGATCCAATACAAGAGATTGTTCAATCAGACCCTGCAGACTTTGTGCAATAAAGTGCCATCAGAGTATCCACTTTTACGCACTTTTATGGTTTTCTTGATTTTCTCCTTCTGATTACTATGCTTCAGCTGATATCAAACGGATTGCTTTACTTCAAATCCTACTCTCGTACAACTGGTTATTTGTGTGTGGGTTTGTTTTTAACTTTGTATATACAAATTTTTCTAAATTGTGTTTTTTATTTTTTTTTTACAAATGGACCCTGCATACATTATATTTAATTAAATTATACAATAAAGACTTCACATATCCTGCAATCTGCAGTGTTTCATAAACTGGCATACATTAGCTATTTCCTTTTCTCATTATCCAACACTGTACAGAAATGTTTAAAGTATAACTCTGTGTTAATGTAAAATGTAACCTTGCAGAGCCACCCCCACGTGCACTTTAAAGCTTAAAAGCTTGTTTCTCTAGGGTGATAGGAATAAAACAACACTTACCTCATTCCTCACTCCCTTGGCAGTCAGCACTCTCCTTCACTATCTGATGCTCCAAGCCAGTATGAGGTGCGGCTCTGCTTGAGTTGCCCGACTTCTGGTGCCTCCTTGATGATTTATGCATGTCACTGTGATAGGGAAATATTTCATATTTCTTATTAATCATAGTCTCACAAATATCTAATAAAGCCTCTAATATCCTGGTTATTCTGGTTACCTTAAATGATTCATACCAAAGGAATGTCATCGTAAACTGACAATATGGACAAGCCAACCCACTCTCCTTTCAAGAATGTGTCATTTTCCTTAGAAGGTCATATTGCTTGCAGTGGGGGTTGATCATTTCCTACACACAAGACCTATATACTGCACATGGAACTTGTTGGTCTTGTCTCCCTCAGAAATGCCATGAGGCATGTGTCTGATCCTGATCCAGTGCACCATGTCATATAATTGGAGGGACCCATGGTGGAAAAAGCATCTTTAGTTAGGTATTATTGTCATATTTTCTCAACATTTAACTCTCTGCTTCGTCCCCCACCCCCTCTACCTATTAACTCACTCACTGCTCAAGAGATTGCCAATCACTTCAAAGACAAGATTGATACAATTTGTGAGGACACCTTCACTGTGCGTACATCTTCCCCACCCAACATACCTTGCCTAACAGCACATTCAACACTCTCCTCTTTTGAATTGGCTACTACTGAAGAGGTTACACAACTTTTTTCAGATGCCCACCTAACCAATTGTCCCTTGGATCCTGTTCCCTCACAACTACTACGGTCACCCTCTTATTCTATCCTATGCTCCCTCACTCACATCTTCAATCTCTCCCTCTCTAGTGGCACCTTCCCCTCCCCTCTAAAACATGTGCAGATCACTCCCATACTTAAAAAGCCCTCACAGGACCCTATCAACCTGAACAACTTAAGACCCATCTTATTGCTCTCATTCACCTCTAAACTTCTAGAAAGCTTAATCTACAACTGTCTTAGCTCCTACCTCAGTGAAAATAACCTTCTTGACCTCTTACAGTCTGGCTTTCGCTCACAGCACTCCACGGAAACTGCTTCACTAAAACTCACTAACGATTTACTAACTGCTAAAACCAACAGCCAGTATTCCATACTCCTACTACTTGACTTCTCTGCGGCCTTTGATACTGTTGACCACCCGCTCCTTCTCAATAAACTACATTCCCTTGGCCTCCGAGATTCTGCTCTATCCTGGTTTTCTGCCTATTTATCACAGCGCTCCTTCGGTGTCACCTACAACTCTGTCTCCTCCTCTCCATTGCCCCTTTCTGTGGGGGTCGCCCAAGGCTCTGTTCTTGGACCCATTCTCTTCTCTATCTACACCTTCTCCCTTGGTCACTTGATAACTGCCCACGGCTTCCAATACCACTTATACGCTGATGACACCCAAATATATCTGTCTACTCCTCACCTCACTCCTTCAGTCTCTGCTCGCATTACTAACTTGCTAACTGACATATCAGCATGGATGTCGCAGCACTTCCTTAAACTAAATCTCTAAAACTGAGCTATTAATATTCCCCCCACCCGTGCCCCCCTCCATGACTTTTCCATCAAAATCAACAATGCACCATCAGTTCCTCCCCTCACGCCGGGGTACTAGGTGTAATCCTAGACTCTGACTTCTCATTTCAACCTCAAATCCGATCGTTGTCAAAAGTTTGTAGAATTCATCTCCGTAACATCTCTAAATTTCGCCCCTTCTTAACAAATGAAACCACCAAGCTCCTCATTCACTCCCTCGTTATCTCTCGTCTTGACTATTGCAACTCCCTTCTCATTGGCCTGCCTCTCCATAGGCTATCCCCTCTTCAGTCTATCATGAATGCTGCCAGGCTTATACACCTTACCAACAGCTCAGTGTCTGCCAACCCTCTCCTCCAATCCCTACACTGGCTCCCAATCACCCAGCGAATTAAATTCAAAATACTAACCACAACATACAAAGCTATTCACAACTCTGCCCAGAGCTGCATCACCAGTCTTGTCCCCAATATCAAAAAAGAAAAGGTTTTCCCCACAGCGGGGTTTTTAGGCAGCACAATAATAAATGTAGTCAGTATTGTGTGAAAAAAATATATAATTTTATTGAACGCTGTACCATAAAAGTTAAAACAATGAGCTCTAGTGGGGAGTGCTTAAAAACTAAATGGCTGAACATACATTAGCAGACATATATTCATAACAATAATTCCTATCATGAACATAAGACCTGACGCGTTTCAACCCCTAAATTGGGGTCTTCTTCAGAGGCTCGGTCTGCTAGAGAGAACATATAGATAGCATTGGTATATACATACATAACTTTCCATTGTATAACAGTAACTGCATTCATCATGTAATGCGCCAATACGGTATAGTTACCAAATAATGTATGTCCAAAAGGAGAAAAACTTCCCACATAGAGATCCCTTAAAAAAGTATGTTGCTTGACCCTCTTTCCCCGAGGGAGAATTCCAGATGCCTCCACCGCCATCTCAGCCCAGACCAGGGTAGTGAGAGGCAAGGTGACTTACGAGAGGCCACACACTTAGGCACCGCCCGTCAGAGCAGACAACCGGCCGGAGAGCGCAACAACCACCTACGATGAGAAACCTTTTCTTTTTTGTTCCAATGCTTTAAGGGGTGAGCAGCAATTCCCTTCCTTTCTCTCTAGTGTCCCCTCCATTTCTTCGGCTGTTAATTGGGTGGCTAAACACCCCTTCCCCTATGACACATGAGAGTGGAAACAGGAGCTTCAGTATATAGGATTAATCGTTCTTTTTGCTGTTGGTACCCATATGAGACTGATTGAGAATTGATGTTAATATGAGCCATTTTCAGGGCACAGAATGGATAAACTTAATGTCAGGTTATGAAACAGAGTTTGAACAAGGGGATCGAGCTAAAACTCAGATCTCATCCCCGTTTTCATAGACTGAATAGAACACTTGAGAAAAAATCTGCAATATTCTGGCACATCAAAACTCTGAATAGATATAAAGAAGACAAAATCAACCCTTTAGGTTTATATTCCCAATTTGTTTTTTTTTTTGTTTTTTTGTTTTTTTCATTTACAGTAAATTTCTTATTTTATATTGTTTTGTTTTACTTTCATTTTCTTGATTCACTGATTTTTTATTTTTTTATTTGATGTTATGAGGTTACCAATGCATATGATTGAATTTTTCCTATTTTCCACTGATGCTCCTCATATACGTATGTAATGTGTAACAATAGTATGAACCTATAATGATGAGTATAAAATATTATGTTCTCCCTATATTGAATTTGTTGTTTGTTTCCCTCCACCTGGGGGGGCTCTGGTGCTCTCTCCGCCATCGCTCCTGGGGCGGGGGTGATTTGTGATGTGCCTTCCCGGCAGGGGGGGGGGGAACGAGCCGACATGATTAGGCGGCTCCCCCCCCCTCTATTCCCCACTTGGCGCTCGGGTGGCCACCGAGCGCCGCATTGGGGATCTATCCCTCCTTGCCGGCGGCGTCCCTGAACATTCTCGGACACTCCTCGTCACTGCGCATGCACGGGGCCCCGCGCGTGCGACATGACGTCATGGGTATCGCGAGGTTTCGGCGAGAATGACGAGATTTCGGGGCTCACGCTCTTCCTGGACGCTGGGGAGGCCACACACGGCTGCCTGAATGGCGGCCATGCTGCCCTCCATGCAACTGCCGGCGGATTGTGCACACCTGGGATGGGGCGTGACAGGATATGCACACCCTTAACTGATTAGGGATATATAAATGGTATTGGTAATACACCCACAATCTTCTCCGGTTTGGAGGATCATACACACTCTCCGTTGCTTGCTATCACTTCTTGCCACTACCTGTGGCTACCACTGAGTAAGTACACCCTTCCAGCCTTATGTTTCTGCAATATCTCTTTGCCCCACGCAATCAGGGCCTTTTGACCCTGCTATCTGCCATATATTTATTTACTTTTTGACTACTTAAGACTATAGTGTGTTTGCACTTTCTATAGATACAAAAATACATATACTTTTTTGTTTGTTTCTAGACCAGTGGACTCAGGGTTGGATACTTACCTGCTGAGTCCCTTATGGCCTGTGACCAATCCCGGGTTGGCAAACAGGTGACAGTCTAGTCTCATGGGGCAATTTGAGGCAGTCACATGCGCTGGTTAGCACTTTTTGAGGTAATAATTTTGCATTCACCTCATTATAATCTTCTTTTCCCCTCCTCCCCTCATCACCCTTCCTCTTTTCGCTCACACTTCATTGCACATCCTCCCTTTATACACCTCCCCTTTTCTTGCATAATGATCTTATGCTCCCACCCCATTCCACAGCTCCCACTTTTCCCACACCTCTTCACTTCCCCACCTATCCTCCACCTGCACACCTAAAGAGTATTTACCAATATCCCTATAGTTATATACTATTTATTTTACTAGCCTTCAAAGATATACCATATAAACATGGTTGGAAATCTTTTTGGTTTGAACCACATACACTATAGATATATACATACGGGTGACTCCGGTCCCTTGGTGGCTTTCTCTGCCCACAAAATCTGATCATTATTTTTTTTTGGGTGTTTACTTAGTCTGTCCCACAAATTTCTCATCGTAGGTGGTTGTTGCGCTCTCCGGCCGGTTGTCTGCTCTGACGGGCGGTGCCTAAGTGTGTGGCCTCTCGTAAGTCACCTTGCCTCTCACTACCCTGGTCTGGGCTGAGATGGCGGTGGAGGCATTTGGAATTCTCCCTCGGGGAAAGAGGGTCAAGCAACATACTTTTTTAAGGGATCTCTATGTGGGAAGTTTTTCTCCTTTTGGACATACATTATTTGGTAACTATACCGTATTGGCGCATTACATGATGAATGCAGTTACTGTTATACAATGGAAAGTTATGTATGTATATACCAATGCTATCTATATGTTCTCTCTAGCAGACCGAGCCTCTGAAGAAGACCCCAATTTAGGGGTTGAAACGCATCAGGTCTTATGTTCATGATAGGAATTATTGTTATGAATATATGTCTGCCAATGTATGTTCAGCCATTTAGTTTTTAAGCACTCCCCACTAGAGCTCATTGTTTTAACTTTTATGGTACAGCGTTCAATAAAATTATATATTTTTTTCACACAATACTGACTACATTTATTACTGTGCTGCCTAAAAACCCCGCTGTGGGGAAAACCTTTTCTTTTTTGTTCCAATGCTTTAAGGGGTGAGCAGCAATTCCCTTCCTTTCTCTCTAGTGTCCCCTCCATTTCTGTCCCCAATATCAAGACCTCCTGCTCTCAAGCTCTCTCATCGCCTCCTCCCATGCTCATCTCCAGGATTTCTCCAGAGCCTCTCCCATCCTCTGGCACTCGCTACCTCAAACTGT
Source organism: Lithobates clamitans (assembly GCA_037952925.1). Lineage (NCBI taxonomy): Eukaryota > Metazoa > Chordata > Amphibia > Anura > Ranidae > Lithobates > Lithobates clamitans. The sequence goes on from JBBGZY010000071.1 coordinate 1,125,596, forward strand.
CCAGCTATCCCCTACTCTTGCTACCTTCAGGCGATCCCTGAAAACTCATCTTTTCAGGAAAGCCTATCACATCTCCAACTAATCTCCTACCACTTCTATCAGCTCATTCCCCACAGTTACAACCTTTTGTACCACCTGCCCCACCCTATTAGATTGTACGCTCTTCTGAGCAGGGCCTAAATCACTGCGTAAACTGTTGGTGCTATATAAATCCTGTATAATAATAATAATAATAAAAATAATATTTTCTAATATTATTTATATTTGTCATTACTTTTTTTAAATATTATAGTTATCAGTATCTGTGTGATCTCTCTTTGCACATATCGAATACAACCCCAAAAACATAAACAATCATGTAACAGTGATGAAAGACACTGCCATGGTGTTGTCTGACTAAACCCCCACAGAGAGACCCTGCAGCAACCCTGACTAATGGAGCAGGACCAGGCAAATTGCTTTCAGTTGCAAAAAATATATATGGGCAGAAACCTTTCCTGCGGAAACCAAGTTTCCTAAGCTGAACAATGGTCCAGAACTCCTCCCCAGCCCAACAGGCTGGCATTTGTTGTTGGGACCTTCCAGGACAGAGGATGAAACAATCTCCAGAACTTGAGAGAAGATCCACCATTCCAAAAACAGTCTCGTACTGATGTTCAATGTCATTGGGGAATCCAGCGGCTGAGTCCTCATGTCCCACGCTGCCAAACATTCAAATGGAAGAGTCTAGAAAGAAACTGAATATATGGATCGTCCTCAAAGGAGGCTACTATTTTCCTCAAAACCCTCATGCAAAAAAGAATTGAGGGAATTGTCATTGTCTTTAGCAAGATAACCTGAGTCCTCAGAGTTAGACATTTGTCTGGGTCCGGAGGGAGGTTTGCTTTTGCCTAGGCAGTCTCCAGAATTAACCCCAGATATTCCAAGCTCTGGGCTCAAATTAAGGCAGACTTCTGCAGATTCAGAACCCAACCAAATCTCTCCAGATTGTACACAACGAGAGAGACACATGTGTCTCTAAAAGTGGTGCTCCCTCAGAATTAAGTCATTCAGGTACCCTATCACAAAGATATTTCAAGAATGTAAAGGTCCCAGAACCAGAGCCAGAACCTTGATGAACTGTCTGGGAGCTGTAGACAGGCAAAATAGCAAATCCACAATTTCAACGTGGTGATCATTGACCGCAAACTGCAGAAAATATTTAGTGCAGTGGAAAAATTGGAATGTGTTGGTAAGCATTCTTGATATCCCCTGATGCTCTTTGTTAGTGAGATGCCACTACTGACTGCACTGATTCCAGTGGGATTTTCTGTACCCTTTAAAATGTGTTGAGTTTCTTGAAATCCAGGATGGAGAGAATACTGTTATTTTGTTTTGGGACTGTGAAGATTTTATAGTAGAAACCCTGAAAACTTTTGTCCTGAGGTACAACCACTTGCACATTTCTTTTGTGGGTTTAAAGCAACATTTAAAAGCATGAATCGTGGACGGGGAAAGTTCTGAAATGCAAGCTTGTAACCATAAGTCACAATGTTGTGAACCCATTTGTGAAGAGGACTTATCCCCTGGCTGAGAGGGATTTGGAGTCCATGGTTTCTTGCAGAACTGGGGCCTGTGGTTTGGACTTGGAGCCCAAGATCCGATATTGATGAAAGGAATAAACACTTTATCAGGGTGAGCCTAGTCCACATACAAAACACTCTCTAAATAAGGATGTACAGGGAAGGATTCTGGATCTTGTGGCAGCCACTATGATCCAAAACTTGTAAACTTTGAACAGTTTCCACAGGAAAATTCACAAATGCCTTCTGGGTCTGAGAAAAACAGTGACACATATATTCTTTCGGGGTCAACTCCTCAAACAAAGATTCTTCTGCGTCCCCTTCTACCTGAATATATTCATCTTCCTCCAACTCATGATCCCCTGGTTCCTTCTCTGTAAAAAAGGAATGGGGGGGTGAGGAGAAGCGCTGTATCTCAACACAACAAATGAAAACTACTCCCTTGCCACAAACAAACTGGAGGAAGGGTCCCCAAGGTTAGTTGATATACCTGATGAAGGCAAAGTGTTAGAGTTATTGGAAACAAACTGATCCCCAGGGGATATGTTGCATGGGGAGTTATGTACATGTTCCTTCCTCTACAGAAGTTTGGGACCCTGCACCCCTACATACCCTTCTTTCTGCCATCTGTGAGACATGGCCCACAGATAAATCACAGAACCTTCTCTATTAAATAGCAGTCTGCATCAGTAGAGAGGCACCGAGTCAAAAGACCACAGGTATGCTGGTACCCTGAATGAGAGAGAGCCCCTGTATTCCTCTGGTGCCCTGCCATCCCCCAGAAAATTGTTAAAATACTTGCTACTCCACTGAAGATCTGCTGCAATCTGTAGTCCCCACTGAGATTTAGTTGCAACCTGTAGTCCCACTGACTTCAACGTGCAATGCACGTGTAACCAAAAATGGCCATAAGTGCACTTCCCCCAAAACTCCTTATCATAGCCTGAATCGGTGTGTCACCCCCCCACTTGGCTTTAAGCACAAAGGTGCACATGGGACAGGGAGAAGGTTCTCCACTTCCAACTTGGTGGCCAAACTATTAGGACAGCCCATTAGCTCCACCACCTCAGTGAGAGCTCTTAGAAGCCCAGAACTTGTAAGTAGGACAACTGCCTACATCCACCCAAATTTGAAGTTGCAAATTACCCGGGCAGAGGAGTAGAGGAGTATTAGCCCAGGCACAGGTGTCAGCATAGGGCTGTCCTATAGCACTTACTATTTCTGTTACAGAACTCCTCCTAACTCATCTACCACCACATGGGCATTCAGAGACTTGATTGCTCTGCAGAGGATGAGTGCCCTGGACATGTATAGCACCCTACTGGTCCACAGAGTCCCCTTAGGAGGCTAGCTATTTTAATGCAAAGAAGTGCATAGACAAGAGTTCCAAGACACCAGCAAAACAACTACAGCCAGCCTGACCTAACAGGGAGGGGATATATCTAGGAGGGAACTGTCATTTTTTTATATTGTCAATGTCAACTAACCTGAAGGGATGTCAGCATAACCATATTGTGAAACATCAGAAAATGCAACAAGGATCAGCAAACATGTGACCAATTTTACAGTAGTCACGTGATCAAAAGCCTTTCTCATGGATACGGACCTTTCGTTCGGACTGAGATCTACCTTTGACAGCTCAGTCATTGTGCTAGGAGGGTGCAGTAAGAACGCTCTTAGCACATAAATATTGTTTGAACGGTGACATACAGTATATGTGTAGAGTGTGGGCATTAAAGCCCACCCTTTTGCTGCCGCACATATGAGTTGGGTGCTTGTACAACTGACTAATCAGGCAGAACCAAATGTAGTAAAAGAATCACAAGGCAGAAACACAGTCTGACAGGCTAAAGGTTTGGGCAGGCTACAGGCAAGATTAGTCAGGGTAAAAGCCAAGGTAAGTACAAGTAAGCCTGAGTTAATCCCTACGAATAATCTTCAGGCATGAAGCAGCCAGATAGGTAGCAGGACACCTTGGATCAGACATTGACTAAATGCTCTAAACTCCAAACATGAGCTACTAAACAAGGAATGATTTGAAGTCACAGAATGACAATGTTGCAATACTGAGAACTGTCAAGCAAAATGCAGAGACTGAAGGCTAATCAACATGGCTGGCTGGTTGTTAGGGAGCTTGTAGCTGCTGGTGTCCTAACTACCAGTGAGTCATCTTGGGCTGGTTAATTCAGCTGCCAGCCAGGGATTCCCAGCTTACAGATGAATGTAAACAAATGGATGGGCATAGTAAAAAAAACAGAAATCAACTTGGGGTCCCCAAATTCCATTCCAGTTGTTTTTGGTCACTGATGTCACCCAAGATACCCTGCCCCTTGGTTTACATTTTGCTGCAGGGTACGGGGAGCTGTCATTCATCATGGCAGACATCATGGCTCTGTCCTGAGTGGCTCTGTCACAAGTGATGCGCAGTTTCACCGCGGCAGTTATCAATTTTGATCATGTCTTCTCCTCTGCTTTTTTACAGGTAAATGTCTATCCATCTGTACACTCTACTCTGCTGAACTGACATTACTGTAACATATTTGGTAAATGTCTTCTGCTGTCATATCTTTAAACTTCTATATTTAATGCTAGCTATATAATAAGCACACTACAATAGCAACATTAATGGTGATTGATTCTCAACCCCATTTGGCTTGAGTGATCAAGAGAGGCAATCTTTAGCTTTAAGACCCTAGCCTGTGTCTGGTCTGGTATTGGCCATCTTCTCTCCCATATTCAGGTGTCTCAAATCAGACCCTATAATGACCAATAGAGAAATGCATGCCTGCTCAGTCTCCATATAAATTTAAAGCAGCCTATGGGGTGGCACAGACAGGGGCAAGGCACAGACATCATGGCTCTGTCTTGAGTGGCTCTGTCACGAGTGATACGCAGTTTCACCGGCGCAGTCTAACAAAAGCAGGATAACTAAAGCTGGATGAAGCTACAACAAGAACTCTGCTCCACTCTGCAAGACGGCAAGCAAACCAGCATTTGACATTTATTTTTTATCAAGTCAGGACTCACCCCCCCAGACCTAATGGACAGAAAACAGGTGGAGTTGGATTCCTTCTATCCCCACAAAGCACCTTCCAAGTCCTTCCTAACCCTCCCTCTCTATCCCTCTCTTCTTTTGAGATGCACTGTATTCGTCTGTTTTCTCCTATTTCTCTGAGGATTGTAGCAACTTATCGCCCCCCTGGACCGGTGTCACACTTTCTTGATGACTTTGCTGCCTGGCTACCCTACTTTCTCTCCTCTGAAATACCCACGATCATTCTTGGTGACTTCAACATTCCTGTCAATGTTAACAGCCCAACTACAGCTAAACTTCTCAACTTAACCTCATCTTTTGACCTAACACAATGGACACATACTTCCACTCACTCCAATGGTAATACCCTTGACCTTGTATTCTCCCATCTCTGCAACCCTGGCAACCTCACAAACACCCCCTTTCCTCTTTCTGATCACAACCTCATTAGTTTCACTGTATCCTTGCCTCCAACCACCCATCCCTCCAAGCAGCAAACAATTACTTGTAGGAACCTTTGCCACGCTAACCCTTCTTTTCTCTATTCTGCTACTGACCACCTATATGACATAATCTCTCCCCTGTCCTGTCCTGACCTGGCCACCTCTGTCTAAAATAGTTTGCTCTCATCATCACTAGATGCACTTGCTCCTCTAACCACACGCAGAATCAGGCCCTGACCATTACAACCCTGACAAACTGACAACACTAGAAATCTCAAGAGACATTGTCACGCTCTTGAACGACTCTGGCATAAAACCAAATGCCTGCAAGACTTCACCCTATATAAATATATCTATATCTCCTATATAGACTCCACTGCCGCCCCTTTTATGTACAAGCGCTTTTTTACTAACTTCATCATGTAAGTGTATTTCTTTGATTTTTAATAAATACGGTGTCTACGGTATCACACTATGTAGTCCCTTTTGTACCCTTTATGAACCCTATGTGGAGAGATCCAATAATATGTGTGGAGAAGATGCGCCTTTAGAAAAGCCTCTCTCAATATCCTCAGACTGCCAAGATCTTCCCACCATTGCCAGGGTGCAATAAAAGCTGGTTTGACCCTTACAGTATAGGCTGTTTTGGGTTCAAACCCTCCGGTAAGCTCCCATCTGTAACATCTAAGTGCACTGCATGTTTTGAAAGACACAGTGGTGTGATATGAGAATTTGGCTTATTGATGGAATATTCAATATAGTGATGAGATTTTTTTAAGTGACTGCAGAACATCACCCTCCAAGACTTTTTTGCTGTATTTTGGTGAAGGCGCTCCTCACCTCACTTTTGGGAGTGACCCATTTAGTTCCAACTCACCGTCTGTCCATTTGAACCACTCTATATGTGATACATTTATTTGTGTGCATTATAATTTATGTTTAGGCCTTTTAAACTTATTAGTTTTAAGGTATCTTGCTGTTTTAGCGCTACACATTTTTTGTATTCTATATAAATCTGCCCTTCTAAAATTCCTACCTCCATGCTGCCAAACAAGCCTACTTTGTTTCTCTTATTAATACTTTGTCATCCAGACCACGTCAGCTCTTCTCAACCTTTAACTCTCTGCTTCATCCCCCACCCCCTCTACCCACTAACTCACTCACTGCCCAAGAGATTGCCAATCACTTCAAAGACAAGATTGATGCAATTCGTGAGGACACCTCCACTGTGCGTATATCTTCCCCACCCAACATACCTGGCCTAACAGCACATTCAACACTCTCTCTCCTTTTTAATTGGCTACTACTGAATAGGTTACACAACTTTTCTCAGATGACCACCTAACCAATTGTCCCTTGGATCCTGTTCCCTCACAACTACTACGGTCACCCTCTTATTCTATCCTATGCTCCCTCACTCACATCTTCAATCTCTCCCTCTCTAGTGGCGCCTTCCCCTCCCCTCTAAAACATGGGCAGATCACTCCCATACTTAAAAAGCTCTCACTGGACCCCACCAAGCTAAACAACTTAAGATCCATCTCATTGCTCCCATTCACCTCTAAACTTCTAGAACGCTTAGTCTACAACCGTCTTAGCTCTTACCTCAGTGAAAATAACCTTCTTGACCCCTTACAGTCTGGCTTTTGCTCGCACCACTCCACAGAAACTGCCTTACTAAAATTCACTAACGATTTACTAACTGCTAAAACCAACAGCCAATACTCCATACTCCTACTACTTGACCTCTCTGCGGCCTTTGATACTGTTGACCAGCCTCTCCTTCTCAACAAACTACATTCCCTTGGCCTCCGAGATTCTGCTCTATCCTGGTTCTCTAAAAACTAAATGAGTAGAACAGCGCTGCGTAACCTGGACAACAGCTGCCAACACACCTATAGACTCAGGTAGTTAAAAATATAAATGGAAAAAGTGTGGCACTATAAATTTAGTGACATATCTCAGAAAAAAATATGTGATATAAAAAAAACAAAATATCTCCTCTATAGAGTTCAAAAAGGTGTGACCCAATGTATGAAAGAAATTATCCAATGTGGATAAAAATTTAGGTATACTCTATACCATATATCATATACTAAAAAATGAGGCATTCATTATACCATATACTGAATAGCATATAAAAACGTACAAGTCAAAGCATAGAGACAAAAGAAGGGTAGAAAGGCAACCTATGTAGAAGGGAGGGAGTGCCACATCCGATAATTATATCAAAAAAGGAGATAGATAGGAGTTTAACTTATTGGAAATATATATGCTGAACAGGGAATATATTAAAGAGATCTCTTTAATAGACATGTGCATTTCGTTTAGTTCCGAATCGAAATTCGGACGAAATTTTCATTATTCGGACATTCGGATGCATCCGAAATACCGAATTACAATACTAACGAATTCTAACGAATCCGAAATGTTTCGAATCGAAAACCCACGGACGAAATTCGAATCGAATTCGAATCGAATTCGAAACCAAATTCGAAATATATTCGATTCGAAAACAAATTCGAAACAAATTCAAAATCTATTCGACTCGAATTAGAAAAAATATAAATTGATTTCTAAAAAAGAATACAATAAAATAGAATATAAAATAATAAAACAATAGAATAAACATAAAAGAATTGTAAAGAATAGAATAGAATTTAATAGAATTTATTAAAATACAACAGAATATGACCATCTTCTGAAATTCGAATTTCGAATAGTATAAATTCGAATTTGAAAATAGATTGGAAAATAACAATTTATATATATATATATATATTCAAATTCATTCTATTTGAAATTCGAATTTCGGAAAATGGTTATATATATATATATATATATATATATATATATATATATATATATATATATATATATATATATATATAACCATTTTCCGAAATTCGAATTTCATATAGAATGAATTCAAATTCGAATAGAAAAGAAAATAGACTAGAAAAACAATAGAACAGAATAGAATAAAATATAATATATATATTAGATTATTTTCTGTTCTATTGTTTTTCTATTCTAATCTTTTCTATTCGAATTTGAATTCATTCTATATGAATTTCGAATTTCAAAAGATGGTTATATATATATATAATATTTATATATATAACCGATTTCCGAAATTCGAATTTCATATAGAATGAATTCGAAATCGAATAGAAAAGATTAGACTAGAAATAGAAAATAGACTAGAAAAACAATAGAACAGAATTGAGTAAAATATAATGTGTAATATTTTATTCTATTCTGTTCTATTTTTTTTTCTATTCTAATCTTTTCTATTCGAATTTGAATGCATTCTATATGAATTTCAAATTTCAATTGATTTCATTTCTGCTTGACCTTTTGAAAATTACTCTTGAAGAGAACTATTTTCTTTTCAGGGATACTCATTTCTTGCAACTGAATGGAGCAGCGATGGGTTCAAATGTTGCACCCCCATATGCGAACGCATTTATGAATATGATAGAGACGTCCTTTATTTATGTCAATGATTTATTTTTAAAACATTGCCAATGTTGGTACAGATTTGTGGACGATATTTTCGCTATATGGGATGGCAACATGGAAAGCCTATACTTATTTGATAAATACATTAACTATTTAGTACCTGGATTAAAGGTCAACATTGAAATTGGTAAAAATGAGATCTCCTTTCTTGATACTCTTCTTAAATTGAACAATGGGCAGATTACTACTGACTTATATGTGAAACCCACAGATCGTAATCAATTGCTACATTTTAATAGCTTTCACCCCCCAAACGTGTTTTCATCCATCCCAAAAAGTCAGATGATGAGGGTGCAGCGGATCGTGAGTGACCCGCTGTGCCGTGATCAGAGACTTGATGAAATAAAAAACAAACTTATTAGTAGAAGATATCCGCAAGCTTTAGTTAATATCGATCATCCTAATACGGATAGTAATCGATCACCCCGAAAAGAAAACAAGAGAATCCCCTTTATTATGCAGCATCATCCCTTCTCCAACAAAATTAATCAAATTATCAAAAGACATTGGAATCTTTTAAGATCCAGTTACCCCATAGTACAGGAATTCTGGAATCCACCCATGTCCTCCTATAGAAAAGGTAGAACAATACGAGATCGATTGATTAAATCTGATCAACCTGTGGCTGCAGCAGCCAAACTAACCTTCCTGGGACCTAAAAATCTGGGATCGTATCCCTGCTTGTCATGCATACAATATAACTCTATGATTAAAGGTAAATACTTTACACATCCACATAGGGGTTTCAACATCCCCATACGGGGTTACTACACATGCCAATCTTCATATGTAATTTATGCCATAAAGTGCCCGTGCGGTTTAGTCTATGTAGGGGAGACTACACAAAAAATCAAAGATAGGATAGCGAGACACAAATACTCAATACGAGATAAATTAACCCAATTACCGCTGGCGAGACACTTTTTGGAATTTGGCCACAATGTATCACAACTAAAGTATATGGTCCTAGAAGGTATTGAAAAAAATAGGAGAGGGGGCAACCGTGAATTGATTCTAAGAAAAAGAGAAGTATACTGGATACATTTTTTGAATACAATTGCTCCATATGGCTTAAATGTTGATTTGGATCTTTATTTATTTGTTTAACTGTTGGAATAAGTATATGAAAGTAGCCAGATAAAATAACTTCATGATGGGGATATCTTTTTTGTTTTTTCTTTTTGTTTTTGTATTTACTCATGAATGCAACATTTCCCTGCGTTTTTATAGGTATTTCAAATATTCTATAATGAGAGTGAAGAGAATGAGAGATTCGACACCTGTTGCTTATCCTTGTTTTAATGGCATGTTATAGATAAATATATGCATATATAGATGTTAAATGGTATGCGATTTGAACTAATTAGCCATATTGATTCCATATGTGAAGTACTTCACTTAACCTGTATTTAAATGAATGATTGGATTGAAACCCTCAGATGTGCTTCAATGGATCTTAGGAAGGGCGTAAGCTGACTAGCCCGAGACGTAATCCATCCATCCATCCATATCTGAATCTACCTGTGTCTGAAACTGTGTAGGCATTTCGTGCCTGTGATTTTGGATTATACTTGCTTTGTAAATCCCTACTGAACAATTTGTGAAATAAAGCAAAGAAATTTTTAAGTGCAGCAACCTCTTGGACTCTTTTTCTATATACAAGGTCGGTGGGAAGACCTGATTGCTGGCACTAAATCGTAAGCAGAGTGCGGTTCTCCTCCACAAGTGAATATATATATATATATATATAATTTTTTTTCTTCTGATCTGATCTATTGTTTTTCTAAGATCTTATTTTCTATTCTATCCAAATTCAATTTCATTCTATAAGAAATTTGAATTTCGTAAAATGGTTATATATATATATAAAACCATCTTTTGAATTTCTATTTTTTTTTTCTATTCTAATCTTTTCGATTCAAATTTGAATTCATTCTATATGAATTTCGAATTTCAATAGATGGTTATATATAAATAAATATCTAATATATATATATATATACACATATACATATAAAACCATTTTCCTGAAATTTGAATTTCATATAGAATGAAATTGAATTTAAATAGAATAGAAAATAATATCTTAGAAAAACAATAGATTAGATCGCAAAATATATATATATATATATATATATATATATATATATAACCATTTTCTGAAATTCGAATTTCATATAGAATGAAATCGAATTTGAATATAAAAGATTAGAATAGATTAGAAAATAATAGAAAAAAAAATCATAGAAAAACAATAGAACAGATCAGGAAAAAAAATACATACATATATATATATATATATATATATATATATATATATATATATATATATATATATATATAACCATGTCCCGACATTCGAATTTCATATAGAATGAATTTGAAAAGAAAACAAAATAGACTAGAAAAACAATAGAACAGTATAGAATAAAATATAATATATATATATTACCGTATATACTCGAGTATAAGTCGAATTTTTCAGCACATTTTTTTGTGCTGAAAGTGCCCCCCTCGACTTATACTCGAGTCAAGCACTTTTCTGCAGCAAAAAATTTCATTTTCTGAACCGACTTTGTGGCCCCGTATCTCAGGGCCACTTGGTGCTAGAAACCCCAAATCTGGTATGCAAACCCAGTGGACCTAGTACCACAACATATAGAAAGCTGAAGTTCCTAGCACTAAGTGGCCCCGAGATACGGGGCCCCAAAATCGGTTCGGAAAATGTCATTCTCTGCTGCAGAAAAGAGCTTGACATTTTCTGAACCGAATTTGGGGCCCCATATCTCAGAGCCACTTGGTGCTAGGAACCCCAAATTTGGTGTGCAAACCCAGTGGAACTGGTACCATAACATATCCAAAGCTTGGGTTCCTAGCACTAAGTGGCCCTGAGATACGGGGCCCCAAAACTGGTTCAGAAAATGTCATTCTCTGCTGCAGAAAAGTGCTTGACATTTTCTGAACTGATTTTTGGGGCCCTGTATCTCGTGGCCACTTGGTGATAGAAACCCCAGCTTTGGAAATCTTATGGTGCTAGTTCCACTGGGTTTGCACACCAAATGTGGGATTCTTAGCACTAAGTGGCCCCGAGATACGGGGCCCCAAATTCGGTCAACTGTGTCTATCTGCAGCAATGTCATTTCGGGACCCTTTGGGTTCAGAGACCCCAAATTTTGGCTGCAGCTAGGGGGCATCTAGGAACCCTTAACTACCGAGTTTGAAGTTCAGGGGACCTATGGCTGCAAATGGGCACAGTGAGGCATGCAAATGGGCACAGTGATGCTGCAAATGGGCATTGTTGACCCTCTTTTCCACTTACAGTAGCTGTGCATTTCTCACCCTCGTCTTATACTCGGGTCAATAAGTTTTTCCCATTTTTTTTGTGGTAAATTAGGGCCTCGACTTATACTCGGAACGACTTATACTCGAGTATATACGGTACATTCTTTTCTGTTCTATTGTTTTTCTATTCAAATTTTTTCTATTCGAATTTGAATGCATTCTATATGAATTTCGAATTTCAATTGATGGTTATATATAAATAAATATCTAATATATATATCATATATCATTCTTTGCAGCTATTACCTTTTGTACCACCACCCCCTCCCTGTAGAATGTAAGCTCTATGAGCAGGGCCCTCCTGTACCTTTTGTATTGAACTGTACTATAATTGTGTTGTCCCCCTTATACATTGTAAAGCACTGAGTAAACTGTTGGCGCTATATAAATCTCGTATAATAATAATAATATATATATATATAACCATTTTCCGAAATTCAATTTCATATAGAATGAATTCGAATAGAAAAGATTAGACTAGAAATAGAAAATAGACTAGAAAAACAATTGAACAGAATTGAGTAAAATATAATGTGTATATGTATTATATTTTATTCTATTCTGTCCTATTTTTTTTCTATTCTAATCTTTTCTATTCAAATTTGAATTCATTCTATATGAATTTCGAATTTCAATAGATGGTTATATATCAATAAATATCATATATATATATATATATATATATATATATATATATATATATATATATATATATATATATATATATATATATATATATAAAAAAATTCCGAAATTCGAATTTCATATAGAATTAAATTGAATTGAAATAGAATAGAAAATAATATCTTAGAAAAACAATAGATCAGATCAGAAAAAAAAAAAATTATATATATATATATATATATATATATATATATATATATATATATATATGTATATATATATATATATTAGAAACAAAATAGTACAGAATAGAATAAAATATTATATATATATATATATATATATATATATATATATATATATATATATATATATATATATATATATATATATACATAATATTTTATTCTATTCTGTTCTATTGTTATTATATTCTATTCTTTACTATTCTAATCTTTTCTATTTAAATTTGAATTTATTCTATATGAATTTCAAGTTTCAGAAGATGGCTATATATATATAAATTTTATATATATATATATATATATATATATATATATATATATATATATATATATATATATATATATATATATATATATACATATATATATAAATAATATACACACACTATTATTTATATATATATAGCCATCTTCTGAAACTTGAAATTCATATATATATATATATATATATATATATATATATATATTTCATCTTCTGAAATGTGAAATTCATATAGATTGAATTCAAATTTGAATAGAAAAAAATAGAATAGAATAGAATAGAGTAACAATAGAACAGAATAGAATAAATAATAATATATATATAATTATTATTTTTTTTTGTAAACGCTATAACTTTTGCACAAAGCAATCAATAAACGCTTATTGCGATTTTTTTTTTTTACCGAAAATATGTAGAAGAATACGTATCGGCCTAAACTGAGGAAAAAAAATGTTTTTTTATATATTTTTGGGGGATATTTATTATAGCAAAATCTAAAAAATAATGCGTTTTTTTTTTAAATTGTCGCTCTTATTTTGTTTATAGCGCAAAAAATAAAAACCGCAGGGGTTATCAAATACCACCAAAAGAAAGCTCTATTTATGGGAAAAAAAGGACTTCAATTTTGTTTGGGAGCCACGTCGCACAACTGCGCAATTGTCAGTTAAAGCGATGCAGTGCCGAATCGCAAAAAGTGCTCTGGTCAGGAAGGGGGTAAATTCTTCCGGGGCTGAAGTGGTTAAAGACTTGTATTTTTATTAGCTGGTTTTTTTTTTGACAGGGGCGCAGTTTCAGTGCTTGCCATAGGTGCCATTTTCACTAGATACGCCTCTGGGAGACACAGAGAGAGAGAGAGAGAGAATGTAATCATTTTTATTCACCGATGACAGATGCAGTCTGGGGTGCGCTCAATCCCTCTCACAGCTTTTACTGCCATGGTGACGCGAAACCATGCAGCGTTCTTCTGGTTTGCTGAAGAGGAATATTATCTGAATATTATCTGAATATTATCAAATTCGAAAATAAAAATATTTTCGAATGCGATTGAAATATTATCGAATACGATTGAAATAATTTTGAATACAGTTGAAATAATTTCGAATGCGGTTGAAATATTATCAAATTCGGTAGAAATATTTTCGAATGCGATTGAAATATTATCGAATACGATTGAAATAATTTCTAATACAGTTGAAATAATTTCGAATGCTGTTGAAATATTTTCGAATTCGACCGATTTTCGAATTTTGGTCGAAAACGAAACTGATTTGAAAAACGAATTTAATGAATTTAACGAATCTAACTAAACTAAATTAATTAAATAACTAATTAAAACGAAACTAAACTAAACAAATTTTTTCATTTTGCACATGCCTACTCTTTAATACCCCTCCTTTTTTCCCTTGTAGATTATATTCGCTGCTGTTACTTTTTCTTCATTATACTGATTGCACTACTCAGGAAGACGTAAATATAAATATTAATTTGAATTGTAATCTACATCCCTATTCGCACCATTCATTACTTGTCACCTTTACCCTCTTTTTTACCCCCAGGAATTCCTCTTTTGCCTCAGTATATTCCTTTGGCCAGACCGCTGCGGTGGAGTACATGAGGAACTCTTCCCCTCCCCCATCCCCTTGGATAATGCTATCCTACCTTCCTCCGCATAAACCATCTGAATACACACTTTTTGAGTCTATGACAGCTCCATCACCAGTCTAAAATTTGATGCTACTCCAATTGCAAGCTTCTATGGAAATCAACGGAACATTGTCAAACCACTCTATCAATCAACCATATGTAAGAGATAAAATATAAAGTCTGAAATCAATGATTGTTTCTGAACCCTATGCCCTGGGTTTTTTTAAACTGATTTTTGTACATTCAACTTCATTTTAGATAAATTTCTTCTAACTCTCCACGCCCCTGAAGAAGGACTAGACATATATACCGAAACGCGTTGGTTGTAAGTAGAATTTGCTACATGCTTTTTATAGCACTATACATGTTTTGCATGGATCAATTAATGTCTCTTTGCAATTGTTTTTAAAGTATTTTCAATAAAATGTATGTAATTTTTTATATACCTTTGCATACTTCTTTACTACTTCGTGTGCCTTAAAAGTCCACTTAGGGGAATCCTTCCGCATTTTTTGATACAAGTCAAAGCATATGTATAACAAAACATGTGAAAAAGTGATGATATACAAAATATAAAGTCCAAAAAATTAATATGTATTAAAACTGCTGGAAACCAGTTAAGAAGCCACCACCTAGGGTTATAGGGGGCTTACCAGATGTAAATGACCTGGAACGGCGTATGCCGGCCAGGTCAAAAGAGGCTATGAGACCAGCGGGTCACTCAAGTATGATATTTTAGATGCCATATTGAATTGGAGTTTAGAACGAAGATAAATGAAAATTATATGAGCATGAGCCCAAGTTTAATTTCTAGCACCACATCCCAAAAAAGAATGTTTAGACCCAAAGAGAGTGGGGATTTTTAAGGTGCACATCAATCGAATAGATATCAAATATTTTTGTATAAAAAGATTTTTATTTTATTAGGAAAGTACAATAAAAATATTTTTTTTTCACATAAAAATGTAAAAAGGAGATTTATATATGGAAGTGCCACATGTATTTAATTGCAGATGTAGTAACACAGCAAAAACTATGTACTTCCCAACATGTTTTGGCCATCTGTCGGGCTTCCTCAGGGGATGCTGGTCACATGCAGAATACACTGCCTTCTAGCGAAAAACAAAGATAAATGAAGAGGCTAAGTAAGAGCAACCAGAATTCCCGGGAAAGGCAACAATGATGGAAAAAAGCCGTCACCTGAAGATCTGGAGGCTTACCAGAGGGTGTTGACCTGGAAAGACTTACGTCAACCAAGTCAAATATGCATAGTGAGCATCTGGTCGGAAGGAAAATCCCCTTCGGTGTATCTTCAAAATACTTCAACTTAGGGTGACTCCTGGGCGTCCACAGTAATTCTCAACAGCCAAAGGATTAGTGTTTCAATGGAAGGCCACAAGCGGGTACTCAAACGCCATGTGAGGATTAGAAAAAAAACTCACATAGCATAATAACGTTTAAACTGGTTTATTAGAAAATATATTAAAAACAAACTCACATTTTTGTAGATCAATAGAGTCTAATATCAAGTAGCGGTAATGATGAGGGGTCCAGCCAACATTTTTCTGCTAAAAAGCCGTCATCTGGGGTGTGGACCCCCCCATCTCGCCGCTATATAAAGAATTAGTGACCCCCTATGGAAGTGGCATGGTACCATAAGTGAAAGAAAAGGACATCACTTCCGGTCTATCTATCCAGAAACAGATCCATATCAAATAAAAAAACATCCATATCAAATAAAAAATAAATATTAATTAATTGTTAATTAATCAATGTGCCTTTGATGAATACTTAGTATGTTATGAAAAATCTGCAAACCGAATTTAATACGGGGCGGAACCACGCCTCACTTGAATAACACAAACAGAGGCCGTCTGCATTGCATAGAACCAAGCCTCGTTTCCATTCTGCGCGGTGACGTCATTACGCCCCGCGCGGCGGCATCACAGCACTCCAAACCCATAGAGGCTAAGTCAAGCCTCCTATTCAACTTGCGCGGTGACGTCGCACGCAACCACGCGGCGGCGTCACAGCGCTCATAGACGAGGCAAACCAGCCTTCATCTCTATGCGGTCACCTGACCCACTAGGTAAACATCAACAGTGATGGGCGGAATCAACCCCGCCGTTCAGTGCGACGCAATCAGACTATACAGCAGCACCACGATATCCCCCACAAGACTAAACGGCATAACAGTCATAACAGCCATATTCCAAATGGATAAAGCAATTAATCATCCACCGGAATCATTCGCAAAGGGCAAAAAGTGGGAGACGTTTTGTAAATTATCGTGCTACCATATGTTCTGTGCATTCCAGATGGCTGATATGCACATATAAATAATGAATGCCTAAACGTTGAATTTAAGTATATTTAAGTAAATAAAAAATTTAAATAAAAATTATATTATAATCATAAAAATAAAAAATTTGTATGAAAGATATGGACTCAATCCAAATAAAAAGGGTAATCGGCCAGACCAAAATATCTCACCTGCGACTACCAATAGGGGTCATCATTACAACATCATGAACATACAGGTAACATAATAAACTACCCAGATTAATAAGGTGTACCCCATTATGTTACATTTAAAATAATATAAAACAATGGAACAAAATATTATTTTATATTATATGAATATTCCTATTATCCCTGATTGATGAATGAATTGATATCCCACTCCACGTTCATACCCAGTGGAAAGTGGGTCTGCAATTCATAGATCCAAAATGTCTTGAGGCGGGAAACACCGCTTTAAGTTAGCTCCTCCCCTCCATGGAGCAATGTATTTATCTATTATTAAAAATTGCATCCCTGCAGGGTTCTGATTATGGACCTCCCTACAGTGTCGAGGAACTGTGTGTTTGGTACTACCAGCCTTAATCAAATTAATGTGTTCTGACACCCTCGTTGTAAACGACCTGATAGTCTGGCCCACATATTGTTTCCCGCATGGGCAGGTTAGCAGATATACCACCGTAGTAGTGGCACAGGTGCAGAAATGCTTAATTTGATAAGTGCGACCTGTCACAGTCGATTGAAAGTTGCAACTGGTTGTTCTCCCGCGAGTATTAAATTGGCATAGTAGGCATCTTTTACAGGGGTGATAGCCAGTCCAGTTATGAAAAAAGATGTTTTTTTAGAGCGGTTGATAATATTTGGTGCCAACTTGTTTCGAAGAGAGGGTACCCCCCTAAACACCACCTTAAGTGTTTCAGGTAGCAATGGGCCTAAAACCTTATCTGTTTTTAAAACATCCCAGTGGTGTTCAAAAATGCGTTTAATTTGTTTATACTGGGTGGAAAAAGATGTAAGGAAGGACCATTTAAACCCATCATTCTCTCGTCGAGGTTTATCCTCCAACAATAGAGAGCCGTCAACTTTACAGGTATTAGCAATTTCCCTATCCACATCCCTGGGGTCATAGCCTTTTTCCAGAAATCTCTCCCTAAGAGTATTGGCCTGAGCTTTAAATGTTTCTATTTCTGTACAATTCCTGCGCAGTCACAGGAATTGGCTCTTCTGGACTGATTTAAGCCACGATTTGTGGTGGCAACTATCTGTAGGGATATAAGCATTTCTGTCAGTAGGTTTGAAGTAGGTGCTACATATAAAGTTTTGATCCTTCCTCTCAATGACAAGGTCCAAAAAAGTGATTTTGGTCCTACTGAAATCATAGGTAAGGGTGATATTCCTATCATTGTCATTGAGACCCTGAAAGAACTCCTCCAGGCCGTCTGGAGTGTCTGTCCATAGGAGGAGGATGTCGTCTATGTACCAGGCCCACAATAAAAGACGTGGACTGCCCATGGCATAGACGACATCCTCCTCCCATCTGGCCATAAATAAATTGGCCAGGCTGGGAGCAAACTTTGCTCCTATTGCTACCCCTTTATGTTGTCGATAGAACCGTCCGTCAAACCAGAAATAGTTACGTTGTGTAGCGAACTCAATCAACTCAACAATAAATTTAACCTAAGGAGCCGCAAGGGAGGCATCTCTGTTAAGAAAGCCATGAACAGCATCAATACCCTTTTGATTTGGAATGCAGGTGTAAAGAGATGCCACATTGGCGGTGGCCATGATTAGATCACCTGAATAGGAAGTATTAGATAATATTCTCAGTACCTCTTTAGTATCCTTAAGATAAGATGGCATTTTGCGTACTGAGGACTGTAAAAAAAAGTCTATATATTTACCTATTCTTGAAGTTACAGAGTAGATCCCACTAATTATGGGTCGACCGGGTGGATGGAGGGGATCTTTATGAACTTTAGGTAAATAATAAATAACGGGGATACGTGGAGCTAAACGGACAAGGAATAATTTTTCTTTTTTATTTAAAATAAAAGTATCAAAACCTATGTTTACCAGATTTTGCAACTCTCTTTTATATTTAGACGTTGGGTTGCTAGGAAGTTCCATATAAGTTTCATGATCAGCTAAAATTCGATTCATTTCATTCATGTAGTCTAGTTTGTTTAACAAAACTATACCCCCGCCTTTGTCGGCGGGGCGAATCACCAAGTCCCTGTTGTCACACAGGGACTTTAAACCAGCTTGAGGTAGAGGGTTATGAAATTGTCGTTTAAAGGGAATTTTGGCCAAGTCTTTCAACACTAAATCCTTAAACATATGAATAGTATGGGGAAGTTGTGTGGGAGGAGTAAAAAGGGAAGGGTATATCAATAAATGTATTCAATTTATTGAGTTTACAAGGAGGAGCAAATTTCAAACCTTTGTTTAAAATAATTTTCTCCTCTGGGGTAAGAACAGTGTTACATCAGTGTTATATCTCCTTACCTACCCATGCGGGAAACAATATGTGGGCCGGACTATCAGGTCATTTACAACGAGGGTGTCAGAACACAATAATTTGATTAAGGCTGGTAGTACCAAACACACAGTTCCTCAACACTATAGGGAGGTCCATGATCGGAACCCTGCAGGGACGCAATTTTTAATAATAGATAAATACATTGCTCCATGGAGGGGAGGGGCTAACTTGAGGGGTGTTTCCCACCTCGAGACGTTTTGGATCTATGAATTGCAGACCCACTTTCCACTGGGTATGAACGTGGAGTGGGATATCAATTCATTCATCAATCAGGGATAATAGGAATATTCATATAATATAAAAAAATATTTTGTTCCATTGTTTTAAATTATTTTAAATGTAACATAATGGGGTACACCTTATTAATCTGGGTAGTTTATTATGTTATCTGTATGTTCATGATGTTGTAATGATGACCTCCATTGGTAGTCGCAGGTGAGATATTTTGGTCTGGCAGATTACCCTTTTTATTTGGATTGAGTCCATATCTTTCATACAAATTTTTTATTTGTATGATCATAATATAATTTTTATTTAAATCTTTTATTTACTTAAATATACCTAAATTCAACTTTTAGGTTTTCATTATTTATATGTGCATATCGGCCATCTGGAATGCACAGAACATATGGTAGCACGATAATTTATAAAACGTCTCCCACTTTCTGCCCTTTGCGAATGATTCTGGTGGATGATTAATTGCTTCATCCATTTGGTATATGGCTGTTTTGACTGTTATGCCGTTTAGTCTTGTGGGGGATGTCGTGGTGCTGCTGTATAGTCTGATTAAGTCGCACTGAACGGCGGGGTTGGTTCTGCCCATCACTGTTGGTGTTTACCTAGTGGGTCAGGTGACCGCATAGAGATGAAGGCTGGTTTGCCTCGTCTATGAGCGCTGTGACGCCGCCGCGTGGCTGCATGCGACGTCACCGCACAAGTTGAATAGGAGGCTTGACTTAGCCTCTATGAGGTTGGAGCGCTGTGCCGCTGCCGCACGGGGCGTAATGACGTCACCGCGCAGAATGGAAACGAGGCTTGGTTCTGTGCAATGCAGACGGCCTCTGTTTGTGTTATTCAAGTGAGGCGTGGTTTCGCCCCGTATTAAATTCGGTTTGCAGATTTTTCATAACATACTAAGTATTCATCAATGGCACATTGATTAATTAACATTTAATTTATATTTATTTTTTATTTGATATGGACGTTTTTGGCTATCTGTTTCTGGATAGATAGACCGGAAGTGATGTAATTTTCTTTCACTTACGGTACCATGCCACTTCCATAGGGGGTCACTAATTCTTTATATAGCGGTGAGATGGGGGGGTCCACACCCCAGATGACGGCTTTTTAGCAGTAAAATGTTGGAAGGACCCCTCATCATTACCGCTACTTGATATTTGACTCTATTGATCTACAAAAATGTGAGTTTGTTTTTAATATATTTTCTAATAAATCAGTTTAAACGTTATTATGCTGTGTGAGTTTTTTTCTAATCCTCACATGGCGTTTGAGTACCCGCTTGTGGCCTTCCATTGAAACACTAATCCTTTGGCTGTTGAGAATTACTGTGGACGCCCAGGAGTCACCCTAAGTTGAAGTATTTTGAAGATACACCATAGGTAAGGGTGATATTCCTATCATTGTCATTGAGACCCCGAAAGAACTCCTCCAGGCCATCTGGAGTGCCTGTCCGTAGGAGGAGGATGTCGTCTATGTACCGGGCCCACAATAAAAAACGTGGACTGCCCATGGCATAGACGACATCCTCCTCCCATCTGGCCATAAATAAATTGGCCAGGCTGGGAACAAACTTTGCTCCCATTGCTACCCCTTTATGTTATCGATAGAACCGTCCGTCAAACCAGAAATAGTTACGTTGTGTAGCGAACTCAATCAACTCAACAATAAATTTAACCTAAGGGGCCGCAAGGGAGGCATCTCTGTTAAGAAAGCCATGAACAGCATCAATACCCTTTTGATGTGAAATGCAGGTGTAAAGAGATGCCACATTGGCGGTGGCCATGATTAGATCACCTGAATAGGAAGTATTAGATAATATTCTCAGTACCTCTTTAGTATCACTAAGATAAGATGGCATTTTGCGTACTGAGGACTGTAAAAAAAAGTCTATATATTTACCTATTCTCGAAGTTACAGAGTAGATCCCACTAATTATGGGTCGACCGGGTGGATTGAGGGGATCTTTATGAACTTTAGGTAAATAATAAATAACGGGGATACGTGGAGCTAAACGGACAAGGAATAATTTTTCTTTTTTATTTAAAATAAAAGTATCAAAACCTTTGTTTACCAGATTTTGCAACTCTCTTTTATATTTAGACGTTGGGTTGCTAGGAAGTTCCATATAAGTTTCATGATCAGCTAAAACTTGATTCATTTCATTCATGTAGTCTAGTTTGTTTAACAAAACTATACCCCCGCCTTTGTCGGCGGGGCGAATCACCAAGTCCCTGTTGTCACACAGGGACTTTAAACCAGCTTGAGATAGAGGGTTATGAAATTGTCGTATAAAGGGAATTTTGGCCAAGTCTTTCAACACTAAATCCTTAAACGTATGAATAGCATGGGGAAGTTGTGTGGGAGGAGTAAAAAGGGAAGGGTTAGATAAACCTGAAAATATTGTTACGGACGTTGCTGCCCTAGCCACATTTCTAGTTGGATTTGAGATGATGTAACGTTGAACGTTAATTTTTCTGATAAACTTATGTATATTGATAAATGTATTAAATTTATTGAGTTTACAGGAGGAGAAAATTTCAAACCTTTGTTTAAAATTATTTTCTCCTCTGGGGTAAGAACAGTGTTACATCAGTGTTATATCTCCTAACCTGTCCATGCGGGAAACAATATGTGGGCCGGACTATCAGGTCGTTTACAACGAGGGTGTCAGAACACATTAATTTGATTAAGGCTGGTAGTACCAAACACACAGTTCCTCGACACTATAGGGAGGTCCATGATCGGAACCCTGCAGGGACGCAATTTTTAATAATAGATAAATACATTGCTCCATGGAGGGGAGGGGCTAACTTGAGGGGTGTTTCCCACCTCGAGACGTTTTGGATCTATGAATTGCAGACCCACTTTCCACTGGGTATGAACATGGAGTGGGATATCAATTCATTCATCAATCAGGGATAATAGGAATATTCATATACCGTAATATAAAAAAATATTTTGTTCCATTGTTTTAAATTATTTTAAATGTAACATAATGGGGTACACCTTATTAATCTGGGTAGTTTATTATGTTATCTGTATGTTCATGATGTTGTAATGATGACCCCCATTGGTAGTCGCAGGTGAGATATTTTGGTCTGGCCGATTACCCTTTTTATTTGGATTGAGTCCATATCTTTCATACAAATTTTTTATTTGTATGATTATAATATAATTTTTATTTAAATCTTTTATTTACTTAAATATACCTAAATTCAACTTTTAGGTTTTCATTATTTATATGTGCATATCGGCCATCTGGAATGCACAGAACATATGGTAGCACGATAATTTATAAAACGTCTCCCACTTTCTGCCCTTTGTGAATGATTCCGGTGGATGATTAATTGCTTCATCCATTTGGTATATGGCTGTTTTGACTGTTATGCTGTTTAGTCTTGTGGGGGATATCGTGGTGCTGCTGTATAGTCTGATTGAGTCGCACTGAACAGCGGGGTTGGTTTAGCCCATCACTGTTGGTGTTTACCTAGTGGGTCAGGTGAACCGCATAGAGATGAAGGCTGGTTTGCCTCGTCTATGAGCGCTGTGACGCCGCCGTGTGGTTGCGTGCGACGTCACCACGCAAGTTGAATAGGAGGCTTGACTTAGCCTCTATGGGGTTGGAGCGCTGTGACGCTGCCACGTGGGGCATAATGACGTCACCGCGCAGAATGGAAACGAGGCTTGGTTCTGTGCAATGCAGACGGCCTCTGTTTGTGTTATTCAAGTGAGGCGTGGTTCCGCCCCATATTAAATTCGGTTTGCAGGTTTTTCATAACATGCTAAGTATTCATCAAAGGCACACTGATTAATTAACAGTTAATTTATATTTATTTTTTATTTAATATGGACGTTTTTGGCTATCTGTTTCTGGATAGATAGACCGGAAGTGATGTAATTTTCTTTCACTTACGGTACCATGCCACTTCCATAGGGGGTCATTAATCCTTTATATAGCGGTGAGATGGGGGGGTCCACACTCCAGATGACGGCTTTTTAGTAGAAAAATGTTGGCTGGACCCCTCATCATTACCGCTACTTGATATTTGACTCTATTGATCTACAAAAATGTGAGTTTGTTTTTAATATATTTTCTAATAAACCAGTTTAAATGTTACTATGCTATGTGAGTTTTTTTTCACATGGCGTTTGAGTACCCGCTTGTGGCCTTCCATTGAAACACTAATCCTTTGGCTGTTGAGAATTACTGTGGATGCCCAGGAGTCACCCTAAGTTGAAGTATTTTGAAGATACACCGAAGGGGATTTTCCTTCCGACCAGATGCTCACTATGCCTATTTGACTTGGTTGACGTAAGTCTTTCCAGGTCAACACCCTCTGGTAAGCCTCCAGATCTTCAGGTGATGTCTTTTTTCCATCATTGTTGCCTTTCCCGGGAATTCTGGTTGCTCTTACTTAGCCTCTTCATTTATCTTCATTCTAAACTCCAATTTAATATGGGCATCTAAAATATCATACCTGAGTGACCTGCTGGTCTCACAGCCTGTTTTGACCTGGCCGGCATACGCCGTTCCAGGTCATTTACATCTGGCAAGCTCCCTATAACCCTAGGTGGTGGCTTCTTCACTCCGTTTTTTCATTCACACTGTTGGTGGACTTTAACGTGCTGGTTTCCAGTAGTTTTAATATATATGAATTTTTTGGACTTTATATTTTGTATATCATCACTTTTTCACATGTTTTGTTAAACATATGCTTTGACTTGTCATTTTTTATATGCTATTCAGTATATGGTATAATGTATGCCTCACTTTTTAGTATATGGTATAGTGTATACCTAAATTTTTATCCACATTGGATAATTCCTTTCATACATTGGGTCACACCTTTTTGCACTCTATAGAGGAGATATTTTTTTTTTATATCACATATTTTTTCTGAGATATGTTACTAAATTTATAGTGCCACACTTTTTCCATTTCTATCCTGGTTCTCTCCCTATCTATCACAGCGCTCCTTCAGTGTCACCTACAACTCTGTCTCCTCCTCTCCGTTGCCCCTTTCTGTGGGGGTCCTCCAAGGCTCTGTTCTTGGACCCCTTCTCTTCTCTATCTACAGCTTCTCCCTTGGTCATTTGATAACCGCCCACTGCTTCCAATACCACTTAAATGCAGATGACACCCAAATCTATCTGTCTACTCCTCACCTCACTCCCTCAGTCTCCTCTCGCATTACTAACTTACTAACTGACATATCAGTATGGATGTCGCACCACTTCCTTAAACTAAATCTCTCTAAAACTGAGCTATTAATATTCCCCCCTGCACATGCCCCCCTCCATGACTTTTCCATCAAAATCAACAATGCAACCATCAGGCCCCCCCCTCACGCCAGAGTACTAGGTGTAATCCTAGACTCTAACTTGTCATTTCAGCCTCAAGTCCAATCGTTGTCAAAAGTTTGTAGAATTCACCTCCGAAACATCTCTAAAATTTACCCAAATTAAACCACCAAGCTCCTCATTCACTCCCTTGTTGTCTCTCGCCTTGACTATTGCAACTCCCTTCTCATTGGCCTGCCTCTCCATAGGCTATTCCCTCTTCAGTCTATCATGAATGCTGCTGCCAGACTTATCCAGCTTACCAACCGCTCAGTGTCTGCCAACCCTCTCCTCCAATTCCTGCACTGGCTCCCAATCACCCAGCGAATTAAATTCAAAATACTAACCACAACATACAAAGCCATTCACAACTCTGCCCCAAGCTACATCACCAATCTTGTCTCCAAATATCAGTCAAATCGTCCCCTCCGCGCCTCTCAAGACCTCCTACTCTCAAGCTCTCTCGTCTCCTCCTCCCATGCTTGTCTCCAGGATTTCTCCAGAGCCTCTCCGACCCTCTGGAACTTCCTCCGGTCCGGCTATCCCCTACTCTTGCTACCTTCAGGTGATCCCTGAAAACTCATCTCTTCAGGGAAGCCTATCATGTCTCCAACTAATCTCCTACTACTTCCATCAGCTCATTCCCCACAGTTACAACCTTTTATACCACCTGCCCCAACCTATTAGATTGTAAGCTCTTCTGAGCAGGGCCCTATTAGTCCTCTTGTATTTTATTGTATTGTAACTGTATTGTCTCCTTTTATATTGTAAAGCACTGCGTAAACTGTTGGGGCTATATTAATCCTGTATAATAATAATAATTCATGGTGACTGAGCAATAGGATCAAAAGTGTTAACAGGGTTTTTTCAGCAGGGTTGGCAAGCATCATGATTATCATGATTAGGGATCTACATCACTGGACTGATTGATTAACCACTTCAGCCCCGGATGATTTGGCTGCTGAATGACCGGGCCATTTTTTGCGATTCGGCACTGTGTCGCTTTAACTGACAATTGCACGGTCGTGCAAAGCTGTACCCAAACAAAATTGACATCCTTTTTTTCCCCACAAATGGAGCTTTCTTTTTTGGTATTTGATTGCCTCTGTGGTTTTTATTTTTTGCGCTATAAACAAAAAAAGAGCGACAATTTTGAAAAAAACACAATATTTTGTACTTTTTGCTGTAATAAATATTCCCATTTTTTTAAAAAAAAGCAAATTTTTTCTCACTTTAGGCCAATAAGTATTCTTCTACATATTTTTGATAAAAAAATTGCAATAAGCGTATATTGATTGGTTTGCGCAAAAGTTATAGTGTCTACAAAATACGGGATAGATTTATAGCATTTTTATTATTATTTTTTTTTTACTAGTAATGGCGGTGATCTGCGATTTTTATCATGACTGCGACATTATGGCAGACACATCGGACAATTTTGACACATTTTTGGGACCATTGGCATTTATACAGCGATCAGTGCTATAGAAATGCATTGATTGTTGTAAAAATGGCACTGGCAGTGAAGGGGTTAACACTAGGGGCACTCAAGTGGTTAATTGTGTTCTCTGGGAGGTGATTCTAACTGAAGGGGGAGGGGACTGACTAGAGGAAGTGATGGATCGTGGTTCCTAGCTAATAGGAACACACGATCAGTCACTGCTCTCAGAACAAAACACGGATTTGTGTGTTTACACACACACTTGCGTGTTCTGTCCCTCATGCTTGTGATTGCTCGTGGCTGGCGGTCATCACGACCATAGGCCACGAGCATTGGCACCCCCGCTGTGCAGTGGGCTGCTATCCGGATCCCACAAGCCGAAGTATAGTTACGATGGTTCACGGGAGCATGCCAACTTGCGGCAGTATAATGACGCCAGCTGGTCGGCAAGCGGTTAAAGATTCACATTGTTTTTTTGTTTTTTGTTAAAAGCTGTTGTCCTCAACAACATGTGGGTGTATACACTCTGGAAAAATGACAGCCCACTCTCTCTCTTCCTTAAACACCTGTAGCACCCTCCTAGATAGGTGCTAAGATAAGTAGATAGTTTTTGTGTTGGCTGATTGTGTTTTGTGAAGCTGTATTTTTAAAAGGTAAATTTAACTTGTCACGTTGTAGTTGGTGTGGCTGCGATTGCAGAGTTAGGTAAATTTAGTTGCTTACTGTATTCAGTGCAGCTGCCTTTGACTGGTTAGGTCTGTTCAGTGTTCTCAGCTACTGCTAGCCTATTTACTCCCTCTGCATTCCAGAAAAGTTGTGAAAACGTTCTGGATCATAGGTGTGGAGCTATGCAGATGGCAGCATGAATATTAATACAGCCCTGGCCAATCCCGAGGAGCTGGGCCCTGAAGACATGCTGGGAGACTGTATATATTCTCTGAGCACACTGATTTCAGGGTATTTTCATGGAGAGGATTAGTCCAGCCTGAATGACTTGCTGCCCTCCATGCCAGTGCTGCCATGTGCTTGCTGTTTGTGGGACCTCAGGCGGGCAACCTGAGGGCTGGATGCTGAAGTTACAGAGAGCTGATTGAGGGTCTGTCTGCTAAAGATCTAGTCTGGTATCACTGGAGAAAGGTGTCGCTTGGAAGTTGGAAGGAGGCAACCAACTGCCTTGGACATTTTGTGAGTACAGATTGCTGTGAGAGACTTTTGGGCTCCTACCACCGCTCTTGTGCTAGAGAGTCAGCTGTATCTTTGTTGAAGGGCACATGGGCTGGTGTCCTGAAGACTGCTTAGTCATTTCAGTTCTCTGTGAAGGGACTCTGATCTTGCTACTCTAAAGGAAGAAGCTGGTGTGTTGTTAACTGCTTCTATTACAAAGTCCACAGTCTGCTATATGCAAGGACTTCTGCTTCAACTTTACAGAAAGGAGTTCACTGTCCTCAACCTGTACATAGTTTATGTTTTTTGAATATCCCACTCAATCCCCTCCACCCTATCTAAGTTTTCCAAAAATAAAAACACTACTAGACTGATTATAGAGAAAAGAGTGACTGTGTTTGTGTGTCTGGCTTTGGGGCAATCCACTGGGGAAGAACCTGGACAAATTACCAGCGACTCCTTCGGGAGTAGCGCTACACAACTGTACACAATGGGGTTAGGATTTTACATGTTAATTGATAAGGCATCACCACCTGTAATTCTAAGTACTGTAAATACAAACAATATTTACAAAATAGTAAAAATTTGAGTTCAAAAACATATTTTATATTATATATTTGATGAGTTAAAAGATTTATTTTATATAAATTATGTATTTTTCCTTTGTATTTCAAAGACTTTTTTTTTTTAATGTGTCTAGAAGCTCCCTCGCTGATGTTACTTGGATTTTTTGTTTTAATAAACAAAAATACAGTACCAACCCCTGTATACATAAAGAGAAGGTATAATGTAAATTAAATAGTGTGTGTATAGTACTCGTGTTTAATACTTTAATATAAATAAGTTAACTATTTTAAACTTTTGAAAAAAAAAACCCTGCTTAACAGCATATAAGCTCTTGAGGTGCTCTCATCTGGCAGAGTGGTGGTGTGTAGGTTGAAGCTGGATTTCTGGGGTTGGGGCTTATGCTTAATGTATCTTAGTTTTGTTTTTTGTTTTCTTTCTCAATATATTTAGTTAGAGCATATATATATATATATATATATATATATATATATATAAATAAAATATTCAGCCATTGATTCAAAGCTGATGGTTCCTAAATATCTATATATGTTCAGCAGAGACTTGCAATTTAAAATTCCTAGAAATATAAAAATGAGATCATAAGGTGTATTTTTGCATTGCATGAAACATATTCTAAGAATTTACTTCTGTCTTTCATG
The DNA here is from genome assembly GCA_037952925.1 of Lithobates clamitans. Lineage (NCBI taxonomy): Eukaryota > Metazoa > Chordata > Amphibia > Anura > Ranidae > Lithobates > Lithobates clamitans. Next base: position 1,154,528 of record JBBGZY010000071.1, read on the forward strand.
CTATTCTAAGGTCTTTTTCCATTTTTGTTTAGACTGTAAAGTTATACAGACGGTCCCCTAGCTACAAACATCCGACTTACAAACAACTCCTACTTACAAATGGGGGGAGACAACAGGAAGTGAGAGGAAATCTACCCTTAGGAAGGGAAATTCACTCCTGTAATGCCCCGTACACACGGTTGGATTTTCTGATGGAAAATTTCCAATCGGAGCGTGTTGTCGGAAATTCCGACCGTGTGTGGGCTCCATCGGACATTTTCCATCGGATTTTCCGACACACAAAGTTGAAGAGCAGGAGATAAAATTTTCCGACAACAAAATCCGTTGTCGGAAATTCTGATCATGTGTACACGCATGCTCAGAATAAATAAAGAGATAAAAGTTATTGGCCACTGCCCCGTTTATAGTCCCGACGTACGTGTTTTACATCACCGCGTTTAGAACGATCGGATTTTCCGACAACTTTGTGCGACCGTGTGTAGACAAAACAAGTTTGAGCCAACATCCGTGGGGAAAAATCCTAGGATTTTGTTGACGGAATGTCCGAACAAAGTCCAACTGTGTGTACGCCCTATAAGAGTTATTATGGGAAAAAGGTACCTCCACTGATGCTTTATCACCAAGGCTTGTTTCCACAACAACCCAAAATTTTCAAAAGCCAATTGTCATTGGGACAGAAAATGGAGGTGAAATCTTCTGAACAGGGGCACAGAACAAAACAAACGTTACAGGGGTGTTAACCCTTCCCTATGCTATCCAAAAAGATTAAAAATTGTTTTTTTGGCTGGAGCAAAAAACGAAATTGCAAGCTGCATAATTCATTTAATCTTAATATATTTCACATTCCTGTTTTTTTTAAGTATTCAGAACCCTGCTTCTGTAAATACTGAACTCTATTGAATTGAACTATAAGAACAAAGGATGCTTAATTATTACTGTTTCAGAGATCAAGGTTGATTGACAGCACAGCAAATTATCAGAAGTTCTGAGACTAAATCAATAGACTCATATGACACAAGTGTACAGCTCCTAACGCCTAGTTTAATTATCTTCATGTAATTGTAGTTGAACAATCTAGAATAGTTTAGCTTTTTTTTCCATAAAAGATCACATGCAGACACATCACACTGTCAAGAAAAGATGTGATTTTTAACAGAGGCTGTGTTTTGAGATGGGAACGTCCTGTGCACAGTCTATGAGATTTCATAATTTACCAAATAAAAGTATTTTTTTAGGAATAATTACTACCCTAATCACTTATGTTACTATGTACTGCAGTGTTTCCAGAACCATATTCATTCATGTACCACCAGGATATTTTTTCAATCTTTGAATGCTTCCAGTAAAGTTAATATTTTATTCAGTTGTACATACTGACATGGGTATATGTAACTCCTTCACTATTTGTCTAATGTTCCTATAAGGCAAGATGCTCAATCCTCTAAACTAACATACTTTGAGCTGCATATCACCTGTAGAACAGATCTGCCAGCAGTGCTACATTTTCCACAAGTCTAGCACAACACATATTTTGTTTAGATGAAAACTACCATTCTATTCAATAACCACTAGCTAACTTGGATAATTTTCAAAAATTTCAAATACCTGTTGAAGCATTTTTTTTACTATAAAACTACTTAGAACTCCCAAAGATTATTTATTTTCTGAAAGCAGAGGCCACGGAGAATAAAATGGTGACTATTGCAATTTTTCCTGTCACACAATATTTGTGACTTGTGTAACACTACCCCCGTAGGGGTCGCTAATATCTGGGTTCCCACTGTTGCACGGCCAGTCACATAGCATTTCCTTCATTCTTTCAAACACAGAAAATCAGTCCTCGGTTTGTTTTTGTTGTTTTATTAGGGGATGATAACTTGAATGGGGTAGGGAATTATGGGATGCTAACTTGAAAACGTCCAGAGCACAGAACAAAGGACAACTTCCCCTCTTTTTACAAAGAATCATCTTCTTCCTTCCTTTTGCACAAACTTGGGTCACTGTGTACAGCACCTGCTCATCACTCCTGGTGGAATTAACAGTCACTTTTTAAATTCAGCAACAGCCATTACAGGTTAGGAGCCTCCTGCCCTTTGTAGACTATTTAGCTCATTGTGGTATGAAGGGCATCTCTTTCTGCTTCCCTGTAGACACTGGGTCCAGTTCCACCACTACAGAATATACCAGCCCACCTGGCTGCTTGCTTCCCCCAGTCCTCGGACTGGCACATACACACATGGAGATTCCCCAGTGCAGGGTGAATGAAGACTTGGCACACCGCAGTCTTAAAAATAGCACTGTTACAGCTGGCAGTCTGTCCTCTTGCCTTGTCCCTGCACCGTGCAGATCTACTCACTGTCTCTCCTTGCTCTCTCTGCTGCCTCTCTGCTTGAATCCTTCCAACTGCCTTCTGTGAAGGGATCCTTACAAGCCAGCCTCCTGAGCTCCAGCCTGAGGTACCCCCCCAAATGGTGGTCCCTCACGTGCCACTGACAGCCAGCACTGCTTCTCCATCTTCCACCTGACTCCCTTGCTGGCATGGCCCATATCTATTTATGGGCTTCCCAGTCCCCTGCCAGGCCCACTCTTGGGCATTGGCTGAGGGCCCACAAATATTCAAGGCAGCCCCTCCTAACATCCATCCACTATATTATATCATATTCTACACCATTCCCATTCTAGGAGCACCAGAGAGCTGCCAGGATGAGTCATCCAACCCTGACCCAAATACAGACTTACCACATAACATGAGTCAGAGTATAGTTTACCTACTCTCACTACTAGAGGGTGCTACACTTGCATTTATTTTAAACTTGCATTTATCAATGCAAGTTTTCAGGAAAAAATACACTTAATTGAATGAATGCACACAAACACAATATAATACCCAATGTTTTGGTAAATGAGTAGAGCCCTTTCACGCTAAGGCAATTTTCAGGCATTTTAGTGCTAGAAATAGCTCCTGTAAAGCGCCTGAAAACTGCCTCCCATGCCGCATGAATGTGAAAGCCCAAGTGCTTTCACACTGGGGCGGTGCGTTGCGGGACATTAGAAAAAGTCTTGTAAGCGGCATCTTTGGGGTGGTTTGAGAGCGCTGTATAAACCGCTCTCAAAATGCCCCTGCCCATTGCAATAAATAGGCAGTGGTTCCGAAGCATCTGAAAAGCAATTTGGAAGCACCGCAACAACAGCATTTTTAACCCCTTCTTTGGATGCTAGCGGGGGTTAAAAGCGCCCCGCTAGTTGCCGAAAAACGGCCCCATTGTAAAAGGGGTCTAAAGGATAATGTTGTGTCAAGTAGATACCAAAACATCAAGCCTTTGCAGGTTATTAATATAGACTAATTTGTTAATTAGAATCCTAGATTGCTCTCACTCTAAAGTTTGTGGCGATACCTCACAGGTGTGGGGCAATCACCATTCACACATGCGTTCCAGACCTATGCATGCATTTTCATGTTTGCATTCATGTGTGCAGGCTGACAGGGATGCTTTTAAAATGTTTTAATTATTTGTATTTATTTTATTTACTTTTTTAACTCCTTTTTATTTATTTATTGTTTTATTTAAATGTATTAAATGTATATTGTGATAGTTTTGGGTAGGTGATAGGTACTCTTTAAGGAGAGCAAAAAATGTCAGAAAGTCGGCTCTAGACACTGAAAAGAGCCTCTAGCAAGTAGAGGTAGTATAATTTTCCGTAAACTTTTAAAAAACATGAATTTCAGCGCTCTAAATACCATAAAATATACGTGAATGAAATAAAATAAAATGTGAAATTCAGTGATATACATCAAAACAGTGATCACATTATGCATACATCTGCTGGATGTCAAATTCATCAGACCAGCAAAATATACTAAATACATAAACTCTTTATGGAGACATCAGGGGTCTATTATCTTGTTTTGATCAGCTGTTTCCCTGGCTGTAACACATAGGGAATGACAGCGCTATAATCTTTGTTGCTTCCAGCTTCATTCATCACAGAGGAGATCAGAGAATGGATGTTCCTTTATCAAATCTGCGGCAAACCATACCATCCATTTACCTCGGTCCCAAGTTCCCTGAAGGAATGTGAGAGTCCAAGAACCAACACAGACAGCAGGGGGGGGGGGGGTTACCATTATCATTAAAAGTGAAAAGGTGTGAAAGAAAAAATTTGGGTTATCACAAGAATGGGATAGAGGAGAAATTTTCCAGTGAGGACACTACTTCCAGTGACTCTGGGGCATTCCCTCACTTTGGAGGGATTTCCTCTTACTTCTTCTTTTGGCTATGGGACATGAAGTGAATGGAAATTCCCACATTAGCATACAGAAGGAAAAAAAGTTAGAGGGGTGATAACTCTCCCTTATTCTATCCAAGAGGAAAAACAAGTTTTGCATTTAGTTATACTTTAAATTGCCTTCTTATAGTCTAATTAATTACAGCCATATGTACCTTAAAAAAGGCAGTGGGATGTGAACTTGTATACAATAAACAATACTGGAATACAAAGTAATTGCTGCACAGGTAAATATCTTGTTGCATTGATGGTTTCTAAATAATGATTTATTTCTGACACAGTTTGTAAGGTAAATAACTACAGTGAATTATTTTCACAGGCACAATCTATGTTTGTATTTCTGTTCAAAAATGCTGATTATCTGATACAGTACCTGAGATTTTTATGTTTTAGCCTTACAATAAGGCCTTGACTAAGTAACCTGGACCACATTGATAGTCAAGACCGTTCCTTGCATAAGTAGAAATATTGAACCCTTAAGGCCTAAAGAGAAAAAAAAAATCTGCATTCGGGCAACATTTGAATATCAAGTCAACAGCTTTTTGTTCTTACTAGCTAACTAGTTGAAGTAAACATACAGCAGGATTCCACATAATAGATTTGGAATCATTATAAAATAATGCTCTAACGCAGTAATCTGAATACAAGCTACAATATAATATCTTGATGTCTTGAACAACAAAAGGAAGTTATGTAAGCCTCATAAATAAATAGGAAAACACAGTAAAAGCTATTTTTTTATATTCTCTCCACAAGGATGAATGTTTTATTAAAGTTAAACAGCAGTTACATGGAGATCTTGAATACAATAGAAAGGACACATATGCATACCTGTACAAACAAGTAGTACAATCTGCTGGATAAGCAACAGACACATAACAAGTTATAGTATACAGAACTAAAGTAGGTCACAAAGTATATACTATAGTATCAGGTATTCCATTAGAACCACAGAGAAAAAAAAAACATTTATAGCTATAATGCGAATTAAAATAAACAAATAACTTCTAAATGTCCACACACCTTACATTATCATGGAAATGTGCTATTAGAGGAGAAAGAGACAACCAGTGTAAACAGGGCTAATAAAAGGAGAGCATACAGTAAATGCCACTAGCCATTTAATAACCTCTTACAAGTGTAAAGTGAACTTTTTTAGGGGCTTTTCCAATTACCACCAAGGGCTACTGGAAATCTCTGACTAATCACCAATGTGAACCTTGGGTCATTTGATCAAAGGAGAGTTGTTTGGAGTACAGTATTGAGACACCACTAAAAATTAGGATGCTATAATTAATGGTTTGTTATAAGCAAATGGTCATCAGTACTAAAGGGGTTCAAAGTGGGACAATATCAATCAATTGTAAAAGATAAGCATGGTGCAGTAGCCAATGGTTACAAAAGCAAAGTTCTGGGTGCTACAGAGGTAATGTTGTGTGGGGCATGCCAAACAGGAGGCCCCATACACATTTACATGTGGGAGCAGATTAATCATAATTGTCCCTATTACATTATAAAACACTTGAAACATTTATTACAATAGACTAATAGATTTCTATTCTATTAGATTCATAGAGCATAATGTTACTGGTTGCCCATTGGGAAACTTAAAAATGCTGTTCCCCAATGACTTACAAGTAAGTAATTTTTACAAGAAAGAGTTTGATAACTTGGTTCTTAATTCTAACTATTTACTAGCTGTGCAGTATTTTCAACAGAAATGGTGATGCACTCATGTAAAGGCTTCATAACCATTTGCTCTGTAGCTAAGAAAGGTACAGCTATAATAAATGACTTGTGTCTACAGCTTGTCAGGGTTAATTTATTTTCAATAAATTCTAATCATTTTTGGTAATCTTTCACATATACAATTCTTGGAAATGGAGCACCAATCACTAATTAAAATCTGGTATGGTCTACTTTAATGTTACAATGTAATACGAAATGAATTCTATTTGCAGTTATGTTATATAAGCTGGGGCAGAACATGGGGTTGAAGCAAACATGAGCTTATAGAGAGGGGGTGGGGGGGGATATAGCCAACGTAAGTCACACTGGCTGGTCAGCTGCAAGCAGTTCTGTTCTTGCCTTATATCGGTGGTAGTAAAAGTATTATAGGGGTTGATTTACTAAAGACAAATACACTGTTCACTTTACAAGTCAAGTTATACTCTGCTAGTGAATTTTCCCAAGAACATAATTAATGGGGGGGAAAATTCACTTTGCAAAGAACACCCAATCATGTGCAATGAAAATTAGAAGAAAGCATTACTGCTTGCACATACATGGATGAAGTCAGCAGTGCTTCATCTCATTCACTAAGCTCTGGGAAAAATTCACTTTTCAGAGTGCAACTGCATATGCAAACTTAACAGTCTATTTGCTTTTAGTAAATTAACCCCGTAGACTATATGGGGTAGAGATGTGTATGTAGTTCTGCATCGACCAGGTATGACAATAAATAGAATGGCTTTTTTTTTATATCCTTAGCCTGTACAGTGGAACTTTGAGGCATAGCTTGCCTCTGAAACGCACCCCAAATGGCTGGGTTCCCAGCTTTTGTTTTTTTTAAATAAAGGACTTGTCAAAAAATGCTTACTGTCATTTATTAGACTTTTTGGGTGAATGAGTAGAGTACTATGTACCCCTACTCATTCACATGGGGGGAAGGAATCTGGAGGCCCCCTTGTTAAAGGTCCTCACCCGGGGGGCGTGGCTTGAACATGGCAGAGTAGAGACGTGCATTGCTAGAGCTCCCGACTCCCGACCAGACTAGCACAGCTGTTATGCCTTTGTTCAGCAATCTCTTTGCTGGTCATTAGCTACCGTAAAGGACGGAAGAACAAGGGATTGTCCACAGTGACTCCAGCGGCTCAGATCAGCCGATTTTTCAGAGACTTACCCCGATCCGCTCCAGCAGAGACCATTAGTGGAGCACGTGGTGTCCCCAGGCCTTCATCGATCCTCTCCCCCCAAATGGAAGCCTCACCAGGTTCGGTGCCAAGCTCATTGGCGGGCTTACCACTCCTCTGGGACTCTTCACCAGGCACCTCGAGCAGCTAGGGGATTCCCACCCTCCTCTCAAGGGATAAGGATGACATCAGGATGCTACTAAGGGCTCTCACCACTAAATCAGATATGGAAGCCTTAGTGCTACGGGTAGAGGAGCAGCACCACGGGACTTCCAACATGTCCTGGCGGAGGTCAATGGCCTTGATGTAAGACTAACTAGAGGCGAACCTGAGTGCCCTAGAGACACGGATCACCCAACTAGAGCGGGCACAGTTGCAAAGTTAAGAACAGCTGGCGGAGATGTAGCTCCACGCAGAGGATCTGGAGAACTGGAGCCGCAGGAACAACCTGCGGATCCGGGGGGGTGCCGGAGGCTACGGGTCCTACGAACCTGCCGGAGACCGTTCGAGCGATCCTGCACAAGCTAATGGAGCCAGACCCGCCTGTGAACTGGGAATTTAATAGAGTGCACAGGGCGCTCAGTCCCAGACCGGGGGAATGAGATCGTCCCCAAGATGTGATCTGCCGGCTCCACAGATGCGTGCAGAAGGAGCTGATCATGAAAGCTGCCTGGCAGAAAGGAACAGTGGACTTTGACGGGGCAGCTATATCCATCTTTCCAGATAAATCCCAGGCAACTCTGCTGCGGAGAGCCATGCTTAAACCCCTGTTGGAATCCCTGCGCAGCGCTTAACTGCAATACCAATGGGGTTTTCTTCTCCAGCTGACCATCCGTAACAAAGGCTCTTCCTACACCTTGAGAAGGCATACAGGTCTCCCGGACTTGTTTGAGTTCCTGGGGATGGAGGCGATCCCCCTTCAGGACTGGCTGCACCCTCTACCTGGCAGAGACCCTTGTACAGCACCACGAGCACCTCTCCTGGCTCAGCAACGCCACTCATCAAGACACAGACGGAGGGAACCTACGCCAATCAGAGCTCAGGAACCTGAACTGTGAACCAGCGGGACATCACATGTGAGTAAGATCGAACACTGTGTTGCTGGCAGCCTGAGTGTTTGACTTGCCCCCCGCCTGCTGTGCCCTAGACCCCCTTAGATCACCCACCCATGACCTCCTGGGCTGGATCTGCTCCCCCCTGAGCTCACTCCCTCTCCCCCGTCGACCACATGAGACTGCATTCATCCCCTCCAGCATGTTTTGCTCCACCTCCCCCCTGGGGAGTACGGGGACCCGTGGAGACTTTAATTTACACTGCATACAGGATTGCACGAGGATCTCCCAGGTACTTGAAGCCCAATCAGAATTGTGATCCTCTAGCGGCCACAATGGGTCCTCCAGTATGGCAACTGACTGCCATACTACACCGTAGGGATCTGCCCCCAAACGAAGGGGTAACAGGGTCCTGCTGGAGGGGAGGAGTAAGTGTCGGGGGGATACTGGTGCATATGTTCAAAGACACTACACTTAATCAAAATACATGATGTGTACTGTAGTCACTCGGTACAAAGCACATGCTATGGCGGGACAACTGTGTAAGGGATCTTTAGTGTTTAGAATAACTTTGACCTGTTACATTAATAGCATGATGGTGGGGGAATGTGTATACTGTGCTTTATGTGCTGTGGGGGGCGGTATGTTTTCTAATCTCTCCTGATTGGGGTGGTGTGTCTCTCCGGGGTGGCTGTACTGAGTAGGGGCGGTGAGACACCCGGGGTGCTGCACTGCTTGTCTCAGAAGAAGGAGTCTAGATGTGTCCATGGGCTTTTAGCCCTCCCTCCCCCGCCTCCCTTTCCCTCCCCCCCTTTCCCCCCTCCCCTCTCCCTCCCTCCCCTCTCCCTTCCTCCCCTCCCCTTTCTCTCCTCCCCTTTCCCTCCTCCCCTTTCCCGTCCCCCTCCTTCTTTCCCTCCCCCCGGCGTGTGGGCTTATGGAGGAGATGCGAGTCAGGCACCTAGATAATAACCTGCTGCTGATGTGGCGCAGATCCTTCCTGGGATTCCTCACAGTGGGATACCACCCCCCACTTTATCTGGTAATTCCCTCTTTCTGTGGTTTGTGGAGAGGGGATTTCTAAGTTTTCTCAGGGTGTTGCTAGTTCAATGTTATGGTTTGTGGCGATACATGGCTAGGCATCCAGCCAGGGCCGCGTTCTGCGCCGGCACAGTTGTTACGGGCCGCAGTGAGAACGTGGCCGGGCATACCAGCCATTTATAAATATGATTGTTATTTGCACATTTTACTATACACCATGTTATATGTTTCTTCCTAATGTGCACGATTTTAAAAGCATTTGATACTTTTGGTCGGGACAGGGAGCTCCGGGTCCCTGCCAGGTACATCCACTTTCCCCACATAGGATTGCACCCATCAGTGGCTCACATTGGGGGCTACTGGGGTGCCTTGAGATTTAGTCTCTTCATGCCCCTGGAGTGCTAGTGTGCTGATACTTTTGGTACTTTCTCCTTACTATCCTACTCTTTCCCACTACCCATCCCCCCTTTTTTTGTTCTCTTTTCTTCTTTACTCTTCCTCCCGTAGACTTCCACTGGCTTCCGCGATGGCTGCGGGTAAAAAAGAGCCTCTTCGTTTCGTTTCCATCAATGTGAAAGGGATTAATACCCCAGAGAAACAAACAATGGTGCTTTCAAATTTGAAACATATAATTTTATGGCCCAGTTTCCCAATGTATTACTCTTGGCAGTGGGCGATTATAATAACTATATGAACCATCAACTAGATAAATTACCCGTTCCACCTAACCTACCCTTATGTAAAGGGGACAGACACCCTTTGTGAGCCTACTTGAGGAACTCGGATTAACGGATCTATGGAGATTGGGACATCCCTTGGTAAAACATTACTCATGCTGCTCAGCCTCTTATGGGAGCCTATCCAGGATAGATTTAGGTCTGGGTAACGATCTCATAATCCCATTGTTAGTAGACGCAGGATAAAATGATAGACATATATCTGATCATTCCTCATTATGGGTATCGATATCATTACCTAATGTGACCTAACGCAAATGTTGGAAGCTTAACCCCTTCTGGCTTTCACTGCTTCCTGAACCGGACCCCATAGGGGAACAATTAAAATACTTTATTCAGGACAACATTCATTCAGCTCACTTGCATGTGGTTTGGGATGCAGCCAAAGCTTTTATGAGAGGGCAATTTATTACAGTAATCAATCAGTTTCAAACTAATACAAAAGCATGGGAGACTGAGGTTTGCAAGACACTTAAGGATTCTGAGGATAAATATATAGCCAATCCTATGGAGGATACAAAGACAAGTTGGTTAGGAGCGCAATCTATGTTCAGACAGCAGGCATTGCAGCTGGCTGAAAACAAACGTTTTTTCCTGCAACAGGCACATTTTGAGGAGGGGGAATCTACTGGGCACATGCTGGCTATTCTAGTGCCTGCACAGAGCTCCACCTCTACAATTTCGGCCATACGTGATGTGCAGGGTGTCATTCAAACGCAAACTGCCACAGTAGTACAAATCTTTAGAACATTCTATATGGATATCAACTTATCTAAAGTGCAACCTACAGAAAGGGAACTAGAGGGCTTTTTAGAAAAATGGGAATATGAGGATAATATTAGCGCAATTAACCACCATACTATTTATTGATTCTATCACCTATTTTAGTTGCAGCTATATTATTTGGTCATCTCATATTAACCATTTGGTTTCCGCAGTAGTCGTTTTTAACCACGTCAGCGCTTGAGCCTTTTTTACATTTTAATTTAGAAAAATGTACATTACCTCATTTGTCGGCCTCGGACGCGGCCTTACTTAATGCCCCACTAACGGAAGAAGAATTTGCTACAGCAATAGCACAAACTCATCATAACAAATCCCCAGGGGCTGATGGCCTCACTTCCGAGGTCTACAAAAGATATGTGGGCACACTATTACCCACACTACTGAACGTGTACAGTGAGGCACTGAAGGAGGGAACACAGTGCTGGATCATTTAGGAATGGGCACCAACTTTATTAGCTGGGTTAAACTGCTGTATGCCCAACCCTCAGCCCGGATTAGAGTAAATTGGGAATTATCATAGTCCTTTCTATTGTTCTGGGGCACCAGACAGGGGTGCTCATTGTCGCGCCTGCTGTTAGCCCTGGCCCTGGAACCTATTGCGTCATGAATAAGGAGTGACAATGACATAGTGGGATTTCAGCATGCAACGGGTACTGATGTAGTGTCATTGTATGCTGAGGACACGGTGCTCTATCTAGGTGACACACAGAATTCACTGAGTGCTGTGATGACTCTCATCAGAGCCTTCGGGGCACTGTCTGGCTTCTCCATTAACTGGAACAAGTCGGTGCTAATGCCAATAGAACCCAGTACAACCCCTTTGCCGGAGTGTGCGACAACGATACAGGTAGTGTCCTCCTTCCGTTATTTAGGTATCCAAATATTTACGGATGTTTCTCAATACATATCCTTTAATTTACTTCCCCTGCTTGCCAAATTTTGGGATAAGGCTAAAGCCTGGAGTAAACTGCCTTTATCCGTAGTAGGAAGAATTAATCTCATAAAAATGATGTGGGCACCCCAATTGCTGTACATTTTTAACTCCCCAGTCTGGGTTCCTCGGTGTTGGTTTGATAGGATTGACTCCCAGTTTAGGGAACTAATATGGCGTAAAAAAAGAGCAAGAATTAGCTTGTCAATGCTGCAATATAATAAAGATAAAGGGGGACTAGTGGCACCGCACTCTAGAGCCTATTACCTTGCTTCACAGCTACAACTGGGAAGCTGGGGATTAACGGATATGTCAGATCTGATCCGCAGGCTCCTCCATGTCACGGCCGGTGATGACATGAGGGCTCTGACACTCTTGGAGGCGGGCTACCCACATTTAGATCCTGGGGGCTCCAACTATACTCCTTTTAAAAACACTATGGTCCTATATTAAAAGGCTGCTGGGGATATGGGGCTATCTGTCCCATACTCCCTTGTGGCGAAACATGAATTATAGAGAACTGTACAAACTTAGAGGCTTTGGGAACTGGGAAAGTGCGGGCATAAAATACATTACACAATTGTACAATGGGACTACCCTTAAATCATTCATGGAGATACAATCAGAATTTAATATACCACGTACTAATTTCTACAAGTATCTACAGCTGTGCCATGCACTACAGACGCAGTCAAGACAAACAGAGCTTAGATTGATAGATCATTCACTGATACAAAGGATCCTAATGGAAAGTGAAAAGAAAGGTATGATCTCTAGATGTTACCACATGCTTCTCAACACAATTCAGGACCCAGCCAGTTTGCCTTGTAGGCACAAATGGGAGGGGGATGTGGGTGCCATGGATGGGGAGACGTGGAATCTTTGCCTCACCTCCGCCCCCCCCTGGTCTCAGTGTCCGCCTTCCAAAACCTGTCTCACCTTTATATGTTGCATCGAGCACGGGCACAAATGGGGATAATGTGACACAGCCCTATGTCCAAAATGCCAGAGGGACAATGGTGACCCTATACATATGCTTTGGAAGTGCCCCAAACTTTTCCGCTATTGGAAGGAAGTCCTTGACACAATTTCTCAGGTATACGCTTTCACTATACCACAAAACCCTACAATATGCCTACTGGGTGCCCTGCACGACGAGATATTATCCCCCTCAGCACACACGGTGATTCTTTGCCTGTTATATGCTGCTCGCAAACTAATTGCACAATTTTGGATAACTCCCAGGGTTCCTACTAGGCGCCAATGGGTTGAGTAGGTCAATCGAATATTAATCAGAGAAAAACTGACATACCAGCACAGAAAGGCACCCCGCAAATTTTATACAATGTGGCAGGCATGGCTGGAGGTACCTGGGTTAGCGCCACATCAATTAGTTAAAGATAGACTTTTACAGGGCTAATAACTAGGAAAAAAAACTGATTTAGATGGCTGAGAAAAGAATACTTACACATTTTTGAAATGTGATAGCATTTATAACTCTGGTGGGTCGGATAGAATGTTGGGGAAAGGCTTATCCCCAGGGACCGGGGGGCATGCAGAACCCGTCCAAAATATTTACCTGTTTTACTTTTCTGTATGCTGAGTTTTTGATGTTCCAAATGGGTTGCTTCTTTTTACTCATTGTGCTTTTTCTCATGCATAATTGTACACTACATATAAGTTCTGCCACATATTTGGAATGTACGATACAAAGCTTGACTAAATAACATGTGTCAATAACTGCCTTTTCTATTATATTTTGTAATATCCTGTATATTATGTATTTGACATAATGAAAAAAAAAAAATTTGAAACATATGAAAGCTCATGTGTGCTTCCTGTGGGAGACCCATTTCCGTGCCGATAGACCACCAAAACTCCGGGACCGCTTCTTCCCGACGGCCTACCATAGTTGCTCCTCGGACTCAAAGTCGAAGGGGATGAGTCTCCTGATCCGCAGCACAACCCAGTGGTCACTGCAAGATCAGTGGCACGACATAGAGGGACGAGCTCTGTTTGTGAAGGGCACCCTGGGCAATTCTCTGGTTACCTTGGTGAACCTATACCTTCCAAATTCAAACCAGATTGCTTACCTAGAGCCTATCCTGACTAAGTTAGGAGAATTTGCAGAGGAATCTTGGGAGGAGACATGAACTTTGTCATGGACCCATCCCTAGACTCTTCCAGAGGGGCCTCCCAGATCTCTTATGCGGTGTTGAAACACCTCAAGAAATGTTTGTAGGCTTTTCATCTAGTAGATGTCTGGAAGGTTTTGAACCTGAACCACAAAGATTATACATTCTACTCGCATCCACACGACTCATACACTAGAATCGATCCCCAATCCCTCTTGTCCAGAGTGGTCTCAGCATCAATTGGCTCCACCATCTTCTCAGGCCATGCTCCGGTTTTCATGGAAATAGACTTGTTGCCACCCAGTCCCAGACAGTGGATGTGGAGGCTCAATGAATCTCTGATTCAAACCCCAGAAGTCATAGAGAAAGTGATCAGAGAGATGAGAAACTTCTTCTCAGTTAACGTGACCCCTGATAGTACTCCTTTTATGATCTGGGAGGCTCACAAGAGCTACATTGGGGGGGTTTTGATCAAAATAGGCTCCCGGCTTAAGAAAGTGAGAACTCAGCAAACTATTGATCTTCTGGAAAGGATCAGATCCCTAGAGGCAACACATAAAAGATCGCTTGTGGTCCAGGAACTTACGGAACTTACAAAATTTAGAAGCCAGTTGCGTTCTCTGGCCTTGGTGCGAGCCAAAGCCGTGATTGCTAAATGCAAACCCACTTTCTATGAACACAGCAATAAATGTGGCAAACTCTTAGCGAGGGCCTTGAGAGCTCAACAAGCTTGAACATTTATTCCTGAACTTCTTAGCGATAACAATGCAAAAAAACATGCTACAGAAGAAATTGCAGTGCAGTTCCGCAAATACTACACCTCTCTTTACAATCTGCCACATCCAACCTTCGACAGGGATAAATTCCTGGAACGAAAAGCCATACGAGAGTACCTACAGAAATCTAAGTTGCCTCGGCTGACTGAAGAGGTCTTGGCAGCCCTGGAGGACCCTCTCTCCAGCGAGGAGGTGGCCCTGGTGCTGGCTCGCATGCAACTCGGTAAGGCACCAGGCCCAGATGGATACTCCCTCCTTTATTACAAGACTTTTGGAGCGCTTCTGATCCCACACTTTCTTGGCCTATGATGAGGCGGGAGAGGGAGTTACTCCCCTGGAGGATACACTTCGGCCTTATGTCACAGGGTAAAGATCCTCTCATATGCCAAAACTGTAGGCCAATATCCCTCCTTAACGTGGATCTAAAAATATTTACCAAAATTATTTTGCTGCGCCTAATAGCGGGTTTCGTCCCCACGAGAGAGGCATGAGATAACACTACCAAGGCAATTAATATGATACACGCTGCTCGGACACTGAAAATTTCCATGTTACTGCTCTCGACTGATGCTGAGAAGGCGTTTGACAGGGTGAACTGGCCTTTTCTGCCGGAGACTCTCCACCACGTGGGGCTTGGTCAACGAATGTTGAATTGGGTGCAAGCCATTTACTCCCACCCCTCGGCCCAAGTTAAGGTGAACAGCCATCTATCCACGTCCTTTAAAATAGTGAATGGGACGAGACAAGGATGCCCTTTGTCCCCTTTAATTTTTGTCCTGACCCTGGAACCTTTTCTACGTTCAGTTAGGGACAATCCCAACATAATGGGCCTCCACAATGACAACACCCTCTCCCCCAAAAATTTGTCGTTCGCGGACGACCTATTATTCTTCGTAACTAACCCACTGGTATCTGTCCCTAATTTGCTACGAGAATTTAAGGCATACGGGGCACTATCCTTTTTCAAAATCAATCTCCAGAAATCAAAGGCCCTGAATGTGTCCATGCCAACCCCATTGGCCACCCTACTTCACTCAGACTTCCCGTTCAAATGGGCAACGTCACACATTAAACATCTGGGCATCTTTTTGCCCAGTAAGACAGAAGATATTTCTCCCTTAACTTTTCCCCCGTGCTGTCAGCCATTAAAAGAGACCTTCAGTCATGGCAGCACGGACTATTTTCTTGGTTTGGACGCTGTGGGATTGTTAAAATGAATATTCTGCCCCGGATATTGTACCACCTGAAAGCCCTTCCCATCTGGATTCCTGGAGTCCTTTCTCAGAGCAGTGAACTATACTATAACATGCTTCCTTTGGAGTCAGAAAGCCCCGAGATTGGCCCTGTCTTTTTTGCGACTGCCAAAAGTGATGGATGGTATGGCTCTACTGGATGCCAATCTAAATCTTATGGCGTGCCACTTGACACAAATCCTGGACTGGTGCCGCCATGGCCCCCTGAAACAGTGTGTACAGTTGGAGGAACTCCTCGCTGGAACCCAGTTGGGCGCCTTGCCCTGGTGCCAAGCGCCTTGCCAGATACGAGAGCACCCTACTGTGTGAGAAATGTGGCGGATAGCCCAAAAAGCCTTTCGAGACTTCTCCGTAGCACCCACCCCTTCGCCAATAACCCCCATTGTGGGGAACTTTGCCTTCAGTCTGGGTCTAAGAGACCCTAAATTTCAGGAACTAAAAGAGGCCGACCAGTCCTAGGTTCGACATTTCCTCATAAACAGACAGTGGATGTCCAGACAGCAAATCATGGAGGCCTATCCTTCTGGAAAAAATACAGCTAGCTCACTTCATTGGCTCCCTACCTTCTCTTTTGGGAGGAGCCTTACTGGTTTCACGCTCTTGTGTCTGGAACAGTCCCCTGCATGCCATTTGGTTTCCCAGACATATCAGTTATTGCTAACACCAACCCTGAACTTCAGACCTCCATACATACTTAGGTGGGAACAAGACTTGGGAATCCGGTTCACAGAGAGACAGGTGGAGGGAATTGTCCTCTTTACTAGCAAGATATCTGTGTGTGCTAAACACCAGGAAGCAAGTTACAAGATACTGACGAGGTGGTACTATATACCGGAGAGGATTGACAGGATGTTCCCTCAAAGCTCAGAGCTGTGCTGGAGATGCAGGGAGGAACCGGGATCTCTCCTGCACATTTTCTGGTCCTGTCGCCTCCTGTGTCCTTTTTGGACCGAGGTTCACTGTATAGTTCAGAATTTCACAGACTGCGAGCTGCCATGGAGCCCCGCGTTCTTCCTCCTACATTACCATGAGATCCCAAACAAGATATATAGGAAGTCCATTCTGCCTCTTCTGCTCACAGCGGCGAAGAGTTGCATTCCACTGTACTAGAAGTAGGGATGAGCCGAACACCCCCCTGTTCGGTTCGCACCAGAACATGCGAACAGGAAAAAAATTTGTTCGAACACGCGAACACCGTTAAAGTCTATGGGACACGAACATGAATAATCAAAAGTGCTAATTTTAAAGGCTAATATGCAAGTTATTGTCATTAAAAGTGTTTGGGGACCTGGGTCCTGCCCCAGGGGACATGAATCAATGCAAAAAAAAGTTTTAAAAACGGCAGTTTTTTCAGGAGCAGTGATTTTAATAATGCTTAAAGTCAAACAATAAAAGTGTAATATCCCTTTAAATTTCATACCTGGGGGGTGTCTATAGTATGCCTGTAAAGGGGCGCATGTTTCCCGTGTTTAGAACAGTCTGACAGCAAAATGACATTTTGAAGGAAAAAACACATTTAAAACTACCGCGGCTATTGCATTGCCGACAATACACATAGAAGTTCATTAATAAAAACGGCATGGGAATTCCCCACAGGGCAACCCCGAACCAAAATTTAAAAAAAAAAATGATGTGGGAGTCCCCCTAAATTCCATACAAGGCCCTTCGGGTCTGGTATGGATATTAAGGGGAACCCCGGCCAAAATTTTAAAAAAAAATTGACGTGGGGTTCCCCCTAAATTCCATACCAGACCCTTCAGGTCTGGTATGGATTTTAAGGGGAACCCCGCGCCAAAAAAAAAAAAAAAAACGGCGTGGGGTCCCCCCAAAAATCCATACCAGACCCTTATCCGAGCACGCAACCTGGCAGGCCGCAGGTAAAGAGGGGGGGATGAGAGTGCGCCCCCCCCCTCCTGAACCGTACCAGGCCACATGCCCTCAACATTGGGAGGGTGCTTTGGGGTAGCCCCCCAAAACACCTTGTCCCCATGTTGATGAAGACAAGGGCCTCATCCCCACAACCCTGGCCGGTGGTTGTGGGGGTCTGCGGGCGGGGGGCTTATCGGAATCTGGAAGCCCCCTTTAACAAGGGGACCCCCAGATCCCGGCCCCCCCCCTGTGTGAAATGGTAAGGGGGTACTTACCCCTACCATTTCACTAAAAAACTGTCAAAAATGTTAAAAATGACAAGAGACAGTTTTTGACAATTCCTTTATTTAAATGCTTCTTCTTTCTTCCTTCATCTTCTTCTGGTTCTTCTGGCTCTTTTGGTTCTTCCTCCGGCGTTCTCGTCCAGCATCTCCTCCGCGGCGTCTTCTATCTTCTTCTCCTCGGGCCGCTCCGCACCCATGGCATGGGGGGGGAGGCTCCCGCTCTTCTCTTCATCTTCTTCTCTTCTTCATCTTCTTCTTCATCTTCTTCTTCTTCTTCTTCTCTTCTTCCTTCTTCTCTTCTTCATTTCTTCTCCGGGCCGCTCCGCAGCCATGCTGGCATGGTGGGAGGCTCCCGCTGTGTGACGGCGTCTCCTCGTCTGATGGTTCTTAAATAACGGGGGGTGGGGCCACCCGGTGACCCCGCCCCCCTCTGACGCACGGGACATGACGGGACTTCCCTGTGGCATTCCCCGTGACGTCACAGGGAAGTCCCGTCAAGTCACCGTGCGTCAGAGGGGGGCGGGGTCACCGGTTGGCCCCGCCCCCCGTTATTTAAGAACTGTCAGATGAAGAGACGCCGTCACACAGCGGGAGCCTCCCACCATGCCAGCATGGCTGCGGAGCGGCCCGGAGAAGAAATGAAGAAGAGAAGAAGGAAGAAGAGATGAAGAAGAAGAAGAAGACGAAGAAGATGAAGAGAAGAGCGGGAGCCTCCCCCCTCATGCCATGGGTGCGGAGCGGCCCGAGGAGAAGAAGATAGAAGACGCCGCGGAGGAGATGCTTGACGAGAACGCCTTAGGAAGAACCAGAAGGGCCAGAAGAACCAGAAGATGAAGGAAGATAGAAGAAAGAAGAAGTATTTAAATAAAGGAATTGTCAAAAACTGTCTCTTGTCGTTTTTTATTATTTTTGACAGTTTTTTAGTGAAATGGTAGGGGTAAGTACCCCCTTACCATTTCACACAGGGGGGGGCCGGGATCTGGGGGTCCCCTTGTTAAAGGGGGCTTCCAGATTCCTATAAGCCCCCCGCCCGCAGACCCCCACAACCACCGGCCAGGGTTGTGGGGATGAGGCCCTTGTCTTCATCAACATGGGGACAAGGTGTTTTGGGGGGCTACCCCAAAGCACCCTCCCAATGTTGAGGGCATGTGGCCTGGTACGGTTCAGGAGGGGGGGGGCGCACTCTCGTCCCCCCCTCTTTTCCTGCGGCCTGCCAGGTTGCGTGCTCGGATAAGGGTCTGGTATGGATTTTTGGGGGGACCCCACGCCGTTTTTTTTTTTTTTTTGGCGCGGGGTTCCCCTTAAAATCCATACCAGACCTGAAGGGTCTGGTATGGAATTTAGGGGGAACCCCACGTCAATTTTTTTTTTAAATTTTGGCTGGGGTTCCCCTTAATATCCATACCAGACCTGAAGGGCCTTGTATGGAATTTAGGGGGACCCCCACATCATTTTTTTTTTATTATTTTGGTTCGGGGTTGCCCTGTGGGGAATTCCCATGCCGTTTTTATCAATGAACTTCTATGTGTATTGTCGGCAATGCAATAGCCGCGGGTAGTTTTAAATGTGTTTTTTTCTTCAAAATGTCATTTTGCTGTCAGACTGTTCTAAACACAGGAAACATGCGCCCCTTTACAGGCATACTATAGACACCCCCCAGGTACGAAATTTAAAGGGATATTACACTTTTATTGTTTGACTTTAAGCATTAATAAAATCACTGCTCCTGAAAAAACGTCCATTTTTAAAACTTGTTTTTGCATTGATCCATGTCCCCTGGGGCAGGACCCAGGTCCCCAAACACTTTTTATGACAATAACTTGCATATAAGCCTTTAAAATGAGCACTTTTGATTTCTCCCATAGACTTTTAAAGGGTGTTCCGCGGCATTCGAATTTGCCGCGAACACCCCAAATTGTTCGCTGTTCGGCGAACTTGCGAACAGCCAATGTTCGAGTAGAACATGAGTTCGACTCGAACTCGAAGCTCATCCCTAACTAGAAGCAGACGCAGCCACTGAGGGTGACAATTTGGCTGAAAAAGGTAGCTGAAATCTATGCAATGGAGGACCTGGTGGCCGGGGAAAGGGGCCTCCAGGAGAAGTTTAACACAAAATGGTATTTATGGTGCAAGTTTGTCTACTCTGAGGAGCATGCCGAGCTGTTGACCCAACTCTGTTAACAGATGGGTCCTGGGGATGGGCTCCCCCCGGACATGGATTGCGGAACTGGCCAGTGGTAGTCCCCCCCCTCTTTTTCTCTCCCCTCTGCTACTATACTCTTGACTCTGATCTGAGCCCTCCTAGCCCTCGAAGCTATATTTTATGTGTTTTGATGCCAAGGGCTGTATGGACATGGGATCTTGTATGTGGACAATATCCAATGTGGATTTAAAGTTGTTGTGGTTTCTGTATCACCGTATCTAAATAAAGAATTGGAAAAAAAGGTCCTTGCCCACAGACCCCCATAACCACCATCCAGGGTTTGGGGTAAGAGGCCCTTCTCCCCATCAACATGGTGACAAAGTGATTTGGGGGGCTGAGCACCCCCCGCCCTAACGCACCCCCCCTTGTTGAGGTCATGTGGTCTGGTATGGTTCAGGATGCGGGGGCTCGCTCCTCCCCTGCTCCCCTCCCATCCCTGAGGGAGGCATGAGGTTCCCCTCAAAATCCATACCAGATCCAAAGGGCCTGATATGGATTAGTGGGGGGACCTTTTTTTTTACATTTAGCTGTCAGCGGGGAATCCCACTGACAGCTGATGACTCATCAGTTGTTAAGGCCAGCTTCCCAGCCCACTCCTTAACAACCAGCTATTCACAGTTTGTTAAAAAGGAAAAAATGCATGAAAATTGCATGCAAAACGCATAAAAAACGCAGGTGCAAAATGCACCGCAAAATATACATAGATGTGAACCTGGGATAAATGATAGTAATTCAGTCAGCATAGACAGCAATGGAAAGGCCTCCACTCTTTTTCTCAGCAGCGATCCATATACACAGAGAATGATATACAAGAAAGGAAAATATAATAGTGTAGTACAGTGGGTATAGAAAATAATCACTCTCCTTAAAAATAATCAAATTTTCTTGCTTTGCAACCTGAAATGAAGATAGACAGTTTTTTTTTATCCAGCTGTATTTCCTCAGTGCAAAACAGAATTACTGAGTTGAAAAAAGCCTTTAGTCTGTTGGGATATGCATCTACTAACTTTGTACATCTAGACTTTTACGCAATATTTGCCCACTCTTCTTTGCAGAACTGCTCATGTTCAGTTAAATTTGATGGTGACTGTTTGTGGACTGCAGTCTTCAAGTTATTCTACAGATTTTCAGTGGGGTTTAAAATAATTGTTATTTTTATAGCAAAAAAAAAAGGAGCAAGACTTTACAAACATGTTATACTTACCACCTGCTCTGTTGCACTGGATTTGCACAGAGCAGCCCAGATCCTCTGCTTCTCGGATCCCTCTTCGGCTCTCCTGGCCCCTAACTCCTGTTGATTGCACCCACAGCAAGCAGCTTGCTATTGGGGCACCCAAGTCGAGCTGCAGCTTTGTGTATCCATTCAGACATGGAGCTGCAGTTCAGCTCTCCCCCTCTCTCTCCTGATTGGCTAACTGACTTTGATTGACAGCAGCGAGAGCCAATGGCGCCACTGCTGTGTCTCAGCCAATCAGGAGAGAGAGAGTCCCGGACAGCTGAGTAACTTGCTGGACAGAGATGGGGCTCTGGTAAGTATTAGGGGGGCTTCTGCACACAGAAGGTTTTTTATCTTAATTCACAGAATTAGGATAAAACACCTTTTGACTTCACAACCACTTTAAATCTGGGCTCTGACTAAACCATGCAAGGACATTCACCTTTTTCTCCTTCAACCACTGAGCGGTCATTTTTCCTATGTACTTTGGGTCATTGTCATGTTGGAAGGTAAACCTTCTTCCCATTTTCCTAAAAATGTTTTTCCCCATCCATTTTTACCTTCTCCATGTTTTACTGTAGGAATGGTGTTATTTGGATGGTGAGCTGTAATGGATTTCTGCCAGACATATCATTTGGTGTTGATGCCAAATAATTACATTTTAGTCTCATCTGACCCTAACACCTTTTTTCATGTGGCCTCAGAATCTTCAGGGTGCTTTTTGGCAAACCTCAGTCATAACAGCATGTGTATTGAACAAGCAAGCTATCGCTTGTGAAACATGTCAACTGCTTGTCCTGTGTTTGTCTGATACACTTGTGACAATAAAGGTACATCAAGCAAGTTTTTTGGATATTCAGAGTGCGACCATTTCTTTACTTTATTAGCCCAGATCCTCTGCTTCTCGGATCCCTCTTCGGCTCTCCTGGCCCCTCCCTTCTGTTGAGTGCCCCCACAGCAAGCAGCTTGCTATTGGTGCACCCAAGTCCAGCTGCAGCTTTGTGTATCCATTCAGACACGAAGCTGTGGTTTGGCCCCATCTCCTCTCTCTCCTGATTGACTAACTGACTTTGATTGACAGCAGCGAGAGCCAATGGTGCCACTGCTGTGTCTCAGCCAATCAGGAGAGAGAGAGTCCCGGACGGCTGAGACACTTGCTGGACAGAGATGGGGCTCCGGTAAGTATTAGGGGGCTGAGGGGGGCTTCTGCTCACAGGTTTTTTATCTTAATTCATAGGATGCATTAGGATAAAACACCTTTTGACTTCACAACCACTTTAAGTCTGGGCTCTGACTAAGCCATGCAAAGAGATGCACCTTTTTCTCCTTCAACCACTGAGTGGTCATTTTCCTGTGCTTTGGGTCATTGTCATGTTGGAAGGTAAACCTTCTTCCCATTTTCCTAAAAATGTTTTGCCCCATCCATTTTTACCTCCTTCATGTTTTACTGTAGGAATGATGTTATTTTGAAGGTAAGCTGTAATGTATTTCCGCCAGACATATCGTTTGGTGTTGATTCCAAATAATTTAATTTTAGTCTCATCTGACCATAACACTTTTTTTCACGTGGCCTCAGAATCTCCAAGGTGCTTTTTGGCAAAGCTCAGTCATGACTGCATGTGGCTTCTCTTGAGTAGTGGCTTTTTTTTTGCAACCCTTCTATACAAGCCACATTTGTGAAGAAATTGTGATATTGTCCCATGCACACAATGGACCACTCTTTGTCACAATTCCTGCAACTGCTTCAGAATTTCTTTAGGCCTCTTGATAGCCTTTCTGACCAATTTCTCATGGCTCTTTCATCCTATTTGAAATGATGTTCTGATCCAGGGAAGATCTTTGTTATACCAAATATCTTCCACTTCTTAATAATATACTTCACTGTGCTTCTAGGCATTGATAAAGCCTTTGATTTTTTTTTTGTATCTCTCTCCTGACCTGTGCCTGTCCACAGCTTTATCCCAGAGATCCCAGTGCCTTGCCACCCATAGTTGATTGTTTGCTTCAGTTGCACTACCAGGGAGAGATCATTTCATGCTGAGCTAATCAAAATGACCACAGCTGATCGCATTTGAAAGTCAAATGGCTTTGTGTAATTTAGTTTACAAGTCATTTTTAGGATGGGGATGATCATTTTTCCAACTCTGTGTTTTTGTTTTTTATTTTTATTTTTTTTTTTTCTGACATGATGGTGTTATATCTTTTTACTTGGATGTTATAAGTTTCAAAAGTAGTTCCTGTACTACTGGCGAAATTGTGCCTGTTAGGCAGGCCACGCCATGTGCCTCCCGGCTGGGGAATCCCCAGAGTCAGATGCACATTTCTTGTCGGCTCCCATGGTGCTCAGCGATCACACATGATTGGTCATCACTCCAGCCTTTCCACCTCCTGTTCAGTCATTGACAGCACTTAAATCCTGTGCTGCCTATTCATATGTTCCCCTCAGTAGGATTTTGTGCTGCTGCGTCAATGCTGCCATGCTTGCTTGATCGATCTCTATCAGGTAAAGGACTCATATATTTTTGTATTTATACTTAATACTATACACCTTATCTAATACTATACAACCTATCTAAGTAGCACATCTCCCCTTATGTATTCCCCAGTAATTGAGTCCCTTAATTTTGGTCCTTATAAAGGCAGTTTAGGTCCATGTATTATATTTAGTTCACCAAATAGTAATACTATTCTGTTTTTTTTTCTCTTTTTTATAGCTATTTACTCTGCATGGCCTGACTTGCACCTGGATGTGGAGTTCACCAGCTCACCATTGGCGTGTACATATGTATCCTATATCCACCTGAGATGTAAGACCTAATTCTTTTATGGTCTCCCTGGGTTTGGCCCCACTCAGTAGGGCTATACTGTACTGTACAATATATAATTTTGGTTTAGGAGCATGTATTGATACATTTTTTCTTTCATTTATATTAACAGTATCTTTTAAAGATTAGAAGACAGATCTTCTTCCTTGCTCAGTTAAGGGACCTCAGCAGTTGTGCCGCTGTGGCATTTGATCCCCTGGTGAATAGAGATAACATGGTAATGGTGACAGTAGAAATTCCTAGTTTTTAGCATGGCGGCTATGTTTTCCAACATATTCTATATCGATGAGTTAGTGCTATAACATTTTTGTTACTACATTATATCAGCTTTGTGTGTTAGATGTCTTGTTTCAATATGTATTCTATACTTATGGATATGCTTATATTTCAGGCATTTTTCTGATATACTCAGACACCTCTGAAGAATAGGGATGAGCTTCGAGTTCGAGTCGAACTCACGTTCTACTCGAACATTAGCTGTTTGCCAGTTCGCTGAACAGCGAACAATTTGGGGTGTTCGCGGCAAATTCGAAAGCCACGGAACACCCTTTAAAAGTCTATGGGAGAAATCAAAAGTGCTAATTTTAAAGGCTTATATGCATGGTATTGTCATAAAAAGTGTTTGGGGATCTGGGTCCTGCCCCAGGGGACATGGATCAATGCATAAAAAAGTTTTAAAAAGGGCCGTTTTTTCAGGTGCAGTGATTTTAATAATGCTTAAAGTGAAACAATAAAAGTGTAATATTCCTTTAAATATCATACATGGGGGGTGTCTATAGTATGCCTGTAAAGGGGCGCATGTTTCCCGTGTTTAAAACAGTCTGACAGCAAAATGACAGTTTAAAGGAAAAAAAGTAATTTAAAACTACTCGCGGCTATTAATGAATTGTCGGTCCGACAAAACACATAAAAGTTTATTGATAAAAACAGCATGGGAATTCCCCACAGGGAAACCCCGAACCAAAATTTAAAAAAAATGGCGTGGGGGTCCCCCTAAATTCCACGCCAGCCCCTTCAAGTCTGATATGGATATTAAGGGGAACCCCAGCCAAAATTTAAAAAAAAATGGCATGGGGGTCCCCCTCAAAATCTATACCAGACCCTTCAGGTCTGGTATGGATTTTAAGGGAAACCCCGTGCCAAAATTTAAAAAAAATGGCGTGGGGTCCCCCCAAAAATCAATACCAGACCCTTATCCGAGCATGCAACCTGGCAGGCCACAGGAAAAGAGGGGGGATGAGAGAGCGCCCCCCTCCTGAACCGTGCCAGGCCACATGCCCTCAACATTGGGATGGTGCTTTGGGGTAGCCCCACAAAGCACCTTGTCCCCATGTTGATGGGGACAAGGGCCTCATCCCCACAACCCTTGCCCGGTGGTTGTGGGGGGGTCTGCGGGTGAGGGGGTTTATCAGAATCTGGAAGCCCCCTTTAACAAGGGGACCCCCAGATCCCGGCCCCCCTGTGTGAAATGGTAAGGGGGTACAAAAGTAAAAAATGGCCCCGCCCTCCGTTATTTAAGAACCATCAGAAGAGAGAAGCGTCACACAGCGGGAGCCTCCCATCATGGATGAGGAGCGGCCTGAAAAAAAGAAGGTAAGAAGAGGCCGCGGAGGAAGATGCTGGGCGAGAACACCAGAGGAAGAACCAGAAGAACCAGAAGAAGAATAAGATGGAGGAAGAAACCGAAGGAAGATAGAAGATAGAAGAAAGAAGATGGAAAAAAGAAGACTTTAAATAAAGGAATTGTCAAAAACTGTCTCTTGTCATTTTTAACATTTTTGACACTTTTTTTGTGAAATGGTAGGGGTACTTTTGTACCCCCTTACCATTTCACACAGGAGGGGCCAGGATCTGGGGGTTAAAGGGGGCTTCCAGATTCCGATAAGCCCCACCGCCCGCAGACCCCCACAACCACTGGGCAAGGGTTGTGGGGATGAGACCCTTGTCCCCATCAACATGGGGCCAAGGTGCTTTGGGGGGCTACCCCAAAGCACCCTCCCAATGTTGAGGGCATGTGGCCTGGTATGGTTCAGGAGGGAGGCGCTCTCTCATCCCCCCTCTTTTCCTGCGGCCTGCCAAGTTACATGCTCGGATAAGGGTCTGGTATGGATTTTTGGGGGGACCCCACGCCATTTTTAAAAAAAATTTGGTGTGGGGTTCCCCTTAAAATCCATACCAGACCTCAAGGGTCTGGTATAGATTTTGAGGGGGACCCCCACGC
Source organism: Lithobates clamitans (assembly GCA_037952925.1). Classification (NCBI taxonomy): domain Eukaryota; kingdom Metazoa; phylum Chordata; class Amphibia; order Anura; family Ranidae; genus Lithobates; species Lithobates clamitans. The sequence continues at coordinate 1,181,053 of JBBGZY010000071.1, forward strand.
CATTTAAAAAAAAAATTTTGGCCGGGGTTCCCCTTAATATCCATACCAGACCTGAAGGGCCTGGCATGGAATTTAGGGGGGGCCCCACGCCATTTTTTTTGGTTCGGGGTTCCCCTGTGGGGAATTCCCATGCCGTTTTTATCAATGAACTTTTATGTGTATTGTCGGACCGACAATTCATTAATAGCCGCGAGTAGTTTTAAATGACTTTTTTTCCTTTGAAATGTCATTTTGCTGTCAGACTGTTCTAAACACTGGAAACATGCGCCCCTTTACAGGCATACTATAGACACCCCCCAGGTACGAAATTTAAAGGAATATTACACTTTTATTGTTTCACTTTAAGCATTGTTAAAATCACTGCTCCCGAAAAAATGGACATTTTTAAAACTTTTTTTTGCATTGATCCATGTCCTCTGGGGCAGGACCCAGGTCCCCAAACACTTTTTTTATGACAATAACTTGCATATAAGCCTTTAAAATTAGCACTTTTGATTATTCATGTTTGAGTCCCATAGACTTTAACGATGTTCGTGTGTTCGAACAAATTTTTTGCCTGTTCGCATGTTCTGGTACGAACCAAACAGGGGGGTGTTCGGCTCATCCCTACTGAAGAAGAATCCTTGAAATGCGTCAGGGGTCCTAGTTCCCCTTGTTGTTGGATAATCTATCCCTATCCATATTCCATATCATGCGATGTAGTATTTTAAATTTCTAGTTTCTAGCTCCGTGGTACACTTTTGTTTTTTAACCTTTATGTATAAATAAAACTTGTCTATTTTTATATAAAGATGTATTTTTCATGTTTGTGTTTATATAGTCCCAACAAAAGAGGTGTTTCTTTTCTTCTAAATATTATATTTTAGGGATGATGATACATCCCAACACCAGGTCAGCTTTCCATGCTATATGTTTAGGGGTAAATCAGCTATATAGCATACACAATGGTTATTTAATAATAAATTAAATATATATATATATTTTGTACAATATCAGTAAAATCATTTTTATTACTATTAGATCCCCTCAAGGATAAATTGTCACATGTGATTTACTATAAATTTAATTTTATACATAAAATGTATATATAAGATTTTTTATGATGCTTGCTTCAATGGATTGCAGCAAAAGACTTTTAAGTAATGGATCTTTTTATATGCAACACCACAAAATGTATATTATTGCTTGTCATGTTTTGATCTTTTATATGCTTTGTCTGGTCTCTAGCTGGGTGTGTAGCAGACCATTAACCTCAAGGTATCATTTTAGCACTAGCTTTTTATAGTGTTGCTTGCTCTGCAGAGTCTTTTAAGTGCTTGAAAATTACAAAAACGCACGTTTCCATATCACAAAAACCCACTGTGCTGTTCAAATCTGTATTTTATAGTTTCACAACTGCTTTTTTTCACAATTTACCTAGAGATAGAAGAACAAGTTGAAAATGATGCAATTCATTTGGTTTCAATATTTGTCATGTGGCAGGTTCTTTTGCTATATTTATATCTATAGTAAGCCAAAAACCCCAAAGTATTTAATAGAGGCGGGTTTCACACCACTTAATTAGTGCCACACTAATATGCAGGGCTCATGAACTGCCTGAATGTCAGAAAGATCCCACTAATGCAATCATTTGGTAAACATACATTTGGATAAATAAGTTGTAATTTTTACCATTTAACGCTTTGCTTTTTGCTGCAACTTTCACCTCTAGAAATACTGTGAGCTGTGCAGACCACAAAGTCATTTAGCACTGGTCCACTGAGCTAAAGCCCTCTATTCTGTTCACAAAAATTGAGGAGTTCTCCACATATCTATATTTTCAAAAGGAAGTTGCTCGTTGTTTTATTCCTATGCACAATGCCATCTCTCTTTCAACAGCATGAGATGCTTCCTGAGCTGGTACAGCCTCTTCTTATCATTTTGTCTTTACACAATTCCTAAACCTCAATCATATGTTTAATTAGGTCTGAACAAATCTTACCCACATCTAGAAGCCGGCTTCAAAAAGTTAGAAACAAAACAATGCCGCTTTTATGTGATGTATGCAGCTCCTTCACCTCCAGGAGCTCTTTAACACAGTTCTCTCCCCTCCACATCAGTCATACATGCAGTGACTTCTCCCCTTTCCCCAACAGAGGAGGCATGAATATATATTGCATATTTACTGCTCAAAAAATTAAAGGAACACTTTTTAATCAGAGTATAGCATCAAGTCAATTGAACTCCTGGGATATTGATCTGGTCAGTTAACCCACCTGGCGGTATTCCCGAGTCTGGCTCGGGTTGGATTTTACATACCAAAAGCGGTATCCCCGAGCCAGACTCGGGCTTGCATCGCAGGATCCAGGAAGAGCATACTTACCTTGTCCCCTGGATCCTGCGATGTCTCCCCGCTGTGATCGGCGAGCCGCTGTGTCTCGCTCGATTCACAGTGCCAAGCTCCGTTCCCTGCGAGCGTTGCGACGCACGGGGACGGAGTTCAGCGGTAAATTCAAATAGTGAAACACACAGTATAGATACAGCATACTGTAATCTTACAGATTACAGTACTGTATCAAATAACTACACATCCCCTTTGTCCCTAGTGGTCTGCCCAGTGTCCTGCATGCAGTTTTATATATATAAAACTGTTCTTTCTGCCAGGAAACTGGAGATTGTCCATAGCAACCAAAACTGTCTCTTTACATCAAAAGTGGTTTTAGAGCAGCTAGAAAAAAGCGATAATAAATTAGAATCACTCGCAGAATTGAGCGATAGTGATTTGTGGGGAGATCCGTCATCAAACACTAAAAGTAACGAAAGCTAAAATTCTGCAACTGAGCAAATTTCAGTGTTTTTGATTTGATTATATTATTATATAATTTTTATTATTATTATATTATTATTTGTTATAATTATTTATAGTTATTTATTATATTATAATTTTTTATTTCGTTTTTCAAACTTTATCATACCCGGGATGTCTACTAGACTCTTGTTTGGACAGATTTAAGTGAACTATTCCTAAGAATTACAGGCCTACAATATAAAACGCCAAATTTCTGTGCAAAATAATTGTACCGCTTTCAGCACCTAAAATCAGAAATAATCATACCGCCAGCGAGGTTAAGTAGTAGAGAGGGTTTTTAATCAGTTTCAGCTGCTTTGGTGTTAATTAAATTAACAACAGGTACACTAGATGGGCAACAATGAGACGACCTCCAAAACAGGAATGGTTTTACAGGTGGAGGTCACTGACATTTTTTTTCCCTACTCATGCTTTCTGACTGTTTTTCATTAGTTTTGCATTTGGCTAGGGTCAGTATCACTACTGATAGCATGAGGCAATACCTGGAAAATATAGAGTTTGCACAGGCAGTCTAACTCCTTCAGGATGGCACATCAATACCTGCCATTGCCAGAAGGTTTGCTGTGTCTCTCAGCACAGCCTCAATAGCATGGAGAAGATTCCAGGAGACAAGCAGTTACTCTAGGAGAGCTGGGTATGGCCGTAGAAGGTCCCAACCCATCGGCAGAATTGGTATTTGCTCCTTTGTGCAAGGAGGAACAGGATGAGCACTGCCAGAGTCCTACAAAAGGACCTCCAGCAGGCCACTGGTGTGAATGTCACTGACCAGACAATCAGAAACAGACTTCATGAGGTGGCCTGAGGCCCGACGTCCTCTAGTGGGCCCTGTGCTCACTGCCTGGTACTGTGGAGCTCGATTGGCATTTGCCATTGAACACCAGAATTGGCAGGTCCACCACTGGCACCCTGTGCTTTTCACAGATGAGAGTGAGTTCACCCTGAGCACATGTGACAGACATGAAAGTGTCTGGAGAAGCCGTGGAGAATGTTATGCTATCTGTAGCATTGTTCAGTATGACCAGTTTGGTGGTGTGTCAGTGTGTCAGAAACCATGAATCAGACTGAGACGGAAGTACAGTTAAAATCACACTTGTTTAATACTATATTAAAAAAAAGGAAAAACAGAGTAAGCATAGTCAAAACATAGCCACAGTTCGGGAACCTGGAACGGATAGTCAAACAAGCCAAACATCAGGGAGCCAGAGATGAGCGTAGTAAAGAGCAAGCAGGATCTGGAGCCAGAAGGGATGCCAGCCAAGCAAGTCTTTAACAGGAATGCAGGAGATAGTCTCTGTGATGTTGACCAAGGTGAAGGCAGAGATCCTCTGGACTGGACGGCTTAAGTAGACAGCACTGACGAGCAGGATATCATCAACAGCTGAGTAACTGTGAAGAGATAGGAGCTGGAAATTAGCCGACAGCTGAGCAGCCAGCTCAGAGAAGGAAGGGATGAGCCCAGCCTTGACACGGTTATGGTCTGGGGAGGCATATTCATAGAAGGATGCACAGACCTCTACAGGCTAGACAATGGCACCCTGAAATCCTTGGACCCATTGTCAGACCCTATGCTGGTGCAGTGGGTCCTAGGTTCCTCCACGTGCACGACAATGCCTGGCCTCATGTTGCGAGAGTATGCAGCCAGTTCCTGGAGGATAAAGGAATTGATACCATTGAATGGCACCCAGGCTTGCCTGACCTAAATCCAATAGAATCTGGGATATTATGTTTCGGTCCATCTGACCCCACCAGGTTGCACCTCAGTCTGTTCAGGAGCTCAGTGATGCCCTGGTCCAGATCTGGGTGGAAATACCTCAGGACACCATCCATCATCTCATTATTAGCATGTCTCGACGTTGTCAAGCATACATACAAGCACGTGGGGGCCATACAAACTACTGAGTACCATTTTGAGCTGCTGCAATGAAATTCCAGCAAAATGGCAAATGAGAAAGGAAAGAGAGAAGCCCCACTCTGAGTGCAGTATGTACATGCTGATACCATCCAGCCTCGGAGCTGCGGGGACCACTGGAGCGGTCGGGGACTGCCTTACCACCACTGCCCAGCCGGACACCAAGGAAGCCTAAGGATTCTTTACACACGCTTGTCTGTTACTGCTTAAATGTGAGTTTTACTTGAAATCATTAAAATAGTTTATACCTACATACTGCAGAGTGGCGCTGCTCTCTTTCCTTTCTCATTGAACACAGGGCCTCTTCTACTTTCTTGAGCTGGCTGCCGTTTCTGACACCGACCAGAACCTTTACATAGGTCTGGTGCTGGGAGCATATGGACTTTGCTTTAGTGCACATTCCACTAGTTGCCTATTTAGTGCCTCATTTTGTCTTTTCCTGAGCAAAATGGCAAAGCCTGCTACATCATTTTTTCACTTTCATTTTCAGGGTGTCTTTGAATTCAGCCCATTGTAGGTTGATAATTTTTTATTTCCATCAAATGATGTGGCATCCTTTTGTTCCTTAACCAGTAACACATTACCCAGTCCATATCAGTATCTATCCAGTATGGTGCTGTACATGTTTCCCCTTAAACCACTCAAGTGTTGCTTTAGCAGTGTGTTTGGGGTCATTGTCCTGCTGGAAGGTGAACCTCCATCCTAGCCTCAAATCACACACAGAGTGGTACAGGTTTTGCTCAAGAATATCCCTGTATTTAGCACCATCCATCTTTCCTTCAACTCTGACCAGTTTCCCAGTCCCGACTGCTGAAAAACATCCCCACATCATGATGCTGCCACCACCATGTTTCACTGTGGGGGTGGTGTTCTTTGGGTGATGTGATGAAAAACTTTTTTTTTTAGTTTTTAGATACAGCGGAGAAGGATTAGATCCCCTGTCGGGTTTTCATTGCTGACCGAGATTTACCCTCTCTATCTCTCCAATTTACCATTATTATTGAAGATGAAAGAAAAAAAAAATCCCAAATGTTGGGTTGTCCCCAGAAAAGGATTGGAGGGGAAATCTTCCAATGGGGACACTAGTTCTGGTGACCTGGGGGTCCCCATGGGATTCCCCTAATTTGCAAGGATCTCCTCTCTCTTCCTGTTTTGGCTATGGGACAGCAAGTGAAGAGAAATCTCCTCAATGGGACACAGATAAACTGACAGGAGTTATGTCCCTCCCTTGCTCTATCCAAAATGAAACAAAACATTTTGCCTTCAGTTCTACTTTAATGCTATTGCAGCATGAACAGTTGACAGCTCTACTAGAAATGTGTTGAAACCAGTCTTTACTACTAGCTCACTCATTTTTTTTGTATATTTCTAGAATTCAGTATATTAAAATAATAATGCTGTTGTGTGCTCAACTGTACAATATTATTAGGCAACCAAAGCGTCTTAATGTTGTGCAGTTATACACAAAACAGCATTATTGTGTTATACAAATGTATTGTTGTGTTATACAAGTGTCATTGTCAAATCCAAAAACTCATAAACTCATATGCCCCGTACACACGGTCGGATTTTCCGATGGACATTGTCCGATCGGAGCGTGTTGTCGGAAATTCCGACCGTGTGTGGGCGCCATCGGACATTTTCCATCGGATTTTCCGACACACAAAGTTGGACAGCAGGAGATAAAATTTTCCGACAACAAAATCCGATCGCGTCAATTCCGACCGTGTGTGGCCTGTTCCGACGCACAAAGTGTCACGCATGCTCAGAAGAAATTCCGACACGGGACAGCTCGTTCTGGTAAACTTAGCGTTCGCAATGGATACAGCACTTTCGTCACGCTGCAATGTAAAAAATGGTTTAATACAGCGCACTCTCTTCTTCTTTATAATGTGACAAGAATTAAGTAGTTTTGCTGCTCATATTCACACACACTTCTCACAAAGTTTTATTTGTGTTTTTTTAGTGGGATTCCCTCAATATATTGTTATTAGTTGTCACATCTGACAGTTTTATATTTTTTATGTTTTTTTTTTTGTTTTTAAGCCTTTTTTTTTCTTTAATGTTTGGATTTTTTCCAAGGCTGATCTTTGTTCAATGATATTTTTATTTTTACTCCAGAATATTTTTGTGTGTGTTTTGTGTGGCAAGTTACCCCAACACCATTGATATCTTTTATTATTTAATCTCCATGAGATTTTTTGTTGTTGGTGTCCCTTGTTCATTTCACATTGTATATTAGAAATGTACCTGAATCCTCACAAACAAACCATCATTTTTGAAGTAAAACACATAGGAGAGTATAATTCAAAACAAAAATCCTTTATTAAGGGCTCAGAACCAAACAAAGAGGAAGGCAACACTGAATCAACAGGAGAAATTAGTGAAGCCTGGGACCCCCACGGCAGACATCAATTCTTAAACCTCAAAATTGGTGGCCTGAGGAGTCCATATGTAAGGGAGGGCAGTCTGGTCCAGGATTCACAGAGATCCGGATAGCAGCAGATGACATCAGTGTCCCCAGGCTGTGGTACCACAAGAGGCTGCATCTTTTGGCCGACCAGACTGGATACAGGGTCCTCACTGTCTGGTCTTCCTTTCACACTTCCTTCCGGGCTGTGGCTGTGCAGTTGGAGATGTGGCAGGAGGAGGAGTAGGACCTGCAGGAGGAGTAAGACCTGCAGGAGGAGGAGGAGGACCATCCCAAAGCTGTGTATGAGGTGTAATTTGGCCCCTCATACCTTTCGCCAGAGCCTCTGATATGAGGGCCTCACACATGGCTTTTTGGCCCTCCTCCATCCTCTGCATTTTATAGGCTATGAATGCAGCAATGTTCTCCTGCCTGGTGTGTGGTGCTCCCAGGACCTCTGTAGCCCTACAAAAAAATCTGATAGCAGCCTCCTCTAGGGTACTCCTCCTACTGCCACTTTCTGTTTCCAGGGGGGGTGGAGGGACCTGCAGATCAGCCAGCCGGCTCGGCCCAGCCACCTCCTGGCTGAGACTTCCCTGTGTATGAAAAAGGGACATGGTTGTAATGTTTTGCATCATCAATCACAATCATAAATTAGTACTCCCAACTAACATCTAGTTAACATCATTGATTGAACAAGCAGAAATATTTAGAGGAATGCTATACCTGGCTCAATCTGGGCTCCTCCACATGTGGCCTGGAAGGCCCAGGTTGGGCGTCAGAAGCCTCAGCCGGGGGGGAAGGAAGCGTGGAAGGAAGACTGGAGAGTGATGACCTGGGTTCAGTCTGGCCTGCCAAAAAGTGCAGCCTGTCGTAGTACAACATCCTGGGGACATAGATGTCATCTGCTGCTCCGGATCTCTGTGAATCCAGGACTTTATTGCGCTCCCTCAGATATGTGCTCCTCAGGCCACCAATGAAAATCTTTAAATAAGTGATGTCTGCCGTGGGGATCACCTGCTTCACAATTTCACACAATTGCTCCAGTGCTGCCTTCCTCTTTGCTTGGTTCTTGTAATGGGGGTGTTTATTCTCCCACAGACAGGGCAGCTCCCTTAGCATCTCTATGAAGACTGAAATGAAGTCCTGATCTTTCAGTACCATATCCATGTTCACTGCAAGACACAACACAAGACAAAGCCTAATGTCACACCAAACTCTCCTAATCTTGTTACAATATAGGCCTCAATCTATAGAAGCAGTATAGGCCCAAGTTTGTCTCTTACCTTCGTTCTTACGATCGCCGCGTTCAATGCTCCTTCCTCCGCTCACAGATCAAACGTAATACGCACGCGTGTTACGCTTTATATACACTGCGCATGCGTGTAACTCCGCCCGCCCCTGACGTTCTTTCTAATGTATTCCCCGCCCCTTTTCGTTCGGCGCAGTGGGGGAAGAGCATGATGGCGGAGTTACAACAGGTGCGTGATAATTCTAACAACGAGGAGGAGGAGGAGGAAAGCCCGGATCCAGGCACGTCCCGATCCAGAAGGAGACGTTTTAAAGCCACAAATATGTCGTTTGGGGAGATGTTGGAGATGGTAGACATCATGAGGAAGTCCGACTATGACGGAAAATATGGGCCTTACCCCCACCCCAACATCCGAAAGGCCAAAATCATTGGTAAAGTGGTCCGGAGTCTAGAGCGGAATTTCGGGGTACGAAGGTCTAAAGATCAGCTCAGGAAGCGGTGGTCGGACCTGAAGTTGAGAGAGCCAGAGCAGTACCAAAAGATCCGGAGAGTGCTGCAAAAAAGTAAGTAGTTGTGCTGTGTTCCTATTCTTTCTGTCTTTATTACGTTCGTTCTGCTCCATATGCTTTGATTAGTTGTAACGTTTCCAAAGGTCAACTTTAATGTTCATGGGCACATTATTCGTTCGTATCAAACATTTTTCTTTCGGCCTCTAGAACACCATTGTTTAGGCCATATGCATTTTCACACATTTTTGGGGGCCTACTTGGATGCCAAATATTTGTTTGTGTAGATGGGTTTGTTACTAGAATGAAATGCAAACTAGATTGTGTGTAAGGAGAGGACACTGAGCAGCTGTTTTCACATCTGGACACTGGAGCACTAGTGTGGGACACAAGAACACCATTTTTATTAGGGGGCCACAAAGGTGCTCCAGTGTATACTATAGGGGGGTCTCCATCTGTGAAGCTTGTACCAAACAGGTAAAGTATTGCAGCTTGACAAAGGGCAATAAAAAATATACATCTTGGAACTCGGCTAAAATAACAATAACAATTGTACCCCACTTCCAAGCAATGTTTCCTATTTCTATAGTTCTGCCATCAAATATCTGTGTGCTAAGTATACCATTTTTGTTTTACATAGGGGAGAAAAGACTCGGAGGACACCCCTCATCCCAGGAGAACAGAGACCCCCCCCTCTCTGGAAGAAGGGGAAATACCAACCCAAGAAGCTGAGCAGGAGGAAGAAGAAGACGTGGTGGAGATTGGCACCACAACAGGTGAGTGTCTGCGACCACAGACTCAGGTAAAAGAGATGGCTGGTGGCAGATTTTTGAGACCTTTTTTTTGTTCTTTATCTCTTTTTAGGTGATCGTGATGTGAGGGATCCAGAACGCTTTACATCTGAAAGTGCCCAGATACTGATCGGGGAGATCATGGGGTGTAATCTCCAATTGCAAAACATCCAGCAACAAATCAGTGATGTTATTAAAAAAAATAATAACATCATTGATGTTTTGGGGCGAATTTAAACCCCACAAAATCACCTGTTTTATCGTACCAAACTTTTTTCAATGTTTAGAAAAGCCAAATTTGGAGGATGCACACAGTGTGCCAACATGTGCTATCTGCCATCACGGGAGATCAATGGACGCGTTTTGGGGGGGCAACCCCTTCATCAATTATAAAGTAGCGTTGAGGAAGGGCTTGCTCCCCCCAAACACGTCCCTTGATCCCCCATGATGGCAGATAGCACATGTGGACATTTGTAAATTGGTGTGCATCTTCCAAATTTGGCTTTTCCAGGGGTGATTTCCCCCCATCTGAACGCTATATCAAACCCAGTTCCTAAATACTGATGTCTGATATAGCCTTCAGGTTTTACCTAATGTGAACTTTGTAAGTTCAAGTTTTTTGGCTTTCTTGTTGGTTTTACACAGGCCTGTTTTATCTGAAATGGATATTTTGATTTTTCATAATGCTACTGCAAACATTGTTATACAACAAACATGTTGGTTTGTTTTAAAAACCTTTGGTAAATGCGCATGTGATTGTGCAGGTATAAAAAAGTGCCTTACTCAAGAATGTGTGGATTATTGTCTCAACACTACAACACTTTTGGGGTGATGTAATTGTTGTTTTATGCACAAATGGGGGTTATTTCCTAAGGGCAAATCCTCTTTGCACTACAAGTGCAGGTTCAGTGCAGTTGCAAGTGCACTTGTAGTGAAATGTGTTTTTGCATTTAGGAAGTACCAGCCAACACTGTTTTTTATAAGGTTACCCAATCACGACATTTTCTGCACTCAACACATTTCTGTCAGGGTCAGCTAAAACAAACACAAGCAGTAAATGTCCACCAAGAATTTCTTTTGGTTGTTTTTTATTTGAAAAAGGTGTCACATATTGTCTGGCATATTGATAGCCCCCCTACCCGCAAAGAACTCCAGGTATCGTAACCGGACATCACGGGCATTCAGGGAGGGCAAGCCAGGACGGCCGCTTTCAAGTGCCGTCATTGTTGATGTATTTGGGATTCCGGCCTCAGGCCCAGCTGAGCCAGCATAGTTGGCTGAATGTTTTCATAGAAAATTATGGAGAACACAGCAGGCAAGTATTATACGGTTCAGTTTATACTCCGCCATATGGATGGGTGTCATAAATAATCGGAACCGGCTGGCCAGGATTCCAAATGTGTTCTCCACCACTCTTCGGGCTCTGGCCAGCCGGTAATTAAAAACCCTCTGTTCCGGGGTGAGGGTCCTCATCGGGAATGGCCGCATCAGGTGGTCCCCCAGCGCAAATGCTTCATCAGCAACGAACACAAATGGGAGACCTTCAACATTGTCCTCTGGAGGTGGCAAGTCCAAGCTGCCATTCTGGAGACGCCTGTAGAACTCCGTCTGGGCGATCACTCCACCATCGGACATCCGGCCATTCTTCCCCACGTCCACATACAAGAAGTCGTAATTAGCCGACACCACCGCCAACATCACTATACTATTAAACCCCTTGTAATTATAATAGTACGACCCCGAGTTGGGTGGTGGGACGATGTGGACGTGTTTCCCATCAATTGCCCCTCCGCAGTTAGGAAAGTCCCACCGCTGGGCAAAGTGGGAGGCCACAGTCTGCCATTCCTGTGGCGTGGAAGGAAACTGTTGAGGAAAAAACAATAAACATTACTATTTTTTCACAGAAACCTGGCAAGCAGATTAGACACAAACATTATGGGTCAACCTCCAGATAGCATTTATTAAGGGGAATTTAACAACAACAAAGTATAAGGTACACCTATCATATCCCCCCCCTCTCATGGGCCATTTCTAACATTATAGGGGGGGGGGACTCTTGGACAGGTAACCCTCTTCACTTCATTGAGAGATGAATGCCTAAATACAGGGTATTACTTGGAACAGCCCCTCCTTAGTTACACTATTGGCAGCCCACTGGACAGGTAAGAAGTGTCATAATACAAAGATATAAATACACACTGTACACATTTGAGCACATTTGGACATTCTGCTATTACCTATCAAGATCATAATAGGATACAAGAACTTTAAACAGTACCATTGGAAAGTATACAGGCAGGCCCTTGCACTACATGCATTGGGGAATTCACCCATAAATCTGAGCACTAAAGAGATGGGTATAGTGTGTATGGGTTTGGCAAAGTCAGCAGATAGATGATTGAGGATAGAGAATTGGGATCAGCTGACTTAGCAGTTGGGGGAGGGAGGGTTACAAAAAATTTGGGGACACCACAAAAAAAAGCCTCTGGCCCTCTGCCTGAATTTAAATCAAAAATAAAATTTCAAAACATTTTAGGGGGTGTTTGGGGTAAAGCACTACTATGGAGCTGATAAAATACATTGTTAAGTAACTACATGAGGTGAATATAGGGCAGGAGACACCATGCTGGGGAGGTTATTGAAGGGCAAATATGTATGAAGGACCTAAAATAATAATTACATAAAAATCCAGCATGCATGAGGACAAAGGGGACATTCACAGCATAATACAATCATGGTAATTAGGGAATGAAGAAAGAAATACAATATATTATCAAACATTCAATACAATAAAATGTGATATAAAAGGATAAAAATCTTACCTTCATATACTCCTTCTGTAGGACCTGGATGATGGCAGAACAGGTCTCTGGGATAATGATCCCCAGAGCCTGGGGGGAGATGCCTGTCGAGAACTTGAGGTCCTGCAGGCTTCTCCCTGTGGCCAAATACCGCAAGGTAGCGACCAACCTCTGCTCCGGAGTGATGGCTTGCCTCATGCAGGTATCCTGCCTGCTGATATAGGGGGTCAGCGAAGTCAACAAACGGTGAAATACGGGGTCCGTCATCCTGAGAAAGTTCCTGAAATCATCAGGATTATTCTCGCGGATCTCACGGAGCAAAGGCATATGACAGAACTGGTCACGCTGAAGCAACCAATTCTTGGTCCATGAACTCCTCCCCACCCTGTTCATGGACTGGACTTGTGTCAAGGTCAGGACCCCAACACCAAGCCCCTGCACAGCACGAACTCTACGAGGAGTACGCATACGCAACATGGCTAGAAAACGGTCGGCTGCTCAGAACGAAGTAACAGAACGCACTGAAGAACAGCAAGGCCTGTGAAGAGCGACCTGAAAAACAGCAACGAGCGGACAAGATCGCACAGAAAACTCCAATACGAACTGACTGCACGCACTGAAGAGCAGATACAAACCCACAAGCACAAACTGAACGGCAGAAAACGATCTGAAAGCCACGAGTCTGAAAAAGCGCGAATCGTCTCTCACCAAACTTTTACTAACACGAGATTAGCAAAAGGAGCCCAAAGGGTGCCTCGCTTGGTTCTGAACTGGCCTTTTCTAGTCTCGTCGTACGTGCTTGACGTCACCGCGTTCTTGGCGATCGGAAATTCCAACAACTTTGTGCGACCGTGTGTAGGCAAAACAAGTTTGAGCCAACATCCGTCGGAAAAAATCCGAGGATTTTGTTGTCGGAATGTCCGAACAAAGTCCGACCGTGTGTACGGGGCAATAGTGAGCACAATTGCATGATATTACCAGACAATTGGTGCAGTACTTAGAGTAGAACTATTTTTTTTTTTTTTTTTGTAAGTGAATGGCTATGCTTGCTGAAAGGTCAAAACCTCTATAATTTACAAGTAAATAAATGTTATAAGAGAGCAGCTGCAAGACAATCAAAATTGTTTATTAGTACATAAAGACAAACTGGCTGTACCTCCCAATGAAAAATATCCAAAATGTGATTAAAATACAGGCAACATTGTCAGATAAATCACAAGGCTGAAACATGCCCCATGCTCCATAGTGCCTTAAAAGTGTATTACAACCCACCTGAAGGGAGAGCCTCTACTCTCTGAATTACATATTAGTCCCTGATAATCCCTGTATAGCCAGTAAAATACAGTTAATATGTTGCTGTAGCAATATTATCATATTCATACCCCCCAACTTTCTGAGATGAGAATGAGGGACACCCATTAGCACCCATTAAAAGTATGTAGGCATATGACACACCCCCTGCCACGCCCACCTTAAAGGAGAATTATACAAAAAAAAATATTAGTTAAACCCACAAGTGCTTTTTTACCACTACTATTCCTTTATACTGGCTTTTTAAATGTACAAATTCAGCAATTTAGAAATAAGATGAAAGATTTAGCAATGGGAAACACTTTGTAGCCTCCCTGGTGGTTTTCCCGAGTGTGGCTCGGGGTTTAAATTCAGTCCCATTAGCGGTAACCCCGAGCCACACTTGGAATTACATTGCAGGATCCTGGTGTGGCTTTACTTACCTTGTCCCCGGGATCCTGCAATGTCCCCCGCAGTGTCCGTGGGCTCCGTCCTCCTCCGAAGCCTCTCCGTGCCAGGCTCCGTTCCCTGCGAGCGGCGTGATGCACGGGGGCGGAGCCTGGCGGCAAATTCCAAAAATTGTAAAAACCATAACACATACAGTACTGTAATCTTACAGATTACAGTACTGTATGTAATTATTTCACATCCCTTTTGTCCCCAGTGCTTTGTCCTATGCCCTGCATGCAGTTTTATATTATATATACTGTCTTTTTGCCTGGAAACTGGAGATTGTCCATAGCAACCAAAAAGTGTCTCTTTACATCAAAAGTGGCTTTAGACCAGCTAGAAAACAGCGATAATAAATTAGAACACTTGCGGAATTGAGCGATAGTGAATTGTGGGGAAATTTATTTTATTATTATTATTTTTATTTTTTTTTAATTATTTATTTTTATTTATTATATTATAATTTATGTTTTTGTGTTTCAAATTTTATCATACCCGGGATGTCTACTAGACTCTTGTTTGGACAGATTTAAGTGTGTTATTATTAATAATTACAGACCTACAATATAAACCGCCAAATTTCCATGCAAAATAATTGTACCGCTTTCAGCACCTAAAATCCGAAATAATCATACCGCCAGGGAGGTTACAGCTAAAAAGTAAATTTTATACACAACTATATAGATCAGACCAAAATGAGGGACAGGGGGAATGTGTTTCAAATCAGGGACAGTCCCTCAAAATCAGGGACAGTTGGGGGCTATGCATATCCTATGTCTGCACTGTCTGTAATGGGTCCAAATAGTGTGAATACAAATATTGCAGTGGTTGTTGACAAATTCACTTCTATCAGGATGTCATTGCTGGCTGCTTCCACGTTGTGAAAATGTAACCATTCTTCTGACCATAGTGGAAATGAAAGGGTATCTTGTCAACTTGGACACAACAAGAAACAAATCAAAATAGTAGCTTCTGGCTAAAAGGTACTAAATAAATTTTCCTAGCGTTTATAGACTAATCAGGAATAGAATTTAGTATTTATTACTATCTACAGCAAGAGTGAAATACATTTTCCCAATTTTGTGATTAAAGTAGATGGTAATATGGAAACTCAGGTCTATCCAAAAGAGACCAATTGTAATAGTTTTGTGCCCATTGAGAGCTGCCACGATCACTCATAGATAGGAGGTAGCACTAGTGGGAAATTCTGGAGGTACAGAAGGAATTCCTCTATGAAATAAGTCTGTATACAGCAATCTGAAGTTCTTAAACAGTTTTTGGAGAGGAATTATAGGTATAAGGTAGTGGAAAAAGTTCTTTATTATGTGTCACTGTTTACTAAAGCTGGTGCACTCAGAATCCAGTGCAGCTGTGTATTGTAGCCAATCAGCTTCTAAGCTCAGCTTGTTCAATTAAGCTTTGGCAATAAAACCTGGAAGTTGATTGGTTTCTATGCAGAAGTGAGCCCTATTTTGCACTCTCCAATTTTAGTAAATAAACCCCAATGTGATAGATAAAACTGAAAGGAGGTTAAGAATAATGAGAATAACAATTAGGAAACTTCGATTTCTATTCTGCCTTACTGTGGGAATAAATGAAAAGTCACCAATATCTTCAGGAAATATTGACCCATTTTGAGAAAAGATTCCATGTTCGGAGACATTTTACCCCTTGTACCCAAAATTATTTTTAAAATGGCACTAGCATCAAATAATGTGTTAGTGAATGCTAAAAAAGCTCTCATATGGATCTCTTCAATGGTTGAGAAAGGGAACAGAGGCTGCTGGAGTTGTTATCCCACCAGCATATGAAGGGTACTAGGAGAAACATTAGCTCCAACTCTTTTAGAATGGAATTTAAAATAAAGGAATTTCTGACATGTAATACTACTAATGTCTTTTATTTTTGTAATGTGGGTGAGATCAACAATATGTAGGTCATACTAAATGCATCTTGTCAAAATGTGAGGAAGAACACGTCAGGTGGAAAAAAGGATCATAGTGTCCCCGAGTACTTCAGGTGCTATCATAATCGAGGCCTGAGTGAACTAAAATTTGTAGCCATCTAAAAAGTAGTAACAAAATGGTAAGGAAGTGATCAAATAGATCCAAAAAAGCAAATGGAAATGGATATAATATTGAAAAACATTAATGGATATTGTTCTGCCCATATTGTTCATAGTAATGTGTGCAATGTGCTGTTACAGATTATACTGCAATGTTAGTTTGACGTTGCTGTCATATAGTGGTCAGAGTTAGTTATTATTTTGCCAGAGCTTGACAGGAAGTGGTATTTTCCTCACAGTGAAAGGCAGTAACCTTTAACCTGGAACTGTATTTCCTTCATTTCATGGCTGCTCCTGGATCTTACAGACTGCATGCAGAAGAGCTCTTGATCTATTCCTGGATTAATGATGGAGTTGTCTGTGAGTACTCTCACTGATAGAGTGAGGCTGCTGTATAATGTTTAATGTACTGACACATATGTTTTGTTTATGCCTATTTTGTTGTTTTACAAAGTTATTCAGAATAAAAGATACATACAGATCTGATGTCTCACGTTTCTTGACTTCTGAATTATTGTTAAGCTGTCTGACTAGTGTTATACAACAGTTCAATAACGCGAAGCAGAACAATGGATATAATATTGAGAAATATTAACCTCCAAAGGGCCTAAAGTTTATTTTATCCACTGGCCTACTGGGCCCCTTACACCTTTCCTGCCCAGGGCAAATTTTAGCTTTCAGCGCTGTCGCACTTTGAATGACAATTGTGCAGTCATGGAACAC
This sequence comes from Lithobates clamitans, assembly GCA_037952925.1. Taxonomy (NCBI): domain Eukaryota; kingdom Metazoa; phylum Chordata; class Amphibia; order Anura; family Ranidae; genus Lithobates; species Lithobates clamitans. Next base: position 1,198,098 of record JBBGZY010000071.1, read on the forward strand.
AAATACCAAAAACAAAATTTGTATCACTTTTTTCACACAAATAGAGCTTTCTTTTGGTGGTATTTAATCAATTTAATAAATAAACAAAAAAGACTGAAAATTTTGAAAAAAAACAAAAACTGTTTCATAGTTTGTTATAAAATTTTGCAAACAGGAAATTTTTCTCCTTCACTGATGTGCACTGATGAGGCTGCACTGATGGGCACTGATAGGCTGCACTGATGGGCACTGATGAGGCAGCACTGATTACATTAATGGGCACTGATTGGCTGCACTGATGAGGCGCACTGGTGGGCACTGATGAGGAGGCACTGGTGGGCACTGATGAAGCTACACTGATAGGCGGCACTGATGGGCACTAATAAGCAGCACTGATAGGTGGCACTGATGGGCAATGATAGGTGGCACTGATAGGCAATGATAGGCAGCACTGATTGGTGACACTGATGAGGAAGCACTATTGTCAGCACTGTTGGGCACTGAATGCCAGCACTGGTGGGCACAGATTGGCAGCACTGGTGGGCACTGTTGCCCTGATTATCAGTGTACATGTTCCTTTTAGAGAAGCTGGTTATCATGTGATGGCCTCCCAGAACTAGCTGGCTGCGCTGTAGCCATTATTCTGCCATAGCGTGGTCGGCAAGTGGTTAATATAAATTGTTATCTATAACAGTAATTACAACATTTTTAATGTTTATTATGTATTATGTTCTTTTTCTGGACAAGTATTAAGTTAGGCATGTCTCTAATCGTTATAGTGGCCCATTATGGGTTAAACACATGCGCAAGCTCATGGCACTGCAACCCAATCAGGGCTGGCAAAAGAGCTCTTTGGTTCCACTCACCATGCCTGACTTGCAGTTTCCACTCCGCAACACAAGAGTCCTTCCATTCAGATAAAGTCAGCAACCAAGTAATGATAAATACAATTTCTCTTTATTTCTCCAAGGAGTATCCATGTTCCAATCAGAGCCAACAATAGCGTGTATCAGCCTATCAAGGCCTTACTCATAGTTATGAGCAAAGTGGATCAACATAAGAGGTTAAGGGCAGTTCTTTTAAGTAAGAGTGGGTTGCCCCTCCCCCCCCCAATGATGGAGAAGGTTTTCTTTATCCATTTAACTGCATTGAGGAAACCTAGTGGTGGAATTATCGAATGACCAAGATGTTTAGCTTAAGTGATTGCAAGTGGAATTGGATCCTTAAGAGTATCCCACATTGGGGGCTTGTTATGCCTGATGAATCTGAAAGAATATAGTGCATTTGATTGCTTTTTATAAATAAAGTGTTATGGTTTGCTGCAAAAAGAAGAGGGGGTGTTCTTTATGTCATTACAGAAACAATGATGTAATCCCCATTAAGTCCATGCCACTAGCTAAGAGCGCTGACCAGTTGGAGTGAGAACGAGGTATGGGAGAGAAAGCAAACTGGACAGACTGTGCTGGGGAAACTAAAATGGGATTAGCAGTTTACACAATTAAGAGTATTTATGTTTTTTCTTCAGCTCACAGTAAAGCTGACCATAGATGGACAAAAATTTAGCAGGAAATGGATGAATTTGAATCCATCTATGGGCAGGCTGGTTGTAACAGAACCAAACTGTTGCATTTTTTTTTTTTTCGTATGATCACAGCTGTGATCACCAGCCGATCATTGTATCCTGATGGTGGGGGAAACCTCCCGCAGTGAGAATATAAAAGCACAGCGGAAGAGATCAACACTGACTGATTGATGGGGGAATCAAGCAATTTTTCTCCTTCAACCCATGCCATAATCTATGGCCAGCCCATGTCAAGGCACTATATTTCTAATAAGATAAACAGGTATTTTCAGAAAATGCTCTTAACCTGAAAAAGAAAACTAATGCTGACAGCACATCTAAGGAATGATAAGCTGCAATATATTATTACAGTTATTTATTTAATGGCAATAATACTCAGCACTTACATACTAGTAAGTACCCAGAAAAAAACCCCCACACAAGTACTTGGAGAACATGCAAACTCTATGCAGGTAGTGTCATGATTGGAATTCAAATTGATGATTCTAGTGCTCAAAGGCAGATGTGCTAACCACTAAGCTCAAAAAAATCTGACAAATTAATAATATTATAATTAGTTTTATTATGACCGTTATTATCATTATACTTATTAATGTTAGTGACCCTTAAAAGATGTATGAAAACCTGGCAGTAATCTGAACAAATTAGTAACAAATAGCCAGAGCTGCGGACAGCTTTGTCCTTTGTGTTTACAGTCGTCATTGCTTTTATTTTTTTCCAGCATGTGTTTGCAAAACAGAACAGCGCAGTGTGCAATTAGTGAACAAAATGTTATTACATTATCAACGGTTCCACACATATCCCCCACATCCAGTCTATTATAGATTTAATCCACCTCTTTTGTGCACACATATTTCAGTATTGGTTCTGCAGAGTTTACCTAGATTGGGCATTTATTGAGCTCTGAATGGGTGCCTACAACAAAGCTTTGAAAATTCCTCATGGCCTTTTAAAACGCACAAAAGGTTTTCAATTGAAAAAAAGAACATGCTTTAGGTCTGAGCAGCTTGCTTGATTTTATCTGTACCGACTAGTAGAAGTTTTTTTTATTATTATTATTATTTTTATATTTACCTCTGCTGTATGTTCGACAAAAAAGTTGTTATCCAAAAACATCAAATTAAGGATTTAAAAAAAAAAAAACTGTGAATCTATAAATGACAAAAATAGTGCAGGGAATGAAAATTCTATATAATTCTAAATGCTATACATAAATGCGTTCTATAATCTCTAGTTAACTCCGTATGTTCCATCACACATAGTGGCATTATATCAGCATTAGATTGATCAAAATCCTTAAAAGGAATAAAATATTAATATTATTACTATTATGTGCCTCCATTTGCTAGCAAAAAATCTAGTTTTTCCTAGCATTTTTATGGGTTTTTAATGTGGGCACAGGTTCACTTTATATACTACTATTCATTTTGCAAAGTATACAATACATTAATTTTGCCACAGGATAACCCCTTTTAGTAAATTAACCCCAAAAACCTGCATTATTGAATGGCCTATATTCTATCTCAACAGCTTTTAAATAAATAGACATTGTATTTTCCAATCTATCTTCTGCTCAAGTTGCTTATCTACAAATCTCTATATTTAAAGCCCAACTCCAAACTCGTTTTCCCTCCCCCTCAAATTTCCACCCCATAATTGTATTATCTTTTTTTACCTATGTCTTCAGACCAGTCGAGTAATGTACTTGGTCCAATTCCTCTCTTCTTCTCCCCCCAGTGGTGGAGAGCTCAATGCATCAGTGATGATTGAAAGTGAAGGGTGTCTTAGTGATGCTCCCTCAGGGGGTGGATCCACTAAGACTGTACTCACTGAATCTCCTCCGTCTATGGATGGAATAATGCTGGGTGTCATTCATCCAGGAGTAGTCAGGACATTTTGTGATGAAAAGGTATTATGCCGTGAACACACAGGTGGACTTTTCAGAATCAAAGGTCCGACGATCTTTCCGACTGACTTTCGCCGGACTTTTGAAGGACTTCTGACGGATTTTCGAACGAACGGATTTGCCTACACACGATCACACCAAAGTCCGATGGATTCGTACGTGATAACGTACGACCGGACTAAAATAAGGAAGTTTATAGCCAGTAGCCAATAACTGCCCTAGCATCGGTTTTTGGTCCGTCGGACTAGCATGCAGACAAGCGGATTTTTTGTCTGGACTCGAGTCCGTCGGAAAGATTTGAAACATGTTCCAAATCTAAAGTCCATCTGATTTTCGACCAAAAAAGTCCGCTGCAGGTCAGATGAAGCCCACACACGGTCGGATTGTCCGATGGGTTCGTTCCGTCGGACCAGTCCGGTAGAAAAGTCTACCCATGTGTACACGGCATTAGTGCCACGGATAGCTTCAGATTGAAAGTGAGAAATACAGTCTGAACAAATGCTTTTTGACTACTTTTTTAAAAGTCAGACTTAGGCTTTAGAACATTAGCGAAATATGTATGAAAAGAATAAAAAAAGTCAAATCAAAATTTACTTTAAGACAATCACAGCCAAATAACTCAAGATTAATGATCACTGACATTACATTACACTCTTCCTTTAATTATTCTTGATTTGTATGCTTTCTGTTGAATCCTTGTGAAATAAAGAACAAGGGAAATGAAAAAACGTCATGCGCATGTATTCAATTCCAAATATAATGTTTGCTTTTTACCATTTTTTTTGTCTTGCTTTTGGCACTGGGGGTAGATGGAAGAGGTGTTTAGCAGTCCAGAGTTCAGGTATTTATCGGTAGTTAGTGTTTCACAGAGACATAATCTTAGGAAACAGAATCTCATATTTTGGGCTAAAGCAGCCACATAGCACAAGAGACTTTGATGGATTCAAAGACTGGCTGCTTGAAAATGAAAGGATTTACAGACATATTGAGGTTAATTATAAAAAATAGTTTGTTTTTGTCTGGTGTTCTCTCTTTAATATTAAAATACCATATATCTTCACGTATTGTGAAATGATTATTTTTTGCCAAGTTGTGCTGTTGCTGAAAGGAAAATATTTTACTTTAATAAAAGTCATCCATATCTACATGTAAGGTATAAAGCTTCATTCAGTTTGAACTGATTCACAGATAAATGCAAGTTACAATATTATTGTACAGTCTCATTAAGCTTTATTGACAACTATTGGTGTAAGGCCATATCTTCAATAGTGAATAGATCCTAGTTCCTTGTACTACACAGGCTACATTCACACTGGCCATTTCGGCTACTGCAAATTGCAGCAGCAGGAATGCTGTTTGCTATAATAACATCCCGCCAGTATCTGCAGGTAATCTCTGGCTGTGCAGAGAGCCATGAATAGCTGCGGCCGCTGGCAACCTGTCATTATAGTGAACAGGGCCAGGGGCCGCACTTATCTGCTCAGAGCAGCAGCAGCAATCAGAAGATTCCTGCCACTGTAATTTGCACCAGCCCAAATCGGCGGTGCGAATGTAGCCTTATTAGTAAGTCTAAAGGAATTTGCACAAAGATTGTAAAATCATATTGTAAGGTGTGCGGAAGGAGCAATAGCAATGAGATACAACAAAGAATGAAAAAAACATTGAAAAACATATATATTTTTTTAACCACTTGAGCCCCGGACCATTATGCTGCCTAAGGACCAGAGGTCTTTTTCCAATTTGGCACTGCGTCGCTTTAACTGCTAATTGCGCGGTCATGCAATGCTGTACCCAAACGAAATTTGCGTCCTTTTCTTCCCACAAATAGAGCTTTCTTTTGATGGTATTTGATCACCTCTGCGGTTTTTATTTTTTGCGCTATAAACGGAAAAAGACCGAAAATTTTGAAAAAAAATGATATTTTCTACTTTTTGTTATAAAAAAAATCCAATAAACTAAATTTTAGTCATACATTTAGGCCAAAATGTATTCGGCCACATGTCTTTGGTAAAAAAAATGTCAATAAGCGTATATTTATTGGTTTGCGCAAAAGTTATAGCGTCTACAAACTAGGGTACATTTTCTGGAATTTACACAGCTTTTAGTTTATGACTGCCTATGTCATTTCTTGAGGTGCTAAAATGGCAGGGCAGTACAAAACCCCCCCAAATGACCCCATTTTGGAAAGTAGACACCCCAAGGAAATTGCTGAGAGGCATGTTGAACCCATTGAATATTTATTTTTTTTGTCCCAAGTGATTGAAAAATGACAAAAAAAAAAAAAAAAAAAAAATTTACAAAAAGTCGTCACTAAATGATATATTGCTCACACAGGCCATGGGCCTATGTGGAATTGCACCCCAAAATACATTTAGCTGCTTCTCCTGAGTACGGGGATACCACATGTGTGGGACTTTTTGGGAGCCTAGCCGCGTACGGGGCCCCGAAAACCAAGCACCGCCTTCAGGATTTCTAAGGGTGTAAATTTTTGCTTTCACTCTTCACTGCCTATCACAGTTTCGGAGGCCATGGAATGCCCAGGTGGCACAAAACCCCCCAAAATGACCCCATTTTGGAAAGTAGACACCCCAAGCTATTTGCTGAGAGGCATATTGAGTCCATGGAATATTTTATATTTTGACACAAGTTGCGGGAAAGTGACACTTTTTATTTTTTTATTTTTTTTTTTTCATAAAGTTGTCACTAAATGATATATTGCTCACACAGGCCATGGGCATATGTGGAATTGCACCCCAAAATACATTTAGCTGCTTCTCCTGAGTATGGGGATACCACATGTGTGGGACTTTTTGGGAGCCTAGCTGCGTACGGGACCCCGAAAACCAATCACTGCCTTCAGGATTTCTAAGGGTGAAAATTTTTGATTTCACTCTTTACTGCCTATCACAGTTTCGGAGGCCATGGAATGCCCAGGTGGCACAAAACCCCCCCAAATGACCCCATTTTGGAAAGTAGACACCCCAAGCTATTTGCTGAGAGGCATGGTGAGTATTTTGCAGCTCTCATTTGTTTTTGAAAATGAAGAAAGACAAGAAAAAAAATTTTTTTTTTTCTTTTTTCAATTTTCAAAACTTTGTGACAAAAAGTGAGGTCTGCAAAATACTCACTATACCTCTCAGCAAATAGCTTGGGGTGTCTACTTTCCAAAATGGGGTCATTTGGGGGGGTTTTGTGCCACCTGGGCATTCCATGGCCTCCGAAACTGTGATAGGCAGTGAAGAGTGAAATCAAAAATTCACGCCCTTAGAAAGCCTGAAGGCGGTGCTTGGTTTTCGGGGTCCCGTACGCGGCTAGGCTCCCAAAAAGTCTCACACATGTGGTATCCCCGTACTCAGGAGAAGCAGCAGAATGTATTTTGGGGTGTAATTTCACATATTTCCATGGCATGTTTGAGCAATATATCATTTAGTGACAACTTTGTGCAAAAAAAAAAAAAAAAAAAAAAAAATTTGTCTCTTTCCCGCAACTTGTGTCGCAATATAAAATATTCCATGGACTCGACATGCCTCTCAGCAAATAGCTTGGGGTGTCTACTTTCCAAAATGGGGTCATTTGGGGGGGTTTTGAACTGTCCTGGCATTTTATGCACAACATTTAGAAGCTTATGTCACACATCACCCACTCTTCTAACCACTTGAAGACAAAGCCCTTTCTGACACTTATTGTTTACATGAAAAAGTTTTTTTTTTTTTGCAAAAAAATTACTTTGAACCCCCAAACATTATATATTTTTTTAAAGCAAATGCCCTACAGATTAAAATGGTGGGTGTTTCATTTTTTTTTTTCACACAGTAATTGCGCAGCGATTTTTCAAACGCATTTTTTGGGGAAAAAACACACTTTTTTTAATTTTAATGCACTAAAACACGCTATATTGCCCAAATGTTTGATGAAATAAAAAAGATGATCTTAGGCCGAGTACATGGATACCAAACATGACATGCTTTAAAATTGCGCACAAACGTGCAGTGGCAACAAAATAAATACATGTTTAAAAGCCTTCAAAAGCCTTTACAGGTTACCACTTTAGATTTACAGAGGAGGTCTACTGGAAAAATTACTGCACTCGATCTGGCCTTCGCGGTGATACCTCACATGCATGGTGCAATTGCTGTTTACGTTTGACGACAGACCGCCGCTTGCGTTCGCCTTAGCGCGAGAGCAGGGGGCGACAGGGGTGTTTTTTTTTTTTTGTTTTTTTTTCTTTATTATTTTTTTGCTTTTTTAATCTTACTTTTAAACTGTTCCTTTCATATTTTTTTTTTTAATCATTTTTATTGTTATCTCGGGGAATGTAAATATCCCCTATGATAGCAATAGGTAGTGACAGGTACTCTTTTTTGAAAAAATTGTGGTCTATTAGACCCTAGATCTCTCCTCTGCCCTCAAAGCATCTGACCACACCAAGATCGGTGTGATAAAATGCTTCCCCAATTTCCCAATGGCGCTATTTACATCCGGCGAAATCTAAGTCATGAAATACTCGTAGCTTCCGGTTTCTTAGGCCATAGAGATGTTTGGAGCCACTCTGGTCTCTGATCAGCTCTATGGTCAGCTGGCTGAATCACCGGCTGCATTCTCAGGTTCCCTGTTGAGACAGGAGATCCAGAGAAAAACACGGAAGACGGTGGGGGGGGGGCATTCCCTCCCACGGCTTGTAAAAGCAGTCTAGAGGCTAATTAGCCGCTAGGATTGCTTTTACATGAAAGCCGACCGCTGGCTGAAAAGAATGATACCAAGATGATACCTAAACCTGCAGGCATCATTCTGGTATAACCACTCAAAGTCGTGAATGGCGTACCTGAAGACAAAAAAATGGTTAACAATGGTTAACAATAAAGCACAGTAAAGTGTAAATAATTACACACCTGAAAAACAAACATGATAAAACATAATAACAATAACAATAACAATAACAATAACAATAACAATAAAACATTGCAGAATAGAATACAGTAAAAAAGAGCAGAACAATAGAGAGAGAGAATAGAGAGAGAGAGAACAATAAAACAACAACTATTTTTTTTATTTCATATTTTTTTTTTTTTTTTACACTTTTTTTGTAACTAACTTTTATAACGGTAACCGGTTCCAGGTTCGGGTCTCTCAAAATGCGATGGCATCTTGGGAGACCCTGTGAAAGTGTGCCTAGTCTGTGCAATGCTGTACCCTACGCTAATACTCAACTAGTGAATGGTAGCGTTCAAAACATTCACCAATGCAAAGACCAGGATTGTCAGGACAGGAGGGACAATAATAGCGGGTGTCACGCCTATATCCGCGCTTGCTGCAGACACGACATCTTTTTTGGGGGGTTCGCTGGGTAGGGGTACTCGGGAGGACATAAAAATGCCTCTCATGCAGCCGACTGCATTTGGTTGGGGATGTGAATGGGGGAAGTACGGGCGCTGCAGAAGCGGTGGGTTCCCAATTAGGATTGGCGAATGCAGCAGGAAGGGCATTATGGGCACGATGGTCCTGTGTTTGTCTTTTTGGTGGCAGCGGGACACTACTTGTGCTTGCCACCTCACCAGCTTGAACTGCACTTATGGGACTCGCCACGTCACCAAGTGTTACTGCAGTGCTGGTTTGACCACGACCGGGGTGTACTACGCCGCTGGTGCTTGCCAGTTCACCAAAACGCTACAAAAAAACTGTTAGCGATCGCAGGGATCAGGCCTGACTCTGCGAACGCTGCAGTTATGCGTTTAGTGCCTTGTAAGTGACAGTGATCGATTGATACTGCACTTGGGTGGGCTGGGTCGGGCCGGGCGGAGGGGCAAAACGCAGGTGCTAGCAGGTATCTGGGCTGATCCCGCTAACACTGCATTTTTGGGAACCCTAAACTGCTGGTGACGCTAGTATAGATCTGATCGGATCAGATATTGATCCGTTCAGATACTATACCACTAAGGGAGGTGTATGGTGCGTGCGTGGGTGTTAGCGGTACTGGCGCTAATCTGACGCTGCCTGGGGCTGGTGCTTGCCAGTTCACCAAAATGCTACAAAAAAAACTGTTAGCGATCGCAGGGATCAGGCCTGACTCTGCGAACGCTGCAGTTATGCGTTTAGTGTTTTGTAAGTGACAGTGATCGATCGATACTGCACTTGGGTGGGCTGGGCTGGGCCGGGCGGAGGGGCAAAACGCAGGTGCTAGCAGGTATCTGGGCTGATTCCGCTAACACTGCGTTTTTGGGAACCCTAAACTGCTGGTGACGCTAGTATAGATCTGATCGGATCAGATATTGATCCGTACAGATACTATACCACTAAGGGAGGCGTATGGTGCGTGCGTGGGTGTTAGCGGTACTGGCGCTAACCTGACGCCTGGGGCTGGTGCTTGCCAGTTCACCAAAATGCTACCAAAAAAACTGTTAGCAATCGCAGGGATCAGGCCTGACTCTGCGAACGCTGCAGTTATGCGTTTAGTGCCTTGTAAGTGACAGTGATCGATCGATACTGCACTTGGGTGGGCTGGGCGGAGGCACAAAACGCAGGTGCTAGCAGGTATCTGGGCTGATCCCGCTAACACTGCGTTTTTGGGAACCCTAAACTGCTGGGGACGCTAGTATAGATCTGATCGGATCAGATATTGATCCGATCAGATACTATACCACTAAGGGAGGCATATGCTGCGTGCGTGGGTGTTCGCGGTACTGGCGCTAATCTGACGCTGCCTGGGGCGACGCATATCACCGCCGGGCGATCGGGGGGCTAAACCTTTATTCGGTAATAAACGGCGGGTGCCCTGACACTATAAAAAATAAACGAACTAACCAGCGTCACCCGTAACGGTTATACGGTGATCAGTGGTGAAAGGGTTAACTAGGGGGCAATCAAGGGGTTAAAACATTTATTAGGTAGTATATGGGGGTCCCTGACGCTATAAAACGCTGACGGCGAACCTAAATATTTACCTCACTAACTAGCGTCACCAGCGACACTAATACAGCGATCAGAAAAATGATCGCTTAGCGACACTGGTGACAGGGGGTGATCAAGGGGTTAAAACTTTATTAGGGGGGGTTAGGGGGGTACCCTAGACCTAAAGGGGGGTAACAGTAACTGTGCTAACACAGTAACTGTCACAAACTGACAGCTAGCAGTAATCAGGAAAAAAAAAAAAAAAAAAAAAAAAACTGCTGGTGTCAGTTTGTGACAGGGGGGGGGGGGGTGATTGGGGGGGGATCGGGGGGCGATCGGGGGGGGGATCGGGGTGATTTGTGTGCCTGGCATGTTCTACTGTGTGTGTGTAGTGTTGTGCACTCACATACTTGTCGTCTCTCCTCGGGCCGGAACGGAAAATACCGACCCGAGGGGAGATGACATCACTTCCTTTGCTGCTGTTTAGCATACAGCAGCAAAGGAGCGTTTTCATTGGCCGGCGGCGATCGCGAGGGGGGGGCCACGAACGGATGGTCTCCCCCTCATCACTGATCGCCGCTGGACATAGGACGACCGCCTCGGGCACCGGGGGGGGGTCCGATCGGACCCCCCACCCGCGGAAGGCAAATCACGTACCCTGTACGTGATTTTGCCTGTCCGTGCCACTTTGCCGACGTACATCGGCGTGAGGCGGTCGTCAAGTGGTTAAATGGCAGTTGTTTGTGATACACAGTGCTTTAGCCAATTAATTGTCATACAATTGGGCTTACATTTAACCACTTGCCTACAGGGCACTTACACTCCCTACCTTTGAATGACAATTGTGCGGTCATGCTACGCTGTACACAGATGACATTTTTATCATTTTCTTCACACAAATAGAGCTTTCTTTTGGTGGTATTTAATCACTGCTGGGTTTTTTATTTTTTACTAAAAAAAAAAAAAAAAAAAAAGAGGACCCAAAAACAAATTGAGAAAAACACTTTTTTATTTAGTTTCTGTCAGTAAATTTTGTAAATAAGTAACTTTTCTCCTTTACTGATGGGCACTGATGACAGGCTGAACTGGTAGGCATTGATGAGGTGGCACTTATGAGCACTGATGAGGTGGCACTTGTGGGCACTGGTTAGGTGGCACTGATGAGGAGGAACTAATATGCCGCACTTATGGGCACTGATTGGTGGCACTGATGGGCACTAATAGGCGGCACTGGTGGGCATTCATAGGTGGCACTGGTGGGCACTGATATCATGGATAGGCAGTACTGATGGGCATTGATGGGTGGCACTGATGGGCATTGATGGGTGGCACTGATGGGCATTGATTGTCAGCGGTGATGGACATTGATGGGCAGCACTGATAGCCAGCACTGACTGGCATCATTAATGGGCACTGATTGGTGGCATTTGAGGGCAGTGGTGGGCACTGATTGCTAGTACTGATGGGCACTGATTGCTGGCACTGGTGGGCAATAGTGGGCACTGATTGGTAACACTGTTGGTGCTATATTGTAATCAGGGCCTTGATGATATTACATGCCTAGATGTCCCCCTGCGTGGAGATGCTGCTGATCGGCTCTCCTCGCCACACACACTGTCAGTGTGAGGCGAGGAGTGGCAATTACTGGCATCTCCGTGTTTACACGTGACCGGCTGTGATTGGACACAGCCGATCACAAGGTTAAAGACCCGCGGACGCGACACATTACAGAGATCGGGATCGCGCAGTGTCCTAGCAACATGATGCGGCCACGATCACCGTGCTGCTCTGCGTCATATGACGTCATCCCAGAACGAGAGGCGCACCATCCTGCCATCATTTGACGGTAGGCAGGCGGCAACTGGTTAAAGTGGTATCAACCCCCCCCAAAAAAAATGATGTAGTGCAGTTTACCAATCCTTAGATATTGTGGCTGCAAAGGGCTTCACTTAGGTGGGGAGTACTGCCAATTTGTAATGAGAATTTACAAAATAAGCAATGTAACTGTGTATTGTCGAAGCCTGGTTATGTTTGTTTTGCCTTTATACTATACATGAATTTGGGGAATTTTAAAATTTCCAATTTTAAAATCAGTCTCACAAAGTCAGAAATGCTGCCGCTATCCATGCCACCTACTCTTTGCAACTCTTTTCAGAAATCCTTTTCCTTTGTATAGAATACTGATTGTATAAAATATTTAGGCATAAGACTGACAGATAACTTTCAATGATTATATGAAGAAAACAAGTCTTCCTATACTTGGAAAGGTAGGATTAACTGAAAAATGATTGTGTTGCCCAGAATTCAATTTTTTTCTTTAAATGCTACCTATTGGCCTCCCAAGGTGTTCTTTTGTAGAATGACGTCATCCCAGAATGAGAGGCGCACCATCCCGCCATCATTTGACGGTGGGCAGGCGGCAACTGATTAAAGTGGTATCAACCCCCCCCAAAAAAAAATGATGTAGTGCAGTTTACCAATCCTTAGATATTGTGGCTGCAAAGGGCTTCACTTATGTGGGGAGTACTGCCAATTTGTAATGAGAATTTACAAATTAAGCAATGTAACTGTGTATTGTCGAAGCCTGGTTATGTTTGTTTATGTCAAATTAAATAAACTTTTCTTTGGATAAAAAAAAAAGATATTGTGGCTGCATAAGTCTTGTTTTTTTAGTCTTTTTTTTCTTTATTTTCACCTGGCGATCTGGCCAATAGGTCTTTTATTTTTATTTATTTATTTATTTATTTTCACTTTTATAATGTTTTCTTTTTTTTTTTTTTTCAACTTTAAGATTTTTATTAAACATTTTTTGTACAAATACAAATATAGCAGGTGTACAATGATGTTCATATTTTCAATAAAAAAATAGTACAAGCACATCTGAGTAGATTAGGTTCTTGAGGTAAAACAAAAAAGAACAACTGAGTCTTTAATCTGAGTTGTAGTGCCTGGAGAGTTCGAGTAGGAAGATAAAATTAGCATTAAGAGCCCGTCAACCCTACCGGGAACACACTGTGAGCAGGCTATATGTATGCCCTTCCAGGACTGGTGAATGTGACCCAGGATATGGTCACCTCGATTTGGTCACAAATTGATAACATCAAAAGTACTTGAACCTAAAGCCATTAATAATAATACCAACATCAATTAGAGTGTAGTAGTTGTAACAGCATTGTATAAACATTAATTGTTTAATCAAACCAAATTAAACATATAACCAAACATAACTATTCAGTATTGATAAAATTTAAGTTCCTGCACTGGATGTAATGCAACACCAAAAGAAGTGGTCTTTTTCCAATTACTAATTAATTTTAGGTTCATCAACGCAAGACGGTATAGTACTTTGATAGCCAGATATCCCAGAATCTATGGTAGGTATGTGCTCGACCTTCCTTGTGTGCCAGCATATTTTCCATGAGGCTTTGTGATAACTTCCTTTATATCTGGTGGGGTAGTGGATTTCCATTTTGCTGCTATGGATATACGAGCTGCAAATAGTATATGTACCACCACTTTTCTGTGTGTATATGGGAAGGAGTCTATCCCCAGGCACAGTAGTGCTAATTCTGGAGAGGGAGTACATTGTTAATTAGTTGTGTCTGAGATTAGAGAGAATACGTCTGTCCAATATTTTTTCAGAACCTTACAGTGCCACATGACGTGTAAGAGGTTTCCATTTCTATGACAATTCCTCCAGCATAGTGGGGATAAAGAGGAGTTCATAGTGTGTAGACGCATGGGAGTCATGTACCAACTATGAAGAATTTTATGGGTGTGGTCCACACACGCTGAAGATGTACTATTGTATTTAATAGCTGTGAGCCATTGTGGCAGTGTAAAGGACTTTTGCAGTTCTATTTCCCACTTATTCATGGTTGGAAGCTTGGTTTGTGTAGTGTAGAGGTTGCAGTATCTATAGCACAGCGATATACCCTTAGCAGTAGGTTTGTGCTTGTTCAGTAGAAAATTCCATATAATTAATGGAATTTTCGTGATAGTGGTTGAGTATTTTTTATTATATTGTTTGATTTGCTGAATCCTAAAGGTGTCCACTGCTGTAGGGTTCACTAGATCTGCAGTGTCATAGTGCATGCCCTTTTGTTTCCAGTGGTGGGTTGAAAAGTTTGGTATGAGGTATGCATAGGTTGTGAGAGGTATATGCAGTGTGTGGGATGGTTCATCTGTAAAATAATTTTTAGTCAGGAGGGACCACGCTTCGAGTGATGCTTGTACCGTTGGGTAGTCCGGTATTGCGGGTTTATGATGAATGGTGGCTGCCATAAGAAGCACTGTTAGATCATGACCTGGCGTGATATGTTGTTCTATGTGGGACCATAGGTTGTCCTCTAGACAGGAGAACCAGAACTTCAGTTGGTCCAATAAGGAAGCTTGATGGTAGGCATAAGCATTTGGCAGTCCCCCTCCTCCTCCTGTTCTCGGTTTATATAGAGTCGTCAGTGCAATTCTGGGTTTTTTGCGTTGCCAGATAAATTTGTTCAAGAGCGACGCCAAGTCAGAGAAAATTTTTTGTGGAATTGGGATCGGGATGGTTCTGAAGAGGTAGAGTAGTTTGGGAAGTATTTGCATTTTATATGCAGCTATACGTCCAACCCAGGTTAGGTGAAATTTAGAGATGTGGGAGAATTCCGTCTGTATGTGTGCTAGAAGGGGAGGGAAGTTGGTAGTATATAATTTAGATATAGGGTCAATTGGATACCTAGATAGTTGATGGAGGGTGAGTCCCAATTGCAGGGGAATATATCTTTAAGATTGCTTTTACCGTTCTCAGTTATATTTAGAGGTAGGGCATAGCATTTGGAAGTCTTCAGTTTGTAATATGTTATTTTCCCAAAGTTATGTAAGAGTTTCATGGCTCTGGGTAGAGAGTTCTCAGAGTAGGTCAGGGTAAGGATTATATCATCTGCAAAGAGCCCTATTTTGTGTTCTTTAAGACCTACCTGGAGTCCTTTAATTTCAGCAGTATTTCTAATAAGTTCTGCTAAGGGTTCTATGGTCCGGGAGGATACTATAGGGGATAGGGGGCAACCTTGACGGGTACCATTGGTAAGGTTGAAAGAGTCAGAAAGTATTCCTGATGCATATACTCTGGCGGAGGGTTTTGAGTAAAGTGACATGATGGCTGAGTGTAAGAATCCATTTAGGCCAAATTTGGAGAGCGTTTGAGATAGGTATGTCCAGTGGACTCTATCAAGCGCTTTTTCTGCGTCTAGGGTTACGATTATACTGGGTTTACGTGTAATTTCTGCGTGTCTCATTAAGTTAATCATTCTTCTAGTACTATCCGGGGCCTGCCTTCCTTTGACAAATCCCACCTGCTCCAGTCCTATAACGGTGGGGGTTATATTCAATAATCTGTTTGCTAGTACTTTGGCGAAGATTTTTAAATCAGAATTTAGTAATGAGATGGGTCTGTAATTATGTGGTAAGGAGGGATCTTTTCCTGGTTTCGGTATATTCACTATAATAGCTTGAAGCATTTCACTTGGAAATGTACCAGTATTTGCATCAACGTTGAAGAGGTCTACCAGTTTGAGGGCGAGTGTTGGTGAGAACACTTGATAGTATTCGGCTGAAAAGCCTTCTGCTCCAGGGGCTTTATGTTTAGGTAAGTGTTTAATCACTTCATGTACTTCAGCTGCAGTAAAAGGTTTGTTTATTAGTTGTAGTGAATTTGTGTCTATGGAGGGGAGGTCAATGTTTCTGAGGAACTCATTAATTTCAGTCTCAGTAGGTTGGTGAATATTCTTGTCTAGTTTAGAACTATATAAAGATTCGTAATAATCTTTGAAGGTATTGGCAATATCTTTAGGATTGTGATATGATTGATTATTATTGTGGTGTTTAATCACCGAGATGTTTGTGCGGTTGTGCCTCTTCTTTAGTTGAGAGGCTAGTAGTTTCCCTGCCCTATTGTTCTGGGAATAATATGAAAGTTTGAGCTTTTTAAAGTAGAGGTCATAGTCAGTTTTCAATGTTTGTTTTAGTTCTTCCCGACAGGAGTTTAGTTGCTGTAATAGGGAGAGGTTATTGTGTTTTTTGTGTTTATTCTCTAGGTCAGCG
Organism: Lithobates clamitans; assembly: GCA_037952925.1. Lineage (NCBI taxonomy): Eukaryota > Metazoa > Chordata > Amphibia > Anura > Ranidae > Lithobates > Lithobates clamitans. The sequence goes on from JBBGZY010000071.1 coordinate 1,214,534, forward strand.
ATTCGTTCATGAAGTTTTGATATAAGTTGCGTTTTTTTCTTTTTTTCCCTGGCTGCTATTTGAATCAATAAGCCTCTAGAGAAGGCTTTGTGGGCGCACCAAACTGTAGTCGGGTGAATTCCCGGTTGCTCATGAAATTTAAAATATTCTTCAAGTTGTTTATTGACTTCTTTTTGAATTTGGGGTTGGGAGAGGAGGCAAGTGTTATTGCGCCATAGAGGTGTAAAATTAGTCTTGGCGGTGTCTAGTAATTCGATCATAATGGGGGCGTGGTCGGACCAGGTAATATTGTGGATATCTGCCTTTGTTACCTTCTGTAATGTGTATTTGTCTGTGAGAAAGAAATCTATCCTGGAATAATTTCTTTGGACTGGGGAGAAATAAGTGTAATCTCGCTCTGTGGTGTGGAGACATCGCCAAGGATCGTATAACTCTTCTAGGCAATAGTTACCTAGGGATGGTCTGCGTCTCCGCCCCACAGAAGGGGAGTCAAGTACATCATTTAAAATTAAATTAAAATCCCCACATATCAACAGGTTACCCTTTTTCAGCCTTTTAGCTTTTTGTAGAGTTTGACGGAGAAACGTCATCGTTTTCTTGTTAGGGGAATACAGATTTACTAATGTATAAAGATTGTTATTGATTTCAGCAGCTAAGATAATATACCTACCATGGCTATCTAGCTGTTTCTCTATTAATTTAAAGGTAACAGAATCTTTAATGGCTATAAGGACACCATTATGTTTACCAGAGTCATTTGCTGTGAAGACATGTGAAAATTTGTTGTGGGAGCATCGAGGGGGGTTCTTATCCAAGAAATGTGTTTCTTGCACACAAAGAATGTCACAGTTCTTTTCTCAGGCCGTCTTCCATAGCGTACAATGTTTAAATGGGCTATTGAGACCTCTTGCGTTGATGGACATCACTTTAATGGACATTGGTAACTTCAATGGTGCTCTGGCGACATCTAGTGGTGCCTGGAGGTATTTGATATAATCTAGGAAATGATTCCAGTGCAGTGGAGTGGACTAGTACATTTATTGGAATGTTCCTTAAAAACGTAGGAGTCACTAACAAAAAAAAAAAAACAGAAATAGAAAAAAGGAATAAAAAACAGTTAACTTCAATTGGATGGATTTGGGAAAATCTGAAAAACAATAGTGGGGAAAAATCATGAAAATAATTTCCAATGCAGCCGAACATCAGGCGACTAGTATGGTAGAGTATATAAGTGTGTTCTCAATTGGTGAGTCAAGGGAAAATTCTTTCTAAATTTTTCCAGGTATTTGGCCTCTAATGTTGATCACGATGGTGATTAGCCGTCACAGTACCCTTTAGGGTTACGGTATGCGTTAGAGCCTGATCTGGAAGTCGCAGGATCCGAGGATTCCGGGTAGGCTTCACGGGGGAGAAGTCCCCATTTGCGCATTAGTTCCAAGCCCTTTTATAGGGACGAAATGGTATACCATGCGTTATCTTTTTCCAGCATGAGCTTCGTGGGGAAGCCCCATCTGTAAAGTATTTTATGATTCCTCAGCAATTTTGTGATAGGAATCAGGTTGTTCCTGGCCTTCATGGTTGCTTGGGAGAGGTCTGCATATATTGTGATTCCTGCATAGGGGTCTGGAAGTGTGTTATTTTGTCTGGAGAATCTCATAAGTTGGTCCTTGACGTGGAAGAAATGTATTCTAGCAATGACTTCTCTAGGGATCTTCTCAGGGAGATGAGGTGGTTTGTGCAGTCTGTGGGCTCTGTCAATAATGACATCTGCATGTGTAAGGGATGGCATCGCCGTTATCATTAATTGTTGGAGGAAAGTGCACAATTCAGATGGTTTTACCCATTCGGGGATCGCCCTAAATTTCACGTTATTTCTGCGTGAGCGGTCCTCGAGGTCTGTGACTTTTAGGTGGAGAGCTGTGAACTTGTCTTCTAGTTCCATATGAGCATCCACAAGTTCATTGTGAGCTTCATAGAAATCCCCCATTTTATTCTCCATATAGTTAATCCTGTCCCCCAGAGCTGTCAGCTCTCTATGTGTGGAGCGTGTAATATTAGTAATATCCTGCTGGATTGCTCCTCTCCTTCATCATAGTATCAGTCAGGGGCAGACCGGAGGCAGGCAGGGCGTCCAGCTTTTGTGAATATATATCAGTCTGCTCCATATCCTGTACCTCTGTGTCTTGCTGATGTGTGTCATCAGAGGGAGAGCTGAGTCTCCTTTTTTGCTTAAGGGGACTGTTTGAGGCTGATGGGGGTGATAGGGGTGTTGTGCTTGACACAGGCAACTCACCAGTGTCAGTACAGGCTGTGTCTTTGTGAGAGCGGCTGTGCTGAGGAGAGATGTCTCCCGCGCCGGAGCCATCTTGAGAGATTCTACCCGGGACTGTGGTGTAGAAATCTGTCAGTTTCCTGGGTCCCTCTCTCTTTGTGTTTGGCCATTATGTGGATCGATATCCTCTGGTGTTGTGCCGCCTGTGTGGCCGTTTTTCGGGTATTACACTCCGCTGTGAGTTGCTGACAGTCGCCTGATGTGACGGAGCTCGCCTCTCACCACACCATCAGCTCCGGCCACCGGCTCCGCCCAGGTATTTTATTTTTCAATGTCCTTTAACCAACCAAGCTGTTCAGCAAAATTGTCAGTTAGAGGATTGAGACAAACCAGCTACTGCTGATAGGTGTGCTTACAATGGTAAGCTTTTATTATTTTATGTAAAACTGTTGAAAAAAAGAAAAAAAAGTTGCTGTACCTGCCTAAAAAGTGGGCTTTAATTTGTTAATCAAGTTCATCTAAATCTCCTAGTGCATCTATCACTACCTTCCCCCAGTTGATGCTGCTGTCCAAAGGTGTCTCTGCTGTTCCACCATCTAAATTTGAGACACTCTGAGACATAAAGTGTGTTACTTGCCACACTTGGGGGTGTGATGAGACATGGCCCTCCCCAAATAGGATTTTTATCTAAACCTGTAGGTGAATAAAAGAACCACGACCTTCGCTATGTGGAAGTGTGGGTTTTATAATAACATTGGCAGTATCTTTACCCAGGACAGGGCCTCTGAGGACAGACTGGATTCCTTTCCTGGGAAATGAATCAGTGATCTCAACAAAGTAATTAGGAGCAGAGGAACTACTGCAACCAGCATATAACATCATCCATAAGTATATAGATGTACACCTGTATAGATATAATACAAGATTTTTATAAGATGAGATCAATAACAGTACATACTTTTTATGTACTAACAAGTATTATCAGCAAAGGGTCTGATAGGAGTCCTGGTGGAACTGTGCACATATACTCATGTATATATAGTTACTTCTAGGGCTACCTCCAGACGAATGTTGCAGCAAAGTGTTACGTACCTGGGATGTGAGCCTGACGTGTAGAGGAAGGCCTCTCGTACAACTCCGGCTCGCGGACCACTGATAGCGATACAGCAGCCACAGGAGCACGGTGGGGTATGAGTGCCTGTAAACAGTTCAATAGTCCGTGTAGTAGCGGTGATCAGCAGGCAGATAGTAGATGACCTGACATGATGCTTGACTGGTGGTAGGCTGGGATGAACCACAGAGCAGTACCAGATGCAGGCTTGCAGGGCTGGGAGCTGTAGCAGGCTGGATGAGCGAGATGCAGGGTGAGAGAGGCCGGGTCGGTAATAATCAGGCAGATCAGGCATAGACGGTAGGCAGAAGAGAGGTCAGGTCACAAGCCAAGTAGTACCGGAAGATCAGCAGACAGAATCAGCAGGTAGGATCAAAGTCTATGGGAAGCCAGGATCAGAACAGGCAGCAGGCAATCACAGGTAACAACAAGCTGGATCAGAATCAGAGGTCACACAGGAAACAGGATACAACACAGGAGCTGCAGACCAAACAGCAATGAACCTCTGTAGGAGCCCTGTTTAAATAGCCCACCTGACTTCAGTATTAGTGACAGGTGTGTGTCTTAAAGTGCTAGTACGCATGTGTGCATGCCGGGTGCTTACATGGAAAACCTGTCTTCCCTGACACAAAGTCCAGCTATAGGGGCCCCTGAGGATGATGCGGTATCGGTCTTTGAGTAGGAGTACTGAAGACAAGATCAGTGGTCACGGGGGATTCTTGAACTGTTGTCCAACCAGCCTGGAATGGAGCATCTCACTGTCAGGAATAATGAAATCAGACTGTGACAGAAGTACAGTTAAATTACACTTGTCTAAAAATAAAAGTAAGAAGAACAAACGTAGTCAAAACATAGCCAAAGTTCAGTAACCAGAAGGGATAGTCAGCCAAGTCAAAGTCAGGGATCAATGTAGTGGAACAGCAAGCAGCATCTGGAGCCAGAAGGGATGTCAGCAAAGCACATCTTGAACAGAATCATAGGAGAATGTTTCTGTGATGTTGACCAAGGCGAAGGCAGAGCTCCTCTAAACTGGACGGCTTAAGTAGGCAGGACTGACGAGCAGGATATCATCAACCTCTGAGTAACTGTGGAGAGATAGGAGCTGGCAATTAGCCGACAGCTGAGCAGCCAGCTCAGAGAAGGAAGGGCTGAGCCCCGCCTTGACACTCACCTGCTGCAACTGTGGTGTGACACTGGAACTCAAAATCAGCCCATTTACTCTGTGCTTTAGTCTCTTCCTAGTAGTTTCTAGGACAGAGGCTCTTCTGTAACTAGGATTCAGAAATACACTAAAGAAGCTATGGGCAGTTAAACTTTTGGAACATAGGAATACTGGCTTCTGATTTGGGTGAAAATACAGCAGCAGTAGCAGCCCCTGTAGGTTTAGGGCAATGTGGCTCAGGTATCTGTCTCTCTCTTCAGTTCCTCCTTTTGGGGTTTTCAAAGCTCCATCCAGAGACAGGAAGTGCTAATAGATAATTATGCATATCACTGTGATATTAGCAGCCAACAGTAGAGTGCAGAAGATCCCTATATTATGTTAGTGGTAGCATGTAAAAAAATATAAAGTAAATGTAAAGGTAAAAATACACTTTTGCCGGCAGGAGGCGGAGCCTAGCAGAGCAGACATGCATTGTTAGAGCTCCACACCGCTGAGGAGAGAAGAGAAGGACAAAGCGGAGCCTGCAGGCTCAAAAGGTATCCATTTGAACCTTTTTGTCCCAGGGAACAAACTGTGAAAGTTTGGGCAGGAAATATGGTACTGGGAGGAAACCGTGGCAGAAATAAAAATCACCTCACAAAGAGCTCACAGCCACTCACTGCAGCTGAAGCAGCTCCAGTCACCTCACAATATACAGCATCAGGGCACTCTCACAGACAGAAAATGTCACAGCAAGACTCTCCATTTGAGTCAGATACAGAACAAATCCTCTCACAAACTTCTCCACAAGCCTCCTCAGTATCCCCAGAAATATTATTACAATTTGAAAAGATGCTTCAAAACAAACCTCAGACCAAATAACAAAAAGCCTAACCAAAGAAATAAGAGAAACCGCACCGCAGCCTTAGAAATAAAAATGGATGAAATTGAAATTACAACCCAAGAAAATATAACAGAATTGGAACAATTAAAAAAAGAGAATTTAATACTTCAAACTAAGCTCGAAGATTACGAAAATAGAGCCAGACGTTCAAACTTGCGCATAAGGGGAATACCTGAAACTGTGACAGACCTGCAATCTACTATTACTGCTCTATTACAAGAACTAAAGCCAGATATCCCTATTGAACGTTTAGAACTGGACAGAGTACACAGAGCCCTCACAGCCAAAAAGAAAGATGGACCCCCACGTGATATAATCACAAAATTTCATTATTACAGAACGAAAGAACAAATACTAATTGCTGCAAGAGAAAAAAAGGAACTTAATTTTCAAGGACACAATTATCAAATTTTTGCTGACCTATCCCAACTTACTATTACTAAAAGACGATCCATGAAACCCCAACTAATGGAACTGCAACGCCACAACATTATGTATCAATGGGGCTTCCCCTTTTCAGTCAGATTTAACTACCAAGGTACAATTTACAGAAGCAGATCAGCAGATGAACTACAACAAACCCTTTTAAAATTAAATCTGACAGAACCCACAAGCAGCAACTCTCCCACACGCAGAAGAATGGCGTCATCTTCACCTTCAGGCAGCACCCAGAAAATTTTAGAACAAAATGGGAATCATCATTCTCACAAAAGAGGCCGTTATGCCACATCATCCATGGACCAAGAAGATTCAATGGACTGACATCCTAATTCCTGATATCTCTTCATTTATTATACTAAGAGATGGTTCTCTTTAAAAAACCTGTATTTATAACTGAATGTAACTGCATTCTGATAGTCACACACTGTGTGGGATCATGTTACATTCCAGTTATATTTCTTATTACTTCTGATTCATATAGCCTTAGAATATATAAGTGAAATAAGGAAATTCTTGTTCAGTTATATATTATCAGGTAATAACAATAGATTTATTACTTTTTAGGACAAATATGTTCAATAATCCAGAAGTAATGGAAGCTTTTTCTTTCTTTTCTTAAAACAAATATATTATTACCTAACTAGTCCCTAGAATTACGTTTTTGTTTATTCTAATCTGAAGCAATACAACCTCAATTTTATGAGTTAACATATCTAAACAGTTGCATATGAATAAAATATGTAATTGTTTACTCTAAAAGGGTTAAAATCCCAAAATAATTCAAACTATCTTCATCAATACCAAAGTTATTAACAGTACCTTTCTAACTGAATTATTTAGCCTAGGGCAAGACTAACCATATACAACCACCCTGGAATAAATAATTTCAACAAAAACTATATTCTGCACTCCAATTAATGAAACATCATTTTGATGTCTTTTGACATAGCACTTCTCTCCTGTAAGTGGAAGATCCGTGTACCCCCATTAGCCCTCCTCATTCTCCCAATCATATTATGTGGGAGTGTGACGAAGGCACTTATTACCCTGAGAGAGATATTTACTCTCTTTCACGGGTAAATTGTGATTACTTGCAAAAAATAATTTATACAATGTATCAATTAATCTCATATGTTTTTTGTTTACTCTTTACTCCAGAATTCACTGGTTTCTTTTCTATCTATTCATCTCTTCAGTCCACACAGGTTGATCTGCGCAGTCAGCTCTGCATAACAAAAAGTAAGTCAAAACTATTTGATCTATTGCTATGGCACCACTGAATATACTTTCCCTGAATGTTCAGGGAATAAATGTCCCTCAAAAAAGGACCAAAGCCTTCCGTACTTTCCATAACAAGAAGGCTCACATAGTATGCCTCCAAGAAACACACAAAGATTCTACTCCAAAATATATTTCTCCTTTTTATCAACAAATTTACACGGCTTCTGCCTGTACCAAGCAAAGGGGAACTCTAATTGCATTTCACCGATCCACACCATTCACCTTATCATCAGAAATTAAAGACCCAGAAGGTAGATACCTGATACTCATGGGTTATATAATGGATACAGCAATCACGGTGATTTCCTACTACGCTCCTAACAAACAACCTTCACCATTCCTCTCACATATATTACAAGTGATTAATACACACAAAATAGGAACAGTGATAATGTGTGGGGATTCAAACCAGGTCCTTCTCCCATTTCTAGATAAATCACCTTTTACACCATCCAAAATAACCTCTAGATTACCTTTTTCTCAACTTCTTTCCAAATACAATCTGGTAGATTCATGGAGAGAAAGTAACCCAATGAAAAAGAAATTCACTTATTTCTCGCACCCTCATCAAACCTTCACCAGAATAGATCATATTCAGATCATTTTCTAACAATAGGAATGATACCAGAAATTATTGCATCAGATATAATTCCGATTCCGTGGTCTGACCATAATGCAGTATACACTACTATAGCCTCAGCCATACCAAAAGCGCATGACCCAACATGGTACTTACCGGACATAATGCTCAAACACCCACTACATCAGGTGGCCATTGAACAAGCTTTAAAGGAATACATATCAATTAATAATACAACAGACATTTCCCCAATAACACTGTGGGAAGCTCATAAGCCTGTCTTGCGTGGTACAATACAAAGACAAATGGCACTATTTAAACGGGAACGCAAAAATCTAGCAAAAAAACTAGAACTCAATTTTAATGCAGCCTACATATCATTCCAAGATAATCCATCTCAGAGTACAAAATCTCATCTGGAAAAATCTAGATTGGAATACGATCTATTTCTCACTGAGTCAGTTGATAAATCCCTCAAACGCTCCAAACACAATTTCTACATGAATACAAACAAACCAGGTACATATTTGGCTCGGGCATTAAATTCAACTAACAAATCTTTCAAACCAATACGTTTGAAATTATCAAAAAATGTTTACACTTGTAATCCAGTTAAAATAGTCCATAAATTTCACTCACATCTTGCAACTTTATACAAGACAAACAATGAATTTAATCCTACAGAAGCTGAATCCTTCTTCTCAAAAATAAACTTACCTGAGTTATCTCAGAATCAAAAAAGCAGTTTGGATGAGCCTATAACTATAGATGAAGTTGCTAACGCCATAAAAGACCTAAAACTTAACAAAAGACCAGGCCCAGATGGCTACTCGGCTTTATACTATAAAACATTCTCAGAAATACTCTCTCCCATTCTCACTGAAACTTTTAACAAACTTCTAGATGGACATTCTTTTCGGCAAGAAACACTAATGGCAATTGTTTGTATGATCCCAAAACCCCTTTCTGATGATACTTCCTGTGTGAATTGTCGGCCTATCTCTCTGTTAAACCTCGATATTAAATTATTAGCAAAAATAATAGCAAAACGCCTCAATAGCATTATAGGAAAATTAATACATAGAGATCAAGTAGGCTTCATGCCAAATAGACAGGCAGGCGATAATATACGCAGGGCAGTGTTATTGGCACATATTGCTAAAAAACGGAAAATTACTTTATGTTTTCTATCTCTCGATATTAAGAGGGCATTTGACACAGTATCCTAGCAATATATGCAATATTCATTACAAAAATGGGGTTTTGGACCCCACTTTTTAACATGGATCAAAGCATTATATAATAAACCCAAAGCCTATATAAAATATGCTGGATACAAATCTGAAGCCTTTAATATCGAAAGAGGTACCCGACAGGGTTGCCCATTATCTCCCTTATTATTTGCCCTTATACTCGAACCCATGGCCCAATACATCAGAACAAACCAAACTATAACTGGCATTGAAGTAGGAGGTATTACACACAAATTATGTATATTTGCAGACGATATATTACTTTTTCTATCATCACCACAGGTCTCTGGTCCTAACTTAATACCAGCTCTTGATGGATTTGCAGCCCTATCCGGCCTTATGATTAATCCTAAGAAATGCCTAGTGCTTAATATTTCACTCACAAACATGGAATTGATCCCGGCTAAGGCTGCACTCCCATTCACATGGGCAGAAAAATCAATCCCATATCTTGGAATTCATTTAACAGCATCTCATTCTGACTTATTCTCAACCAATTATCCTCCTGTATTAAGACAGATCACAAATCTAATAAAACAATGGTCGCAACTTCCTTTATCCTGGATAGGGAAAATTAATGCAATCAAAATGACTATTCTACCCAAATTGCTTTATCTATTCAGAGTCCTCCCTATTCCAATTCCTTCCTATTTTTTGAGAATAGTACAAAAAAGAGCAACTTCGTTTAAATGGGGCTCTTCTAAACCACGTATACCTATACACACACTACATCTTCCCAAAAATAAAGGAGGCCTGGGATACCCTAATTTTACTAACTACTACAGAGCAGCACATTTGGCCAGTCTGTCCAAATACCATGCAAAACAGGAAATCCCACTATGGGTATTGTCACGTACCTGGTAGGAGTCTGAAATGACGAGGTCAGCCTCTCTTGTATCTCCAATCCAAGCCCCACTGGAGATGGAACAGATGGTGGCAAGGATCAGGAGGAACACGAGTGCCTGTGAATGCTGTGTGCAGGACTTGCCAGAAGTGTTGCAGACTGGGAAGTGCAGGCAGGGTTTCTGGTGAAGAGCTGGAACCAGCACAGCTGAGAGGATGGACGGCCAGCACAGGTACTCGGAAACAGCGTGGAGCCAAACAGGAGACAGAAGCAAGGTCAACAGGTAAGCCGGGTTCAGTAACGGGCGGGCAGCGAGGTACCAAGGTATAAACAGGAGCAAGGTCAAACAGGAAGCCAGGATCATGAACCAGTAATCAGAGTCCAGAAACAGGGTCAGGAAGGCCAGGGTTTCAGCAACAGGAAGTCAAGACAAACAACAGGGTTTCAGAATCTCAGGACACAGCTGAAGATCAAGCAGCACCTGACAGAAATCAGAGCAACCCTTAAATAGGCTGTCAGGTGCCAATTGTGGTCAGATGTGTGTTCCTGCGCAAGGAAATCTGCTGATGCCCGTGAATGCGTGCATGCGCACGTGTGCGTGCCGGGCGCATCCTGACAGTTCTCTTACATTGCCCCCCCCTTAAGGGCAGCCTCCGGATGCCCTTCAAGTGTCTTTTCTCTGGGTGGCGTTGAAAAAAGGCTTGCACTAGTTTGGGAGCATGCACATCTGAAGCTGGTTCCCAGGAATTTTCTTCCGACCCATAGCCTTTCCATTTAATGAGGAACTGTGTTTGGTTATGCCTTCTTCTACAATCCAACACGGCTTCCACCTCAAATTCCTCATTCCCTTCGATGAGCAGCGGAGGAGGAATTTCAGAAACCCGATCTGGAAATGGATTTGGTACAGCTGGTTTCAACAAAGAGACATGGAATACAGGGTGGATCTTTAGATTCTTGGGTAACACCAACTCGAATGCCACTGCATTAATTTTCCTCTTGACTGGGAAGGGTCCCAAAAATTTTGGGCCAAGTTTTCTTGAAGGACAGCTCAGTATCAAGTTTGTTGTGGAAAGCCAGACCTTGTCTCCAGGTTTAAGGTTCAGATTACCTCTCTTCTTCTTGTCGAAGAACTTTTTATTGCTTGCTTGAGTCTTGGAGATTGTATCTTGCAGTAATTGGTTATTAGTACTGAGGAAGTTTAATCTGTTTTGTACAGCAGGTACAGATGATTCAATGGCCAGCTCAGGTAAGAAAGAGGGGTGGTACCAATAATTGGCAAAAAAGGGTGATTGCTTGGTTGCAGAGTGGATGGAATTATTGTATGAAAATTCTGCCAGTGGGAGAAGTGATAGCCAGTCATCTTGTGCAAAAGAGGAAAAACACCGTAAGTACTGCTCAAGGGTTTGATTGGTTCTTTCAGTTTGTCCATTAGTTTGTGGATGGTAGGCTGTGGAGAGGCGGAGTTCAATGTTCAGTGCTTGGCATAATGCCCTCCAAAATCTAGACGTAAACTGCACCCCACGATCAGAGATGATGCTATCAGGGACACCATGTAATCTTACAATCTCCTTGATGAAAGCTGAGGCGGTCTCTGTGGCCGAAGGAGTTCCTTGTAAGGGTACAAAATGGGCCATCTTGGTCAGGCGATCCACCACAACAAACACGGTGGTGAAGTTTTCAGATGGGGGGAGTTCCACAATGAAATCCATGGAGATCATGCTCCATGGTTTCTCAGGTACAGGGAGTGGCTCAAGTAGGCCCCAAGTTTTGGCTCTGTCCGTCTTATTCCGAAGGCATGTCACACAAGAATTAACATATCTTTTGCAGTCTTGCATCAAGTCTGGCCACCAGAATGTACGAGAGATCAGATCGGCCGTTTTGCGAATTCCAAAGTGACCCGCTAATGGGTGGTCATGACATCGCCTCAGGACAGAAACTCTGAATTGCTCAGGGATAAAGATTTGCTTCTTATGAAAGTACAGACCATCCCTCAATTGAAGAACCAGATCTTTGGAAGGTGGTTGGTTTATCACATCTGCTTTTATCTGAGACATCAAATCCGCCTGAAGAAGCAAAAAATTTTTGGCTGGTAGAATAGTATCAGGTTCTGAGGATACCACTGGGTCGCTGAACATGCGGGACAAGGCATCCGGTTTACCATTCTTTGAGCCAGGACGATAAGTTATATGGAACATAAAACGAGAGAAGAAAAGTGCCCACCTTGCCTGCCGGGGTCTTAGTCGTCTAGCCGTCCTCAAGTATTCGAGATTTTTATGGTCCGTGAAGATGAGGATGGGATGAGCTGCTCCTTCCAGGAGGTAGCGCCATTCTTCAAGCGCAGCCTTGATAGCCAGCAATTCTCGGTCTCCAACATCATAGTTCCTTTCAGAAGGATTTAATTTCTTAGAGAAAAAGGCCACAGGATGGAGCAAAGATTTGGGACCTTGGCGTTGAGACAAAATAGCGCCCAGTGCACTCTCAGAGGCATCCACCTCCAAAACGTAGGCTAAGGATGGATCAGGATGTTTCAAGATAGGAGCTGACGTGAATACAGTTTTTAACTGTTCAAAAGCCGTTTGAGCTTCAGGGGTCCATCGGAAAGGAACATGCTGCTTTGTTAACTGAGTGATGGGAGTGATGATGCCAGAAAAGTTCTTGATAAATTTTCTGTAAAAGTTGGCGAATCCCACAAATCTCTGAACAGCTTTCCTGTCAACAGGGGCAGGCCATTCCAGGACGGAAGTGACTTTCTGTGGGTCCATGGAGATACCGTCAGCAGAGATGACAAGTCCCAGGAAATGTATGGTTGGTTTTTCAAAGTCACATTTCTCAGCCTTTGCATAAAGGCGGTGTTCCCTCAGCCGACCCAGTACTTTTTTTACATGAGTCCTATGGGATTCTAAAGTTTCAGAGAATATAAGGATGTCATCCAGATACACGATGACGAATAAATCAAGGAAGTCCCGAAAAACGTCATTAACCAGATGTTGGAATGTGGCAGGGGCGTTGCAGAGTCCGAATGGCATGACTTGATATTCAAAATGCCCGAAGCGTGTTCGGAAGGCCGTCTTCCATTCATCTCCCTCCCTGATTCTGACAAGATTATAAGCACCTCTCAGATCCAATTTGGAGAACACTCGTGCCCCACGCAGCCTTTGAAAAAGTTCAGGGATCAGAGGCAGAGGGTACCGGTTTTTAACAGTGACCCTATTAAGGTCACGATAGTCCACACAGGGCCTAAGGGTATGGTCTTTCTTTTCCACAAAGAAAATACCGGCCCCTGCTGGTGAAGTGGAGGGCCGGATGAACTGTTTTTCAAGGCTTTCATCTATATAAATCCGCAGGGCTTCTAGTTCAGGCTCAGAGAGAGGATAAATTCGCCCAAATGGGATCTCGGCCCCTGGTAAAAGTTCAATAGGACAATCATATGTTCTATGGGGAGGAAGAGTGTCTGCTCCTTTCTTGTTAAATACATCCAGGTACTCGTGGTAGGCAGCAGGGACCAGATTAGAGGTTTCATGGTCAGGGAGGATACCCAGGAGGGGTGTGGTATTGAAAGTCTTTTCAGGTAGGCAGTGAATTTGGCAGTAGTCAGAGGAAAAGGAGATGTCTCCGGTAAGCCAGTTAATGTGAGGATTATGTGCCTTCAACCATGGAATGCCAAGGATGACCGGGAACATGGGCGAAGCTATGATATCCAAACGGAGGAATTCATGGTGGCCGGAAGAAGTACGGCAGGAAATAGGTAAAGTTTCTTGGGTAACTGGGCCTGATTTAATGCCGGAACCGTCAGCCAGATGAACATGGAATTCCTGCTTCTTGGCACATACAGGCAGCTGGTGGAGAGAAGCAAATGCAGAGTCCATAAAACAACTACAGGCCCCAGAGTCTATGATTGCAAGTACAGGAACAGTCTTTTCAGAAAACTGGAGCACAATGGAAAGAGAGACATGAGACTGGTACCTCCCTGAGAGATGCATCATGTGAGGCTGACGGGAGAAAGACCTGCGGGTCTTTGCGGGGCAAGTCTGTATAAAGTGACCTGCCTCCCCGCAATAGAGACACAGATTGTCCTGTAATCGATGAAGGCGTTCATCAGGAGAAAGGGGTGGTCTTCGAAAACTTCTATGAGGAGTCTTATGCAGTTCCCTCCTTCTGGGGGATGCAACGCATGAGGATGCAGGAATGTCAGACCTTGAAGCCACAGAAAGGGTTCCTTTGGACCTTTCGGATTGCCTTTCACGTAATCGTCGATCGATCTGAATGGTTAGATCGATCAGGTCTTCCAGGGATGCTGGAACTCCCACTCTGGCAAGCTCACCCTTTAAGGTGTCAGACAGTCCTAGTTGAAACTGGTGGCGAAGTGCGGAATGATTCCATTGGGTATCTGCACTCCATACACGGAAATCAGTTACATATTCCTCGGCAGGCCTTGGACCTTGCTGTAATTTGCCAAGCATGAATTCGGCAGTCTGCTGGTAGAAGGGGTCTGCATAAAGCTGAGCCATGGCTGAGAAGAAAGAATCCGTGGTTGTCAGGACAGGGTCATGTTGTTCCCGGAGATGATGAGCCCAGGAAAGTGGTTCATCCAATAGTAATGTAATGATAAACCCCACCTTGATGTTTTCGGACGTGAAGGTCCGGGGTAACAGGGAGAAATATAGTTCACAGGAATTCCGGAATGTGCGAAACTTCTTGCGATTTCCGGAGAATCGCTCAGGCATAGGCACCCTGGGTTCAGGAGCAGAAGCAACCTCATGGAACAAGCCGGGCTCTGTTTGGGTATATGAATCAGAGACCAAAAGCGAGCGGAGCACAGGCCAATGCGACATTCTCATTGTGGGGAAATCGCTCTTCCATGCGACTCAGATTTTCTTGTAACTTCTGCACAATATTGGATAGCACAGAAATAGATCTGTAAATGTTCTCTGGTGGAGAGGCCTCCCTTTCAGACTCCATTTGTGGCTGCTTGATACTGTCACGTACCTGGTAGGAGTCTGAAATGACGAGGTCAGCCTCTCTTGTATCTCCAATCCAAGCCCCACTGGAGATGGAACAGATGGTGGCAAGGATCAGGAGGAACACGAGTGCCTGTGAATGCTGTGTGCAGGACTTGCCAGAAGTGTTGCAGACTGGGAAGTGCAGGCAGGGTTTCTGGTGAAGAGCTGGAACCAGCACAGCTGAGAGGATGGACGGCCAGCACAGGTACTCGGAAACAGCGTGGAGCCAAACAGGAGACAGAAGCAAGGTCAACAGGTAAGCCGGGTTCAGTAACGGGCAGGCAGCGAGGTACCAAGGTATAAACAGGAGCAAGGTCAAACAGGAAGCCAGGATCATGAACCAGTAATCAGAGTCCAGAAACAGGGTCAGGAAGGCCAGGGTTTCAGCAACAGGAAGTCAAGACAAACAACAGGGTTTCAGAATCTCAGGACACAGCTGAAGATCAAGCAGCACCTGACAGAAATCAGAGCAACCCTTAAATAGGCTGTCAGGTGCCAATTGTGGTCAGATGTGTGTTCCTGCGCAAGGAAATCTGCTGATGCCCGTGAATGCGTGCATGCGCACGTGTGCGTGCCGGGCGCATCCTGACAGTTCTCTTACAGGTATTTATAGAGGCTTCAGAAAATGACCCTCTATTAATATCAAATTTATTATGGCTTGATCCTAAAGACCGCTTTAAAATTCATAATCCCATAACTAAACACTTCTTATCTCTCTGGGATAAACTAAAAACCAAATATCAGTTACAATCTCCACACAATCCTCTCCTTTCTTTTATCAGAAATCCGGCCTTTTATCCGGCATGGATCTACCCAAATTCTTTTAAAGCTTGGACAACATCAGGCATTCAGACACTAAATGACTTCATAGCATCTAAATCATTCCTTTCATTCCCATCGCTCAGAGAAAAATATGATCTACCAAACTCTGAGATATTTAGATATCTCCAAATCAAAAATTTCTATACACCATTCCTAAAGGGGGATACACCATTATCCCAATTATCCATTTTTGAATCAATCTGTACAAAAGATCCATTTGCTAAAGGTACAATTTCATCACTTTATAATCAATTATATGGAGTAGCAAATCTTAATAGACCCTCTTACGTTCAGAGGTGGGAGGAGGACCTGGGACGAACTTTAGAAGACACGGACTGGTCTAACATATGGCTCACATCTAAGTCATCTTCACCCAACATCTTAGCACTGGAGACAAATTATAAAGTCCTAACTCGCTGGTACCTTGTACCCGCTAGAGTGGCAAAATATTCACCTAATACCTCAGCTCATTGTTTTCGAGGATGCCCAGAAGAAGGCACATATTTACACATATGGTGGACGTGCCCAGTAATCCAAACCTTCTGGAAGGAAGTTTTCGTGATTGCATCTAAAATATTTAAAAAGATAATACAACCAGATCCATATTTAACTTTACTTAATCTAAAACCGGAATGGTTAACACTCTCTCAATTCAAACTTATGATCCAACTAATAACGGCTGCAAAACAAACAGTGGCCAAGGCATGGAAATCTCCTACATTGGTACTAGCAGAAACAATTCACAGAATGAATAATACAATGTCCCATGCTAAGATGGTAGCCATCGATCAAAATCAAATTCCAAAATTTGAAAAACTTTGGCACCCTTGGATAAAACAACAGTTCCTGTCAAATTTCAATGACTCTGTCCTGTTGCCATGGTAACAGATTAAATGACTTACAGAGACACCCATTCTAAGGCTTCAAAGAGAACTAAAAAGAATAATAAACTGACGAGCGGGACAACCTTGTGGACCATACCTCTACCTTTCAACCCTTTTTCTTCTTTCTCTTTCCTTTTCTCCACCTTACGATTAAAGCTCATTATCAGAATTTATTTGACCTATATACACTCTACTTGTAAACAATATGTATAGTAGGTATAAATCATTTAAATACCTACAAAAGTAACTAAGGAAATGATATATATCTTTAATTTAGGTTTACGTGAACCCAATGTTTAATATTTGAAATTTCATGATATTTACCTATATAAACCCTACTGTAAAACAATGAGCTTACTTTATAGATCCTTGTAAACTTACTTTATGTATCTTTATAACATTGTATACTCAATAAACTTCTTTTGACAAGGAAAAATACACTTTTGCCTATTAGTAAGCCGGAATATATAATTTTTTTGTTATTGGATTTAATACTGTTTTAAATACAATTCCCCATTCTCTAAGTATATTTTTAGTAAAAGGAAAAAGTAATTATTTTATTATTAAATTACTATTTCTATGCTGACATAACTAATTTCTAACATACATGCATCCTGCTATCTGTTCTAGATACAATTATTTCTGCTAAATGATATCCCCTTGTCTTGTCAACACCACTGGAGATATGCACTAAAAGTATTCACTCTGTTAAGATGTTGATTAAAACGTTACCTTTTCTCAGTTGCAAATTTCAGCTGGACAAAAAAGAAATGCTCAACCAACTTCCATCTGCTCCAGCAGCTGTGATCAGTGCCAAAGACAATGCTGACATCTTCACAGAAACAATGATATGTGACATTATAATGCGACACACACATAGTATACACAATTGCTTTCCAGCTTCACCAAACATGAGCTCTGGTTTGACTGCAAAAGGACATTCACTACTACTCCCATCTGGAAATGAGAAGCATAGAATATGAATAGTAAATGTAGTAGTTCATAATTAGAATTAAAGGAAATCTAAACTCGATTGTTATGATTTCATATGCTCTTCAATATGTTATTGCAATTTGAAAAGTTGTCCTCAATCTTTTTAAATCTGTAGCATTTGTTAAAAAATGCCTAGTCTGTTCTCCCGAAGGGTAATAAGGATGTGCTCATTTCTGCCCCATCTCCCTTCTGAATTTGTACATCAAAATTCTCAGTAAACTGGAGGCAAATAGGTTGAAACCCTTATTCCCAGTTGCTGTCCATTTTGACCAGACAAGGTTAATTGTGGGCAGAGAGACCAGAAACAGTTCCTTTGTGAACACTACACCTGATCCACTGTGTGAGAACTCAATGACCCCTTCTGCACAGTCTAGTCCTGTCCACTGATGCTGAAAAGGCATTTGATAGGGTAGACCAGGTCTTTCTGGGAGAAATTGTGCCTGCTCTTGGCCTCAATTACAAGCTCTTCTAAAGGATCATGGCTTTGCATAGTACATCTTCAGCCAAGGTTAATGTCAATGGCATACTCTACCAGCCCTTCATGATTAACAATGGCACCTGTCAATGGTGTCTACTTTCCCCCCTTACTTTTTTGCCCTGGTAATTAAAATGTTGCTCCATAAGATCAGAGGGAACCCAAACATCCATGGCGTTACTTTGTTATTTACAGAACACAAATTATCTGTATATGTGGACAATATTCTGTTATATGTTTGAAGACCCCTTAATCAATATCTCTAACTTAAAGTAGAATTATAGGTAGTGTTTTTTTTTCATTTTTGGATAGAGTAAGGGAGGATTACAACCCCCCTCTGTTTTTTGACCATCTGTGTCTCATTGGAGAGATTTACCTTCAGCTCCTGTCCAATAGCGAAAATATGAAGTGAGAGGAAATCCCTGCAAATTAAGAGAATCCATTGGGGCCTCCCAGGTCACAAGAACTAGTGTCCAATTGGAAGATTCCCCCCCCCCCCATTACTATTTTAGGGACAACCCAAAATGTTTGATTTTCTTTACTTTTCACGATAACAGAAAAAAGGAATGATAGAGAGGGTGAGTCTCCCTGATGGGGATAGAGGTAGCAATAAAAAAAACAGATGTTCTAATCCCTCCTCGCTCTGTCCAAAACTGCAAAAGCAAGTTTTGCCTTTATACTATACATGAATTTGGGGAATTTTAAAATTTAAAAAGTCAGAAATGCTGCCGCTATCCATGCCACCTACTCTTTGCAACTCTTTTTAGAAATCCTTTTCCTTTGTATAGAATACTGATTGTATAAAATATTTAGGCATAAGACTGACAGATAACTTTCAATGATTATATGAAGAAAACAAGTCTTCCTTTACTTGGAAAGGTAGGATTAACTTAAAAAAGATTGTGTTGCCCAGAATTAAATTTTTTTCTTTAAATGCTTCCTATTGCCCTCCCAAGGTGTTCTTTTGTAGAATGACGTCATCCCAGAATGAGAGGCGCACCATCCCGCCATCATTTGACGGTGGGCAGGCGGCAACTGGTTAAAGTGGTATCAACCCCCCCCAAAAAAAATGATGTAGTGCAGTTTACCAATCCTTAGATATTGTGGCTGCAAAGGGCTTCACTTAGGTGGGGAGTACTGCCAATTTGTAATGAGAATTTATAAAATAAGCAATGTAACTGTGTATTGTCGAAGCCTGGTTATGTTTGTTTATGTCGAATTAAATAAACTTTTCTTTGGATAAAAAAAAAAGATATTGTGGCTGCATAAGTCTTGTTTTTTTAGTCTTTTTTTTCTTTATTTTCACCTGGCGATCTGGCCAATAGGTCTTTTATTTTTCAATGTCCTTTAACCAACCAAGCTGTTCAGCAAAATTGTCAGTTAGAGGATTGAGACAAACCAGCTACTGCTGATAGGTGTGCTTACAATGGTAAGCTTTTACTATTTTATGTAAAACTTTTGAACCCAAAGGGTACCCTCAGAGGGTAAGGGAGGCCCACGCCTGCAGCAAATTCCCAATGATATCAATGCATCAAAATGGGATTCCAAAAAGTCCTAACATATTACAAAATGTCAAATGGAATCCAGTTGTTTATTATCAATACACTGTATGTCTCCTTTATGAAGATCTTATTTAGTTTACAACATTAAATGCCAAACAGATTCCATATGTTTATTAGGTATTGAGATGTTCATAAATTGTTATAGTAATTAATTTGTACTAATTAGATAGAGTGTGTATATGTTGTTCTGACAATAGTATGGTGTTGTGTGAAAGGAAAAAAGTGATGTAATGTGTATGAGTAGAATGGATGTGTTGTGTGAGGATAGAAGGGGAAGAAAAATGGAAAAAAAGACAGTTCAAGTATGCTGGGGTAAGAATGTTCACTAGTGAAAGGAGTGCAGGCGCACAACCCATGAATATGGTCGGACAACATGAGCCTAACTGTATATATAAATTCTATAAAACATCAGTTGACTAGGATAGGGTGCTGTTTTGGGGTGTGCAGCTGTTGTACCTCTCCTGTATGTGTCTTTCCTTTTGCTATATTAATTTTTGGGTGGTTAAACACCCCTTCCCCCTTGACACATGAGAGTTACGTAAAATAGATAGGTCTCTAATAATGCACTAGATTTGACCATAGAGAACAAAAACAGAAAAGATTGGAACATTGCCTAACTAAGGTACACTTTACATGTTGCTGCTTCTCATTCATTGCATTTGTATTCTATGTATTCTAACTTGTTCATTATTATATCCATTGTAGATTCTGGTGGTTTACTGCCCCCTTTCGTGCCTCTTTGGGCAGGGGCCCGGCCCCTTGTGGCTTCCCAGCAGGGTGGGGGGATGCAGAGGTTTTCTGCATTCCCTGACCATGTTCCAACAGGCGGCCAAAATTCGTTTCAGTCGCTGGAGGGAGCACACTTTGCCGGCGGTGTCCCTGGATCACTTTAGGACGTAGGCGGCAGGGCGCGCATGCGTGGGAATCCCGTGTGTGTGCGTGGCGCCGTGGCGTCATGTTATTACGACAAAGCTTTCTGCCTTCTGGGATGCCGGGGCAGTCACGCTGTGGCTGCTCCTCCAGCAGCCAGGATGCCACATCCTGGAGGTGGGGGAATGGTTGGCACCTGCAGCCTATTAGTGGAGTTCAGGAAGCCCTATAAATAACCTTAGGCTGCATGTGGATCAAGACAGGATACCATGCATCCCTGAACCTATAGTAGGGATGAGCTGAACGGACCGAAAATTTGCACGAACGTTAGAACCCAATTGAAGTTTATGGGACTCGAACGTTCAAAATCAAAAGTGCTCATTTTAAAGGCTAACTTGCATGGTATTGTCCTAAAAAGGGTTTGGGGACCCGGGTCCTACCCCAGGGGACATGTATCAATGCAAAAAAAACTTTTAAAAACGGCCGTTTTTCGGGAGCAGTGATTTTAAGGATGCTTAAAGTAAAAAAAAAGTGAAATATTCCTTTAAATATCGTACCTGGGGGTGTCTATAGTATGCCTGTAAAGTGGCGCGTGTTTCCCATGTTTAGAACAGTCCCTGCACCAAATGTCATTTTTAAAGGAAAAAATCTCATTTAAAACTGCTTGCGGGTTTAATGTAATGTCTGGTCCTGGCAATATGGATGAAAATCAGTGAGACAAATGGCATGGGTACCCCCCAGTCCATTACCAAGCCCTTTGGGTCTTAAACCCCGCACCCAAATTAAAATAAGGAAAGGTGTGGGGCCACCAGGCCCTATATACTCTAAACAGCGGTATACAGGCGGTGCAAACAAGACAGGGACTGTAGGTTTGTTGTTAAGTAGAATCTGTTTGTAATTTTGAACGGGTACATTTTTAACTTGTTTAGCTCCAGCCAAAAAATCTTTTTTAAGCTTTTTGGAAAACATAGGGAAGGGTTATCACCCCTGTGACATTTGTTTTGCTGTCTTTCCTCCTCTTCAGAAGATTTCACCTCACTTTTTGTCCCAATGACAAATGTTTTTTGAAAATTTGGGTTTTTTTGTGGAACAAGGATTGGAAAGCATCAGTGGAAATGAGAAATGTTTTTCCCATATTAACTCTTACAGGAGAGAATTTCCCTTCCTAGGGGTAGATTTCATCTCACTTCCTGTTGTTTCCTTCCATTTGCAAGTAGGAGTCGTTTGTAAGTTAGATGTTTGAAAGTAGGGGCCTGCCCTATATAATCAGCAGAAATTTGGGCCTTAGGTGTTGTTGTGGCCACAACACTGTAAGCCCTCACAGGGCCCTGCTGTGAAATATTAGATCAAGAATTGTAATTACATGCCCCTGTTGAACAGGGGCTGAAAAATTAGGCCTTAGGCACTGGTGCTGGGGCCACAACACTGCAACCCCTCACAGACACTCTAGTTGTAACGCAGGAACGAGCCCTGCTGCAAAGTATTGCATCAAAAATTGTAATTACACGCCCCTGTTAAACAGGGGCAGAAAAATTGGGCCTTAGGCACTGGTGCTGGTGCCACAACACTGCAACCCCTCACAGATACTCTAGTTGGAATGCTGAAATGAGCCCTGCTGCAAAGTATTGCATCAAAAATTGTAATTACACGCCCCTGTTAAACGGGCAGAAAAATTGGGCCTTAGGCACTGGTGCTGGTGCCACAACACTGCAACCCCTCACAGATACTCTAGTTGTAATGCAGAAACGAGCCCTGCTGCAAAGTATTGCATCAAAAATTGTAATTACACGCCCCTGTTAAACAGGGGCTGAAAAATTGTGCCCTAGGCACTGGTGCAACAACACTGCAACCCCTCACAGATACTCTAGTTGTAACGCAGAAACGAGCCCTGCTGCAAGGTATTGCATCAAAAATTGTAATTACACGCCCCTGTTAAACAGGGGCTGAAAAATTGTGCCTTAGGCACTGGTGGTGGCGCCCAGAACCAAAAATGGTCTTACAAGCTATCAGCGTGATGATTGAGGAGGAAGAGGATAATTTCTCAGGGATAGTCACTCAGCATCAGTATAGGCAGTCTTTGAAGGGATCTGAGATTTCAAAAAAAATTATTCGGTTACATCAGCATCAGGTGCTTGGTAGGTGGTGGTGATCCAAGACTGATTCATTCTTATGAAGGTCTGTCGATCGACCGAGTCGGTGGACAGACGCACCCTGTGATCGGTTACAAAGCCCCCAGCAGCACTGAATCTGCGTTCCGAAAGAACGCTGGATGCAGGACAGGCCAGTAGCTCAATTGCATACTGTGCAAGCTCTGGCCAGTGATCCATCCTCAAGACCCAGTAACCCAGAGGATTTTCGGTGGGAAAGGTGTCCAAGTCAGATCTTGCCCCTAGGTATTCCTGCACCATGCAAAACAGACGCTGGCGATGGTTGCTGGAACCGATCATACCTTGGGGCTGCGGACCAAAAAATTGTCTGAACGCATTGGTCAGACGCCACCTTCTCCACCACTCCTTCTTTGACTGCCCGAAGCCTCAGCAACACGTTGTCCAGAAACAGGAGTTTGTAACCTCCCAGTCTCTGGGAACGCGTTGCACAGACCTTTCTGCAAGGCCTCCCGAAGATGTTTCATCCTCTGCTCCCTCTGCGATGGCAAGATAAGGTCTGCAACCTTACCCTTGTAACGTGGATCAAGGAGGGTTGCCAGCCAGTATTGGTCCTTCTCCTTGATACCACGAATACGAGGATCCTTACGCAGGCTTTGCAGGATCAGGGAGGCCATGCAGCGTAGGTTTGCTGAGGCATTCGGTCCGGAGTCCTCTGGGTCACTAAGGATGACATGGTCCGCAGCCACCTCCTCCCAGCCACGTACAAGTCCATGTGTTTCTTGGGACTGATCCCTTAAAGACTGCTGCTGATGCTGAGTGCCAGGCTCCACCTCCATACTGACACAATCTTCCTCCTCCTCGTCCTCTTCCTGTGTGATCGGCGGGCACGCAGGAACAATGTCTGGATAAAGGGGGCCTTGAGAGCTAAGGAAGTCCTCCTCTTCCTGCCTCTGTTCTGCCTCAAGTGCCCTGTCCATTATTCCACGCAGTGTGTGCTCCAACAGGTGGACAAGGGGGACAGTGTCACTGATGCATGCACTGTCACTACTCACCATCCTCGTGGCCTCCTCAAATGGTGACAGGACAGTGCATGCATCCCTGATCATGGCCCACTGGCATGGGGAAAAAAAAACAAGCTCCCCTGACCCTGTCCTGGTGCCATAGTCGCACAGGTACTCATTGATGGCCCTCTGCTGCGTGTGCAGCCGCTGCAGCATGGCCAACGTTGAGTTCCAGCTGGTGGGCATGTCACAGATTAGGCGGTTCTTGGGCAGGTTAAACTCCTTTTGGAGGTACGTCAGCCGAGCACTGGCATTATATGACCGGCGGAAATGCACACAGACTTTCCTGGCCTGCCTCAGGACATCCTGTAAGCCCGGGTACCTGCCCAAGAACCGCTGCACCACCAAGTTAAGGATGTGAGCCAAACAGGGCACATGGGTCATTTGTCCCTGTCGGAGGGCAGAGAGGAGGTTGGTGCCATTGTCGCAAACCACCATTCGTGCCTTAAGTTGGCGTGGCGTCAACCACCTCTGAACCTGCCCCTGCATAGCTGACAGAACCTCTGCCCCAGTGTGACTCCTGTCTCCCAAGCACACCAGCTCAAGCACCGCATGGCATCTTTTGGCCTGCGTACTTGCGTAGCCCCTTGAACGGCTATGGAGCACCGCTGGTTCTGAGGACAAAGCACAGGAAGAGGCCATGGAGGAAGAAGAAGAGGAGGGGGTGGAGGAGAGAGGTGTGTCACAATCATTAGCATTTTGGAGGCGTGGTGGCGGAACAACCTCCAACACTACTGCACCTTGTCCTGCATCCTTCCCAGCTGCCAGCAGAGTCACCCAATGCGCCGTGAAACTTAGGTAACGTCCCTGTCCATGCCTGCTGGACCATGAGTCAGCGGTAATATGCACTTTACCGCTGACCGCCCTGTCCAGCAAGGCATGGACATTGCCTTCCACATGGCGGTAGAGAGCCGGAATCGCCTTCCGTGAGAAAAAGTGGCGTTTGGGTACCTGCCACTGAGGAACCGCACATTCCACAAACTCACGGAAGGGGGCAGAGTCTACCAACTGAAAAGGCAGCAGTTGAAGTGCTAGCAATTTTGCCAAGCTAGCATTCAACCGCTGCGCATGTGGATGGCTGGGAGCAAACTTTTTTCGGCGGTGCAGCAGCTGGGGCAGGGAAATTTGCCTGGTACAATCTGACGTCGGTGTACCAAAAGCAGATTGCCCACAAGTACTTGGCTGTGACACACCTAATTCTACACCTTCATTCCTCTCAGTGCAGTTTTCAGAGAGGACTGAAGGTATAGTGGGGTTGGAGATCTCAGCTGATGAGGAGCAAGGAGAGGTCCTCTTTGTTCTTTGGTGTGGGTCTTTTAGATACGCTTGCCAACGAACTGCATGGCAGGTCAACATATGTCTGGTCAAGCATGTGGTACCCAAGCGGGAGATGTTTTGGCCACGCGAGATACGCTTGAGACATATGTTGCAAATAGCAGCGGTGCGATCTGATGCACTCGTCTCAAAAAAGGCCCACACCAAAGAACTTTTTGAATAACGCGCAGAGACTGCAGAGCCCTGCACATGTGGAGCTTTGGGGTGTGATGCAGTCAATGTGCTGCCCTTAGGCTGGCCCCTGGCCATCCTGCCTCGTTGGTGATGTGCCGCCTCCTCCTCCTCCTCCTCTTCCTCTCTCCTATCAGGCACCCACGTTGAGTCAGTGACCTCATCATCCCCTCCCTCCTCATCACTGGAGCAAACCTGGCAGTATGCTGCAGCAGGGGGAGCATGACTGCCAGATTGCTGTCCTTCTTGGGCACCCCCTCTGTCCGTGCTCATGTTACTGCTTTCATCGAGCTCAGTATCATCATCAGAGCCTTCCAAACGCTGGGCATCGTCCTGGAGCATGTACCCAACACTGTGGTCAAACAGTTCGAGGGACTCCTCAGGAGGACATGGTGGGGCTAGGGAAGGAGTCACTGATGACATTGAGCCGAGGGAAGAGGCCACTGCTTTGCCAGACAAAGTACCCTGAGCATGGGTGAGAGAGAATGAAGAGGATGAGGACGGCTTGGTCATCCACTCGACCAAGTCTTCCGCATGTTGCGGCTCAACACGGCCAGCTGCCGAAAAAAAGGCCAAGCGTGTCCCACGGCCATGTGCTGATGAGGATGCACCGTCTCCATGACCAGCACTAGACACAGAGCCTGCTTGCCCTCTCTTATTGGCTTGTGACTGTCTGCCTTTCCTTCTTGGCCTTCCAGACATACTAATGGCCTGTAGCTGCACTAAGCTGGGATATATATATATATATATATATATATGTACTGATACTGCAGCTAGCAAAATCAACTGCCTGCCTGTAGTATGAGAACACCACCAACCTTCTACAGGTAGCTTTAGCTGAACACTGTGCAGAGCTCGCAAAAAACTAACTTGTAGCTTTTTTAGCTGCCTGCGGTAGTGATAGGATCAGGAAAACAACACCAACCTTCTACAGGTAGCTTTAGGTGAACACTGTGCAGAGCTCGCAAAAAAATAACTTGTAGGTTTAGCTGAACACTGTGAGGTGGACGCACCACACTAACTTGTAGTTTTAGCTGAACACTGTGAGCAGGACGAACAGCACTAACTTGTAGTTTTAGCTGAACACTGTGAGCAGGACGCACAGCACTAACTTATAGTTTTAGCTAAACACTGTGAGCAGGACGCACTGCACTAACTTGTAGCTTGAGATGAACACTGTGCAGAGGTCTCACTACACCAACTTGTAGTTTTAGCTGAACACTGTGAGCAGGACGCACAGCACTAACTTGTATTTTAGCTGAACACTGTAAGCAGGATGCACTGCACTAACTTGTAGCTTTAGAGGAACACTGTGCAGAGGTCTCACTACACCAACTTGTAGGTTTAGCTGAACACTGTGAGCAGGACGCACAGCACTAACTTGTAGTTTTAGCTGAACACTGTGAGCAGGACGCACAGCACTAACTTGTAGTTTTAGCTGAACACTGTGAGCAGGACGCACTGCACTAACTTGTAGCTTTAGATGAACACTGTGCAGAGGTCTCACTACACCAACTTGTAGGTTTAGCTGAACACTGTGAGCAGGACGCACAGCACTAACTTGTAGTTTTAGCTGAACACTGTGAGCAGGACGCACAGCACTAACTTGTAGTTTTAGCTGAACACTGTGAGCAGGACGCACTGCACTAACTTGTAGCTTGAGATAAACACTGTGCAGAGGTCTCACTACACCAACTTGTAGGTTTAGCTGAACACTGTGAGCAGGACGCACAGCACTAACTTGTAGTTTTAGCTGAACACTGTGAGCAGGATGCACTGCACTAACCTGTAGCTTTAGATGAACACTGTGCAGAGGTCTCACTACACCAACTTGTAGGTTTAGCTGAACACTGTGAGCAGGACGCACTGCACTAACTGTAAATAGTCTAGTTGCCTGACTGTGGTACTAATAGGATCAAAAGAACACCAGCAATTTTATTCAGGTAGCTGTAAATACTGTAACAAGACAAGCCTGCCTGTCAGTAAGAAGATAACAGGAACGGATCTAGCTGAACACTATGAGCAGGACCCACTGCACTAACTTGTAGCTTTAGATGAACACTGTGCAGAGGTCTCACTACACCAAATTGTAGGTTTTGCTGAACACTGTGAGCAGGACGCACCCCACTAACTTGTAGGTTTAGCTGAACACTGTGAGCAGGACGCACCCCACTAAAATGTAGGTTTAGCTGAACACTGTGAGCAGGACGCACCCCACTAACTTGTAGTTTTAGCTGAACACTGTGAGCAGGACGCACCGCACTAACTTGTAGGTTTAGCTGAACACTGTGAGGTGGACGCACCACACTAACTTGTAGGTTTAGCTGAACACTGTGAGCAGGATGCACCCCACTAACTTGTAGGTTTAGCTGAACACTGTCAGCAGGAAATAGTAAATAGTCTAGCTGCCTGACTATGGTACTAATAGAATCAAAAGAACACTAGTAATTTTCTTCAGGTAGCTGTATATACTGTAACAAGACAAGCCTGCCTGTAAGTAAGAAGATAACAGGAATGGATCTAGCTGAACACTGTGATCAGGACGCACTGCACTAACTGTAAATAGTCTAGCTGCCTAACTGTGGTACTAATAGGATCAAAAGAACACCAGCTATTTTCTTCAGGTAGCTGTAAATACTGTAACAAGACAAGCCTGCCTGTCAGTAGGAAGATAACAGGAAGGGATCTAGCTAAACTGAATACAGTGTATATATATATATATGCAACACCTGGGATGCATATATATATACACAATACACTGTAAGTGCAGCTAAACTGGCTGACTGTTCTGCCTAATCTATCTAACTCAAATCAAATGTCACTGTCTGTCTCTCTCTCTCTCTCTCAATGAACGCCGGAACACACACTACACAGGGCCGCCGTGCAGGCGGCCTTATATAGCGTGGGGCGTGTACTAAATCCCCTGAGCCATAATTGGCCAAAGCCTCCTTGGCTTTGGCCAATTACGGCTCTCTGTTCAGATGGCGCTGTGATTGGCCAAGCATGCGGGTCATAGTGCATGCTTGGCCAATCATCAGCCAGCAATGCACTGCGATGCCGCAGTGAATTATGGGCCGTGACGCACCACACGAATTTGGCGCGAACGGCCCATATCGTTTGCAATTCGGCGAACGGGCGAACAGACCATGTTCGAGACGAACATGGGTTCGACTCGAACACGAAGCTCATCCCTAACCTATAGTCATTCCACACGAATGGCTCTGTAAGTATGTAAGTACTTCATATAATCATGGTCGATTCCCAATTTGCCTTTTCAGGTTACCATTCTTTCAAATATACCTCAACACTGCATCTTTGCTTCTGTTTATTGAGTCTCCCAAACCCGGCCTGTCACGGATCGGGGTAGAGGGCCAATGACAGCGGCCCTTTACCACATGATCACTTTGTGCAATGACAGAGAAATCACTTGTAAACAAACCGGATCATGTCCGGTTTGGCTCCTACCCTCTCCTCACGCCGATCAGTATAGAGTGTGAGGAGAGGAAGGAGCCAGTGCAGCAGCGCTGTGGGCTGGATCTGAAGTGCCCACAGCGCTGATTTGTGCCCATCCCTGGCTCATCCATGAATCCCTGGCTTATCCATCCACATTCATGCTCAGCCATGCTCCATCCCTGGCTCATCCATCCACATCCATGCTCCATCCATGGCTCATCCATCCATCCACCCCTGGCTCATCCATCCACATCCATGCTCCATCCCTGACTCATCAATCCACATCCATGCTCCATCCCTGGCTCATCCATCCATCCATCCCTGGCTCATCCATCCACATTCATTCTCAGTCAGGCTCCATCCCTGGCTCATCCATCCACATCCATGCTCCATCCCTGGCTTATCCATCCATCCACCCCTGGCTCATTCATCCACATTCATGCTCCATCCCTGGCTCATCCATCCACATTCATGCTCAGCCATGCGTCATCCCTGGCTCATCCATCCACACCCATGCTACATTTCTGACTCATCATTCCACATTCATGCTCCATCCCTGGCTCATCCATCCATCCATCCATCCCTGGCTCATTCATCCACATTCATGCTCAGCCATGCTCCATCCCTGGCTCATCCATCCACATTCATCCTCCATTCCTGGCTCATTCATTCATCCATCCCTGGCTAATCCATCCACATTCATGCTCAGCCATTCTCCATCCCTGACTCATCCATCCTCATTCATGCTCCATCCCTGGCTCATCCATCCATCCATCCATCCCAGGCTAATCCATCCACATTCGTGCTCATCCATGCTCCATCGCTGTCTCATCCATCCTCATTCATGCTCCATCCCTGGCTTATTCATACTCCACCCCTGGCTCATCCATCCACATTCATACTCATCCATGCTCCATCCCTGGCACTAGGGATGAGCTTCGAGTTCAAGTCGAACTCATGTTCGACTCGAACATTGGCTGTTTGCCCGTTCGCCGAACAGCGAACAATTTGGGGTGTTCGCGGCAAATTCGAAAGAGAAATCAAAAGTGCTGATTTTAAAGGCTTATATTCATGGTATTGTGATAAAAAGTGGTTGGGGACCTGGGTCCTGCCCCAGGGGACATGGATCAATGCAAAAAAAAGTTTTAAAAATGGCCGTTTTTTCGGGAGCAGTGATTTTAATAATGCTTAAAGTGAAACAATGAAAGTGTAATATCCCTTTAAATTTCGTACCTGGGGGGTGTCTATAGTATGCCTGTAAAGGGGCGCATGTTTCCCGTGTTTAGAACAGTCTGACAGCAAAATGACATTTTAAAGGAAAAAAAGTCATTTAAACTACTCGTGGCTAATAATGAATTGCCGGTCCGACAATGCACATAAAAGTTTATTGATAAAAACGGCATGGGAATTCTCCACAGGGGAACCCTGAACCTAAATTTTTTTAAAAATGACGTGGGGGTCCCCTTAAATTCCATACCAGGCACTTCAGGTCTGGTATGGATATTAAGGGGAACCCCGGCCAAAATAAAAAAAATAGCGTGGGGTTTCTCCTTAAAATCTATACCAGACCCTTCAGGTCTGGTATGGATTTTAAGGGGAACCCCGAGCCAAAATTTAAAAAAAAACGGCGTGGGGTCCCCCCAAAAATCCATACCAGACCCTTATCCGAGCACGCAACCTGGCAGGCCACAGGAAAAGGGGGGGACGAGAGAGCGCCCCCCCTCCTGAACCATACCAGGCCACATGCCCTCAACATTGGGAGAGTGCTTTGGGGTAGCCCCCCAAAACACCTTGTCCCCATGTTGATGAGGACAAGGGCCTCATCCCCACAACCCTGGCCGGTGGTTGTGGGGGTCTGCGGGCAGGGGGCTTATTGGAATCTAGAAGCCCCCTTTAACAAGGGGACCCCCAGATCCCTGTACCATTTCACTAAAAACTGTCAAAAATGTTAAAAATGACAAGAGACAGTTTTTGACAATTCCTTTATTTAAATGCTTCTTCTTTCTTCTATCTTCTATCTTCCTTCGGTTTCTTCCTCCATCTTCTGGTTCTTCTGGTTCTTCTGGTTCTTCCTCCAGTGTTCTCGTCCGGCATCTCCTCCGCGGCGTCGGCGTCTTCTTCCCTTCTTCTCTTCGGACCGCTCCGCATCCATGATGGCATTCATGATGGCATGGAGGGAGGCTCCCGCTCTTCTCTTCATCTTCTTCTCTTTATCTTCTTCTCCTCATCGTCTTCTCCTCATCTTCTTCTCTTCATCTTCTTTTCGGGCCGCTCCGCATCCATGATGGCATGGAGGTAGGCTCCCGCTGTGTGACGCCTCTCCTCTTCTGACGGGGAATGCCACGGGGAAGTCCCGTCAAGTCACCGTGCGTCAGAGGGGGGCGGGGTCACTGGGTGGCCCCACCCCCCATTATTTAAGAACTGTCAGAAGAGGAGAAGCGTCACACAGCGGGAGCCTCCCTCCATGCCATCATGGATGCGGAGTGGCCCGAAAAGAAGATGACGAGAAGAAGATGAAGAGAAGAAGATGAAGAATAGAATGGGAGCCTCCCTTCATGCCATCATGGGTGCGGAGCGACCCGAGGAGAAGAAGGGAAGAAGACCCCGACGCGGCGGAGGAGATGCCGGACGAGAACACCAGAGGAAGAACCAGAAGAAGAAGAAGATGGAAGAAGAAACCGAAGGAAGATAGAAGATAGAAGAAAGAAGAAGCATTTAAATAAAGGAATTGTCAAAAACTGTCTCTTGTCATTTTTAACATTTTTGACAGTGAAATGGTAGGGGTACCTTTGTACCCCCTTACTATTTCACACAGGGGGGAGGGCCGGGATCTGGGGGTCCCCTTGTTAAAGGGGGCTTCCAGATTCTGATAAGCCCCCCGCCGCAGACCCATACAATCACCGGCCAGGGTTGTGGGGATGAGGCCCTTGTCCTTATCAACATGGGGACAAGGAGTTTTGGGGGGCTACCCCAAAGCACCCTCCCAATGTTGAGGGCATGTGGCCTGGTACGGTTCAGGAGGGGGGCGCTCTCTCGTCCCCCTTTTCCTGCGGCCTGCCAGGTTGCGTGCTCAGATAAGGGTTTGGTATGGATTTTTGGGGGACCCCACGCCGTTTTCTTTTTTAATTTTGGCGCGGGGTTCCCATTAAAATCCATATATATAGGTGTGACCTTGGTGGTGTGGATGTGTCATTGCCATCATCCCAAATACATGTGAAAAAATATAAACCTCTAAAGGGATTTTTAAGGCAATGAATTTTTAAATTTGTTTAAAAAGTAAAATCAAATTTATTGAGTATCATTAGACATGAAAAACATAAATATTGATATATGTGCATAAACATAGGGTAAATAACATATAGATACAAAATAGGACTTCAAGACATAGAAGTTTATATATTCATCCGAGAAAGAGTTATAGTATACAGTTACATATGAAAGAATTGTTAAAAAACAGACAGTGATGTATCACACTACCCAATACGGTCACCCTGAATGGCCACTCGAATATGGGGTAGTGGAATTTCCAACGCGTTTCAACGTTAAACAAAATCAAGTCTTCTTAAGGGAAAATTACATCACAATCTAAATAATCAAAAAGAGGGGAATAGATCAAAAAATGTTGTTGTAATTTATACATATATACATCATACTAGTCTCCTGCATTGGTTGGATTTTCTAGTAACTTACGTTCTCCCAAGGCAACCTGGGTGGAGCATATTGTATGCCAGGGGCCAAAGATACCCCACAGCAGAGACAACCTGGACAGTCCTATAGCTCTACAAGGCGGCTGGATATTTAATCAAAAAATCCCAACATATAGCGTCCTCAGCCTTGAAAAAAGGATGGCTGTCTGTAGTGGGGCAAAAAATAAAATAAATAAACATGAGTGGTGTCCTTCAATGAGCTGCGGGATGAACCGCCAGTAGACACCACATAGAGAAATCCCCCCTTTTTGGCCAAAGGCCAGGTATAAACAAAGTGGACCTCCCTAATAGGGAGATCCCATTCCTTGTAAAGTAAGAGAACTTACTAATGAGTAGATCGCCTGGCCTAAAACCGTGAGAATCGTGAAGCCAAAGCCCCAGATAGCCCAGATATCGCCAAGAGGATGTCCCGGGAAGAATGGCGCCATTTGCCGTTTTTGGCGTCCTATATATGGTGTGGATCTGCTAGTGGGCGGAGATGAGACGCCGCGCTGGCCAATAGCGCGGCTTACACGTGGTGGTTGCTGTCAAAGGCGTCCAGCATGAGGACGCTGGATGCTACCTTGTCAACCAACTCCGCTCGACGGTCCACGCAGGCGCGACGTGGTGACGCGCTACTAGTGACGTACTTCTGCCACGTGACCTGTTGCGCGGCTTACTCGTATTTGTTGTCACTTTTAATCCTCCCTTTTTTTTTTCTCTCTCCCCCTTTAGAACTCCACATGCGTGTGCCAGGTGCCCCCTTCTCATTGGGTCAGCTGTGTGGGGTGTCCCGGTTTTGATGGCAGCCTCCTCCCCTTTGGGGTTTACCTCTGGGGGGATGGTCCTTGCCTCAACCCCGGGTGAGACTTTGCGGGCCGGATCACCTTCCCATTTTATCATCTATCCACTTTACTTGTGAGTACTATTGTTGTCTTTGCTCTCTCGATATGTTTATGACAATCATTAGATTAATGGCTGCTTTGTTATTTTCTAGTTATTATGCATCTGAACTCCTGATGATTGGTTGTAAGCCAAGAAATGCGTAGAGTTAACAACTTAAGGATGCCTACAATCTAACAACTACCTGTACTGTAACTGTATACGCTTTGTATCTACCATACCCCTGATTGATTGATTTTTAACTATTCTCTTTATGTCTAATGAAGTATTAAACAATGTTTTATACGAATATTGTTGTAAATCCTTTGTGATTACGCCCAGTGTTTCCCTGGTTATAAAATATTTATGTCCGGATTCTACTTATATTGGATACAGGCCAACTCTATATGTGCCTGGCCAATTTATTAATATTTATGCGCTGACATGTCTCGTTAAAGTCCCGCTTTCTCTTTTCTCCTTTTGGTATTACAATTGGGATGGAGACATGTCAGCGTTCATATTGTTGGTAAGGACAGGTCACAAACCCCCCCTTTATGTGCATAATTAAATTTAGGGTGGAAAACACCCATTTCCGTGACCTGACCAACCATATTCCAGAACCCACTGTATAATGTTTGTCATTTATTTTTCCAGTTTATCTTAGCTTTTTGCATCTTTTCCTTGTTTTTTCCTTTTCATCAGCTAAACATTTGCTGACCATTTTATGCAACTTTGATTCTGATTTAATTCAGTGCATACTTTACCACTCTTTTACTTGTACTACCTCATTTTGTGTTTTTTACCACTCACGGTTAACATGGGTAGTGGGAGGTTGATCTTTGGTCTGACCTTGTCTCATTCCCGGGGTTGTGATGCGCCCAGTTCAAGGCCCCTCACCCGCCCTATACCATGGTGGGGCGGGCCGTGACCTCGACGCATCAGCGTCATGCGTTTGCGCCCATGGTGCGGCGTCTCACGATGCCGCACTGCGGGCGCCTCTGTTCCATTCATTGGGAGTCATGGCGACAGGGGGATGGCACTCCGCCCAGATCATCATGATCGGGAGTGGACCCTCCCTCCCCCTTGTGCGCCACATTGACGTCCCTTCATGACGCTGGCGGGGACACGCCCCCTGCCTGGGGTATATGGCGGCGGCCTCTGACCGGCCCACTCCACGTGCTGTCTCGGCATGCACAGGGATGACCGGCATACGCTACACTTGCTTATCACAGGTAATCTCCCTCACTGCTCACAGCCATCCATGCTTTCACTTTTAACACTCACATTCCCTTCACTATTCATCACCACACCACTTCCTTCCTTTGCTCCAGGTTTCTTCTATATCTCCCAGTCACTATCATTTGTTTATTGATGGATGGCTTTCTCACTTCACTTTCACTTCCACTCATAATCCTCCCTTTTTTTTTTCTCTCTCTCCCCCTTTAGCACTCCACATGCGTGTGCCAGGTTCCCCCTTCTCATTGGGTCAGCTGTGTGGGGTGTCCCGGTTTTGATGGCAGCCTCCTCCCCTTTGGGGTTTACCTCTGGGGGGATGGTCCTTGCCTCAACCCCGTGTGAGACTTTGCGGGCCGGATCACCTTCCCATTTTATCATCTATCCACTTTACTTGTGAGTACTATTGTAGTCTTTGCTCTCTCGATATGTTTATGTCAATCATTAGATTAATGGCTGCTTTGTTATTTTCTAGTTATTATGCATCTGAACTCCTGATGATTGGTTGTAAGCCAAGAAACGCATAGAGTTAACAACTTAAGGATGCCTACAATCTAACAACTACCTGTACTGTAACTGTATACGCTTTGTATCTACCATACCCCTGATTGATTGATTTTTAACTATTCTCTTTATGTCTAATGAAGTATTAAACAATGTTTTATACAAATATTGTTGTAAATCCTTTGTGATTACGCCCAGTGTTTCCCTGGTTATAAAATAATTATGTCCGGATTATACTTATATTGGATACAGGCCAACTACTAAATACCTTGGACTGTCTACTTTCCCCAAAAAAGTGGCATTTGGAGGGTATTTGTACTGTCCTGGCTTGTTAGGTTCTTAAGAATTGAGGCCATCAGTACATTAGGTGTGATCAATTTTCAATGATTGGCACCATAGCTTGTAGACTCTCTAACTTTCACAAAGACCAAATAATATGCACATATTTGGGTTATTTTTACCAAATATATGTAGCAGTATAAATTTTGGACAAAATTTATGAAGAAAAATTACTAAATTGCAAAATGTTATAAGAGAAATTAAGAAAAATGCATATTTTCTACAAAGTTTTCTGTCTTTTTTCCTTTATAGGGCACAAAAAAAACCCAGCGGTGATTAAATACCACCAAAAGAAAGCTCTATTTGTGTGAAAAGGGCAAAAATTTAATTTGGGTACAGTGTTGCATGACTAATTTTCATCCAAAATGTGAGAGAACTGAAAGCTGAAAAAAAAGCTGAAGGGGGTTTAGGTGCCCAGTGGGCAAGCGGTTAAGCATACACTATATTGTCAAAAGTATTGGGATGCCTGCCTTTAGACGCACATGAACTTTAATGGTATCCCAGTCTTGGTCCGTAAGGTTCAATATTTAATTGGCCCAGCCTTTGTAGCTATAACAGCTTGAATGCTTATGGGAAGGCTGTCCACAAGGTTTAGGAGTGTGTCTATGGGAATTTTTGACCATTCTTCCAGAAGCACATTTGTGAGGTCAGCACTGATGTTGGACAAGAAGGCCCGGCTTGCAGTCTCCGCTCTAATTCATCCCAAAGGTTCTATGGGGTTGAGGTCAGGGCTCTGTGCAGGCCAGTCAAGTTCCTCCACCCCAAACTCGCTCATCCATGTCTTTATGAACCTTGCTTTGTGCACTGGTGTGCAGTCATGTTGGAATAGGAAGGGGCCGTCCCCAAACTGTTCCCACAAAGTTGGGAGCATGAAATTGTTCAAAATGTTGGCATGCTGATGCCTTAAGTGCTTTGTGCACTGGTGTGCAGTCATGTTGGAATAGGAAGGGGCCGTCCCCAAACTGTTCCCACAAAGTTGGGAGCATGAAATTGTTCAAAATGTTGGTATGCTGATGCCTTCACTGGAACTAAGGGGCCAGGCCCAACCCCTGGAAAACAACCCCACGCCATAACCCCTCCTCCACCAAATTATTTGAACCAGTGCACAAAGCAAGGTACATAAAGACATGGATGAGCAAAAGCTGTGAGCCAGGCCATCTCGTCCACATCAGTGGCTGACCTCACAAATGCGCTTCTGGAAGAATGGTCAAACATTCCCATAAACACACTCCTAAACCTTGTGGACAACCTTCCCAGAAAAGTTATAGCTACAAACGGTGGGTCAATGCAATATTGAACTCTACGGACTAAGACTGGGATGCCATTAAAGTTCATGTGTGTGTAAAAGCAAGTGTCCCAATACTTTTGGCAATATAATGTATATATGCAGATAATTCTAGTCTGCTTTTGCACTTCTCCACAGTGATAACTTCCACCAACACATTCACCAGAAGATATGGCTGCTTAAATTATAGGCAGCATATAGACATTTGGACATTTTCTCAAGAAGGATGGATCACAGAATTTTGCACTTAGGAGTGGTCCCTTTAGGAGAGGATATGGGCATAAGTAGCATGCGCGTCCGGGGGGAGGGGCCTGTTGAGCCCATGGAGGAGAGTCCCGTGACCAGCTGAGATCCGAGCGGAAATTGAGTTGAAGGAGCCACGGCGGAGGAAGGCAGGAAGGGGCGCCGGTGTGGCAGCAATAGCCCCTGGTAACTCCGCAGTGTAGCCCCTGATATAGAGGAAGGAGGATCGAAGGCTGTTGGACAGGATGGGCAGGCGGGCGGGCGGAGTACTAGGTGATATCTCCGGAGCCGCCACCTGCTGCTGCTAAACCCTTGTCCCCCCTCCTGTCCCGTCTCCCCTCATCTCCCCCCGTTTGCTAAACTGGTCGATGGCCCCCTGCTTTGCCACTCACAAGCCCGATGGTATATAAGGTTCCAAGATGGCCAGTAAGCCGCCCACCTAACTTTTAAAAGGAAGAAGAGAGCAGACTGGAAGAGGGAAGCCACATACAAACAAGGCTCAGGTAACAATGGTTGGAAAACTGTGTTAAGAAGAAGAAAAGAAAACACCTCTCAGGTAATAAATATCTGAACTGTATGGTTTACATTGGCGAGGTGTACTGTAGCTTTGAAAAACGCATGGTACACTGTTTGGTGGGGCAAGCCTACAAGTAGGAGACAACAGTTATAAATGTTAAATTTGTAACCAGCAACCCTGACCAGTATACACCGAGGAACTGGACTGCATTTTAGCAGGGGAGGGAAGTAAGTGAACTTATTTGTTACTGCCTGACCAGGCAATATATAGGTGCAGGGGGACTGGGTCAGATGGTCGCCTCCCCATGTGTATCCAATATTGGAGATAGGATAAGAAATTCCCCAAACAAGTTACTGTTAATTGGCTTGAAGGAGGGTGCTTTTAGAACACAGGGCCTGTGGTAACAATAAGATAGCCCATTTTTAAAAGCTCACCTAAGATATCTTTATACAAGGGAACTGAAATAGAAGGATGAGAGGGAGGACGCAGAGAACAGCCGAGCCTAAGACCCCCAGAGAAAGTCTAAACACAAGCTCAATTTAGAAGTACCTAAAAGAGAAGAGCCTCCAAATTTTAGGAGAGGAGAAGAAACAGGAGACAATAAAAGGGAAAAAGAAAGAGGGACTAAAAATAAGGGAGCCAAGGAAGATAAATTCAGGGAAGGCTCTGAAACTGGAATGGCACTTAACCCAACCACATCCCAAGATGGTGACAGCATGTTCCAAATGCCTACTAAACTGGAAATGATGGAAATGCTGTCTAAATTGGAAAGCTCCATTAAAAGTGAGATTATGAACGTAAGGGGAGACATGGGCCATTTGCTGAAGAGAGTGGAAGAGGCTGAGGAAAACAGGACAGCAAGCCCAGGAGATTGGGGAGTTGAAGGCACAAGTAAAGAAACTACACCTGGCCCAGAGAGATCTCCTGTACAGATTAGAGGACCAAGAGAATCATAACAGACGTCAAAACCTTAGAATACGAGCTCTACCAGAACAGCAGGGGGAAGACTTGGCCATAAAAATGAGAAAAATATTTAATCCAGTACTGGGTAGAAGTGAAGAACATGAATTAAACATAGATCGAGTGCATAGAGTAAGGAAATCCCCGGGGCTGAAGGAAGAGACTCCCCAAAACGTTATAATAAAATCCCATAAATATGAAGATAAAGCTACAATTTGGAGCAATCTGAGAAGAGCGCCCCCCCCCCCCAGTATGAGGGAATAAACCTCCAGGTGTTCACTGACCTGTCAGCGGGAACTTTAGCGTGGAGGTGACAGCTTAAACCTTTATTGGAACAGCTGAGGGTTGCTAATCTTAAATACAACTGGGGGTTTCCAGCCTCACTAGTAGTCCAGAAAGAGGGAAGGACAGTACGACTGAAATTTATTGAAGAGCTCAATGACTTTTTTAAAAAACTGGAGATTCCAATTCCAAACATTCCGAGTGTACAGGAATGGACAGGGGTGGGGGGGCGGCCACTGGCAGAGAGCTTGATAATGTGTAAAAGTCTGGGGGTGGCGGGGGGGATGGGATAGGGGAAGACCCCAATGATGGCTTGGGGGGTGATGGATGAGGGACACAGGGGTGGTGGGTGCACCACCTCCCCAGTGGGCTTGGTCCTGTCCCCATTCCCCAACAGGGGAGGGACATGGACAATGGGGGCCACGAGCAGAGCTTCACCCCAGGATTTGATGGTCACCAGAAGAGACCTGATGGTGAAACCAGGGCCGGTATGGGGCCTGGGGGGGGAGGAAGGGAGGGGGAGGAGAATGGGGGGTTTAGGGAGGGAGGGAGATAAGGGGGGAACCTCTGTTGTTTCGCTAAGAAATACGATTACCCAACCGAAACCCAAGCAGGGGGCCCCTAACGAAAACTAAGATAGAAGAAGGGACACCTCTAACTTTTATGACCTATAATGTAAGGGGTCTAAATTCCTCTATTAAAAGATATAAGATCTTAGAAGAACTCAGAAGGTACGGGGCAGGGGTGGTCTTTTTTACAAGAGATTCATTTATCCCATGAGTCCAATGTAAAACTGAACTCAGGCCAGTTCCCAAAATGGTATTATGGGGACACCATCTCAAAGAGAGCCAGGGGAGTGGTGATAGGGTTCTCGAGACAGGTTAAATTTGAGCTGGAAGATAGGCTGACAGACCCTGAGGGAAGATTCCTTTTCTTGAAAGGCAAGCTCGGCAGAATGGAGTGTACATTGGCAAATATATATACCCCAAATAAGAACTTGATTATCTAATGGGCATCTTGGATAAGTTAACTGACTTTAAGAGTGGGTATGTGATCTTGATGGGTGACATGAACTTCTGTATGGACCTAAGTAGGGATAGTGTATCCCATGTGCAGGAGACAAATAACGTACTACTCAAAAGGGTAAAACATAAACTACACATGTGTCAATATGGAGGACTCTCAACCCTAAAAAACAAGATTTTTCGTTTTAGTCTCCTGTACACAGGACGTACTCATGTATAGAATATATCTTTGTCGAGCATAGATTGATCGAGTGAGTGAAACATGCCGACATAGAGATATCAACACTATCAGACCACTCCCCAGTAAAAATGAAAATGGTGGTTCCGGGTATTTTCAGTCACACGCCTGGCGCCTAAACAAGCAGCTTATTCAAGATGAGGAGACATCAGAAGTGGTAAAAAAGGAATTAGAACAATATTTTGAAAGTAATGATACAGGAGAGGTTGCGGGGTCCTACCTGTGGGAGGCACATAAGGCCTACATAAGGGGGATTCTGATAAAAATAGGATCGAGGGGAAAAAAAGAGAGATCTGAGAAAATTAAAAAATTAACGGAAGAGATTTTTAGATTAGAACAGGAGCACAAGAAACATCAGGGTAATCATACAGAAATATATCTTAAATTAGTTAGGAAAAGGGATGAACTGAAAGATCTCGTAGATCAGGAAACAACAAGAGTGTTCAATAGAATATCTAAAGAAAGGTATCAGTGGGGAAATAAGGCCAGCAGAAAATTAGCTCGGATGCTCCAAAAGAAAAAATCCCTAAATTTTATAGACAAAATTCGAACAAAAGGAGGGGAAATGGCTCATACCACAAAGAACATAGCGGAAATATTTAAAAATGTTATTATCAGGACTTGTACGCGGCAGTACATGACAGGGGCCAGACAGGAGATAAAAAAAAAAGAAATAAAAAACTTTCTAGAAAAAGTAGAACTACCCAAAAGTCCAGAGAGTATGAGAATAGTTTTGGAGTCGCCGATAACAGAGGAGGAAATTAGCAGGGCTCTCGCAGACTCGGCCAAAGGGAAGAGTCCTGGCCCAGATGGGTTCACAACTCTTTATTATAAAAAGTTTAAAGATATTCTCATCCCTAGGCTATGTCAATATATGAACGGCCTTGGAGTAGACTGTGGGGGGGGGATGGGGGGAGAAGCACTGTCTGCAATCATCACAGTCATTCCAAAGGAGGGGAAGGATGTGACGATGTTCTCCAGCTATAGGCCTATTTCGCTGCTGAACGCGGATACAAAATTGTACGCCAAAGTTATAGCAGGGAGAATTGAAGGAGTAATGACCTCCCTGGTCCACCCGGACCAGGCAGGTTTTACGCCTGGAAGGGAGGGAAGAGATAATGGGGTAAGAACGCTCCTTCTCCTCCAGAGGATAAAGGAAAGGGGGTCCTGTCAATAGATGCCGAAAAGGCCTTTGACAGGGTAGACTGGGGGTTCATGATACAGACGCTGGAAGTGATGGGAATTGGTCCAAGAATGATTCAGTGAATCAAGTACCTATACCATCATCCAACAGCAACCATTAAAATAAATGGAGTACTATCTTCCCCCATTGAGATGAAAAATGGGACAAGGCAGGGATGCCCCCTATCCCCGCTCCTGTTTGTTCTCTCTCTGGAACCCTTATTGGCTATGGTTTGAAAGAACCCTGATATAAATGGATTTAAGACCGTGGAAGAGGAGCACATATGTGGACGACGTTTTGTTTTACGTTACCAATCCGCAAATCTCCTTACCTAATTTACTAAATACTCTGAAACAATATGGCGAGATATCAAATTTCAAACTAAACCTTACAAAGTCAGAAATTCTTAATATTAACATAAGTAAGACAGGAGAATTAACATTAAGAACGGAGTTCAAATTTGCCTGAAAGAGAGATATGAAGTACCTGGGGATTAAACTTACAAATACTATGAACAGAATCTACAGAGTAAACTTTGTAGAATTACTGGACAAAATCAGAACCAAGTGTAAAAGGATAGTTAGGAGGCCCCTATCATGGATTGGACGGATAAAAGATGGTTTTAGTACCAAAGATTTCCTATATGTTCCAGATGTTGCCAATAGCTCTGCCCTTAAATTATTTCAAAAAACTTAAAACATTAATTATGAACACAATATGGAAGTATAGAAAACCGAGAATCTCTTTCGCAGTCCTAAGACAGCCAAAGGATAGAGGGGGGTTAGCGGTACCAGACATATATAGTTACTATAAAGCTATTGTCCTGACGAGAGCAGTGGAATGGGCCAAAGAAAAGAACGATAAAAGATGGGTCAAGTTAGAAAAGACACTTAGTGGGGCACAATTAGGGAAGATAATATGGAACCCGCCACACTATAGAATATTTGAGGTAAATACACCTGCACTTACACGAAATG
Organism: Lithobates clamitans; assembly: GCA_037952925.1. NCBI lineage: Eukaryota > Metazoa > Chordata > Amphibia > Anura > Ranidae > Lithobates > Lithobates clamitans. The sequence goes on from JBBGZY010000071.1 coordinate 1,256,449, forward strand.
TTTTAAAAAGATGGGATAAAACGTATAAACAGTTAAACGGAAGTTACAATTCCCCACTAATTGGGTTAAAAGACAATGAGTTTTTTGCACCAGGGGTAAAGGGTATAGGGGGAAATTGGATAAAAAAAGACACAACACAGTTAAGAGATATATTAAAAAAAGGGAAAATTCTGTCACTCTCGGAGTTAAAACACAGCAATAATTTTTTGCGGATGGATGAGTGGCGGTATCTCCAGCTGTACCACTTCACACAGAGTCTTCCGCACACTATCAGGTCCGGAGAGGAGTTAACCCCCTTGGAAAGGATGTGTTGTACGAACAATTCTAAAAAGATGATCTCTAAACTTTACAACCTAATGTTAAAGATGAATGAGGTGGAGATACCGCCATACATAAAGAAGTGGGAACACGAGTTGGGGACACAGAGGGATAACACTTGTATCAGAAAAATGTTGACCCTGACACATGGCTCAGCGGTGGATTCTAAAACCACAGAGATGAACTATAAATGTCTAGCAAGATGGTATGCTACCCCCGATAGAATTAGTAAATTTCAAAAGGACAGACCAGCAGAATGTTGGCGAGGTTGTGGCGACCGAGGGACAATGGCACACATCTGGTGGTTTTGTCCCAAAATCAGAAATTACTGGAGAAAGATCTTGCAGTATATAAAAGAAATCACTAAAAAACAAATTAGGGAGGACCCGTGGGTGGTGCTGTTTCATGGAGCAGAGGGAGAAGTGAGGCAATATAGGGACACTCTGATTACACACCTGTTAAACGCGGCTAAAAAACTTATCCCCAAGAATTGGCTAGAAAAGGAAAGTCCCCCAATATGGGAATGGGTTAAGACAGTGGAGGAAACTTTCAGACTAGAAAATTTAAGAACAAACTTTGAAGATAACAACAAAGGGTTGAGAGTGAAATAGGCTTGTTGGAGGGCGTTTAAAAGACTGTGGAGCTACTCAGAAGAGTTGAGATAAGAGTTTCTTAGACCCAGGGATGTCGGCGAAATAATTTTAGTTTAGGGGCGAAACAGCACGGGTGGGGGGGGTTGGAGGGGATTTGGATTGGGGATTGAATGTAAGGAGAGACTTGGGATTGTGGGGAGATTTATATTCTTATTATAGCATATGTTATGCTACTATGATGAGACAAAAATAGGGAAAGCAATGTCCTGAAAGATGATCATAAGCTCCCCTATAAGAGTCTGCTGAAGTGGCAAAAAAAAAATTTAAAAAAAGTGGTCCCTTTAAGCATAGTAACCCTCTGGTGATGGTTTTGGTAAGGCCGTCACTTCCTGTTATTTAAAGGAACAGATATTATTTATTCATTTTACTTTTGATTTGCACAAACAATATACCACGCACACATTATTGTTCCATGTCATTTAAAGGGACAGTCACTTGGATTCTTCACTGAATATAATTATGTTTTGTGACATAGTTTTGATTGATTTTATTTATTGTTGTGTTTGAGTGCAGCACTGTTTTTATTATTTTACTGGGAAGGTTTGATTTATTGATATTTTAGTGCTAGCTGTTGTTTTCTTTTTCCACTAAGCACTGAGTTTACATTTTACATGTGTGCAGATATGCCGAAGGGCTCTTCGGGGCTGTTGGGTCCTGATAGAGCCCTTCAGCATATCCATGCATGCACAGAATATTTCCCGCACATGCACAAAGATACAGAAAGTTTTGGGACTTCTGTACTACCTGTCTATGCATTCACTGGGAAGGCCATGCATTAGCAGATGTTCAAGGAAACCTGTGGAAATGCAGCATAATAAATCTTAAAAAAATATGTATCAAATTAGAAGAGAGCAAGGGGAAGGAGGCAGGGCAAGATGAAATTAGGTTTAGGGTAAAAATCTGCTTTGAAGTGTTACTAAACCCACAACAGTAAAATCAATTTGTATATGCAGTAAAGCATGCTTACTATACTCACTGTGGAACATAAGGGGTTAATGCTCCGCATTGTGTAAAAAGGTTTGATCCTGTCTTCTCTGATCCTCCCCTTCTCCCACAGTCCCCAAACCATCACCTGATATAACAGAGTCTTGGGGACAAGCCGCACATGCTCAGTTTGGTGTGTATTGCTAGATTTTTTTTTCTTGGGAGACTGCACCTGATCAGCACAGGGCCAGACAGAGGGTCAGGGGTCCTGCAGCCTCAACAGACAGCCAGAGTAGAATGAAAACTCTTCCTACGAGCTTTAACCAGACACTGCTAGAAGTCACAAGACTGTGCTCTAACTGCTAATTAAAGAATATATTTAGCAGTTTATATTTACTAAAATAATTGCACTTCCATATTCTGTGTAATGTGGGAGACCAGATATAGTGAATGCAGGGTCCTGGGTTTAGTAACACTTTAAGTAGGGAAATGTTGGAAACTCTGCCGGCATTTTATTGCTGTCTGTTGCATGTTTCCTTTTATTTCCGCACACTGTCCACAGAATAGAAAGTGAGGAAAATGTCTCAACAGCAATAAACCCTATAAGGCTGGGTCACACACCTTATACGGATGCGGCTCACAGCAGGGGTCCGGTGCATTGTGTTCTCCGTTTCGGGGGCGAATCAAGGCTGAATTTGAGCCTGAATTCGGACCTAAAATGGAGCCAAAGACGCACAGGACCCCTGTGCAATCTGCTCTGCAGCCGCCCCGCGGATCTGTGAACAGGCTCCATTGAGAGCCAGTCACACTCTACTGTCATGCGAATTGGATGTGGAAAAGTCACATCCAATTCGCACTAGTGTGAATCCAGCCTAACTCTTCTCCATTTGATTTAAAAAAATAAATAAACAAAAAGGTTTTGACATTAAAAACACTTTAAATTGAAAAGCAAAAGCACAGCGGGCACACAGATCCTAGATATGGGTTACTGTTTTGTAAATTAAAGTAGCTCTGTGCCATTACTAATTGGTTCATACATGTTCTTGTTGGCCATTTTTTTATCCTCATCAAAGCATTGTTCTCTTTGGAAATATACTGTGTATCGGAACCAGCTAACACAGTATGGTTAATTACAATGCATACACTATCTATTCTATTGTAATGGAATGTGATTATGAGTGTTATTGTGAAATGCCTATTTCTAATATAATCGCATAGATATAAGTGCTTATTTTCTTATACTCAGCTATTAGCCTTAATCATGCTCAAATTAGATGTCTGCCAGCTTCTCCTTTCATGTGAAACAGAACTGCAAGAGTTAAAGTACAAAGAACAAAGTTAAGAAGATTGCACCTATTTTTCAGGCCTATGAGGGTACACTCAAGACAAACAGGAACTGAAAATAAGACATAATTAGCTATGATAGTCTGCTATCTCCTTATACAGATATAACCCAGCAAAGCTCACATTTCTTCACAATAATGAATATGTATAATTTGCGGTTTGTACACGCTTGTTTTATTCGATATTTGATTTGATAACGAAATATCCGGCTCTTAATATATCATTTTTGAGCCCAGGAAATAAACGTCAGAAATACCAAACTTACTGAACGTGTCCGTGTCAGTGATTTGTGGTTAAATGTGCACATTTTCACATCGAAGGTTAATTTGGCCAGGGGGACAGAAACAAGGGTACCGAGCGGTTCTGTTCGGTCCAAAACATTTTGGCGCCCAACGTGGGGCTCGAGATTTTGGCCCAAAAGGAAGCCGTACTTAGAGGACGCTGAAACAGAATCAAATACGTGCGGAGCAGCAGAGCCTGATCAACTCTGGAGAAAATGGTAAGACACTTTTTAATAATTTGTCTGCTGTTTGATCCGCATCCGTATTTGGTTAATTTCTGTCTCCGCATCGGCTTCCCGCGGTCCACAAAGACAGGTATATATCTTGTCTCGAGCTATTTATATAGTACGAACCTGCAATTGTTTCTGACCCACCTGTATTTGTATTTGGAGTATATTGTGGTTTGTTTTGCCGATCGATCGTGTTGTGTGACGGCTGTTGTGAATGAGGGATTGATTATATGTTCACGGATGGAATTGACATGGTTAAACTTCTCTTGAGAATTGATATCAAGAGAGGGCGTCGGGAAGCGGTAAACTCCTCCTGGGGCAAATAATTGTGCGGTAAAGCACGGGTGCGGTAAAGCACGGGTTACCAGGAAAGGAGGCATCAAATTACCCCCAGCGGTGGCGTGGGGACCCCGTGAGGATCTGATTAAGTCCAGAATTCAATCCAGTCATCACATCAATTGTTGTTGGTAATGTCATGTTCTAGATGTGTCTGTGGACTGTTATTTGGCATTAATGAGAAGGCCTGGGGCTTGGTCACAAAGGTAGAGCCAGGTTATAAGAGATCTATTCTCGGTTACAAACCTCTAGTGCCAGAGGTCCCCCAAGTAATGGTATTCAGACTGAATGTACATCATCCAGTGAAGTTTTCAGTTGGTAAGAAATTGGAAGTTATTTAGGCTGAGGCTAGGATAAGAGGACAGGGAAGTGAAAAGTTGTCCCCTGCAACCTCAGCAGCCAGGAGATTACGAGGAGGCAGAGAAAGCCAGAGTGAGGAGTTTGGGTTTTGAGTTGGGACGTGTAGAAGACGTGTGAAGTGTTTTACTGAGTACCAGTTGTTGACTCACATTCTGTGTTTTGTCTGGTCTCTTTCATGTCTTCCCTTTTGCAGATTTAACAGAGATCTCTTCACTTCCTCATCTTCCATATCACCCTGTCACTGCATATCTTCATTTCTTTTCTGTTTTATTTCAACCTTTCTTCCTTTCCTCTCCTCCTATTCAATTCAAGAGTTGTGTGAAATGGGAAATAAGTTAATTAGGCCCACAGAGGGCAGTTTGGCTTGTGATTTGGTATTAGAATGGGAGGGAGAGGCTGCTGTGAAAAAGGGAAAGAAATTAACGAAAGTGTGTGGAATTTGGGTGGTAGATTAAAAGTAGATGAATGGTGTACTGTTTTTTTTTTAAACGTAAATAAGGTCTGTTGTCAGATTATAGGTTGCTACGGGCAGCAGATGCTTGGTTTAAAGTTGCAAACGCTATTCATGAAGAAGAGGGTGGATGGAACCAAAATGGCCACATAGTGTACGTAAACAAGAAAACTAGAAAAGAGGAAGCTAAGTAGTCAGCCACCGCCCTATAATGGCGTCTGGTCCCCTGGTAGTAGACACTGCCCTTCGTCTACCGCCCCTCTGTTCTAAGTGACACCTCCCCCTGTAGCAACACGCCCTATGCCACTGCCCTATGCAACCGCCTACACCGAAACCCGCCCACATGTTTCCAGTGATGGTACATAGTAGCAACCAATGTAGCATTTTAATTGAATAAATAATTTATGTATAGGATGTATTGAATACTTCTGAATATTTCAGTCAGAGTCTGAATTTATTTTGGTTTTAATTGTGTTTAAGTTGTATTAGCAAAAAGGGAAGTTTATGTATTCTAGGCATTATGCCAGAAGAGCAAAAGAGGAAGTTCTTTCTTTGCTTAAATCTATGTGCTGAGCGTTTTGTATTCTAAAAAAAAAAAAAAAGAGTCTATTCTAATTAGAATGTTTAGAAAGAAAGATAAATATCTATGTTGTGGAGATCGACTGGACCGAGGCTCCCTATAAAAAAATTATTCTGTATGGAGATGGTTCACATCTCTACTCTAAAACGCCTGAAGTCAATATGTGTACAAGAAGTTTACTGATTTGGGTTTTAGCGTGCTGAACAGAGTGCATAGATACATGTTAGCTACCGCATTGATTTCAGGTCTTAAAGAGTCAATAAGAAAGGGTTTGAGTATAGAGAACCCACAACCTTGGAACTTGAGACGTTGTTATTAGTAGTTATTAGGTCCAGAATCCTCACAGAGCAGTAGAGAGTAGCTCCTCTCATGATGGCCTCTGACACACCCTATCTGCGCCCACCAGTACCAACTCCATGTGTCTGCTTGCTACAACTGCGAAAGACCCAGCCACTCCAGAAGGGAATACCGAAGCCCATGGAAATTCACCCACAGTCAACCAAACCCCAACCACAGTCAAACTGGAACCACTCACACTCGTCGCCAAGAATCTCAGGACCCACCTCACCAACCGTCACACCCCACTCCGGAACACATGGACCTTCTCCGCTAGGATTCCGGCAAGCCTGTGTCTCCTGCCCCGATCATGATGTCTTCGGGAGATTCGGGAGGACCTTTAGCGAAGATAACTCTCCCCATTGAAGGACACCCCACCAAATTTTTATGTGACACAGGTGCAGCCCGGTCCATAATCAGGGCAGAAGAATTACCCGATACCTCATTCCTATCGGACATTAACATAGCATGTGTAGGGGTTGATGGAACGCCCAGAAAGAGCCCATTGACCCGCCCCCTGCATTCGGCAACTTTCCTGACTTATTAGTGAGATTTGTGGTCTCACCCACATGCCCCCTGAACCTACTAGGAACTGATGTTCTGTCCAGGCTCCAAGCCTCTATCTCCTTCCAACCTGATGGTGGTGTTCTGATCACCTCACCACTGGCCATCGATGACGCATTGGCACTCTGCTCCATCCCACTCCTGTTATCCCAGAACCAAAAAGATGAACCTGAAGTCCCCGAAGAAGTTTTTGATCGGGTCCCCACATGCCTATGGTCCACAGGGCCGGAAGACATAGGACACCTGAAAGTGCCGTCAGTCATGGTACAACTGAAGCCTGGGGCTACCCTACCCAGAAAACTATAATGCCCCTTGAAGCCTGCACAATCGACATCCATCTCAAGATAAGTTGAGGCTCTTCTGTCAAATGGAGCCTTGGTACCCTGTACATCTCCTTGTAACACCACTGTTCCCAGTCAAGAAGCGAACCGCAAAAGGGAAACCATAAAAATACAGGATGGTACAAGACCTTAGAGCAGTGAATGAAGCTACCATCCTGGAGACCCCCACACGTTGCTAGCAGAGCTACACCTGGACTGTTATGCCCCAAGGGATGAGACTACACCCAGATGTTGTACTTCTCCAATATGCAGATGTCTTCCTGCTGTGTGCAGATTCCTTCGATGACGCCTCCATATTCTCAGAAAGTCTCCTCCACTACTTAGCTGAGCAAGGTGGCAAGGCCTTAAAAAGCAAAAAGTCCAGAAAGAAGGTGATTTGCCTCAAGGTCAAGCAATCCCTTTATGATGCCCTGAGATCTGACCCTTTCCTGCTTTCTCCAGAAGCTGTGGACAATTTTGAAACCCTGAAGGAGATCCTCTCAACAGCCTCCGCTTTTGGACTAAAAGACTTTCAAGACTTTTCAAACTGTTTGTCTCAGAGAGGCAAGGACATGCCACAGAAGTTTTGGCTCAGGCCCATAATAACAGACTCAGGGTATCACTCCTGTCAACTGGACTCAGTGGCCAAGGGGGGACGCTCCTGCCTCAGAGCCGTCTTTGCAGCCCAAGTTCTCTTGGACAAGACTGCGGACCTTGCCTTGAGTTACCCCTTAATCCTTCTTGCTCCTTATGACATCACTGCCATACTGAACCAGATCCAGTCCAAACACCTGTCCTCAGCAAGACACCTCAGACTCCAGTGTGCCTTACTTCTCCCTGACAACATCACCATTCTCCGATGTGATACCCTCAACCCATCCACTCTACTTCCCCTTCTCGAGGGGGGAAACTCTGTGGAAGATGATTACCGCTACACCGCCCATGACTGTTTTGAAGTGATGAAGATGGAGACATCGCACCTGCCGACAGTCAGTGAAACTGCCCTTGAAAATCCTGACCTGACAATGTTTGTGGATGGTTCCAGATATGCAGATGATGCTGGGCGGTACCATACAGGATATGCAGTTACCACAGAAGATACAGTCCTCCAAGCCTCAGCGTTACCCCTCTCCATGTCTGCACAAGAAGCAGACTTGCAGGCCCTAATTATGGCATGCAAGTTGGCAGAAGGAAAACGAGCTAACATCTACACAGACTCAAGATATGCTCTGGGAGTGGCCTGCGATTTTGGGATCATCTGGAAAACTAGGGGATTCCTGACAGCAGCAGGAACCCCTGTAAAACACAGCACAGCTATCAAGAACCTGATGGATGCCTTACTGCTCCCAATGCAGGTGGCCAAACTTAAAGTGAAAGCACACGGCAAACTGGTTTCCCAAGAAGCACGAGGCAATTATCTGGCAGATACTGCCGCAAAGCAAGCTGCAGATGGAACGCGAGAAGTGGTCAGCAGAGTGAATGCACCTATCCTGGATGACCCAATAGACAGCCCTGAAGAGACAACACAAACGACCATGATTCTACAAACCCCTCCTGTAAGCAGAACTCACCTCAAGGAGCAACAAGAGACAGCTGATAAAGAAAAAAAGGAAATGTGGGTCAAGAAAGGAGCCATAGAAGTTAAAGGAATCATGGAGTTAAACAAAAGACCGTGCCTACCACGATCAATGTTTCCTGCAGTGGTACAGTGGGCCCCTGGGGCCTCCCACCTGTCAAAGACTCTGATGAATGCCCTGATCAACAAGTACTACCTAGCCCCAGGCATCACCCCACTTACCAACAACTTCTGCAAATCATGCGCTATCTGTGCCAAATGCAATCCTTGAAAGACAGAGATACCTTTGAAGCACCTCGCAAAGGCCCAGTACCCCTTCCAAAGGATACAGATTGACCACATCCAGATGCCGAAGAGTGGCCGGTATGAATACGCATTGGTCATCGTCTGCATGTTCTCCGGATGGCCAGAAGCTTACCCTGTCACCAACATGACGGCCAAGACTACAGCAAAAAGACTTTTGACCGAAATTGTGTGCAGATATGGTGTTCCAGAGGTTATAGAGAGTGATCAGAGGCCGGCTTTCACGGCCTCAGTAACCAAGGAGATATGGACAGCCTTAGGGGTCACATTAGCTTTCCACACTCCATACCATCCTCAGAGTAGTGGGAAGGTGGAAAGACTAAATGGCACAATAAAGTCTAGAATGCTAAAAATGTCTCAGGAAACAGGAATGAGTTGGCCAGACAGCCTACCCATTGCCTTGTTCAGTGTCAGGTACACCCCAAGGGGAAATCGTGGTTTGTCACCCTATGAGATATTGTTTGGTTCAGCCCCCAGACTGGGTTGTTACTTTCCACAACAGCTGCAACTGCAATCTGATGTATTAACTGATTATGTGACTGCCTTATCTTGAGAATTAACCCGTATCCATGCGCAAGTGTTTTCTTCCATTCCAGATCCTGAGTTAGACACAGGACCGCACAAGTTGGTCCCTGGTGATTGGGTCCTGATAAAGAAGTTTTTGAGGAAACACACCCTTGAACCCAGATATGATGGTCCTTTCCAAGTCCTTTTGACAACCACTACATCAGTAAAAGTGGCGGAAGGAACTCGTGGATACACGCCTCTCACCGCAAGTCCTGTGCCCGAGGAAGAGGCTGAGAAGACCAAGCCATGATCCTGCTTATCCTTTTTGTTATAATCTTTGCTCAGGCCCAAGAGGTGGCCATTAAACAGGAAAATGGTATAACCCAATTCTGGTACAACTCATCCAACACACATGTTGCCACGTTTATATCCCCTTATAGTAAGATACTTCCAGGTACAGATTACAAAATCCGAACCTATGAAGGAACAGTAGGTCCCATGACTGTGTATGCATGTGTTACTGACGACTACTGGGGCGACAACTGTGATTACTGGGGAGCAGTGGGTTGGAACACTGGGGACACAAACTGGGGGTATAAGCCTGAAATCGCCCAAAATAAGAAAGACAAGAATGGGAAATCACTCCTAGACAGAATGACAATCAACAAACACACAGATCAATACTTCACAAAAGAGTTTAGACTAACCATTGAGAATTCCAGCCCAGGGGACAGTGGGACGTATGTGTTGGGTCTGTGGTGGGCAAAAAGGTATCCCAGCTTTAGGAAACCTTTTCAACTGAAAGACATGTTCAATAACCCAGAGTGGACAGTTCCCCAATCTACATCCAATTCGAACCCCCTAAAGCCTCACATGCAAACATTAGGAGACATGGTAGCCATAGCAGACCCTACCTTTGAGGACACCATGGCTGCTGAGACCGGTTTTTCAGATGTCAACTTATGGCTCGAATGGATGAGGTACAATGCAGGGAAACATAACAAGACTAATTGCTACATGTGTGGGGGGGCTAAAGCACATCTAGGAACAGTCCCCCTTAACATACCCCCAGAACATGAGACCTGTGTCTTTAGTTTGTTTACAAACACAGCTACAAACCACTCCCTATGTGAGCATTGGAAAAAGGAGTACCCCATAGTCACAAAAGCCCCTAAACCAGCAGTAGGGTATTACCATATATCCTGGCAATTATACATGTTATGGGAAGTACCATGGGGTGGGAAAACCCCTTGGGAACTTCACTGAGGGTTACTGCGAGTCTTATAGTGAGGTGTCTGCAGACCTAGTGCAGAATCAAGTCCAGTCTCTAGGAGACGTGTACTGGACCTGTGGGGACATGAAAGTTAGAAGTAGAATGACAGGATAGTGGACAAGAGAATGTGCACTGGCTAAAGCCATAATGCCCCTGCATATTCTCCCACAAACCCCAGAGCCGGAAGCCAGTGATGCACACAAATCAAACAGGAAATGTAGGAGTGCCCCAGCGGGAAGCTTTGACCCCCATGTATACATAGACGCCATAGGGGTCCCAAGGGGGGTCCCAGATGAATTCAAAGCAAGAGACCAAGTAGCAGTAGGTTTCGAGTCACTGATTCCCATTATCACTCTAAATAAGAATGTAGACTGGATAAATTACATCTACTACAACCAGCAAAGATTTGTCAATTACACCAGGGACGCACTCCAAGGTCTGGCCGAACAGTTAGAGGCAGCATCACACATGACTTTCCAAAACCGTATGGTCTTAGACATGCTCCTAGCTGAGAAGGGGGGTGTATGCAAGATGATCCCTGAGCCAAGTACATGCTGCACTTACATCCCAGACAACACCAGCCCAAATGGTAAAGTGATTTTAGCCATCCAAAAATAGAGAATCTGTCCAAAGAATTAAAACAGAATTCAGGGCTCACCAACCCATGGGACCAGTATTTTACCTGGATAAAGGGAGGGTGTCAGGGACTACTGACTCAGATAGGGATAGCCGTCCTGACAATAGCTGCCATAATCTGTTGTGTCTTCCCCTGTATTAAGAAGTGTGTAGAAAAAGCTTTTGACCAAAGTACCCCCACATTTGTGAACCAAGAGATCCCAGATGATGACGACGATGTCTATGTAAGGCTTGATGAAACCCATGATGAAAGTTACACATTACGCTCTGTTACAGTCACCCTTCTCCGAGATGCAACATCGTAGGGCTATAGGGACAGATAGCACCTGGCGGCGTTTCACCAGCTGTATTAAGGGGGGTGGTGAGCTAGTTACAGCCCTTTCTCTACATGCAGCTTAAAAGAGTTGCAGTCAGTGAAATGAGCCGGGTGGAAATGACGGGTTGTTCTCCAGTGTGAGGGACAGTTTTAAGGAAATATGCATTTCAAAGGGGGACTGTAATGGAATGTGATTATGAGTGTTATTGTGAAATGCGTATTTCTAATATAATCGCATAGATATAAGTGCTTATTTTCTTATACTCAGCTATTAGCCTTAATCATGCTCAAATTAGATGTCTGCCAGCTTCTCCTTTCATGTGAAACAGAACTGCAAGAGTTAAAGTACAAAGAACAAAGTTAAGAAGATTGCACCTATTTTTCAGGCCTATGAGGCTACACTAAAGACAAACAGGAACTGAAAATAAGACATAATTAGCTATGATAGTCTGCTATCTCCTTATACAGATATAACCCAGCAAAGCTCACATTTTGTCACAATAATGAATATGTATAATTGCGGTTTGTACACGCTTGTTTTATTCGATATTTGATTTGATAAGGAAATATCCAGCTCTCAATATATCATTTTTGAGCCCAGGAAATAAACGTCAGAAGTACCAAACTTACTGAACGTGTCCGTGTCAGTGATTTGTGGTTAAATGTGCACATTTTCACATCAAAGGTTAATTTGGCCAGGGGGACAGAAACAAGGGTACCGAGCAGTCCAAAACACTATATTGCCTCTTGTCTGTAATCAACCACTTCTCTAGATTGAAACACAACTCCACGCAAAACCTTTTTCCATTTATTATTGTTTGGGGATCTCACTTCTTGTGTGGTCATATGGACAGGAAATGGGATGAAATCTCCTCAACAGGAAAACAAATGCCAATAAAACCCTGACAGTGGTTTTTATTGGCACTGGTACACTAAATAAAATAAAAACATTTTTTACTGGCATAAGCTGTCTTTTTCAAAAAAGCATTTATAGACAAGTTACTATGCTACTGTCCATTGCGCTTTGTACATCAGGAGTGAATCCTGTATATTTAAAACGTCTTAACCTATTTGTTTGGGATGTTAATTTGTGTGCAAATATAATTATTTATGATGTTTTTTTTACATCTACCAACCTGGGAAAGCTCATGAATTTAATTTAGGGACTCAAAGATACTTTGCATTTATTGTGTTGGCAGCAATACAAAAGAACACACTAAGGAGACATATGAATGAGTTCAGAGTCCCAATCCCATACCACTGCAGAGGACATGAGATGTACAGCTTCGTAATGACAGATGTCAGCTTTCTTTGTAAGACCAGCACAAAAACTCACCAGTCTGGTAGACTTCTTTGAACTGATATGGGAATAACCAAACAATCTTGTAAAGAAATCGCTTGATCATTGGATTCGTTTTGCGCCTTAGGTGGTTAGCAGGACATCTTTTCATTGGCACTAGGAGGCTGCCTTACAGTAAAAGTAATGCTTTAGGAAAGATCAGCTTCAAAATGCATGCAAAAGAAAAATTAATTGTACTCTGTCTTCTGATCAGAGAGACAATGTTCACAAAAAGAATAAAGAGATTATAGAGATCTGGTTTTAAATAATAATGTTAACATATTTTTTTACTTACTACTCAGAGCTGCAGTCTACGTGGGGTCTTGACCTCATTTAACAATTATCTTTATTACTGGATTTGGGCCCATCTTTATCTCAATCCACAATTTGGAGAAGCAAGGTGTGTCTTTATGCCCAGATCATTGCCGGAGAGTTTCTCACGGTGGTTTGCCCTTATTGCTATCATGCAAAGTTAGGGATACCTTTGAGGGGAATGTAAATATAAATGTAAACATTCAAAATACAACATGCAGTCGATCTTCATGTTATGCTCTGTACACACGGTCGCACATTCTGACAAAGAAATCCTTCAGATTTTGTCAGACGGATGTTGGCTCAAACTTGACTTGCATACACACAGTCACACAAAGTTGTTGGAAAATCCGATCGTTCTGAATGCGGTGACGTAAAACACATACGCCAGGACTATAAACGGGGCAGTAGCCAATAGCTTTTGTCTCTTAATTTATTTTGAGCATGGGTGGCACTTTGTGCATCGGATTTGTCTACACATGATCGGAATTTAAAGGATCGGATTTTGTCGTCGGAAAATTTTATATCCTGCTCTCAAACTTTGTGTGTTGGAAATTCCGACGGAAAAAGTCAAATGGAGCCCACACACGATCGGAATTTCCGATAACACAATCAGATCGCACTTTCTCCGTCGGAAAATCTGACTGTGTGTTCAGGGCAATAAAATCTGTGAGTATATTTTTGTTTGGTTGGATGGGCATGTTATAGGTTTCCACTTTATGTTCAGCTATCACACTAAAGGATACTATAATCAGCTTCTTTTCAAATTTATGTGCGCTGGTGAATTGGCGACAAACTTCAGTACCCTATATTTTCTATAGGTGACGCTTTAAAAGCCTCCTATAGGTATCAGTGAAAAATTAATTGTACTCTGTCTTCTGATCAGAGAGACAATGTTCACAAAAAGAATAAAGAGATTATAGAGATCTGGTTTTAAATAATAATGGTAACATATTTTTTTACTTACTACTCAGAGCTGCAGTCTACGTGGGGTCTTGACCTCATTTAACAATTATCTTTATTACTGGATTTGGGCCCATCTTTATCTCAATCCACAATTTGGAGAAGCAAGGTGTGTCTTTATGCCCAGATCATTGCCGGAGAGTTTCTCACGGTGGTTTGCCCTTATTGCTATCATGCAAAGTTAGGGATACCTTTGAGGGGAATGTAAATATAAATGTAAACATTCAAAATACAACATGCAGTCGATCTTCATGTTATGCTCTGTACACACGGTCGCACATTCTGACAAAGAAATCCTTCAGATTTTGTCAGACGGATGTTGGCTCAAACTTGACTTGCATACACACAGTCACACAAAGTTGTTGGAAAATCCGATCGTTCTGAATGCGGTGACGTAAAACACATACGCCAGGACTATAAACGGGGCAGTAGCCAATAGCTTTTGTCTCTTAATTTATTTTGAGCATGGGTGGCACTTTGTGCATCGGATTTGTCTACACATGATCGGAATTTAAAGGATCGGATTTTGTCGTCGGAAAATTTTATATCCTGCTCTCAAACTTTGTGTGTTGGAAATTCCGACGGAAAAAGTCAAATGGAGCCCACACACGATCGGAATTTCCGATAACACAATCAGATCGCACTTTCTCCGTCGGAAAATCTGACTGTGTGTTCAGGGCAATAAAATCTGTGAGTATATTTTTGTTTGGTTGGATGGGCATGTTATAGGTTTCCACTTTATGTTCAGCTATCACACTAAAGGATACTATAATCAGCTTCTTTTCAAATTTATGTGCGCTGGTGAATTGGCGACAAACTTCAGTACCCTATATTTTCTATAGGTGACGCTTTAAAAGCCTCCTATAGGTATCAGTTTAGTGTTACGAAGGAGGTCTGGTGTTATTAATTATTGCTCTCACTCCAGCGTACACGGCGATATGTAACATTTATCGCAATCAACGTTTTCACGCGTAGGCACCCTGATGCATGCATTTATGTTCATTTGTGTGTATATATGGGGGTGGGAGGGCTCAAAAATTTGGGGGGACTTTATGTGCTTGGGTGTAAAAATATTTTTCATCACATAGGGGACAAACAGCCCCAATGTGATGATTTTTAGGTGACAGGTTCTCTTTATTGAAATATGCAGGGTCTAAAGGACCCTGCATATCTCCCCTGTACTCCACTGAATGTTTTGCAATGCATATCACATTGCAAAACATCCTTTCTCTGCAAAGCGAGCCAGGTACACTGAGAGCTTGACCCAGAAGTGACGCCAGAGATGTCACTTTCTGAGTCACAAGAAGAAGGGGAGGAGAGCAGACGTGTGTCAGCTCTTCTCCTTCCCCTCTACCTGCTGGCACCTGGCATGGAGATGCCAGGCCAGCCGATGGGCAAACGGAGCCGGGTAAGCATGGCAGGGCGCGGGGGGAGCGCCAGTACCGGGGTGTGTGAGAGCGAACGGGTGGCAGCAGAGCCGCCCAAATGCTCTCACCTGACAGGCAGGAGTCTGCCTGTCAGTTTTACACACAATTGTGTGTGATACCCCCCGCCATTAGGTCCGTATGACGTACGGAACTGGCAGCGAAAGGGTTAAGGCTTCATGTACATTGGACATTTGAAAACCTCTTCTAAACAATGTAACTTGACAGCTAGTAAGCAATATAAAAAAAAATCAGTTTTACCACTTTTACATGCCACGTTTAGGGGTGTTAATGAGCGTTTTCGTTTAGAAGCCTTTTTTAAATAGAGAATCACTTCACACCCCCTCTCTCCTCCTCTCTCCTCCTCTCCCCCCCTCTCCCTCTTTCTCCCCCCCCTCTCTCTCTCTCTCTTCCCCATTAAAAACACCTATGAACAAAAGCGCATAGGCCTCATGTACACTGCTGCTGGTAAACAGACGTTCAGAAGCAGTTGGCTGCTTTTATCAGCTGCCCCTGAA
The DNA here is from genome assembly GCA_037952925.1 of Lithobates clamitans. NCBI lineage: Eukaryota > Metazoa > Chordata > Amphibia > Anura > Ranidae > Lithobates > Lithobates clamitans. The sequence goes on from JBBGZY010000071.1 coordinate 1,272,313, forward strand.
CTCATCCAATGTTATTTTATCAGTACATGTACACAGGTTCGTTTAATGTTGTTTTTAGGCAGTTGAGTTTAGAGGCCTTTTTTGGAAAGAAAAAAAATGATTTCAGATGCTGAGTTTAGAGGCATTTCAAGCTCCAAACGCTTCTAAACGTGGCTAAACGCGGTAACTCACATTTTGCTGGGTTTCGTTACTGGCGTTTTTCATTTTTGCCTATTTTGAAAAAAATAAAAAAAATTTTTCAAACACTTCTAAATGCAAACGCGGCTAAACACGGCATGTAAACGTGGCAAAACAAACGTTTTAAATGTCAGGTACTATCTGTCAAGTTAAATCATTCAGGAGAGGTTGTAAAAACACGACCCCTATACATTAAACCTTACACTGCGAGTTACTGCTTTTATGTGCTGTTACAAGCATTTGTCATTTCAAATGCCTCTGAATATCCGTCCTGAACGCATTTTTTAGCTTTCAAAACAATGCTTCTAACCTCAACTGCCTAGAAACGACCCTGTGTACATGTACTGGTAAGATAACATAGAGGAGAGTTCAGGGGCTGCTGAAAAAAATGCCCAACTGATTCTAAATGTCTGTTTACCAGCAGCAGTGTACATGAGGCCTAACAGCCACATATTATGCTTAAGTTTATCTGGGATTCGAGAAGGAAGAATATTATAGTTTACTGTCAGGTGACAGATTTTATGGTGAAGTGATTGCTTGGTACCCAACAAAACTGGTTGACTGTCAGGGGTCTCCAACAGCAAATGATAATGGGTGGCACTGTCAAAAATCCTCTTTAATTGTAGTATTTTGTTTTGAATTATTTCTATGTGATTGTTTGTTATCTATTTATTAATTTCATTAAGCCACGGGGAAACATTCCAATGTCAAACAGTGTGCCTAGGTATGTGATTTATTACAAATAAATTAAGTCTTATTTGGTGTGTTTTTCCTGCATTCATGCATCCTCCTTCATCCTCTCTATTCTGTCAGCCACCACTTCATGCTTACTGACTTTGACCCCCACAATATAAATAGCTGTTAAAGGCATTATAAGCCTTCCTACTTGCACCTTGAGTTTTTCACTTGCATAAGACGTGCATTGATCAAGTAGTTTCATGGTGTCTGTATTGACAGTTTATAGTAGAGTAAATCTTCACATTCCGGTGTCAGAAGTTACTGTTTGTTTGAAACATTAGGCATGCGGCATCACTGCACAGGTTATTGCATGACCTGTGTCTGTAGTCTGAGAAGTTCATATCCCTAAATCCCCAGGTCTCTGATTCTAACACTGGTGTAGGTGAAAGCAAGTATCAGTTTACCATGCTGTAAAAGAAGATTTTGTTTCATAAAACATTTGTGATACAGTTACATAGTCAGGTTCAAAAAAGGCACATCTAGTCCATGTAGTTCAATCAAAAAAAAAAACAAAACATGCAATCCCATATACACAATCCTATACCCACAGTTGATCCAGAGGAAGGCGAAAAACTCCAGCAAAGCATGATCCAACTTGCTACAGCAGGGGAAAAAATTCTTCCTGATCCCCCGAGATGCAATCGGATATTCCCTGGATCAACGTTACCTATAAAGGTTAGTACCCAGTTATATTATGAATACCTAGGAAAGAATCCAGACCTTTTTTAAAGTAACCTACTGAGCTGGCCAGAACCACCTCTGGAGGGAGTTTATTCCACATTTTCACAGCTCTTACTGTGAAGAAACCTTTCTATAATTGGATGTAAAGAGTGCCCCCTTGCCCCACAGAGAAATGGCTAGGCATACATGTGACCCCAAACAAGAAGTTGCATATCTCTCTGGTGAATAGGGACAGGGTAGGTTGATGAATGGATGGAGATGAGGGAATCAATAAAAAACGTATACTGCAGTCAAAACATGTGTGCCCATCATTACAAGGTAAGGTGAACAAACCACACAGAGAATATCTTTTAAAAACAAAAATAATATTTGAAAATGTACAATGCCTTTAACCAATCACACATTTCTAAAGTGTATGTAAAAATCTTAAAGTGGAACTCTGAGAGGTCTGCTTTTTTTATCCCAACCACACCTTGTTAAATGCAAAGTGAATGTTGTAACCTGTAAGGGAAAACAAGTGATTTATTATACTTTTTTTTGCTCTGACTTCTGTAGTACAGGAAGTGGCAGCAACCTCCTGCTGAGTAGATCCTAGGAATTGTAGAGTATGCTGGGGCATCTTTTCGGTAAATTGGAGTACTTTCATTCCTTAGATCTTGCCAGAAAAAGGATGACATCACCCAGGTAAGACAACATACTAACTTTTCCCCACTTTTTTAAAAGTTTTATGTTTTGTTTCAGCAAGGGGGAAGGGGAATCTTGCATTTAAGGTTTACAGTCTGCTTTACAGTAGAAGAAAAGGCTAACATAACCCTTATTTGAAACATGACCTCTCCAAAAAAATTTTGACATGCTGCATACACTTTTTAAAGAAATCTCAAGCTAAATACATTTTCTTCTTCTGAGTGGTCACATGACCACAAAGCTCCAGCTTTTTTACTGCATCTTACATTTATCTACCCTTTTTACCGTTTTCCAAAGTGTTCTGTTCATTTCTTTTTATTATTATTTTTTGGTAATATAGCATCTATTCCAAAATTACTCTGGAAGCATTATGTAAAAGAAAAATAGCTCTCAAACATGGACTGTATCATTTAAAAACCAAGATTGACAATGAAGCTTAGTGACTCTGAAATAAAATAGTCAAAATGAAACAGATATACTGACACTGGCTCTCATAATAACACTGACTTGCATTGACACTGACATAAACAGAGTGTTATTGACTCTGTTTCCGACATTGACAAAGACTGACATTTATAGTGCTCACCTGTCCATCCAAAACTGCTGCTAAAAAGGAACATATTACAACAACAACATTTTTATTATGCAAGTGACCTCTCTAGGCTTTAATAAAGCCATTATTTTATCCAAGAGTTAAAGTGGACCTTGCACTAAAAAGCATGTTACTTCAGTGCCCTGACACGCAAAATAAATTGCCACATTAAAGTGAAAAAAAAAAGAAACAAGAACACAAAGTTACCTTCAAATGACTCTTGCATTCGCCCGGGAGACTGCCATTGTGGCCTTGAGGTGCCTGGTGTGTTGATGTCAGCCCTGTTGGTGAGTATCTCTGTCCAGCCATTCCCTTGGTGGCCTTTTATAGATGGGGACTAACCTATGCATTATGGCAGTGATTTAGTGGTCCGCTCCATATTCTGCAACTTCAATATATTATTATGTTTTGTTGCATTAAGATTTTTATGTATATGTTTGTTTTTTTTATAGAACAAATCTTTCTCTGAATTATACTTCTGAAGAAGTGCTTCACCATGAAACATGTAGAGTTCTGAACTGGGAAGAGACGAATATTCAATCTCCCATCGTGGGTTGATACATCTATTTCCTTCCAGTTCTTATAAGAGTAATTCAACTGTTTCAATATGTTATATGTCTGCCCTTGTGGGTATTTTTTTAATGATTATTTTTTCAATAAATTTGTATTTTTTATAATTGTTTTGAGCATTGTGAGTCTTTACCGTACCACTGAAGTCCAAGGTTACCTCAAATTCCTTGTTTTGTTGAAGAAGAAAAAGTTAGTAAATGTACTCACCTCTTTGAACACTGTGCTAAATTGTCTTTTCCTGAGATTTAGGATACGCAGCATTCCCAGGAATCCAACCAGAAGGATAGACAGTTTACCCTCTATAATGAAGAAGCCAATGGAATAGTAAGTATATTTAGGGTCTGGGCCCAAAAGCTTTGAGCTTGTGTCACCAGTTAAACCTTAAGTTGGGATGCTTCTGAGATCATTCAGAATTTATTGACTGGTACATAACACATGCATCTGACCTCTTTATGGCTTGCATTTCTCCTGCTTCAAGCAGGTTCTGCCTTCCCAAAAAACTTGTGTAGGAGTACAAAACCATATTAAAGCAAACAAAAGCTATCCAACCAGGTTATAGTTTTTTTTTTTTTTTTTTAACAGGTACTTTATTGTGGCAATTTTGTATGGGCATGGGGCCCTGTTGTAAAAAGCAGCCCTTGCTTTTTAGTTCAAGGTTTGCATTAAGAAAGCAAATGGGAGCTGGGAGGACAGAGTATCAAAAAATGTGATAAATGATTTAAACCAGAACTCCAGACAAACAGCTAAATTAACAGATGAAATACAAATTTAGGAGCTGTTCTATCTGCAAAAGGATTTGAACTTCAGTCCGTTTAGGCCTGAAAATTACACAATTCTGCCACTCAGTACAGTTCCTTGTCTGAGCAGCACAGTCTTGCATAACAAAAAAAACCCTGAATTTTCCCTGCTGTGGCTGGACAGTATAAGAGCAGCAGATGTTCTGTGCCTTGAAAAAGTATTCATAAACCTTGAAATTTTCTACATTTTGTCATGTTACAACCAATAACATAAATTTATTTTATGGGGATTTCATGTGATAGACCAACACAAAGTGGCACGTAATTGTGAAGTGGAAGGAAAATGATAAATGGTTTTCAATTTTTTTTCACAAATAAATGTGAAAAATGTGGCGTGCATTTGTATTCAGTACTCTGACCAGCTTCCCTGTCCCTGCTGAAGAGAAGCATCCCCACCACTTGATGCTGCCTCCACCATGTTTCACAGTGGGGATGTTGTGTTCAAGGTAATGTGCAGTATTAGTCTTCGGCCACAAGTGGCGTTTTGCTTTTAGGCCAAAAAGTTCAATTTTTATCTCATCGGTCAGAGAACCTTCTTCCACATGTTTGCTGTGTTCCCCACATGGCAAATGGGACTTCTTATGGCTTTTATTTCAACAATGGTTTTCTTCTTGCGACTCTTCCACAAAGGCCAGATTTGTGGAGTGCACGACTAATGGTTGTCCTGTGGACAGATTCTCCCACCTGAGCTGTGGAACTCTGCAGCTCCTCCAGAGTTACCATGGGCCTCTTAGCTGCATCTCTGATTAATGCTCTCCTTGCCCGGCCTGTCAGTTTAGATGGATGGCCATGTCTTGGTAGGTTTGCAGTTGTGCCATACTCTTTCCATTTTTGGATGATGGATTGAACAGTACTCCATGAGATGTTCAAAGCTTGGGATATTTTTTTATAACCTAATCCTGCTTTAAACTTCTCCACAACTTTATCCCTGACCTGTCTGGTGTGTTCCTTGGCCTTCATGATGCTGTTTGTTTACTAAGATTATCTAACAAACCTCTGAGGGCTTCACAGAACAGATGTATTTATACTGAGATTAAATTACACACAGGTGGACTCTGTTTACTAATTAGGTGACTTCTGAATGCAATTCGTTCCAATAGATTTTAGTTAAGGGTATCAGAGTAAAGGGGGATGAATACAAATGCACACCACACTTCTCAGGTATTTATTTGTAAAAGAAAATGGCTTATCGTGTTGCTTTTCCTTCTATCAGACTAACCTCTATTGTGCAGGGGATTACAAGTGGGGCATACCTCAAATTCAAACTTGGGTAGCCACCCTGCGTACATTTGAAAATACATGTAATGATACATTCATGAACACAGAGCTGTATTCATTTGTTCATTTCATACCTTCTTTAATACATACTGTATATTGTTGATCAGGAACTCTAGAAGGGTATGGTCACATAATTTGCCAACTTATCTTTGTATATTTTATTTTTATTAATTTCTATAACTACTACTGTTATTTTATTTGTACAGAAATAATCTGGAGTATTTTATAAAGGGCATTGAGCTTTTACCCCACAGTATTTCCAACTTAATATCCAAACCGAATTTTTAACATAAGAGTTCAATTAATGATGGTACACTACTCTTAAAAGACCAATAACACCTGGCAAGGGTTGGCATGTGCCTGCCCTTTTAGTGCCTTTACCATGCAGGCTTGGGACAAATTCATCTGACAGCTAGCACTTAGAAGATACTGTTTGCCTATTTTCACTAAGTACCTTGAGGTTTAGCAATAACTTGGAAAAAAAATCTCTGCAAGTTACTATGAAATGGGACACCCGGAGAGCATTAACATGAGTGAAACAAATCAGATTACTGCACAAATGGACAGAGACAGAAGACTGACAGCACTGATGGGGACATACAAAGGGGGGATGGGCAGTGAAAGACAAGCTTTTGCAAAAGACAAGAAGGAAATCTTAGTAGAATATTGGCTAGGAAGAGTCAACCACCTTGTCTTCTAGCTTTGCAAGTACTGTGAGTTGAACTACACCCTATAGAGAGAGAAAGTACTAGCAAAATGTACTTAGCAAAATGGAAGGCATTTGAAATTGATGGGATTTTTAAAGGGTGCTTGAGTATATTTATTGACACACTAGAAATTAAAATTTATTTTATGAATCAACAATATTTTAAAAATATTCCAATGTAAAAGCTTACACATTTGTTACATGGTCATAGTTGTTTTCATTTGTGCAGCGGTATGACAGTATAGGCTTCCCACGTGTTTCACCCTTTGGGGCTTCTTCAGGGTATTTAATAACTGCTAGTGGTCTAAAAGCCACTTAAAAAAATCAGAGAATGAAATGTCAGTCACATACAAAGGTAACAAAACAACAATGCATGATACATTCACATGCTAAAATATCCACAATGTTGGGCTCTATCTTGCTTAACCTTCACACTATTGTTAGCCAATAGAGGTTTATCCGCACAATGTTAGACAGTGGGTTTTCGTGTGACTATATATATATATATATATATATATATATATATATATGTATGTTAGAAAGATTAAAATGTTTCAGAATACCCATGTCCTATTGATCTCTAGTGAGCAATAAATTAGGTACTTACAGATAATGTGTAGTATTCCGAAAAATCACATGGGAGGTGATAGCCAGCTTTATGCCAACTAGATTTAAAAGGGGGAAGGAAAAAAGAAAAGAGACATAGTATTGAATAATGATTACCAAGTGGATCCTAACTTCCTGCAGCCTGTATTTATAGGGATAAACCCCTAGAATGCGGTACATTCTAATATTGGTGACGTTTGGTACACTGACCATGTATACATCACCACTGAACCCAAGTTCACTTAAAACACAGTAAAGAACATAGCAAGGAACAGCGACTCATGTCCATAGCATAGAGACTTTAACAGGCTGCAGCAAAAAAAAAAAAAAAAAAAAAAATTATAATCCCATTGACGCAAAGTAACAAAGGACCTTAAGTTGTTACCTTTAAATGTATCCCTGCCATGTATAGGTCATCCATGTGGCTCACGCAAGATGGCTGCTGGAGAAGTCAGCTTCTTATATCACCAGCCAGGCTGACGTGTAATTCTATCGGCCAGGCGCAGACGCTGAAACAACCACCAAGACACAGGGGCTGCCAAGGTCCCCTTGTTAGCACTAAATAGTAGGTGTCTACAAACACAGTGCCATCATCCTCCCTGATCCCTCAACAGGCAATTGGATATTCCCTGGATCAACCTTACCTAACAAATATTAGTATTGCATTATATTATGTGGATTTAGGAAAAATCCAGGCCTTTTTAAAACAATCTACTGTCCTCGCCAGAAACAGCTCTTGAAGGAGTCTATTCCACATTTTCACAGGTCTTACTGTGAAGAATTCCTTCCATATTTAGAAATTAAATCTCTTTTCTTTCAGGAAAAAAGAGTGCCCCCTTGTCCTCTGTGATGACCTTAAAGAGGGAGTCCACCTAAACTGCCAAAAAAAAAATATTAAAAGCCAGCAGCTACAAATACTGCAGCTGCTGACTTTTAATAAATGGCCACTTACCTGTCCCAGCGTTCAGCAATGTCGGCAGGCGACGCCGAGAACCCGCTCGGTTCTCGGCAGCTGCCGCCGCCATCCTAGGTAATGGAATCAGGAAGTGAAGCATTGCGGCTTCACTTCCTGGTTCCCTACTGCGCATGCGCGAGTCTCGCTGCGCATCGTAACTGGTCCCCGCTATCTCCTGGGAGCTGGGTGTTTCCCAGGAGACAGCGCGGAGGGACAGGAAGAGGCATAGACTCCCATGGGAGTCTATGCCGGAAGTGGGTGCAGATACCTATCTTGGACAGTTATCTGCACCCCCCTCCCCCCTGAAAAGGCCAAATGTGACACCGGAGGGGGGGAGGGTTCCGAAAAGCGGAAGTTCCATTTTTGTGTGGAACTCCACTTTAGTGTGAATAACTCTACACCAGGTTCACTATAAGGACCACTTATGTATTTATACATGTTGATCATATCCCCCTTACTCTCCTCTTCTCAAGAGAGAATACATATATTTTAACTTATAATTCCTCATAACTGAGCTCATCCATGGCTCTAATCAGTTTATTTCTCCATCTCTGCACTTTCTCCAGTTCTCCAATATTCTTTTTGTGACCTGGTGCCCAAACTGAACTGCATATTCCAGATGAGGTCTTACTAATGATTTGTACAGGGACATAATGATACCTCTCTCTCTGGAGTCCATACTTCTTTTAATACAAGAAAAGATTTTGCTAGCTTTGGAGACTGCAGCTTGGCATTGCATGCTGTTATTAAGCTTGATCACCCAGATCCTTCTCCACCATTGATTCCCCAGTTGTACTCCACCTAATATGTATGACACATATTTTTAGCTCTCAAGTGTATAGCCTTACAGTTTTCAACATTTAGCCTGGGTTCATGCTTGCTGTGTCCACGGCTCACAGCAGGGGGTCCAGTGCGTCCCTGTACACCGATTCAGGTGCAAATCAGGTCTGAATTTCTGCCTAAATTCGCAGCAGTCTCAGAGCCAAGGATGCACAGGATCCTTCCTCAATGCGGACTGCGGCCACCCCAGAGATGTGTGAACCAGCTCCATTAAGAGCCGGGCACACTCTCCTGTCATGCAAATTGGATGCAGGAAACCTCATTTGCCACATAGTTGCCCAATTAAACAGTGTATTAAGGTTGGCTTGTATGTTGGAGACATCATGTAAGGATATTATTCCACTGCATAGCTTGGTGTCATCTGCAAACACTGAAATGGTACTTTTAATCCCAGACTCATTCATAAATGTATTAAAAAGCAACACTGAACATTGGAGTACACCACTAATAGCCTTAGACCATTCAGAGTATGAATTACTCTCCGAATGACTCTCCGAATACGGTCTTTTAGAGAGTTTTCTATCCATTTCCAAACTGATTTTTCCAAGCCTGTAGACTTTACTTTACCCAATAGCCGTGTATGGGGAACTCTGTCAAACGCTTTTATAAAATCCAAGTATACCATGTCCACCGCCACCCCTCTGTGCAAGGTTTTTCTCACCTCATAAAAAGAAATCGGATTTGTCTGACAACTTATGTCTTTCATGAATCCATGCTGTCTGTTGCTTATAATGTTTTTTTTTTCTAGCAAAAACCTAATGTAAAACCTTTTATCAAAGCCTCCAGTATCTTCCCAACTATAGAAGTTAAACTAACAGGTCTATAGTTACTGGAAAAGACTTTGACCCCTTTTTAAATATAGGCACCGCGCCAGTCCAGTGGTACTATTTCAGTCATTAACGAGTCCCTAAAAATTATAATGGCTTTGACATGACAGAGCTCAATTATTTTAGGATCTGTGGGTGGATGCCATCTGGTCCAGGTGCTTTATACACCTTTATTCTGTCTAAATATTTCTGGACCATATACATTTTGAGCCATAGAGGATCAATTGGGGCTGTGTCAATATCATGCCCATTATGAACATGAGCTCCCCCATGCTCCTTTGTATACACAGAGCTAAAGAATAATAATAAAATAATAATACATTTGCTTTCTCTTTGTCCCATCACTCACTCTAGTTTAGTGTTTCTAAAGGTTCAATTTTTTTCTTAAAATAATAAACACATCATACACACTTGCTCTGTGCAATGGTTTTGCACAGAGCAGCCCCCAGCATGGGACCCTCAGGTCCCATGCTGGTTCTTATGGCCCCTCCCCCTTGCTGAGTGCCCTCATAGCAAGTTGCTTGCTTTGAGGCACTCGTGTGTGCTCTCTCCTGAGCAACCTCTGTGCATCTATGGGACACATAAAGAGCATGGCTCAGTCCTGCCCCATGCTCCCTTATCAATGGCTGTAATTGCCATTGGCTCCCGCTGCTGGGTCTTAGCCAATGAGGAGCGTCGCTGCTCTTGTGCACATCGCTGGATCGGGATCAGGTTCAGGTAAGTATTGGGGGGGCTGTGGGGGAAGCTGTGCATGGAAGGTTTTTTGCCTTCATGCATAGTATACATGATTGTAAAAACCCTTCACCCTTTACAACCACTTTAATTACAAACAGCAATGTTTAAGATGTTATCTGACTGCCCATAATGCAGGTTTCAATAGTAGGAAAGTGCATTTACTTTATAAAGTGTACATTATTATAACACATTTAAGTTTTCAGCTTGGAAGAACACTAGCTTCATTAGTTTTAAATGTTTGTGCAGCAACATAGCAAATGTTTTGTAGAGGTATTAATGAGACCATTTAAAACTGCTATGACCCTTATTAGTACCTCCATCTGTCAAACACTGCTTGATAAGCTCTGTCTTAACTCAACCTATGACCTCATAAAAGAATTTACTACTTAGATATTCAGAAGATAAAACAGAATCTACATATTTTTGCCCTTGGCATAAACTTCAAAGAGATTGTACGGCTTTCACAAAACAAAACCACTGCCATGTCAGAGAAATGTTTAAATTGCCATAATCATTTATAAATTATACCTAATTAACTGAATTTACAGTGCATTTAGATTACATTATTACAATTATCTAAGACACTTTTATGTAGAAAGTATGAATTTAAAATATTACTTATTTTTACATGCTTCAAAGGTCATACTTAGTATGATGGTAACATTTGTAACTTTTTTTTTTTCTCTGTCTTCCCCTTTAGTAAAGATGATGTCAGCTGAATAATGACAAATCATGGGTACATCATAAGTAGAGTTTAGTTTGCTTGTCACATGACATCCCAGGGTCCTTTCGCTTCTCCAGTGACAGCGGTTCCTAGTCTTTCAGAGAAAAGTGTTCACAAAGAGATGTATGCACACATACACATCCCCGAGGTGTATGCCTATGAAGCCCTGGAATCACAGAAAGTAGTTTATTGATGTTGGGCTTCATTTATCCTGGAAGAAGACCCATGTTAGATCACAAAGCTTTGAGTCTGTAGGGAGCACCACAGGGGATAGGTAGAGTATTGTAACTGGCACACCGCATGTCCTTGTGAAAATATGCACTGATATTGAAGCAGCTTACACTTTAATATAGACTCATAGGTTGTAAATTTTTTTCTTGTTCAAACATTTTATTTAAAAATGTAACACAGAGCACAGAATTACAGGGAGGGACATTCCCCAAATGCAAAAAGAGAAAACAAGGGCGCATACAATGTATTTAAAAGAGATAATCGGGACGCAGCCCATACACTTAACAGAAGTTATATATATATATTCTAAGAAAGAAAGAAAAACCTTTCTGAATGAGTTTTTGCTGGCAATAAAACCCCATGGGGAAACCTTTCCATTTTATAGAGACAAAACTGATGCCTATATGCAAACAGAGCTAGGGAGGGGGTAGGCTAGGGGAGAAGTAATGAACTATCAAAGAAAGAAAGAAAAACCTTTCTGAATGAGTTTTTGCTGGCAATAAAACCCCATGGGGAAACCTTTCCATTTCATAGAGACAAAACTGATGCCTATATGCAAGCAGAGCTAGGGAGGGGGTAGGCTAGGGGAGAAGTAATGAACTATCAAAATCAGGGAGGAGGAAGTGATCAACCCAAATTTCATAATCGTGCAAGTGGCAAAATAGAAAAAATGTGTCTGCGCTAGATAAAAGTAGTCATTCCAATAATAAATGCAGAAATTAATACGTATAAAAGTGTTATAGCTGACCAGTAATAAATAAACATAAGTCAAAAATAACCATAAGTGCATAAAACTGTAAAGTGCACAGTGCTATATTAAACACGCAGTGTGAGTGCTCAATCAGGGAACAAATAAAAAATAAATTAAATAGAATATAAAGAGAAAATATCTTCTTGTGAATCTAATAAAGTCCAAAACAGTGTATATCCAGAGATATATTAGTGCCCAAAAACATTGTCCATAGTCAGTGAAGCTCGCACATCTTTCCTTCCAAAGGTGTATCACCAAAAAACGTGCTTTAGTGTCTTCCAGTGACCCCCACAGGCATATATGCTCACCTTCCTGCGTGTGACACAGTGATCAAACTATGTCAAAACAAGCCTTGGAGACACTCCTGTGCTCTAATGGAATCAGCTGTGTAGACCTTCAGTGCTCTCAGTCAAGATTATATATGCAAAAGAAAAGAGACTCCATAGCGCAACATTGCATGATATAGTAAAAGTTTTATTGAAAAAAGGCTCTCTCCCCTTGCGGGGGTACTCACATACTGTGGGTGCGTAAGTGCACCATCCTAAATAGACTGAAAACGGCCGATCTCGCAGTGTGGCGTGCGGTGTGTATCGCAAACTCTCCCTCTCTCTCTCTGCTGACAGCTCCGTCCAGGCCCCTCCCCTATGCGTGTTCGGCACCGGGATCACGTGCCTTCATCAGGGGGAATCTTGGATCAGGATATTCTATTTAATTTATTTTTTATTTGTTCCCTGATTGAGCACTCACACTGCGTGTTTAATATAGCACTGTGCACTTTACAGTTTTATGCACTTATGGTTATTTTTGACTTATGTTTATTTATTACTGGTCAGCAATAACACTTTTATACGTATTAATTTCTGCATTTAATATTGGAATGACTACTTTTATCTAGCGCAGACACATTTTTTCTATTTTGCCACTTGCACGATTATGAAACGTGACTGAGTGTTTGCAGCTGGTTTCTACTCAGGATTGATTACACACTATTTTAATATTTTATTAGGCATTTATCCGTAAGTGGCTCGCAAGGTTTGTCTATTATTATTTTAACCCAAATTTCATGCCAGAAGGATTGAGCAATGGTGCAATTCCATCCAATGTGAAGGTGGGTGCCACTGTCTGAACAGCCTCGGAAGCAGTTTGGGGGTAGGATGGGAGATATTTAGAGATCTGGGCAGGGACCAAGTATCAGCTCATTAGTACCTTGTAGTTGGATTTAGAGGCAACAACGTTCTGAGGGGCTGATTTAGTGGCTAGCCAAATATTGGGCCAATCCTTAGCAAAAAAAAAGTGAAATTAAGCCTCTTGAATGGGGATCGCTTTTACAGATGCATTCAAAAGCAGTCAGATCAGGAAAGGAGCGATCAGCGCGTAAGCATGGAGTGAAGAAATGTTTGAGTTGGAGGTAGCGAAAAATTTCTGACTCAGAGATGCAATGGGATTCATGAAGGGTGGGAAACAACTTATAGGCATCGGGGGTTATGATTGGTAGGCTTGGATAACGTTAGATGAAAAAGGTTTATGAATTTATTTTATTGCTGAAATCACTTTAATTTCAATTGCATAATTTTTATACTCATAATATCACATCTTGCTCCAGAAGATATCTATGTATATATATGACTTATAGATTTTATTTAATCACTTGGAAATTATAGCACTTGTCACTTTTTTGTTTACTCAGTACTTTTAATTAGAGGAGAATTTGTGTTTACAGTGATACACAAGGATACCCAGAAATTACCTTTATATTCATGCTTGTGAGCACATGATTATTTACTGACACCAGTAGGAGGATTTTTTTTCCACTTTATCAAAGCAAACTACTAATAAAGCAGAGCCTCACCCACTTTTGATTTTCTATGTATTGTAACAAAAGCATCTTTTTATGTTAAAATGTGCTTAGCTAAATATTGAATATTTCAAAGAAATGGAACTTGTCTTTAATTTAAAGTCTGGTGATTTATAAAGCATCGAATACATAATGAATACCTATCCTCATTTTACTTTAAAAATAATATGTATATAATATTTTCTTAAAGCTCGTCCACGGACTATTCTTTAGCAGGCAATCCTCTTCATCTTAACATTAGTTCATTGTCTTTTTATGTTAATGTCATTTTTGCCATCCACCTCAGCTATGTACATTGTTCTGCAAGCCATTATTGTGCAAATGTAAAAAAAAAATACTGAGTTATAATTTTTCAATGCTTCATAAAGTAATTATCACCCACTGCATATCTTCCAGCATTTTCAGCTGTCTCTGTGCTTCAATTGTTTAATTTATTATTATTTTTTGTGGCTATTCATTTTTAAAAGTTGTTTTTTATTTAACAGTCTATTAATCTGCAAGTTATGCTGTTTAATTCATACTGGCACACAGTTTCATTCATGCTTTTACTCCCCTATAAATTTTAATTATTTTGTACTGTTTTGCAACCCACACATTGTCCTTTCATTCTAATCATAATCATTGTTTTGTACTCTTGCTAATATTTTGCTGTCTAAAGACACCATAAATAAACACCAACAATTGGTTTAAATTATCATACAACTTACTGATGCTTTGTTCTGTTTGGTAAATTCCAATAAATATGGTTTTATTTAAAACACGTGTTCTGCTATTATCCATAGGAGTTTAAAGAGGTCATCTTGTTTACTGTTGTAGCACAGGGGTTTGCTACCAAAGTTATCATGTTAAAGTAATGTATTGTTTCTTAAAGAGGAGTTCCACCCAGGGGGGCCGTCAAAAAAAAAAAAAAAAATTAAAAGTCAGCAGCTACAAATACTGCAGCTGCTGACTTTTAATTGGACACTTACCTGTCCCTGGGTCCAGCGATGCGGGGGATCGAAGCCCCGCTCTTCCCCCCCCTCCTCTCGTCGGCGCCGGCATTTCAACTGTGGGCGCCGGGCTGTGGCTTCACAGCCTGGCACCCACTGCGCATGCGCGAGCGGCGTGATTGGCCGCTCAATCACCTGGGACCTGTAATGGGTCCCAGATGATTGACAGGAGGGAGGGAGCAGAGCGGAGCCCTTCCTGTGCCTGGGGGGAAGTGATGTCACCAGCCCAGGCAAAGGAACAGGCAGACTACGAGGGACCACCTAGCAACAGGCATTTTAGAGGTAAGTGAAAAAAAAAATATCCAAATGTTTTTTTGGGTTTTTTTTTAGAATTTTTCCAGGTATTTTTGTTTTTTGGGTGGAACCCCACTTTAAGTAAGGGTTTGGCTTCCTCTAGTGACCGCTGAAACTTTATCAGGATCTTTCCTTCATTTAAGAGGCAAACAGTTATGCATTGTGAGATATGTAGTTTGATGAGGAAGTGACTCATGTTGTTAACTCAGTTTGGGGACTACTGGACCCACAATGTCAAGCCACAGACCCACAATGCCAAGTCACAGAACAGCCTGCTGGGTAAGCAGATAAAATGACAGGCATGGCCTGCTTTTGTGCTCTCTGGACACCATTCGGTGCCTGCCGGCAGAAGGTCTGTGTGTGTGGCCAGGAAACTGCAGCCTGTGCAGCGCGGAGCGGGATCGCCAGCCTCTGGGGGACTTTGGAGTGTAGCCCTGCTGGCTTGGCGGGCAGATCGGTTTGCAGAGCCAGGACATCTGGAAGTTTCCTGCATCTCAGCCATCCGGAGGAGCGGTACAGCGCGGTGGCACCATCTTTTCTTCAGACTGAGACATCAGGAGGGGAGTCTGGATGGAGCCTCACAGCCTCTCAGTCTATTGTGGTGAGAGGACACCTGCCCATTTCAGTAAAGTGCACTGTTTGCTGAGTGAGTTATTTACAGACTACTGGTGGGACTTCTGTAGTTCCACAGTAGTGATTTTACTTATTCACAGGCCACATACAGCTGAACTCTGGGGTTTGTTATTCCATGTGTTGTAAAGTCAGTACTGTATTACACTCACACATAAGGAGGAAGTTACAAGTGCCATATTTCTTCAGTTACACAGTTATCAACGTACCATTTATTCTACAGTTTGCTTTCTCTCTTTTGCCCTGTTGGATTACAAATTCTGCAGTTTAAACTACAGGCTAGCTGAAGATATCTGGAGTCATGGAACTTTTGTCATCTTCTGCAAAGCATCACAGTTCTATTTTGTAGTTTGAACACTGAATTGCAACTTAGGGGGAGCCCTTTCAGTACAGGTTAAATATTGCATTGTATGGTTGAATGTAAGTAACATTATATTGCAATTTGGTGTGTTTATTGAGGCCTCAGTGGGAAGGTGTTTAATATAGGTTTTGGAGCATATTTAACACTTGTCCCATTGTACACCTACGTATACTACCTACTGTGATTATTGATTCCACCATTTTCATATCTATACTGAATGTTATTAACTGTCATTTATTATTTCTGTTTAATCACATTGTTCATTGTGTTTAATATTCACTTTAGTAAACTTTCTGAGTGGTTCATTGATATTATGTGTGAGTCTCTATTTACTACCACAGCTGGTGAAGTGACAGAACCCAAGGCTTCTGTAAATATACTTCATGGTTTATCATTACTGTGTTTTCTTTCTATTGCTGGGTCCCACACTAATATTACCAAGCCAGAGTTCTTTACAGCCATAGGGGACTTTGTATCAAAATGCCAGAAAAGCAATCCAGTGTGTTTTGAGGCTGGATACCGGAAGCTGAGGACTTTCTTTGGAAAGCAGAGAATGGAGAATGGATGGAGCAGGCTATGCAGGCCCTAGAAGAGTAGGATCTGCCAGAGGCACAAAAGAAGCAATGCATCAGTGAGAGTTTGCGAGGAGCTGCTGCTGAGGCTATCAGGAACTTGAGATTTAGTAACACAAACTGTAAAGCGTATGATTACCTGGCCATGTTATAGGAGGAGTTTGGGCAGATAGAGAAAGCAGCTGATCTGATCTGTCAATTTGAACCTGCCCTTCAACATCAAGGTGAACACCTGTCTGAATACATCAGATGGCTGAATAAGATGCTATACCAGATTGTGCTAAAAAAAAGGGATAATGCCCTCTGCCAAAGACCAGGCCAGAATACAGCAAATCTTAAAGGGGGCTCTATGTGCCAACCCAGTCTGGCTCCAGCTGAAGACCACTGTGGGTGTTATGTGCCTAAAATACCCTGATCTCATCAGAGTAGTGAGAGAAGAAGAGGCCATGTTCGATGACAAGCGAGCAGCTGTTCGTCCAGCCTCTACATCTCTAGCTGAAGTCAGGTCCGTAGGAACAGTGGAGCGAGACTCTGAAATAGCCAACCTAAAAAACTCAAATGGCACAGATAATGGAGATGATGACCTTGTTGACAGTGAAAATCACCAAGACACCTAATGAAGGTGTCAAAGATACAAGAGTGCCTCAGACTCCATCTACTACCTCGGGCCAGAGGCCAATGAATAACGGAGTTTGCTTCAACTGCGGAGGGACTGGACATTATCGATGATTATCGATTATCGAAGTAAAGCCTGAGGCACAGCGCCAAAAGCCAGCGGAAAACTCCAGAGGGCCCCGGTGAAGGAGTCAACCGGGTGCCCTGCTACATTAGCCAGCTCCAGAAAACTCAACGATGCAAAGAGACCACGGTGGAAGTCCAAACCCTCACAGAGGACTCCCACTGTTGCCTCTGGGCGACCCAGTGTTCCACTCCCTTTGACCCGGGCTACCCAGTGTCGGTGAGTCAATGCACACCAGACTAATTGGAAAAATTCTGTGAGCCACAATAATCTTATGCCTTGCTTGTGCTACCTCCAGCTGCATGCGCTAATCACGCTTCATTTAACGTGCACAGGATAAATTTACAAGTTATGCGCTGCGCTTGGGTGACCCCAAAAACAAAATTAATAATAACCAACTCTGTGCTTACTAATGCGATAATATTAAATACAAATAATATGAATGTTGAATAAATAAACAAGGTGTGAAAAAACAAGTGCTTGTAACACCATAAATTAGTGCTTAATTAGTGCTTGTTACACCATACATAATGTCTTAATCAACATAAAAAGTGCTTAGTGCTCAATATAAAGTATCCTGCTTGTCTAAATGAATAAATAATAAATAAAAAAATTCTCTTTAGCACTCTAAATAGTGCGTGCAAATAATGTCCAGCAGTGATAATAAAACAATGCGTGCAGGTGGTGTTCAGCTGTGACAACAGTCCAACATCATGCCGAAGATATCCTGAGTGCTGCAAAACATGCTCCGGTGCTCCTTCATGACCCCTTTAAGCTAATGTGCTCACCTCAGGGCGTGTGACTCAGCTGCTACCCTGAGTCCAAATACGCTTTGGAGCCACCCCTGGGCTCAGTCTCAATGTCTGCTGCACTCCTCCAGCTGGAAACAATGTGGCTCCATACATATAAATGAAAAGGAAACTATATAGTGTAATATAGTCAAATTACTTTTATTAAAAGAAAACGCTCCCCACACCGGGGTACTTACATGGCACTGGTGAGTCGGTGCACCATACTATAACGGCTTTCTATGCAAAATCACTGGATGTTTGGTGCGGTATGCTGTGCTGGGACAATGCTGGTGTAAAGTCCGTGTCAGTCTCTCCATCCTGGCCCCTCCCCTACGCGTCTTCGACACAGGGATCACGTGTCATCATCAGGGGGATATGCACACCAGACTCCCAGAGCTCAACAGAGACTCAAGCCAGATCAGAACCCCCGCAAGAAAGGAGTGCAGATACAAGCCACCGAACAGGCCCAGCCTACCACTTCTCACAAATTCCCTCCCAAGTTAGTGGGACCTTCTCCAGTTGTCTCCATCCAAGTGGAAGGAATCTACACCAAAGCCCTCCTGGATACTGAAGCTCAAGTGACCCTCCTCTATAGAGACTTTTATGACAAGCACCTCAAACACCTGCCATTATAGACGTTAGAATAGCTAGAGATATGGGGTATTGTGACTCAAAACTACCCCTATGATGGCTATCTACTAGTCAAACTGACCTTTGACCCCTCCATAGCTGGGAAGGCTGAGACTTTTCATACTTTGGCAGTAGTCTGTCCTCGTCCACCAGGGGCTAGTAAAAGTTCCCTCATCATCGGGACTAATACTGACCTTGTCAGAAGACTGTTAACACCTCTTGTCCAAGAGCAGGGCACTTCAACTACAAGTGTGCACCCCATTTAGAGACAAGCCTATCAGCACCTGATGCAAGAACAGAAGGCCCCAGCTGAAGTAGTGGGAAAGATCTGGTGCTTGGACCAGAGTGAGAAAGTGTTACAGTCCGGTGAAGTAGCTTGTTTGAGACCGACCTTCAAGCTGAATTGGAAGCAACCAGGCCCTTTCATTGTCCTTGAAGCGGACGGTCAGAAAGAAAACATGGGGTTGGAGATAATTCCTGAAGTGGTCCCAACTAAGGCATTACAGAGAATTCACGGGAAGATCTCAGTTAGTGTTTGCAACACACAACAGCCTCACCTGTGAAGATGCCAGCTCGATGTTGCTGGGGCAAGTAAACCCAGCCACCCCAGTCTCACCGTGTGATTTGGTAGGGGGTGGGAAAGATGAAATCCCTGTGGAGGAGTTCTATCCGAAGAATACTCCTCTCTCACCTGCCTGGAGGGAAAGGGCCAAGACCCAGCTCCTAAGATGGGGGTCTGCATTCTCCAAGAGCGAGTTTGATGTGGGATGTGTCCAACACTGGATCCGTCTTCAAGAGGATAAGCCATTCCGAGAGAGTCAGACGGATTCCTTTAGGGGACTTGGAAGACAGCTGGTAGAATTGAAGAGAGCAGGTGTCATCCATACGCTTCCCCAATAGTGGTGGTGCGAAAGAAGAATGGGTCGCTGCGGTTGTGTATCGACTACAGGATGCTAATCCGAAAGACCATTTCTGATCAATATACCACCCCAAGGATAGAAGACGCCTTACAGAGCCTGTCAGGGGTGAAATGGTTTAGCGTGCTAGATTTGAAGAGCGTATACTACCAAATCCCCATCACCCTGAAGATTGGGAGAAGACCGCTTTCATTACCCCAGTGGGATTCTTTGAATTTGATTGCAATGCCTCAAGGCCTGTCCGGCGCCCCGGCCACCTTCCAAAGGCTGATGGAGAAGACTGTGGGTGACATGAACCTGATCGATGTGTTGGTGTACTTAGATGACATCATCATATTTGGCAGGACTTTGGAGGAGCATGAAGAGCTTCTGGAAAAGGTCCTGAAGAGACTCCATGATGAAGACTTGAAGCTCATCATGGAAAAGTGCCAGTTTTATCAACCTTCGGTCAACTACCTTGGCCATATCGTGTCTGCCGATGGAGTGGCCACAGACCCTCAGAAGCTGGAAGCCGTCACCTCCTGGCCAAGACCCACTAATGTGATAGAGCTTAGGTAATTTCTGGGATTCTGCTCATATTACTGGACATTCATCAAGGGATTTGCTAAAATAGCTTGCCCACTCAATGAGCTTCTGAAAAGTGAAGCGGAAGAAGATGATCCAGATTCAGTTAAGCCTGTAAGACCAGCTGGAAGGCCCAAAGAGTCCATTCAGGAACAGTGGACCGCCCAGTGTGAAGAGGCTTTTAGACAGCTGAAGTGGGGCCTTATGACTGCTCCAGTCTTGGCCTACGCAGATCCAGCTAAGCCATATGAACTACATGTAGATGCCAGCCGAGAAGGGTTAGGCGGGGTGCTGTATCAAGAACATGATGAGTCAGAGTTTGGCACCCGCTGAGAAAAACTACCCCACATACAAACTAGAGTTCCTGGCCTTGAAGTGGGCAGTAGTGGATAAACTGAGGGATTACCTATATAAAGCAGAGTTTATAATTAAGACTGACAATAATCCCCTCACATACCTACTCACTACTGCCAAGTTGGATGCCACGGGTCACAGATGGTTGGCTGCCCTATCAGGGTTTACCTTCAGCCTGCAGTACCCGCCAGGGATCGGGAACAAGGATGCAGATGCTTTGTCAAGAAGTCCTCACTGTTCCCGAGACTTCCCACAAGAATGGACCCAACTGACCCCTGTGGGGGTGAGAGCCCTTTGTCAAGGAGTGGAAGAGCAAGTTAGAGGTGAAGCCAGGGCTGAGGAAGTTGGAGTGTCAGCTTCTGGGGTGCCCAGATGCTATTGCAACATCACCCAAGTAGGGGATGAAGGTCTGCCAAAGCTTTCCAAAAAGGACCTGCCAAAGGACCAGTTGGAAGATTCCCTCTGTAGTTTGGCATTAAAGGCCTTGGAGGGACAACGCGATGACTTGCGCCTTACTGGCTCCCTAAAAAAGGCCTGTCTATTGAACCGAGAGTGGGATCGGTTGCAGCTGCAACAGCAACAAGGGGCGGTCTACCAAAGGGGCCCCTCTGATGATCCTGACGAGAAATGGCAGTTATTCCTACCAGAAAATTATCGGGAGACAGTGTTAATTGCTCTACATGACCATCATGGCCATTTAGGGTCAGAGAGGGCTTTCCAACTGGTGAGGGACCGATTCTATTGGCCCTGCATGCGGGCTGAAGTCGTGGGCTACTGCCACTCTTGCCTTAGATGTATCCAAAGGAAGACTGTCTCACTGAGATGCCCCAATGGGCCACCTTCAGCGCCAGGGACCACTGGAGCTGGTGTGCATTGACTTCCTGTGCTTGGAGTCTGATCTGAGTGGGCAGTGAAATATCCTGGTGACATCCGACCATTTCACCCATTATGCCCAAGCATTTCCCACAAAGGATCAACAGGCATCCACGGTGGCCAAGATCTTAGTAGAGAAGTTCTTTGTACATTATGGCCTGCCCCAGTGTATCCACTCCGACCAAGGGAGAGTCTTCAAGGGAAGCCTCATTAAGAGACTTTCAGACTTGCTAGGCATCAAGAAATCTAGAACCACCCCGTACCATCCTCAAGGAGATACTCAACCAGAGAGATTCAACAGAACTCTTTTGAATATGCTCAGAACTCTAACTTCAGAGCAAAAGGCACACCGGAGCAAGCAAATAGCGGCTATTGTGCACGCTTATAACAGCACTGCAAATTATGCCACAGGATACTCTCCCTATCGCTTGATGTTTGGGCGGGAGGTCTGGCTACCAGTTTCGGCACATCCCCGGACCATACCTCAGCAACTTCCCACAGAGGGTATGTGGACCGACTGCAGAGAAGCCTGAAGAATGCCTATGATAAGGCTCAAGCTGTTTCAGATGCCCAAGGACAGGGGAACAAAAGAAATTTTGACCTCAGGGTGCGTGTACAGGACTTAGAACCAGGCGATAGAGTGCTGCTGAGGAATCTAGGTGTACCTGGGAAACACAAATTGGCTGATTGCTGGAAGTAACAGCCCTATGTTATCTGCAAGCAACTCCCAGGACTGCCAGTATACCAGATTCGGCCAGAGGGATGCACAGGCCCACTGAAGACTTGGCATCGCAATCATCTTTTGCCTCTGTCAGAGGCAGTTTGTGTACCACCGCAGCAAGATTCACCGTCCACATCCACCACCTCTCAGAGATCCCGACTACATCTCAGTCTGTGCCTCTTGCTGTAGATAATGCGGACAGAGAAGATGAAGACATGGGAATGGACTGGTTGTGGCCATCTCACATGCCAGAGACCGCTACCATCCCTTTTTCTCATTCCACAGTGACAGATAGTGGAGTTCTCTTCTGACCAGAGACCCCCGAGTTTTTGCCTCAAGACAGATCTCCGGAAGATCTGGAAGACCCCCAATCTTCCATGATGGAAACAGACTCTGAGGGTTCTTCTTCATTCATTGAAGTGGAAATGCAGGAAGCTGAAATACAAGAAGCCGAAATACAGGAAGCTGAAGTGAATGTGCAGGAGGAAGAAGTGGTCATGGATGAAGACGATAGCAGCATGCCGGTAACACCAGAACCTAAAGAACAGAGAGCGAGGAGAGTTATTCACCCACCCAAGAGACTAACCTATGAACACTTTGGGTGAAAGCTCCAAGGAGATTTGTCTTAATTCAAAAAGGACTCCTGAAGTGCCTGGTACTTCCACCATTGATTTGTTGGAGGACAACCCCATCTCAACCCCTGGCACATCTATACAGGACACTTCGGTGTCAGTAGCAAGTGGACAGAACAGCCTCCCTTCTTATGACAATTGGTGGGAGGCTCCTCTGTCAGCTCTGTGTCATGATATGAGCTGTTTGAGTTTGAACTCTTCTTATGAAAATGCAACTTGTTTGTTGTCAAGTGTGCATTAACCTATTTCTCCGCTTGTGTATAAAAGCACATAACAGGTCACAAATTTTTATTGTCTTTGGGGATCAAAGATTTCAAGTGGGGGGAGTGTATAGCACAGGGGTTTGCTACCAAAGTTATCATGTTAAAGTAATGTATTGTTTCTTAAGAAGGGTTTGGCTCCCTCTAGTGACCGCTGAAACTTTATCAGGATCTTTCCTTCATTTAAGAGGCAAACAGTTATGCATTGTGGGATATGTAGTTTGATGAGGAAGTGACTCATGTTGTTAACTTAATTTGGGGACTACTGGACCCACAATGCCAAGTCACAGACCCACAATGCCAAGTCACAGAACAGCCTGCTGGGTAAACAGATAAAAGGACAGGCGTGGCCTGTTTTCATGCTCTCTGGACGCCATTCGGTGCCTGCCTGTGGGAGGTCTGTATGTGTGGCCAGGAGATTGCGGCCTGTGCAGCGTAGATCACCAGCCTCTGGGGGACTTCGGAGTGTAGCCCTGAAGCTTGGCAGGCAGATCGGTTTGCAGAGCCAGGACATCTGGAACTTTCCTGCATCTCAGCCATCCGGAGGAGCAGTACAGCACGGTGGCGCCATCTTTTCATCAGACTGAGACATCAGGAGGGGAGTCCGGATGGAGCCGCACAGCCTCTCAGCTCCTTACGTACGGGTACAGCAAGGGACTTAGAGCTGGCCAGCTCTTCAGGGATATCATCTGGCTCCTGCACATTATCACGTGCAGTCGCCAAGCCCCTGGCCAAACCACAGGTTGTAGCAGCCTCCTCTTCACCACATATGTCCTTTATCTTCACGGAGGGGTCTCTAGGCCACAATACCTCTCCAGCCCTGGGGAGTGATCCCTGGCCCTCTCCGGCCAACCGGGTTTTCCGCAGCTGCGGTACAAAAAGTCCTGTGAGCAAGTTCAAAGTGTAGTACTGCAGCTCCTGCTGAATGGGTCTCAGCCTGGTAAGTGGCTCCCCACAATGGCCGCACTGGGCCCAAGCAGTTACCTCCACCTTCAGAATCTGGCACTCGAAGCAAACCAAAAACAACCGCTCCACGCGTAGCTTCAGCCGGACACAAGTATCCACCAGTGCCCGTGTCATGTACCTTACAGCAGAACTCGATGAGGGTGGCCTCTTGCACGGTTTCCGGTCCAAGCACCCCTGATGGTGGGTACAGGGAGTGTGAGGGCAATGAAAGGGTGCAGGTGCCTGCAGGCAGGTGGCTGGAACTTGGAGATACAGGAACCTCCGCTGAGGAGATGTGAAAACTGATCACCAGACTTGTTCAGCGGGAGCCAGATCAGGATCAACTGCAGAATCAGGAACAGGCAGGAGTTGGCAACAGACAGGCAGCGGGGTACAGAATCAGAAGGCAGAGCCATAATCATAAGTCCAAGCCAAGGTCAGTATTGCAGGTAGAGGCATGTTCAGCAGGCAGGGGAGATCCAAGAGAATGGTCAGAAGATAGCCGGATTTTCAGGAAAAAGGTCAATCAGGCAGAGTAACAACAGGAACACAGGGACAAGCTGAAGATGATCCAGCACTGATGCGAGGCAGACTCTCTGTTTATATAGGGTGCTGTGTGCCTTAGCACAGTGGCGCATGCATGTTAGCGCATTAGCGCGTTGGCACTCGCGGGTGCGAGCGTTCGCATGGAGGTGCCATTGTGCATGCCCACTCTGGATCTCATTTGTCTCTGGCTACGGTTCCGTGCATGCACATTGGAATTATCAGAACGAGGGTTGGCAGCTGCTGCAGGAGACGGGTGCTTGCTGTGTGAGTTCTCTGACAACCATCTCCGGTCCTGCACATCAGGTAACCACTGCAATGTGGGCATCAGCTGATTGCCCTCTGCCATCTTCAGCTACTTTGTGGTGTCTGCCGCTAGCTGGAACTTTGTAGTTTCCTCCAGGGCATGGCTCTGCCTTCCAACTCTCCGTCTGCTCTGTGCCTGAGGTACTGATAAGCAGGCTCCTGATGCTAGCAGGATTTGCCCAGACATGTTTCTCAGCGTGGACTGTGCCAAAGTAACTAGAGACTGATAGCAGGTGTATTGTCCAGTGGTTGTCTATGGCAACAATAAAGTCAATAACCAATGCCTCCCTGTAAAGAACTGACTTAAAATAGTCCTGCCCACAGGCACCCCTAGGCTGTTTCCTATTACTCGGGGTAACAGTAGACATTCTCACACACACTTTACTGTCTTTAGGCTGGACTTTGGAGCAAGTTTCCTGTAATCCAGTGGGAAATGTCCACTCCGAACAGAGGGCTGGACATATTTGTAATCCATGGGCGCGATTGCCCGCCGTGGTTGCCACGGGTAACGGCACATATTTTACAGGCACTGAATGCAGGATAGGTACAAGTGTCTGCCCCACCACTGATTGGGGTGACTGGGTAGCAGGACCAGCAATACTGGCAATCCTAGATGGTTGCTATTGACAACGGCACTTGTTAAAGCTTAAATTGCAAGCAAACACTCAGTCTTTTCCCCTAGTTGAATCCTCAGTGCAACAAGACAAGCAAAGTTCCCCCCTCTTCTGAATTGCTAGGGACGACAGCCAACAGGTTAATTTTGATGGTGGATCTCGGTGGGGCCTCCAAAATGTAGCGGTGCCCCCGTGGGGTCACTGTGTGTTTCAGCTCCACACATCACCCTGCTTGGTCAGACATCCATTTCAGGCACACTTTCTCCAGTCAATGAACAGTCTCTTGCTTGTTTTTGTTGTTTTTATTAGAGGATTAAACTTGGATGGGAAAAGGGACATGGGATGCCCAAATGATGAATCTTTCTTAGTAGAAATAAAGGTAATTGAATCTAAATTGACAGTCTCTGCTACTTCGCATCTCCTCCAGCACACTACTTGAGATCACTTTTTTTCCTCTACTGTCCAATTCTAGATTCCTGTCACCGTTAGCACATGGCTAGGCCTCACTCTGAATAAGTCCTAACATTTTCCTAGTAGTCATTTGCAGGCGGGAGTCTGCAGTCCCCTCTGAGGTAGCAATCATTTTAGATGAAAAGAATAGTTGTGCTAACTGATACTTGGTGGACTACTAATCCCAGCATATCCGGTGCAAATCCTGCCAACCATCCTTGCTGCAGTGGCTTGACTTCAACAACACCACAGTCTCTTCCTCTGGCTTCACATCTGATCCTGGCATGTCTCTCCCAGAGCTTCTCACTGTGCTTCTCACTCACCGTCCCCGGCATGGATGCCTCCTGAATGAATTTCCCGGCAGTGCTCCCCACTGTCCTCTTCCTGCTCCTGTTCCAGAACACCTCTCAATGACTGTGTAGAGAGAGGCTCCCTCCCAGCTCCCTGCCAGCCCCAGGCCTGAGTTCACCCCTCCAGAAAGGGGGTTCCCTCAAAGGCCACAACAGTCTAACACTCCCTCATCTCCGTTCTTCTGCCCGACAACTCCTCCCACAGCAGGCTGACCATAAGTATATATAGGAGGCCTGCCCCCTGCCAATCCTAGTTGGGGATTGGCCAGAGCTCCCAGATACACTCCATGTCACTCACACTCTCTGCCCTGCCTCTTTTCTAGAACCCTCTGGAAACAAAGGAGGCGCCAGAGAGTTAAAGTACGTGTCAGTCACCTGCTGCTACACTTAACCACTCTTCTGCACCCAGATCAAAAGCAAACAGGCCTAGCTCAAAGCTAGGCCTACATAAATTTACCTGCACTGGCAGTACAAACAAAAACACTACTCTAACACCTACCTACCTAAGGTAGAGGGTGCTACATATCTATATGAAGGATAAGACTACTAATGGTAAAGAGTGAAAGTTGATATGAATCAATGACAAATGTGGTAAATACTGCACTTTGGAAAATACACTTTAACTGTGATGAGAGGAACATTTTAAGTGAATCAGGCCTTCAGGGCAGTGGATTACCTACTTAGCATATCCAACTACTGTGGTTGGTATAATATTGCACCCTCCCTTCCCCTTTTTCCTTCAACACCACCAATACATCACATCATTTTCAGTAAAAAAAAAAATAATTAAATTAAACATCATGTTTGCTAAAGATTTGAAAATTGGCTGCTGAATGGGCAACAGCTGCAGTTCTAGGCATGGGTGCAACTTTTTGAAGACAGTGGGAACTTAGCATCTCTGAGCTCCTGCATGTGGGATGGATTGCTATGCTATCTCTTTCATAGTTGCCAATATTGGAAAATAGGAGGAAACCTTGAAAGGAGTAAGAAGATAAATAAGGCCATCCTCCAAACACTTAAGGGAATACTCAATAAAGCGCATGATGCTGTACGGTGTATAGTTTGTAGTGTGGCACTTGGGCTATGTGCTAGAAAAAATGGGACCTGGGGATCAGTGGCAGTAATAGTAACCCTCAGCTTTAGTGCCAGTGGCAGACAGTAATAGTAAAATTTCCCCTGGGAATTGGTGGTCAGTGACAGGTAGTATAGGTAAACCTACCCCCAAAATTGGTGGTCAGTGGCAAGTAATAAATTAAAATCAACTGCCCCCAGCATTTCCCCCCCAAGGGGGAAGGCAGTAAAAGTAAACTCCACCCAGCATTGGTAGTTAGTGGCAGATAGTAAAAATACCCCCCCCCCCCAGCATTTAGGGGTAAATGGCAGGGAGTAAAAATATATACCCCAAGCACTGATGATCAGTAACAGGCCGTAAAGGTGAACCCCCAGTATTTGTAGTCAGTTGTCAATGCCAGGCAGTAAAAGTGCACCCACCAACATTTGTAGTCAGTGCCACATGTACCCACAAGCAATTGTATTCGGTGCGAGACAGTAAAGGTGTACCCCCCAGCACTTGTAGTAATTTTCAGGTAGTAAAAATACCCCCCACCCCACGCCCCATTCCAGCATTGGTGTTCATTGTTCACTTTCCTGACCACAAGTGCCTGTTCTGCTTCCTCTCTCCCTATCTGGATAGGACTATATTTCTACTGTCAGCCAGAGAACACTCCATAAGTGGCATAATCAGGTGAAGAATGCCAGTTCTCAAGTACACCACTTTTGCAGTGAACACTTTTGCAGGGAAATAACATGTGTACTTACAGAAAAATAGCAACTCTGGTACCATGCAACATTTTTTGGGACACGTACATTAGACTTGCTGTGGCAAAAGGTGTATGACCACAAAGGAAGGTAGGAGCGCATGCAAAGTATCAAGTCCCCAGTTAGAAAACATCCAGTACATCTCTGTAACACATGCACATTTGTCTTGTTGTTAAAATTGTAAAAACAATGCAAGTATAGAAACATACCTACTAATCTGATAGAAATCCAGAGTACTTCTAACTTCTTGTTACCACTTAATCACAAAACAGTGCATTTGCTGCACTGAAATATAAAAAAGCATTGTCAGCCATTGGGCTCTTGGGACATGTAGCTCTGGGAGGGTGCCTAAGTCAGTAGGAACTGAGCTCACAGCAGCATCCCCTGCAAGAATTTCACAAGCCTGGTGATGACATCAGAAAGAACAATAAAAGCTGTATATCACTAAAAGAACAAAATAAAATAACATTTTACCACTGGGACATGTACCCAGATAGCAAGAAATTTTGCTGCAAGTTTGAAAACGACTTGCTAAACTATTGCTAGACCTGCCATGCTTCACAAGTTTGTTTCACAATTGCAGCAAGTCCACATTGCATGACTCCAGATTAACTTTCTTTGCAAACATTCTGCAAGTCTGCTGCACGTTCTGGTTCAGTTATGTTGCGCAATAGTCATCCCACCATAGAGAATGGGAGGTTTGGGGGTAAGTGTGGGTCATGTTAAGACAAATCTTTTAAGGTCTCAGTAGTCAGCACAGTATAATAGGATTTTGTGTGCAGGTGATATGTTGATAGGATTTGTTGCACGTTTGCATTTTGACTTTTTTTTAGGTTGTGCAACAACCTAACTACCCGAATAGGTATTTTTACAGTCTCGCATGCAAAGTCTGAACAGAAACTATTAGCATGGAATTTTCCGAATAACGCTATTACCTCAGGGACCCGACTTCCTGTCTCACTTGTGATTAGTCCACACAGGGCTTCAGGGAATTAGAATCCCACTCTAGGTGCAGTATATTTAGCTCATCTAGCTGTGCATTTTTATTTGATATTTATTAGTTTAATGCATGCTGACACAAGGATGTTCTATATGCATTTTCTACTGTATAATTTAACTCCATTTGCTATTTTTTTATACTGTATGTATGTCTTTTACTGCTTTGTACAGTACATTGTTTCCAGCGAGCTGATAACAGCTGGCTATATTCAATTACATCCATTCTCCCGTATGAAAGGATTCTGATAAATGCTTGGATAGGTTTAATGCAGTCTGACTTTATATTTAGTAGCAAGAGCAGAGATATAATATTAAAAGAAATTAATTTTCTGTATTTGATATAATGATTGCATTAAGCTACAACATTGACAGTGTGACTAACCCGTGCATTTTGTAGGCCCACTGCACCCAGCAGTGCAAACCATAAGGCTGGATTCACACCTATGCATTTTTAATGCTTTTTGCATTTTGCAGATTTGCACTACAGAACATATTCCATAGGAAACCTTGTTGAATGAACTGTAGTGCAAATCTGCAAAATGTAAAAAGTACTAAAAATGCATAGGTGTGAATCCAGCCTAAGGGCTTGTTCACACCAGCATCATCCTATTGCAGGACCAATGCAATTTGCCTTGTTCATACAATTAGTGTTCTGAAATAAAATGGGAAATGCTGCATGTTTTCACATAACATTCAAATGCATCGTATTGCATAGAAATGCACTGCAGTAAAATTACATTTTATTTATTTTTTATTTTTTTAAAAAGGAAAAAAAGCAGGTTTGTGCAATGTGTAATGTGTATGTGGAATGTACCCCTACCCATTCACATGGGGGGCCGGGATCTCTGGGTCCCCTTGTTAATGGGGGCTTCCAGATTCCGATAAGCCCCCCGCCCGCAGACCCCCACAACCACCGGGCAGGGGTTGTGGGATGAGGCCCTTGTCCCCATCAACATGGGGACAAGGTGTTTTGGGGGGACCCCAAAGCATTGTTCCCATGTTGAGGACATATGGCCTAGTATGGCTCAGGAGGGGGGGGGCTCTCTCGCCCCCCTCTCTTCCTGCAGCCTGCCAGGTTGTTTGCTTGGATAAGGGTCTGGTTTCGAGTTTGGGGGAACGCCTTTTTTTTTAAATTTTGGCGCAGGGTTCCCCTTGATATCCACACCAGACCTGAAGGGCCTGGTATGGATTTTGGGGGGACCCCCACGCAATTTTTTTTAAAATTTGGGTTCGGAGTTCCCCTTAATAACCACACCATATCCAAAGGGCCTGGCAATGGACGGGGGGGACCCATGCCATTTTTTTTAATGATTTTTATCTATATTGCCGGGACCCGACAATACATTACAGCCACAAGTAGTTTTAAATTTTACTGTGGTATTGTTCTAAACACGGGAAAATGTGCTACTCTACAAGCATATTAAGGACACCCCTCAGGTACGATATTTAAAGAAATATTTCATTTTTATTGTTTCACTTTAAGCATTATTAAAATCACTGCTCCCAAAAAAAGTCTATTTTTAAAACTTTATTTTGCATTGATACATGTCTCCTGGGGCAGGACCTGGGTTCCCAAACACTTTTTATGACAATAACTTGCATATAAGCCTTTAAAATTAGCACTTTTGATTTTTCATGTTCGTGTCCCATAGACTTTAACGGTGTTCGCGTGTTCAAACTAATTTTTTGCCTGTTCGCATGTTCTGGTGCAAACCGAACAGGGGGGTGTTCCCTAACCATGTAACCATAGTAAAGTCTTACCAAAAAGTTCTAGTGTTATAGTAGTAAAAAAAAAGTGACATACCAAATGTATTAGAACTAGAATTTAACATATAGCTATAGTTGTCATGGTTACATAAAAGCAAATGTTTCTTATTCTGCCTATTTAGAAAATCTTAGCTGCAGACTTAAATGTAAAGATGATTTTTTTAGAACCTTAAATAGCAAAGTGGTTTAAGGTGTATTAGCCTTTTTTTTTTAAAATAAAGTGCACTCTTCCTTTTATCATGAGAGACACTGTAGAGTTAATTTACTAAAGAAGTATGTAAGGAAGAACGTTCACTTTAAAACCCAATTAAAATCAGAGACATTTATTAAAGCAGAACTCAATTGGAACTGACCATCACAAACTGAAAATGCTATTTATTTCATTTTTAATATTCAAAGCAAACTTATCCATCCATCCATGTCTCCATGCTTTATTTTGTTGAGAAGACACCTTGAAAAACACCCCCCTAGCATTTCTAGCCTCAAGCATCATGAGTAATGCCTAGTACATACTGCCAGTCGAAAGACCTTTTTCGATCATGCCCCTTCGACTAAACAAAAGGAAGGGGGGCTTAATGAGCTACACCTCCATACAAATGTGTGGGGGGAATTAATCCCAGTTAAACCCACAGCTGGGACACTCGTCTATGTTCATTTAAGAGCTATTGACTCCTCTAGACTATAAGCAGCATATAATAAAAGGAGCAGCCTCGCTCTGAAGAAACTAGCTTGACTAGTGAAACATGTCAGTGTGGCATTATCATCACAGAGGGTGTGATGCTTTGATCCAGACTATGGCCACTTGACTTGCCTTATATGCTCCATCTACCGAGCAGGGACTTCAGCTGGCATGACAGGAGGAGTGTGAATGCGGTGACTGACATGCTGTGGAGACAGATCCCGGGGTTAACCGGTGAATCTTTGGGTGCTATCGTGGTGAGATTTATTGGACTATCTACCTGCACCTGAATAACCACTTCAGCCACGTAAGTTATTGAACCTTAATGACCGGGCCATTTTTTGCGAAACAGCATTGCGTCGCTTTAACTGACAATTGCGCGGTCGTGTGATGCTGTAGCCAATTGATGTCCTTTTTTTTCCCACAAATAGAGCTTTCTTTTGGTGGTATTTGATCACCTCTGCGGCTTTTATTTTTTGCGCTATAAACAAAAAAAAGAGCTACAATTTAAAAAAAAAAAAACAATATTTTTTACTTTTTGCTATAACAAATATCCAAAAAAATTATTTTAAAAAACAAATTTCTTCATCAGTTTAGGCCGATATATATTCTTCTACATATTTTTGGTAAAAAAATCGCAATAAGCGTATATTGATTGGTTTGCGCAAAAGTTATGCCCCATACACACAATAGGATTTTCCGACGAAAACTTTTCTATAGGAGCTTGTTGTCGGAAATTCCGACTATGTGTAGGCTCCATCGGACATTTTCCATCGGAATTTCCGACACACAAAATTTGAGATCTGGATCTCAAATTTTCCGACAAATAAATCCGTTGTCATAAATTCGGATCATGTGTACAATGGATTTTGTTGTCAGAAAATCCTATTGTTTGTACAGGGCACTATAGCGTTAACAAAATAGGGGATAGATTTATGGCATTTTTATTATTTATTTATTTTCTTACTAGTAATGGCAATGATTAGCCATTTTTAGCGGGACTGCGTCATTGCGGCAGACAGTTCAGACACTTTTGACACTTTTTTGGGACCATTGACATTTATACAGCGATCAGAGCTAAAAATAGCAACTGATTACTGTATAAATGTCCCTGGCAGGGAAGGGGTTAACACTAGGGGCGATCAAGGAGTTAAATGTGTTCCCTCATGAGTGTTTCTAACTGTGGGGGTATAGGATTGACTGGAGGAGGAGACATATCGCTGTTCCTAATTACTAGGAACAACAGATCTGTCTCTCCTCCCCTGTCAGAATGGGGATTTGTGTGTTTACATAGAGAGATCCCCAACCTGGTGGCTCTCGTGCCCGCAGACATTGCGGCCGCCGGCTATGCGCATCGGGTATGCCGATTTGCGGAAAGGAGCCAACTTGCCAACGTAAATGTGCGGGAGCTGGTCGGCAAGTGGTTAAACCCAACACCCCCCCATCTCCCGGTGACACGTTACTTCCATCTGTGGAATCCATTGCCTGTCTGCTTTGATATGTATCATCTTGACTTTCCATCTATTTTGCTGCCTGCAATGTGATCTTCATTGAAATCTGGCCAAGGATCTAACCCAGTAACTTTTACCTGCTTCAGTACAGAGCTATGTCCCTTCTTTTTTACATACACTTCCCCCAAGTTGCTGAATAGCTACATCTCCGATTCCTGCACTGTGTTACCATTATACGGACAGGTTCACTGCCCTAGTGCCAAACTGAACCTGGGACTGGCTGTTAATATTTCATCTACCAGTGATATTTCCTTTATTGGATACCTGATGTGTGATAGTGTGTGTACGAGCATGAAGGCTTGAGCAGGGTGGCTGTCCGTCTGTTACTGACAACGTTGTCAATTTTTACTATGAAATGGTAAAGGTAATTGTGGTTTTATGTATGTGTAAGTAATAAAGCAATTTGTACTTTTTCTTAAACCTGCTTACTCCTCATTGATGAGTCCCTTTGACAGACTGTCGGACTGGCAGCAGTACACACGGCCGAATGTCGTACGGTTTCTATTGAACCGGCCGATGCCGCCGAACATTCGCCCCATGTGTATGGGGCTTTAGGACAGGTGATTCATGTAGCATTTACTTCATGTAATCTATCTGCCCTTAGGTGAGACATGCAGGCAGGAGGGTTTTCTTAGCTGAGACAGCACCACCTCCAGATGAATAAAAAAATGAAGACTACTGGGATGTTTGACATAATTTTGGCCTGGGCCAGAAACCAAACAACAAATGAAGAAATGTAAAAAAAAAAAAAAAAAAAAGTTAAAACAAGAAAATATAATATACATTCCTATTCCTATCTATTTACAAAGGTTAAAACATTAGGATCTAAAATAGTTAAAGGAGATGTCCAGCCTAACACTAAAATTGCTACATCTACAGACATCCACAGTCTACAGTAACACTAACCTATCTAACCCTGTAGATAAGAAATCAGTATACATACCTTTTTAGGATTTTCGTTTGCATATGATTGATTGAGCAATTGAAGTGAATATGACTTCTTGGAAAGACTCTTGCATGCATACTGATTGTTAAAGAAAACCTGTCATGAGGAAAATAGAGGCTGATGTTGATGATTACCTTCTTTTGAATCTTTTGTATTCATGCAGTATATAAAATATGGTAGGCAGAAAGTAAGCAGTACACATAAGGCTTACTTTGATGAATTATGGTTTTTGGTTACCGTACATGTTGATGTCCATACTTCTTATCTAACCAAGAAAATAAAAACAAAAACAAAATAAAATAAAAGGAATGTATTATTATTTTACTTGGAAATATCATATAAAGCAGTTTTGGGTATTCTTCCGGTGACTGAACCGGGTGGGGATCAGCTGTGGTGTGATGTCAGAACCCAGTAGACACCCAAAAAACAGCACAGGATGGTTAGAGCAGACTGATTTCGGAAAAAGGAATACTGCAATTGATTTATCTGGCTGAAACAATGTTTTAGAGTTGTGAGACATTTGTAACAGTTATTAGTGAACAAATCCAAATGGAACCAAATGGAACCATTACACACTTTATAATTTGGTGAAAAATGGAAAGAAATGGTGGACAAATGAATTGGAAGATTAAATTAGGAATTGGGGTACAGATGAAATTAGGAATACATGGATATTTTCTATGTAAAGCCATTTTTTTTACAATTTTGGATAGAGTAGGGAAGGATTAGAATACTTGTCAGGGTTTTTTTTTCCCTGTCTTTGTTACAGAGATTTACTGCTTTTATTTGCCCTGGTGACCAGGATGGTTCTGCAGTGTACATGATAATGTTGAAGCCCCACCCATATTATGGAATAGGAAGAAAGAGTTCTGAAGCACCAAGCTGACAAAGTACCGTGGAGAAGGGATGAGCCAGATGTTCACCTATTCAGCAAACATTATGCAGTGTTTGCGGCAAATTCGAAAGTGTTTGGGGACCAGGGTCCTGCCACAGGGGACATGTATCAATGCAGTGGAGCAGTGATTTTATTAATGTTTAAAGTGAAAAAATAAAAATGAAATATTCCTTTAAATATTATGCCTGGGCAGTGTCTATAGTATGCCTGTAAAGTGGTGCATTTTTCCTGTGTTTAGAACAGTACCACTGCAAAATGACATTTCTAAAGGAAAAAGGGTCATTTAAAACT